>JAGIQG010000027.1:34908489-35633722 GCA_024679065.1 Sphyrna mokarran
CTTGCTGTCTACAATTCCCCCCACTTTGGTATCGTTAGCAAATTTGCTAATCCAACCCTCTACAGCCTCATCTAGTTCATTTATAAAAATGACAAACAGCAGTGTCCCTAAAACAGATCCTTGAGGTACACCACTTGTAACTGCACTCCAGGTTGAATATTTCCCATCAACCGCCACCCTCTGTCTTCTATCAGCTAGCCAATTCCTAATCCAAACTACTAAATCACCTTCAATCCCATGCATCTGCACTTTCTGCAGTAGCCTACCATGGGGAACCTTATCAAACGCTTTGCTAAAATCCATATACACCACATCAACTGCCTTACCCTTATCTACCTCTTTGGTCACCTCCTCAAAAAACTCAATAAGGTTTGAGTTTTTTGAGGTTTGAGTTTGTTCGAGTGGGTGAATATCCTCACACACATATCCACACACACACACACACACACACTCATATCCACACACACATATCCACACATATCCACACACACACACACCCACTCTCTCACACGCACACACACAAAAACTCATATCCTCGCACACCCACACACACTCACACACACATACTCATACACACTCACAATCACACCCACTCTCTCATACCCACACACTCACACCCACTCTTTCTCATACACATGCTCACACACACACACACACTTCTGCACACACAATCACACATACCCATTCCACAAACTCACACATACACACACACATACACACACATACACACACTCTTGTACACACACCTACTCCAACACACATTAATACACACAGACACTTATGCACACACACACACACACACACACACCCACACACACACACACACACACACACACACACACACACACACACACACACACACACACACGGAATTGATCCATTACTGTGGAGAACATCGTCAATACAAACTAGGCTTCAATCAGAGATGGTTAGTATGAGAAATTCGCTTTCACAAGAAAAGTGTAGAGTATTTAAAGGGACGATGGATGAGTACATGAGGGTGAAAGGATTGTTAATATTCTTTCACAGGATTTGGATGTAGACCAGAAGGTATTACCCATCCCTGATTGGTGGCGAGCCAATCTCTTGAACTGCCTTAGTCGATGTAGTGTTTGGGATGGTGTTCCAGGATTTTGACCCAATGACATGCAGGAACAGTGATACATTTCTCAGTCAGGATGCTGGGTGACTTGGAAAGGATCTTCCAGCTGATGATGTTCCCAAGTAGCTGCTGTCTTTGTTCTTTTAGGTGGTTGAGGTCATGGCTCTGGAAGATGCTGTTGAAGGAGCCTTGCTGAGTTGGTGCATCTTGGAGCTGGCGCATTGGTGATCGAGATGGCGAAGCTCAAAAGTGGTGGATGGGATGCCAATGAAGTGGGCTGCGCCCCAGCAGTGGCATCACTCCTGACTGGCACTATAGGATTACAGACCTACCAGTCAATTCCATTGGTCAACGTTACTCCCAAGTGAAAGTTTTGCTTTAAATGCATTAACGTTGATCCCTGCATTAGGCTGTCACAAGGCAACCATGAGCAGGCTTCCCCTCCCTCCACTCCCAACCTCCGCGCCCCCAACTCGCACCCTCCCCTTCCCCGCATCTGACCCCCATGCTCTTACAATGTTTTAGCCAGAGGCAGGGCCCATGGTGTCAGATTAGATCCAACTCCACCCCCTGCCCCACTCCAATGGAAAATGGGCAATAATGAAACAGCAGCACGTTTCACATCCCTCCTGACTTTTATGTCTGCTGACATCAATGATGACGAAAATCCGGAGAGATGTAAAATAATCTGCCGGTGCGTTATCAGCCCATTTACATCATTGCACAGCATCAAACCCATCAGCAGTTAAACTGCAAAATGAAATGAAGCCAGGAGATGAGCAGTCCTGATCTACACAGCCTTTGTTTCGTTAAAGGAACAAACCACAGCAGCACAAAGTGTCGGTGAATTGTGTGTTGTGTCACGATGTCTGATTGCGGTGTGGTCTCTGGTCAGTTAGACAATCGCTGGATAAAGGGAGCGAGTGATGGTGTTAGTCTCAGTGTATTTATCAAGGACCATCATACACATGTCCAGATAGGTTATAAAGATTCACATAGTGTCCGCCTCACATGCAAAAACCTCCAGCCAAATTCAATCATTTATAGGCAGACAGTTAGTACATTAAGTGTACTAACTGTAATATCTCCTTCAGACTGTTTATTTATTCAATCTCCAGATCTACACTCAACTCCTCAAGGTTTATTCACAATTCCAACAATACAAACCAAGAAATTCAATTACCTCTTTCTTATCATAGAATCCCTACACTGCAGAAAGAAACCATTTGGCCCATCAAGTCTGCACCGACCACTATCCCACCGAAGACCAATTCCTGTAACTTCATGCATTTACCCCGCTAATCCCTTGGCACTAAGGAGCAATTTAGCACCACCAATCAATCTAACCCACATATCTTTGGACTGTGTGGGAGGAAACTGGAGCACCAGAGGAAACCCATGCAGACATGGAGAGAACGTGCAGACTCCATACAGTGGCCCAAGGCCGGAATTGAGCCCAAGCTTCTGGTGCTGTGAGGCAGCAGTGCTAATCAAAGAACAAAGAACAAAACAGCACAGGAAACAGGCCCTTCAGCCCAACGAGCCTGCGCCGCCATCCCAATGTTCCCACCTCTACACATGATCCCTGTCAATGTTTATAGATCTATGGGTTAAAAACCAAATTTGAGACAATTTAGGGAGAATTTGTTCTGCCAATTAGCCTAAGAGCACATCTTTGGGATGCGGGAGGAAACCGGAGCACCCGGAGAAAACCCACGCAAGCACGGGGAGAATGCACAAACTCCCACAGACACAGGCCCAAATCCATGTATCTGCACAGCACAGCGATAGTCACTGAGCTGTCGTGTTGCCCATCAAATGGTCCAGGTCAAGCGTACACTAATGACGTGAATCATTATGCCATCCCAAATCTTATCTCAATGTAACTGGTGGAATAAACTTTGAACATCCCAGTATCAGTGAAATGAAGTACAGAAATAATGGAGAAGAAATGTGAAGCTTTGTGTTGCTATAGAGACTTTGCAGTGAAAGAGTTGGAGGGAGATCTCTGAGTTAATCCTGTCTTATTTCAGAAGGGATTGTGCAATCCTGTCTCGAGTATCCCGAGGTGGGATTGAACTACAGGACACAAATCTACCGATCCACACTCTTCCAGCAGAAGGAGAGACCCAGCTCGAATCTGGTCTCCCACCTGCTCCTTCCTGATGTAGGCTCTGAGGGTGGAGAGATAATCTGACTCTGTGCTTTGTGTTTAAAGGAGCGTTTCCAAAATGGCCTCTGAGAGTCACATGACCTTCTCTTTGAGCTTTTGGGCTGGAACCCTGACAGCCAGGAGACCTCCTCAGACAGATACCTGTAGGTCAGAATTTGGCCATCTCACCCACCGCCCGCCTCCTCCAAGCAAGCTCTGAGGTGGAGGGGGAGTGTCCCAACCTGGTAGTGATGTTACACTGGGGCCAGCAGGACTGTAGACAGAGAGCACACTTTTACCCCAACAGAAGCCCATTTAATGCCGACTCAAGGTGCAATTCCTGCTCAGTCTCAATTTTTAAGCTGACACCTCGGGTTAGTGGAGAGTTGTGGGGGCGGGGGGGTGGGTGGGTGGGGGCAGGGGTGGCTGGAATGGAAGAGAGAGAGTTGGATCTCAGTTGGGAAAAGAGGAGAAAGGTCATCATCAGAAGCTGCCTTGTGACTGGGACCCTTAAGGTCTAGTGACCACTCCCCAATCCACTGACCTATTCTCCAAGAGCATGCTTCCGCCCCTCCCGTCTACCTGGTGATTTTCCACCCACAAACATTCCCTCATGCCTCTCTCCCCTGGGGCCCCTGCCACTTTCTTATCCACAGTCTGACAGCACCAGGTTTAAGTCCAACCAATTTATTTGATAGTAAACTTGCAAGCTTAAACTATTGTAAACTATCAAATAAATCGGTTGGACTTAAACCTGGTGTTGTCAGACTTCTTACTGTGTCCACCCCAGCCGGCATCTCCACATCATGACTTTGTTATCCTCCAGTTTCTGGGGCTGAGTGCCCCTCAGCTCCCTGTCATGTCTCCTCCAGCACTGTGCCCGGAAGGGCTGGAGAATTGCCAGCCAGTCCGATTAACCAGAGGCTTCCTGAGGCAGGATGATGAAGGGGTTAAAGCCTTGTCTATTGTCAAGGCAATTAATGCCCTTTGGAACGTAACATGCCATTGCGTCTGCTGGAGTCAGAATGGTCCTCATTGCTCAATAAATGTTCCAAAACAGAAACTCAGTGACTTGATGGCTTTTCCCCAAAGTACTAACTGATAAACTACTGTAAGGTGTGAAACAGTTTGACATTTTCGGTCACCTCAGCAGGTAAGGAGATTTTGTCTCAAGAACAGCTTCTTCTTTTCTGCCATCAGACTTTTGAATCTTGCATTAAATTGATCTTTCTTGACACTGTATCTATGAGTATAGCACTACATTCTGCATTCTGTCCTTTCCTTCGCTATGAACGATATGTTTTGTCTGTATAGCGTGCAAGAAACAATACTTTTCAGGGTATACACGTGACAAAAATAAATCAAATCAAATCAAAACACTATTGGTGCTAAGGCATCTCCAATCAGCAACATAACCTGAGACATAGAATCAAATTTAGCTGTAAGTATAAAGAGGATTTAACATGCTGGTGTTGACCTAATGTAGATTCAACTTAATTGTCAGCTGTTCAGGTGTTCAAATTAATTGGTGGCTAATCTGTGCAATTAAAGAAATTAATCTGTCAACTGTAACCAGTAATAGGCCATCAAACTACAAGCATAAACAAAAATTAGCGATCTATTTTCATCCCTATATATTCTGGATACTGAATATAATATTCTGAGTTGTACCTCTCTGCAAAGAGGATGTTTTTATTTGTGTTTAATGATACTGGCGCAGCAGTGTCGTTTTATTTGATTTTGATTTTCAATTTGATTTATCGTTGTCACATATATTACAGTGAAAAGTATTGCTTCTTGCGCGCTATCCAGGCAAAACATACCATTCATAGAGAAAGAAAGGAGAGGGTGCAGAATGTAGTGTTACAGTCATAGCTAGGGTGCAGCAAAAGATCAATTAAATATAAGTAATCAATTTATTAGAATAAACAAAGGCTCCTTCTTCAGAATCGTGTTAGATTCTCTTTGGCCCTTTTGTATTGTTGCATTGCAGCCACTGATTGTCATAGACACTTTGACAGTCATTTCCATTTTACCATGAGAGGAAGAATGTTCAGTTACATTACAATAGTTGCTTCGTACTTCCAGGGTTCAGGTGACAGGTCATCAATCTGAAGTATTGGCCCTCATTCTCTCCACATAGTCACTACCTGACCTGCTGGATGCTTCCAACATTATTCTTTCAGAACATGATCTTATGGCTAGCTGGTAGAAGACAGAGGGTGGTGGTTGATGGGAATTACTCATCGTGGAGTTCAGTTACAAGTGGTGTACCTCAGGGACCTGTTTTGGGGCCTTTGCTGTTTGTAATTTTTATAAATGATCTGGATGAGGATATAGAAGGATGGATTACTAAATTTGCTGACGACACCAAAGTTGGAGGAGTTGTAGATAGTGAAGAGGGGTGTTATAGTTTGCAGAGAGACTTGGACAAGTTGCAGAGCTGGGCCGAGAGGTGGCAAATGGAGTTTAATGCAGAAAAGTGTGAGGTAATTCACTTTGGCAGAAATAACAAATGTATAGAGTATAGGGCTAATGGTAGGACTCTTAATAGTGTTGAAGAACAGAGGGATCTTGGTGTACATGTGCATAGATCCCTGAAAGTTGGCAATCAAGTCGATAAGGTTGTTAAGAAGGCATACGGAGTCTTAGCTTTTATTGGTAGGGGGATTGAATTTCGGAGCCGCAACGTCATGTTGCAACTGTACAAAACTCTAGTGTGGCCGCACTTGGAGTATTGTGTGCAGTTCTGGTCCCCACATTATAAGAAAGATGTGGAGGCATTGGAGAGGGTACAGAGGAGGTTTACCAGGATGTTACCTGGTATGGAGGGAAGGTCTTATGAGGAGAGGCTGAGGGATTTGAGGTTGTTTTCATTAGAGAGAAGGCATCTAAGAGGTGACCTTATTAAGGCATATAAGATGATCAGAGAATAAGACAGGGTGGACAGTGATAGCCTTTTTCCACGGATGGAGAAGGCTAGCATGAGGGGACATAGCTTTAAATTAAGGGGTGGTAGTTATAGGACAGATGTCAGAGGTAGGTTCTTTACCCAGAGGGTGGTAAGGGTATGGAATGCCCCGCCTGCTGCAGTTGTAGATGTGCCAAGTTTGGTGGCGTTTAAGAGGTTAGTGGATAGGTTTATGGATGAAAAGGGAATGGTTTAGGTTCGAAGGTCATTGCTTTTTCTCCATTGGTTGGTGCAACATCGAGGGCCGAAGGGCCTGTTCTGTGATGTAATGTTCTATTCTATTCTATTCTTCTGAACTGATTATAAATAGTTGATAAATGGTAGGAAAACAATCTGCAGTGGCAGGGATGTACTTTTGTTAGTAACTGTATAGAAAATATTTAACATAGATACAAACATGCAAAATAGGGGCAGAAGTAGGCCTTCAGCCTCTCATAGAATCATAGAAACATAGAAACCCCTATAGTACAGAAAGAGGCCATTCTGCCCATTGACTACAATCCCACCCAGGCCCTATCCCCATATCTCTACAAATTTGCCCTGCTAATCCTTCTAACCTATGCGTCTCAGGATTCTAATGGGGCAGTTTTAGCACGGCCAATCAACCTAACCCGCACATCTTTGGACTGTGGGAGGAAACTGGAGCACCCACAGGAAATCCATACAGACACGAGGAGAATGTGCAAACTCTAAACAGAAAGTGACCCAACCCGGGAATCGAACCCAGGTTCCTGGAGCTGTGAAGCAGCAGTGCTTCCTCTGGAATCTGTTCTATCAGGCTAATCTATTTGTGCTGAGTTCCACATTCTCATCTATCCCGATAACCTTTGATTCTCTTGCCGAACAAGAATCTATCTCTACTTCAGAAATATTCTGCTTCTGATCCCTCTTCTACCACTTTCAAAGGCAGGGATCCACGCCTTCCTTTGTGAAGACAGAAGCAAACTACAAATTTAGTTCCTCAGCTAATTTCGCCCATTTCCGCCTACCAGGAGCTTACATTTGTTTTTGTCAACATTTTTCTCTTTACGTATTGAAGAAACTTTTGTAGTCAGTTTTTATGTTTCCCATTAGCTAACTTTCATACTCTATTTTCCCCTTCTTAATCAATCCTTTGGTCAAACTTTGCTGAATTTTAAACTGCTCCCAATCCTCAGGCCTATTGCTTGAACACAGAAGCACATCAGTAATTCACTCCCCTTTATAATTGCCTTCTTGTCAATCCTTCATTATTATTATTTATCTCCAGTGCAGCTTGGTCACATGATCAGTTTCTGGAAGCCAGTTTCTTTGCAAGAAATGCCATTTTAGGAAAACCTAAATCTTAAAGGGACCATCACCCTAACATAAAATATAACTTTTTTCGCCTCAAAGTCACTTGAGCCATGAAATCACGATTACCAGGAAAGGAGATCCTTGCTCTAAAAAAGAGGTTGAAGGGTAATCAAAGGACTTGATTAAATGATGAGTGAGTTTGATAGGGTAGACATAGAAAAGTTGTTTACACTTGTGAGGGCAGACCATAAATAAAGGCCTAAATATAACAAAGGCTTTGGGCGGCATGGTAGCACAGTGGTTAGCACTGCTGCTTCACAGCTCCAGGAATCTGGGTTTGATTCCTGGCTTGGGTCACTGTCTGTGTGGAGTTTGCACATTCTCCCCATGTCTTCATGAGTTTCCTCTGGGTGCTCTGGTTTCCCCCACAGTCCAAAAACGTGTGGGTTAGGTTGATTGGCCATGCTAAAATTGCCCCTTAGGATTCTGAGATGTGTAAGATAGAGGTAAATGTGTAGGGATATGGAGGTAGAGCTTGGGTGGGATTGTGATCAGTGCAGACTCGATTGGCCAAACGGCCTCTTTCTGCACTGTTGGATTTCTATGATTAAATCTTCCAATCTGACCCACAAGGGAATTTGTTGCAGACAAGCCAAAGGTTCATTGATCTTGATTAGAATATTGACTGGAAACTTACACTGCGGAAAGAGGCCCTTTGGCCCATCGCATCTGCACCAAACACAATCCCCCCAGGCTCTACATATTATACCCACTAATCTCTCTAACCTACACATCCCTGGACACTAAGAGGCAATGTCATAGCATGGCCAATCATCCTAACCCACATATCTTTGAACTGTGGGAGGAAACCGGAGCACCTGGAGGAAACCCACACAGACACGAAGAGAATGTGCAAACTGCACACAGACAGTGACCCGAGCCAATAATAAAATGCAGTGAGAATCCAGGAATCGAACCCAGAATCGAACCCGTCTTGTGTGAGAATTGCTGGGCATTGGGTGGATGAGACTGGAAAATCCCAATCATGGGGTGACACAGTGGTTAGCTCTGCTGCCTCACAGCGCCAGGGACCTGGGTTCAATTTTTTCTCAAATCCCTTCTGAATCGCCTGCTGCTAACACTAAAACTCTGCCCCCATGTGACAGACTCCTTAACCAAGGGCAAGAGCTGCTTTCTATTCACCCTGTCCATGCCCTCATAATCTTACACACTTCCATCACATCCTCTGCTCTAGACAAAAGAATCCAAGTCTATCCAGTCTCTTGTTATAGGTCAAAAGCTCCATCCCAGGCAACATCCTGGTGAACCTCCTCTGTACCCCCCTCTAGGGCAATCATATCCTTCTTATAGTGAAATGATCAGAACTGCGTACAGTATTCAAGCTGTGGACAAACCAACATCCTGTACAGCTCCAATATTACCTCTTTGCTGTTATACTTGAGGCCAAACATCCCATATGGGCCAGCATAGTGATTAGCACTGCTGCTCTACAGTGCCAGGGATCCGAGTTCAATTCCAGCCTCGGGTCACTGTCTATGTGGAGTTTGTACATTCTCCCCATATCTGGGCAGGTTTCCTCTGGGTGCTCGAGTTTCTTCCCACAGTCCAAACATATGTGGGTTAGGTTGATTAGCTGTGCAAAATTGCCCCTCAGTGTCAGGGGGATTTGTGGGGTAGATACACGTGGTTATGGGGATAGGGGCTGGGTAGAACTCTGCAGACTTGATGGGCTGAATGGTCCCCTTCTGCGCTGTAGGATACTATGATTCCAGGCCTTCTTAATTATCCTTTTCACCTTCTCTATCAGGGATCTGTGGATTATTTTGATGAAAATGTGCCAAATGGCCTCAATCATCCATAATTATTGCTACTTTTATGGGATCTTGCAGTGCGCGAATTGGCAGTCACACCAATCCGTATAACAGCAGCCAGGGCACTGCACATTCACCTGAAGTAGAGAATGAGAAGAATCTCCTTTTATTAGCTCTGTTTTTTTTCAATTACTCGTTCCGATAGGGTTTATTTTATGGAGCACTCCAGATTTAAAGTATCTGCACTATGTGGATAATTAGACACTCACTGTTTCGATAACGGTACTTCAATATTTTCAACCGTGCGCAATAAAATTGAGATAATGAGGTAATAAAGGAAGCTTGACCCAGTCATCACAGAAGCAACAGTGCAGCAGGCATAACAATCAGAATAGAATGAGATACCAGGCTGTAGGAGGTACCGCAACAATAGGGAGGAGGAGGGATATCAGCGATGAAAGGGTTTATCTTGTTTCCTTCTCCCCACCTCTGTGCACTGTTTTGACACAGACTGCAAAGCCATGAGCAGTGTGTAGCAAAACAATCTGGGTCAGGATGAACTGGGTCACTGATCCCCCATTCAAAACAGAAGCTTCGTAGTTTGCAATTGGAGACCGTTTGGATGCGCGCAGGGCTGAACACAGGGGATCTCCAAGCATGATTCCGCCTGTTAAATAATGTGCATAGAATATCCCTAGATTGCAGAAGGAGGCCATTCAGCCCATCAAATCTGCACTGACAACAATCCTACCCAGGCCCAATCCCTGTAATATTTGCCTCGCTAATCCTTCTAATCTACCTATCGCAGAACACTAAGGGGCAATTTAGCACGGCCAACGCATCTAATCCGCACATCATTGGGTTATGGAAGGAAACGGAGCACCCAGAGGAAACCCACACAGACACTGGGAGAATGTGCAGATTCCACATAGACAGAGACCCACACTGGAAATTGAATCCAACTCCCTGGAGCTGTGAGGCAGCAGTGCTAACCACTGCGCCATCGTCACACATCTATTATTTATTTTTAGATTAAAATGATCAGACAGTTATTAGGAGATGGGAACACTCGCTGAACAGGCAAGTCCTATTCAGAGGATAAAATCAAATTACTGCAGGTGTTGGAATCCGAAACTAACAGAGAAAATGCTGGAAAATCTCAGCAGGTCTGGCAGCATCTGTAAGGAGAGAAAAGAGCTAATGTTTCGAGTCCATCTGGTTTCTCCCCTTTAGATGCTGTCAGACTTTCTGTGAAGTCCTAGTCAGAGATATTAATGCTTTATCTCATTCTAAACTTTCTTCAGTGGGTGAATTTCACAGGGTTGAAAAATTGTTGAGATCGATTTTTTTTTGTTCTTTTGTCTGGGCATTGTTGTCCAAGGATGTTGTGGATTAAGCAGATTCATAGAACCATAGAAACCCTACAGTACAGAAAGAGGCCATCTGGCCCATCGAGTCTGCACCTATCACAATCCCACCCAGGTCCTACCCCCATATCCCTACACGTTTATTTGCTAATCTCTCTAACCTACGCATCTCAGGACACTAAGGGGCAGTTTTAGCATGGCCAATCAAACTAACCCACACATCTTTGAATTGTAGGAGGAAACCAGAGCACCCGGAGGAAACCCACGCAGATATGAGAAGAATGTGCAAACTTCACTCAGACAGTGACTTGAGCCGGGAATCAAACCCAAGTCCCTGGAGCTGTGAAGCAGCAGTGCTAACCACTGTGCTACCGTGCCAACCATTGGATTGGATTGGCCAGGGGGATTATTAGGGCAGGTATATGGGGTTACTGGGATAGGACCTGGATGGGAAGTGTTGTCTCAATGGGCAGAATGGCCTTCTTCTGCACTGTAAGGATTCGATGATTGTATGACTCTTACTGTATATGGGGTGACACAGTTGTTAGCACTGCTGCTTCACAGTGCCAGGAACCCGGGTACAATTCAGCCTTCAATGGCTGTGTATGTGGAATTTGTACATTCTCCCTGTACCTACGTGGGTTCCTTCTGGATGTTTCGGTTTCCTTTCACACTCCAAAGATTTATGGGTTAGGTTGATTACTCATACTAGATTTGAACCTTAGTACTGGGGGATTAGTAGGTAAATATGTGGGTTACGGAGATAGGGTCTGGATAGGAATATTGTCGGTGCAGAACTGATGGGCTGAATGGCCTCCTCCTGCACTGTAGGGATTCTCTGATTCTGTGCTGGCAGGCTAGAATTTAGTGACCTTGAGAAGGTGATGATGAACACCTTTTTGAACCCACTGTGACTCATATGTTGTAGGTACATCACCAGTGCAGTTAGAAAGGGAATGCCAGGATTTTGATTCAGCGACAGTGAAGGACTATCCAAATCAGGATGGGGTGTCGCTTAGCGGGGAACTTGCAGATGGCGGTATTCCTGTTTGTCTGCCGCCTTCATCTTCTCGGTGGTAGATGTCACCAGTTATAAAGAAGCCTTGGTGAGTTACTGCAGTGGAGCTTGTACATGGTACACATTACTGCCAGTGTGTGCTGGCGGTGGAGGGAGTGGATGGGACTTTCAGCATCTCCTTTGAAGTCACTGTTTGGAAGTCTGTATTGTACCAATCGCCCTTTCCCCTCTCCTCGGCTCTGAAGCCAAAGCCAATTAAAAACAGAGATTCAAGTTTCTCAATGAATTTAATTTCTCAAAACTAAACGTTTTCCAAAGCAGAGGATTTCCAGAGCTGAAATCTGATTTCTCTTAGCTGTTCAGTTTTATTAAATCTTCAGACTCGATCTTTCGGTTGGGGTAACTGAGGGCGGTGTGGATTCGTAATGTTATGTCGATCAATGTGTTGCACTGAAGAGATGGATACTAAAAACAAATTCAAAAATGATGAGGAGCTTTCTGCAGTTGTTTTACACGGGAATCTTTATTCATTTCCCATGAGGAATCTGATGTAATTCCCGGCTTTTACTGAAGCGGCCAGCATAATCAAGATACAGTGAAAAGCGCTGTTTCTTGTGCACTTTACAGACAAAACATACAGTTCATAGAGTACATAGGGGAGAAGGAAAGGAGAGGGTGCAGAATATAGGGGTGAATTGTTCCGTTCCACCTGCTGTGGGAATAGTAGCAGGCAAAGGGCTGTCCATGGAAATGTCTATTGACCTTGGGCAGGATTTTCCGGTTTTGGGGCAAACATGGTTGGAAAATCCCATGATGTGGAGTTGCCAACATTGGACTGGGGTAAACACAGTTAGAAGCCTCACAACGCCAGGTTAAAGTCCAACAGGTTTATTTGGAGGAAAAGCTTTTGGAGCACTTGCTGCTCCTTCATCAGGTAAGAGTTGATGAAGGAACAGCGCTCTGAAAACAAGTAGATTTTGCTACCATATAAACCTACTGGACTTTAACCTGGTGTTGTGAGACTTCTTACTGGAAAATCTCACCCATTGTTGCAATTTCCAATAAGGTGTAGAGAAAAATAAGCTTAATATGTGTTAGGTCCATTCAAAAGTCTGAAGAAGAAGCCATTCTTGAGTCGGTTGGTAAGTGACCTCAGACTTCTATATCTTTTTCCCGATGGAAGAAGATGGAAGAGAGAATGTCCGGGATACGTGGCATTCTTGATTAGACTGGCTGCTTCAAGACAAATCTGGGAATTATATTCCACATCTGACTCCTCATAAGAAATGAATAAAGAATTGGATTTACAATCCAAAACTAACTGGAATTTGCTTTTAGAGTCCACCTCTTTACCTGATCCACGCTCGATACAGATTCACACTGCCCTTAGTTACCTCAACCAAAGGATGAAGACTGAAGCTTTAATAAAACCAGACAGAAAAGAAAAACAGAATCTTTTCTTTTCTCTCCAGACTATCTAGTGTTTGTTGTACATGACAAACATAAGGTTAGCACTTATCCATACAAGACTTTTCAAAGTGCTGAGAGATGGTTAGACACATGTTCTTTAAGCTAAGATTAAGAGGAGTCATTTGGAGTGTGGCCTCTTATGAAGTCGGCCTGGAGACAAGGCAATATGATTTTGTTGCCACGGGGACAGGGCCTCAGTTCAAGACTTATTGAACGTAAGGTGCAAGTTTTATCACCTTAGTGTGACTCACAGACAAAGGATAGTTAGGTTTCTGGAAACAGGGAGTCAATCGGACAGAGTTTGGGGAAGAAGGCCCACAGCAGATGCTCTGCCGAGCAGGGGAAAGAAAAACTGCTCCAGGTTGATCACCAGGCAGGTTGTTGGTGAGGGCAGATTCCTGTTCAATTCCTTCGTAATGAAGTGTCCCCTAGAGAATTACTCCACAGCCAAGCATCAGGGAATTCAGTCTACTCACTCCACCCTCCAAAGGACAACTGCTCTCTCAGGGATAACTACATCCTGGGTCACATGACCAGTCCCCTTAAAAGGGTTATGCCCAAACATACAAGTTGAGGATTATGGGAAGTTAAAGCCCAAGTGTTTGTCAGAGAGTGCCTTGTTCTATTCAATTATGTTCAGAAGGTTGACTAAATGGGATATTGTCTTAAAAGACACCAGAAGATTCACCTTGTTCGGGCAAGAAGAAGGGATCCTGTTAAAGGCATGAGGACTTTGGGACTTTAAGCACGAGATTGCGGGCGGAATTCCCCAGTCTTTTCCGCCAGTGAGATAGAACATAGAACATAGAACATAGAACACCACAGCACAAACAGGCCCTTCGGCCCACAAGTTGTGCCGTACACATCAAAACCTACCCAGCCATAGACCTATCTATAACCCCCAATCCCATTGGATCCCAAATACTCATCCAGAAGTCTTTTAAAAGACCCCAGCGAGTTCGCCTCAACCACCACCGACGGCAGCCGATTCCATTCACTCACCACCCTCTGAGTGAAAAACTTTCCCCTAGCATCCCCTCTGTACTTGCTTCCCTGCACCTTAAATCTGTGCCCTCTCGTCGCGACCATTTCAGCCCTGGGAAATACTCTCTGAGAGTCCACCCTATCTATTCCTCTCAACATCTTGTAAACCTCTATCAGGTCGCCTCTCAACCTTCGTCTCTCCAGGGGGAACAGTCCCAGCTCCCTCAACCTGTCTTCATAAGGCATGCCTCCCAATCCAGGCAACATCCTTGTAAATCTCCTCTGCACCCTTTAAATAGCTTCCACGTCCTTCCTATAGTGAGGCGACCAGAACTGCGCACAGTACTCCAAGTGTGGTCTGACAAGGGTCCTATAAAGCTGCAGCATTACCTCCTGACTCCTGAACTCAATACCTCGATGAATGAAGGCCAGTACACCGTAAGCTTTCTTAACCACATCCTCCACCTGGGAGGCCAATTTGAGGGTCTTATGGACCCGGACCCCAAGATCCCTCTGCTCTTCCACACAGCTAAGACTCCTACCTTTGATAGTGTACTCATTCATCCCGTTGGATCTGCCAAATGGACCACAACACATTTATCCGCGTTGAAGTCCATCTGCCACTTCTCCGCCCAGTCTTGCATCCTGTCGATGTCATGCTGCAACTTCTGACATCCCTCCAGACCATCCACAACACCACCGCCCTTCGTGTCATTGGCGAACTTACTCACCCATCCCTCCACTTCCTCATCCAGGTCATTTATGAAAATGACAAACAGCAAGGGTCCTAGAACAGATCCCTGGGGCACTCCACTGGTGACCGACCTCCATGCAGAAAAAGAGTCATCCACAACCACCCTCTGCCTTCTGCAGGCAAGCCAGTTCTGGATCCACAAGGCCAAAGCCCCTTGGATCCCATGCCCTCTCACCTTCTCAAGAAGTCTTGCATGGGGGACCTTGTCAACTGCCTTGCTGAAGTCCATGTACACCACGTCCACTGCTCTTCCTTCGTCAATGTGTTCAGTCACATTTTCGAAGAACTCAATTAAGCTCGTAAGGCACGACCTGCCTTTTACAAAACTATGCTGACTATTTCTAATCAACCTAAACTTCTCCAAATGCTCATAAATCTTGTCCCTCAGAAGCCTCTCCATCAGCTTACCAACCACTGGGGTCAGACTCACCGGTCGGTAATTTCCAGGACTATCCCTGTTCCCTTTCTTGAAAATAGGGACCACATCCTCAATCCTCCAATCCTCCGGAACCTCTCCCGTCTCCATCGACGACGCAAAGATCATCGCCAGGGGCTCTGCAATGACATCCCTCACCTCCCACAATAACCTGGGGTACATCCCATCTGGTCCCGGAGACTTGTCTATCTTGATAGCATTTATAAGTTCTAACACATCCGCTTCCTTAATATCTACATACTCAATCTTTTCAGTCTGCCGCAAACTTGTAGTGCATCCTCCCAGATCACTTTCCACCGTGAATACTGAGGCAAAGTACTCATTAAGCACCTCTGCCATTTCTTCCGGTTCCATACAGACTTTTCCCCCTTCACCTTTTATAGTTCCTATCCCTTCTCTTCTCATCCTTTTACTTTTCACATATTTGTAGAAGGCCTTGGGATTCTCCTTAATCCTACCAGCCAAGGCCTTCTCATGACCCCTTCTGGCTCTCCTAATTCCCTTTTTAAGCTCTCTTCTATAAGCCTTATACTTCTCTAGATCCCCAACATCTCCTCGCTCTTTGAACCTTTTATACACCTTTCTTTTTTTCCTGACTATGTTCACCACAGCCTTCGTGCACCACGGTTCCCATGTCCTACCAAAACCTCCTTGTCTCACCGGAACGTTGTCGTGCAGAGCTCCAGACAAGCATTCCTTGAATATCTGCCACCTTCCTTCTGTGCTTTTCCCCAAGAACACCTCCTTCCAGTTTATTCGCCCCCACATCTGCCTGATGTCTTCATATTTCCCCTTATTCCAGACAAACACCTTCCTAGCCTGCCTGATCCTATCCTTTTCCAATGCAAGTGTGAAGGAGATAGAATTATGATCTCCATCCCCAAGATGCTCTCCTACCGAGAGATCCATCACCTGTCCTGGTTCATTAGCTGGTACCAGGTCCAGTACAGCCTCTCCTCTCGTAGGCTTGTCCACGTGCTGTGTCAGGAAACTCTCCTGAACACACCTAACAAACTCCTCCCCATCCAAACCCCTTACCCTTGGGATATTCCAGTTGATGTTTGGGAAATTGAAGTCTCCCATCACAACAGCTCTGTTATTTCTACATCTCTCCAGTATCTGTTTCCCTATCTGCACCTCAACTTCCCTGTCACTATTGGGCGGCCTATAGAATACACCCAGCAACGTCACCGCCCCTTTGCTATTCCTAACTTCCACCCACAGAGACTCCGTAGACATTCCCTCCTCGGTATCCACCTTCTCTGCATCCATGACACTGTCCCTGATCAACAGTGCCACTCCACCACCTCTTTTGCCTCCCTCCCTGTCCTTCCTGAAGGATCTGAATCCTAGGACCTGTAGTACCCAGTCCTGTCCCTGAGACATCCAAGTCTCTGTAATGGCCACCACATCACAATCCCAAGCAGCAATCCACGCCCTAAGTTCATCCACCTTATTTACTATACTCCTGGCATTAAAATAGACACAGCTCAGTCCCTCAGACTGGATATTTCCCTTCTCCCCCACTCGTCTAACCTGCCTCTCATCCTTCCTAGAGTCCTTCCCTACCTGGGAGCTAACTTCCTTGCTCCCAGTCTCCACATCACTATTCCCTCCCCCTAACCTTTCTAGTTTAAAGTCCCCTCAGTAGCCCTAGCCAGGGATAGCCCTAGATGTTCTGGTCCTGTCAATGGCAAGACTCCAATGGAAGAGTTGGAGGATTCTGTCCTATATTTTGACTGAGAGTGCAATACATTGTTTAAATGTGACATGGGGTTATCAGCTGTGTGAAGCAGTTAATGGAGAATACCCTTTACTGTGGCATAGTGGATTAGTTGTCTTCTAAGTGAAGTTTAATCAATAATGATCTTAGATTGTTTGTTAGAGTAAAAGTCCTAAAACATGAAATCTTGTTATATGATTCTTAGTGTCAATCACTGGTAAATTCATTGTCTCTTTTCAAAAGTTATCCGGTCAAAAGTTATCTCACGGATTTTCACACAGAGATTGCTTAGTTACTTTTCTGCTAGTGAGTAAGTATAGCATTTTTGTGCACAGCAAGTTCCCACAATGGGGCAAATGACCTGTTGATTTTATTAGTGTGGTTAGCTGAGGGAAAATCATAGCCAAGATCTCATCTCGTACAGTAAAATTTTCAGCATTCACTGAAGCATAAGAACAATAAACCCTAGTTCAATTCAACTCAAATATTCTCTTGCTCAAGGCAACCATCTTTTCTTTCAGCATCAGGAAATAATGTTTCCCATCATGAGAAATACCAACCACGTGATAATTTAAGAGGTTTCCCAGGCGTTCATGTGAATCAATACTCTCCAGGGATGTCAATGCAGCCTTGGATGATAGCTGCAGCAGAAGGACATTCTGAATTGAGGATTTAGACCCGACTGTGTCATTTATGAGCTAAAACCAGATGATGGAGAGAGTGTATCAAAAACAGAAAATTTCCAATATGGTGTAGAGAAAGAATCTGATAGCATCTGAGGAGAGAGAATATTTTTCACGGTGACACAGTGTGGGTAACACGATGGTCAGCACGGCTGCCTCACAACACCAAAGACCTGGGTTCACTGCCCAGCTTGAGTCACTATGCGGAGTCTGCACATTCTCCTCGTGTCTGCGTGGGTTTCCTCCGGTTGCTCCGGTTTCTTCCCACAGTCTGAAAGCTGCGCTGGTTAGGTGAATTGGCCTGCTAAATTTTCCCTCAGTGTACCCACACAGACGCTGGGGTGTGGTGAGTAGGAGATTTTCACAGTAACTTCATTGCAGCGTTAATATAAGCCTACTTGTGACACTAATAAATAAGCTTCTCCCCCCACAGATGCTAAGAGACCTGTTGAGATTTTCCAGCATTTCCTGTTTTTGTTGCAGATGCTCAGTATTTTGCTTTTATTTTGAGAGCAAGCGTGTACCTGGAGGCTCGGCTTATCTGCTATCGCCTAGGATGGCGATACAAAATCTCATTTTAATAGTCGACAGCTCAATATGAAAGTTAATGACATTATGAGAAATAGAAACTGAGACATTCAACATTTCTCAATCTGGACGGGAATGAATTGAACAGTTGGGTGCAAAGCTTCCATTTATTCTCACAGTTTGTCAATTTATTCAGAACTACAGCTTAAATTACAGTTTGTTGCAAGCTCACTGTGATGTATGACTTCCATCCTTTATGTCTGTAGTGCAGTCACTCTTGCACAGTGGTTAGTTTAGACAGTAGGTGGTTCTCTCTGGTCTTTGTTGCATCCCCTTGATATAATTTTCAATTGATTATACATGGGTTAGAGACTGGAATTATAACTTCAATGGGGTTTTGAATATCCCGCTAGCGGGATAGTAGGCAGGGGAGAGAGAGGAATGCAAAGTGGAGGGAATGGGCTTCCCACTGGGTTTCCGTACGCCACAACTTCTCAACAACTCAACACTGAGAGGAGCGATGGCTTGGACAAGCTACCTGTCCTTGGCCAAATTACTGAAGCCCTTAAGTAACCTCTTAAAAGCTGTTCCCCACCCATATTTAGGCTGGCTGGAGGAATTTCTTGGAGTGGGGAATCCTGAAAGTGAACAGGGGGGTGAGGGAGGGGGAGACGGATGTGCCATGAAAAACCCCCTTCTAACTTTAGAGAGCTCCCCTTTCCATTAGAGGCCAGTGGCACCTGGATTTCCCTCCACCCCCCCCCCCCCCCCCCCCACCCCCCACTTTCTTCCTTACATTTCCCACCCAGCAATCCCAAAACCTTTCTGTCCAATCCCAGGGTTTGGATTCAGGTGTCTTACGAAGAACAAAGAACAACACAGCACAGGAAACAGGCCCTTCAGCCCTACAAGCCCGTGCCGCCCATTTTATCACTCTGTGAGTGCCTCATTCCAATCCTTCTTCTACTTACGATTTTTATCTACATCTCGTAGACTCCACAATAAAGGGGTGCAAATTTAGAGAATTATATGTGCGCCAGATTAAGGGAGATCCAATTTAGGGACAATTTATTGACCCCAATCAGCCTAAAAGCAGTTTTTGGGGTGTGGGAGGAAACTGGGATCACCCGGAGAAAACCCACGCAAGGACAGGGAGAATGTGCAAACTCCCATAGACGCCGACCCAAGCCGGAGATCCGACCCGGGGTCCCTGTAACTGCACAGCAGACGGTGATAGTCACCGAGCTGTCGTGTTGCCCATCAATTGGTCTTCCTGAACTTCCTATTCTGTCCGCTGCAGCTCCTGCCACTGCAGGGGTTGGAGAATTGCTGCCCATATCAGGGAATCTAAGGCGGGCCAAAGTTACTGCGGGTGTTGGAGTCCGAAACAAAAATGCTGGAAAATCTCAGCAGGTCTGGCAGCATCCGTGAAGAGAGAATAGAGCCAAAGTTTCGAGTCTGAATGAGTGCTCATCAGGCCAATCGTGAGCAAGCTGAATGGCGGAAAAGTCTAGAAGACCCTACTCTGTCTCCTGCGTCTTATGTTAGTATTTTGCGTTCTTATTGCTCCTCATGCCACCTTGCTACAAACAGTACACTTACTCACATAAAATGACTGTTATCTCGTCAGGGGTGTCAGAGATAATGCTACCATACTCTTGTGTTGATTGCATTTGAGTGTGGCTCCCCACTGGGAGCATGGCATTAATAAATGTTGCCCTTTATCTGAACTTGGGAATATTTCTGAGGTGTTACAGCACTGTATCAACACAGCCATTTATTTCTTCTTGCTTAACAGTTTTGCATCTTTAGCAAAGACACAAAGAACAATTAATTTATTGAACTTTTGAAGTGTGATAATTAATACTAATAGAATCCCATGGCATTGCCGAGGAGATTCTGGAAGAAAACATTTGTTATGCCAAGTAATATTTGCCGGGGGAAGTAAAAAGGACTCTCATTAGCGGAGTGACTTGGGACATCCCAAGTTGTTTAAAAACCCATCAATTACTTGTTTGAAATGCTGCTCCGTGGAAAATGTTGCAGCCAATTTGCGCAAAGCAAGATCCCACAAACACCAATGTGATTATGATCAGATCATTTGTTTTACCGATGTTTGTTGAGGAGTTTTTTTATTCATTTGTGGGTCATGGGCATCGTTGGTTGGCCAGCATTTATTGTCCATCTCTAGTTGCCTGAGAGCAGTTGAGATCAAGCACATGTTGGTCTGAAGTTGCAGGTAGGCCAGATTGGGTAAAGATGGCAGATTTCCTTCCCTAAAGGGCATTGGTGAACTAGATGGGGTTTTTTTTCTGACAATCGACAATGGTTTAATGATCATCAGTAGATTCTTAATTCCAGATTTCTTTTAAAAAAATTGAATTCAAATTCCACCATGGCCGGATTTGAATCCAGGTCCGCAGAATATTAGCTGAGTTTCTGGATTAATAGTCTAGCGATAATACCACTAGACCATCCCCTTCACGTATATTAGCCAGAATAATGGGGACAAAGCCCCTGCTGTTTTTTCACACATTGGTTTAACCCTTAGAGGGTTGTTTGTCTTTGGAATTCTCTTCCCCAGACAGTAGCTGGATAATAGAATATCTATGGATAGACTTTTAATTAACAAAGAATCAAGAATAATGGGAAAGAGGCAAGGAAAGTGGAGTTAAAATCTCAGTCAGATCAATCTATTGAATGGTGGAGCAGGTTTGAGGGGCCGAATAGCCTACTCCTGCACCTATTTCTTCTGTTTACACAGCTGAGGGACTATGAGTCCTTTGGGAGTCAGTGCAGCAGCTCAGTGACTGCCTCTGAATTCTTTGAAGGCATAAATGGATATAACATTGAATTCAAAGCCCTTCTCCTCATCCCGCACACAGCTTCCCCCACTCTGGAACGTCCGCTCCATCTCCCTGTTGTACTTACAGTGCAGGAGGGACTAAAACCACACCCTCATTAACGCTAACAATCCGTCTGCTCAGCGACCTTCCAACTCCAGCCAACACCTCGCAAAGATCCAGCAGCCCCTCCCCTCCTGATACAAACTGTTGTGAGCTCCTCCAACAACACAGTCCATAGTGCTGCCACAGCGGGAAAGGAAAGCCTTTATCTGACAACCACGCAGTGACGTCCTTCATACTACTGGTCAAGATGCTCCCTTCAAGAGTGAACGTTTTGTAGGGCGAAGGGGAGGTGGGCGTGAGGGGGGGGAGGATGGAAGGGGGGAGTAGGGGCTCCAGTTGGGTGACAATTCCCATTCAAAGCTGGAACGTAGAACATAGAACATAGAACACTACAGCACAAACAGGCCCTTCGGCCCACAAGTTGTGCCGAACATATCAAAACCTACCCAGCCATAGACCTATCTATAACCCCCAATCCCATTGGATCCCATATACTCATCCAGAAGTCTTTTAAAAGACCCCAGCGAGTTCGCCTCGACCACCACCGACGGCAGCCGATTCCATTCACTCACCACCCTCTGAGTGAAAAACTTTCCCCTAGCATCCCCTCTGTACTTGCTTCCCTGCACCTTAAATCTGTGCCCTCTCGTCGCGACCATTTCAGCCCTGGGAAATAGTCTCTGAGAGTCCACCCCATCTATTCCTCTCAACATCTTGTAAACCTCTATCAGGTCGCCTCTCAACCTTCGTCTCTCCAGGGAGAACAGTCCCAGCTCCCTCAACCTGTCTTCATAAGGCATGCCTCCCAATCCAGGCAACATCCTTGTAAATCTCCTCTGCACCCTTTCAATAGCTTCCACGTCCTTCCTATAGTGAGGCGACCAGAACTGCGCACAGTACTCCAAGTGTGGTCTGACAAGGGTCCTATAAAGCTGCAGCATTACCTCCTGACTCCTGAACTCAATCCCTCGATGAATGAAGGCCAGTACACCGTAAGCTTTCTTAACCACATCCTCCACCTGGGAGGCCGATTTGAGAGTCTTATGGACCCGGACCCCAAGATCCCTCTGCTCTTCCACACAGCTAAGACTCCTACCTTTGATAGCGTACTCATTCATCCCGTTGGATCTGCCAAAATGGACCACAACACATTTATCCGCGTTGAAGTCCATCTGCCACTCCTCCGCCCAGTCTTGCATCCTGTCAATGTCCTGCTGCAACTTTTGACATCCCTCCAGACCATCCACAACACCACCGACCTTCGTGTCATCGGTGAACTTACTCACCCATCCCTCCGCTTCCTCATCCAGGTCATTTATGAAAATGACAAACAGCAAGGGTCCTAGAACAGATCCCTGGGGCACTCCACTGGTGACCGACCACCATGCAGAAAAAGAGCCATCCACAACCACTGCCTTCTGCCGGCAAGCCAGTTCTGGATCCACAAGGCCAAAGCCCCTTGGATCCCATGCCCTCTCATCTTCTCAAGAAGTCTTGCATGTGGGACCTTGTCAAATGCCTTGCTGAAGTCCATGTACACCACGTCCACTGCTCTTCCTTCGTCAATGTGTTCAGTCACATTTTCGAAGAACTCAATTAAGCTCGTAAGGCACGACCTGCCTTTTACAAAACCGTGCTGACTATTTCTAATCAACCTAAACTTCTCCAAATGCTCGTAAATCTTGTCCCTCAGAAGCCTCTCCATCAGCTTACCAACCACTGAGGTCAGACTCACCGGTCGGTAATTTCCAGGACTATCCTTGTTCCCTTTCTTGAAAATAGGGACCACATCCGCAATCCTCCAATCCTCCGGAACCTCTCCCGTCTCCATCAACAACGCAAAGATCATCGCCAGGGGCTCTGCAATGACATCCCTCACCTCCCACAATAACCTGGGGCACATCCCGTCTGGTCCCGGAGACTTGTTTATCTTGATAGCATTTAGAAGTTCTAACACATCCGCTTCCTTAATATCTACATACTCAAAGGTATACTGGAAGGTATTACAACTTGCACCAACACACAGGTTAAAGTCCAACACAGGTTAATTTGGTGGCACAAGCTTTCAGGGCACTGCCCCTTCATCAGGAGAGTGAAGTAGCGCTCTGAAATCTCGTACTACCAAATAAATCTGTTGGACTTTGCCTTGGTGTTGTGATTGCGAAGCTTCTTACTGCGCCCATCCAAGGCTGGCATCTCCACATCATGACCTGCACCAATGCCAGTTTGTGCCAGGGCACTGCCCAGCATGTCCAATTCCCACCAGGGCCTATACTTACCTTGGTGCCCCCCAGCAGGATCCCCTTGACTGCTCTCTGCTTTCACAAACTTGTTATGAATCTTCTTGAAGGTTCGATATTTTGTGGGAGGTGAGAGGTGGGCATGGATAATGTGAAAGAGAGTCCGTATTCTCCATCCATGTCACGTGCTGAAAATCGCTCCTCGCGTCTCTGACAGTGCAGCATTCCTTCAGTACCGTACGCTGGGAAGGGTCAGTCTTGATTTTGAGCTCTACACCGCCGATCTTCCCACTCCCCTTGCTTCCGGAACTTTCTCAGCGTGTCTGTGTTTTGAAACACGAGTGGGCGACATGGTGGCATAGTACTGTTGACTTTCTCACAGTGCCAGGGACCCAGGTTCGATTCCCAGCTTGGGGTCACCGTCTGTGTGGAGTTTGCACGTTCTCCCTGTGTCTGCATGGGTTTTCTCCGGGTGCTCCAGTTTCCTCCCACAGTCTGAAAGACGTGCTGGTTAGGTGCATTAGCTATGCTAAATTCTTCCTCAATGTACCCAAACAGGCGTCGGAATGTGGCAACTAGGGGATTTTCACAGCTACTCCATTGCAGTGTTAATGTAAGCCTTAATAAGTGAACTTTAAAAGTACATGCCCCCATTTTGGGCTGCTGCTGTCAGCTTATAAGAAGTCTCACAACACCGGATTAAAGTCCAACAGGTTTATTTAGTGATAAATGCCATTAGCTTTCAGAGCGCTGCTCCTTTGTCAGGTCCTTCCCCACCTGATACAGGAGCAGTGTTCTGAAAACTAGTCTATAAACTATAAACATAGACAGGGATCATGAGTAGAGGTGGGATCATCAGCGTGGCGGTGCGGGCTCGTTGGGCTGAAGGGCCTGTTTCCCGTGCTGTTTTGTTCTTAGTTCTTTGTTCTTTGAATCACAGTGGATTTTCTTTTATAACTCAAACACCTTCCAGCTGGGTGCAAGTCACTTTAAAAACAAACCCCAGGGATCTCCTTAACTAAAGAAAATTAGTTTGGCGATAATCTTTTCTTGTTTTCTCTGCTTATCACAAAGTAACGCCCCTAACTTGTTTTAATCACAGGTTTCTCTGTCTGTCTACAAACAGATCATCATGGAAAAGGAACACACATTTGTGGAATATTCGTTGGGAATTAAGCTCACTATTCAGTTTGACGCCAAATCTTTTGGAAAGAGTAAAGAAAATGTCAAAAGCAAACACTTAGAAGACATCCCTTTGAGAGCGAGTCATGTTTGCCTAGAGATGCAGAGTTGAGGGTAAAAACGCAATCGATTTGAGGTATAAAACATCTGCTAGAAGCTCAAACTCTGAAGAGAAAGCTTTCAGGAACATAATGATACAAATAATTAAAAACAGAGAATGCTGGATAAACTCCGCAGGTCCAGCAGCCTCTTTAGAGAGAGAAAGACAGAGTTAATGTTTCGCGTTAAGTATGATCTGAAATGTTAACTGTGGGCAGGATTTATCAGCCATGTGCAACCCAGGACCAGAAATTCTCACCAAAGCTCAACGGGTCTTTGATTTGATTTGATTTGGTTTATTATTGTCACATTAGCACACAGTGAAAAGTATCACTTCTTGCGTGCTATACAGGCAAAGCATACTGTTCATAGAATACATAGAGGAGAAGGAAATAGACTGCAGTATTACAGTCATAGCTAGGGTGCGGAGAAAGTTCAACTTAGTCTGAGTTAGGTCCATTCAAAAGTCTGACGGCAGCTTGGAAGAAGCTGTTCTTGAGTCAGTTGGTACGTTAACTCAGATTTTTGTATCATTTTTCTGGCAGAAGAAGGTGGAAGAGAGAATGTCCAGGCTCCGTGGGATCCTTGATTATATTGGTTGCTTGTCCATGTAAAAGTGGCAGTGAATACTCTGCTAAATTTCCTGCAGCGGGTAAGACAGGGGAATTCCAACCTGTGTTTCTCCCTCTGAAGATGCTGCCAGAACTTCTGGGTTTTTACAGCATTTTCTGTTTTGATTTCAGATTACCAATAATTTAGGAAACTTGCTTTGAGCAAACAATGCGGGTTTTGGAATGTGTACAATTGGGCCAACAGTTCTTGATTTTAAGCAAAAAACTTGCATAATGTAGAGAGAGGGTGCATGTGTCACAGCCTATTTAATTACAGCCAATTAAATATTTCAGAAGTGTGGTCACTGTTAGAGTGTCAGAAATACAAAAACAACAACTCACTTACGTATGGCAAGCTTTGACAAAGAGCAACGTGAGAATGATCAGACTGTCAGCAACTTTTACGGATGCACCATAGAAAGCATTCTTTCTGGTTGTATCACAGCTTGGTATGGCTCCTGCTCTGCCCAAGACTACAAGAAGCTGCAAAGCATTGGGAATGTAGTCCAGTCCATCACTCAAGCCAGTCTCCCATCCGTTAACTCTGTCTACATTTCCTGCTGTCTTGGGAAAACATAATCAAGGACCCCATGCATCCCAGACATTCTCTCTTCCACCTTCTTCCATTGGGAAAAAGATACAAAAGTCTGAGATCATGTATCACTGATTCAAGAACAGTCTTTTTCCCTGCTGCTGTCAGGCTTTTGAATGGACTTACCTTATATTAAGTTGATCTTTCCCTACACTCTGTAACACTATGGACGCAATGTTCCTGGCCCGCTGCGCTGTTTGAGAAGCGCAATTGGGCAGGAAATATCAGCAGGTGGCCAAAAACAGGAATTGGCCGTTGCAATCTTTCCAGGCCATTTTTTTTCGGGGAATTAGCCTTGTGCTGGGGAATAGCGCGAAACTGATTACAATATTCAAAAGATCACTTCTATCCATTTAGCAAAGCCGGGATGTGATTATCCAGGCTCGCCGATATTTCTGATCTCGCCGGTGGTGGCCTGCGCCAGCGAGGTCACTATGGGCACCATTAATGGGGACAATGCGTGGTTGTCTTGCTGGTGGGACCTCAATCCATTGAGGTTCCCCTGGGAAATCAAGGGGCAGGAGAGGTGCAGCTTGGGCAGTGCCAACCCAGCACTGCCAGCCTGGCAGGTGAGAGACAGGTGATGGGGTGTTGGGGGAGGATGGTGGGGACTCAGAGGAGAGGCTGCAGCAAAATTAGAGAAAAATGTTCCAGGCGTTTTGCCAATATGTTGGTGCCTTTGCCCACTACTCCGAGGGTGGGTTAGGGACACTGACATCCACTTGCCCAGCAGCGGTGGGAAGCCAGTCAAAGTGGAGAATTACAGTCTTCCACCGATACTGCAGTTTTCCCAATCTGTGTCTGAATCTCAGCCATTCCGAGATGCTGGCTAGAATTCCGAGAAACGTGGGAGTTCAGGATCTAAACTTTGGAGGGTCTCCCAGAGAACCAATGGTCCAATACCTCAGGGGCTGGTGCAATGGCAGCCTCTTGGTTTACACTGACCTTGCTCCAATATACCCTTCCCATTCCTGTTGCAACCCCCTCAGTAACACTCTCATCGCCGAGGCAATCCAATGGCCATCCTTAAAATGGCTGACTCGAGTTCCCAAATGCTCAGGCCACCCATTCCCTGTCGGTGATCCAAACATCTGTCTTCCAAACCGCCCATTCCTGGAAATTCTTACTGGAAAGTGCTCTGTTTCTCGGAAGGGACTCGGAATCGGAGAATGATCCTGGCAGCCAGTAAACTCCAGCCTGCTTACTGTCCATTTATCTGCAAATTTCATCTCATTTCCAAAGCAATGGTTTCTGAGAAATTCATTTCAAATAATTTTGTCTTTCATGAGCCACCCACAGTTATTTTCAAATCTTTGAATTGACTCATGAATAGAAGTATTTATTTCAGTTAGTAGGATTTACCAAGCTTCGAGCTATCCTGAAGCAAACTCGGATTCATCCCCTCTCTTTTCTCTCTCTGTTCCATTTCCTGACATGCCCCTTTCTCTTCCATTCCTCCCCTCACTTTCCCTTCCATCTACTGCCTCCATCACCATCACACCTTTCCTCACCCTTCCTCTTCTCCCTTCCCCTCACTCCTCTCCTCTCCCCTCTCTCCTCTCACCTCCTCCCCAACTTGCCCCTCTCTCCCCTCACCCCTCTCTGCACCTTGCCTCTCTCCTTCTCTCTTCCCTGACTCTTCTTGTCTCTCCTTCCTCTCCCTTCTCTCCTTCACCCCTCTCCTCTCCTCTCCTCTCTCTCCCCTCTCACCTCTTTTCCCTACCCCCACCTCTCTCTCCCCTCTCTCTCCTCACCCCTCTCTTACCTTTTTCCCCTACCCCCACCTCTCTCTCTCTCCCCTCTCTCTCCTCACCCCTCTTCCCTCTCTCCCCCCTCACCCCTCTCCCCCCTCACCACCCCTCCTCTCTTCTTTGTCCCTCCGCCCCCTCCCCCTCAACCCCTCTTCCCTCTCCCCCTTCTCCTCTCACCCCCTTTCCCCCTCACCCTTCTCCTCCCTCACACCTTTCTCCCCTCACCCCTCTCCCCCCTCTTCCCCCTCACTCCTTCCTCCCTCACCTCTTCTCCCTCACCCTCTCCTCCCTCTCCCTTTGTGTTCCTCACCATTCTCGCCCCCCCATTGCCCCTCTCCTTCCTCTCCCCTCTCTCTCCTCACCCCCTTCTCCCTCTCCCTCTTGCCCTTCTCCCCCTCACCCCCCCCCAACCCTCTCAGTTGGGGTGACTCTGGATGATTAGTGCAGAGGTGGGGGTTGGGTAAGCGAGGGCAAGTTGGGAATCACAACATGAGCAATGAGAGAAGCGTTGAATATCCAGGAATTCCCTCCGTTATGGGCGTCACGATGAATTTCTCTCCATGTTAGGGATAAAGGGCCTGAATCTCCCCTCATGACCTGCAGTTGGTTCTGCTCCGGAGAATCGCATGTCGCCCATTTCACATGCGTGTCTCCCAGAGCAGGAGAACAGTCACAGTCGGGACTGCGCTGGGAACCGATGCGAAGAGAGGTGAGTCATTTCAATCTTTTTTAAAACAAATTTTAGATATGTTTTGCATGTCATTATCGGGAGCTTGCTGGGCTCAATGGCATCTCCCATCCCACCGGGAGTACTTCACTCCAGCGGGGTGAAGACCAGCTGGGGAACTAGAGTGAGACTGTGCTGGAGTGAAGGGGGCCAATCGGGACACCCATGGGAGTTGGGTGGTGGGGGATGGTGCCCCCTTCCATGGGCATCCTGGTAGTGCTAGCCTTTGCCCCCAGCACTGTCCGAAGGACAAAGTCCTCATGCCCAGCAGGCATTGCCTAGCAGGCATTGGGTAGTGCGAAGGGGACAGGATTAATGTATGTGGCGCATTGGGGCGATTGGTGGGGTAGGGGGGAAATCCCATTGCCATTCTACATGGGGATCGGTCTGGCCTGGGGGGGCAGTGATTGGGGCAGGCTCGGGGGGGGGTAGGGTGGTGGTCTGATGGGGAAAGGGGCTATCTCCCAGGGGTGGGTTTGGTCCCCAGGGAGGGGAGGTCAGCAGGGGGTGTCTGCAAGGGTGAGGGGGATCACCACTCCTGGGGGGTGGGCATCGGGACACCGCAGGGCAGGGGGTGATAAGGGCTGGACCCGGAATTGCAGTGCGGGCTACAACCAAGCTGTGGGGGTGTTGCGGGAGGGGGAGGTTGGAGAGGGCAACACTGCAAGGGTCCTGGGCTCTCATCAGGCTGGCCAGCAAACAGGAAAACCGACAGTTTGGGGCCACTGCGCATGTGCAGAGTTCCAGAACTGTCAGTCTGGAGTGAATTGGCCCCACATCCCTGGGTTTTTTAATGAGATTCTCGACTGGGACCTCTGCAATGCTCAGAGTGCAGAGTTTCCGGTGTGAAGTTGGATTGAGAAAAGAGTTGTGATCTAGAATAGCTTTCCCACCCATTCAGCACTGCTGGGGGAATCGCCCCAAAGTCACCATCATCCCAGGTGGTGATTTAACCTGAGGGTCACCACACCTCAGGCGAGGGGTAAGGCTGAGAAGGCTTACTTTGAATAACTTCAGCCGCTATGGGAATTGAACCCGTGCTGTTAGCGTTACTCTCAACCTGTTAACCTGGACTGGAGCTACAGGCAATAGTATCAGACAAGCTCACAGCATGGTTCAAAGTTCAATGTCTACCCAATTTACAGCAAAGAATTCCCAACCAATTAAATTCAAATTGTTACAAGAAAATCAGCTTCTGAGTGAATACAACTGCATACAAATGTTTATTACACACAGAAGAAGGTGGAAGAGTGTGTGGATCCTTAATTATGCTGGCTGCTTTTCCGAGGCAGTGGGAGGTGTAGGCAAAGTCAATGGATGGGAGCTGGTACAAAAGTCTGAAGTCACATACCAATTGATTCACGAACAGCTTCTTCCCTGCTGCTGTCAGACTTATGAATGGACCTGCTATGAATTAAGTTGATCTTTCTCTACACCCTACCTATGAGATTAACGCTACATTCTTCACTGTCTCCTTTCCTTCTCTATGTACGGTATGCTTTATCTGTACAAGAAACAATAGTTTTCACTGTGTACTAATACATGTGACAAGAATAAATCAAATCGAATCACATTCACACACACACACACACACATTCACCGTGGACAGGGGACAGAACTGATGGTTATACCAGTGTCTCTGGCCTGCAGTGAGAGCAGTGTTAGGACAGTACCCATGAGGTTTCGGGACATGATCTATCCCCACCTCACCACCCTCCCCAGGGACTGTACTCACTTGTGTGCCTCCAGTGCGTTCTGCTCGCCTTGTGCATCTTGTGGTGAACCTGTTGTGATTCATGTCTGTGTGCTCTTACACCATTATGAATGGACAATTTAATGTGAGGAACAGGGGTGAATATCAGGTGTAAAGACCTGACAATGAGATTTAAATATATTCAATTAAGGACCCTGACGTTCTCGGCCTGGGGACCGTGTCAGGCCCAGGAATAGGAGCTCATATGTGAGGGAGTTCTACTGGTAAGAGATGTACAGAAGTTTCCCTATCTGCAAGACACCAAGGAAATTTCAAGAGATATCACTTGACCCAACTGATGGATATAAGTGGGTGCCTGCTGCTTCCCTGCGACACCAGCAAGCTCCTCCCAAAAGAACTGGAGGAGGCCATTCAGTCCTTTGAATCTGCTCCATTATTCAGTTTGATTATAGCATCATAGAATCCCTACAGTGCAGAGGAAGGCCACTCAGCCCATCGAGTCTAAACTGACAACAATCCCACCCAGACCCTAGCCCCGTAACCTCACTTATTCACTCCACTAATCCCTCTAACCTACTCATCCTGGCTCAATAAAGGGCAATTTAGCATGGCCCTTTGGACTGTGGGAGGAAACCTACGCAGATACAGAGAGAACGTCCAAGCTCCACGTAGATAGTGTCTGAAGCCGGGAATCGAACCCTGATCCCTGGAGTTGTGAGGCAGCAGTGCCAGCCAATGTGCCACTGTGTGTACCTCAACTTCATCCAGCTGTATTTTCTTTTCTCGAATTCTCTTTAAATTCACTGAACAATGGTGATCAGTTTTGACCCTGAAGATTCCAATTGTCCCCAGCAGTATTTTGGGAAGAGAGAGATACAGATTTCTACTCCCTCTGCGTTAAAAAAGAACGACATTGCTTTAATTTTAACATTATTCTCTCTTCTTTTGGAATTCCCCCGCAGAGGGAATAGTCCCTATCTGTCTCCCCTACCAAATCACCTTATTATTTCAAACACCTTCATTAGAAAATGTTGGGTTAACCAGACTCAAATCATTGGCTCAATTCTCTCTCCACAGGTGCTGACAGACCTGTTGAGATTTTTCAGCATTTTCGGTGTTTGTTGCTAGCATCTACAGTATTTTCCCTTTATCAGTTTTTTTATCCATTCATAGAATATGGGCATTGTTGGTTGGCCAGCATTGATACCCTACTTGCCTGAGGGTAGTTGAGAACCAATCACATTATTGTGGTTCTAGAGTCGCACGTAAACCAGAACAAGTAAGGATGGCAGATTTCCTTCCCTAAAGGACATGCATGAATCAGAAGGGGTTTTCTGCAAATTAACAATGGTTTCATGATCATCAGTAGATTCTTAATTCCAATTTTTTTTATTGAATTCAAATTTCACCATCTGCCTTGGCAGGATTTGAACCCAGGTCCCCAGAACATTAGCTGGATTAATAGTCTATAATAGTGATAATACCACTAGCCCATCACCTCCCCTTAGATTGACCCTCACTTTTACTGAGGGACCCACAGAATATCTAAGGAATGTTAGGGTTAGTGAACTTCCTTTACTGTAAGGTCATTCCCAGGGCTCTCAATTTGATTTCCAATGGAAAATTCAATGTTTCTCTCAGCAGAAGCTTCAATATTGACACCAATTGCTTTCCATTCCCTAAGTTGTCAACACGGATAACTATCTGCAGCACACTGCACTTGTACCTATGCTGTTTTCCAGTGATTGCCCCTCCCTGGCTTATATACCTCTCTTTATGATACATTCATTTCAGAATGCGACAACTGGGAACACAGTTTCACCAAAGCTTTTGTTAATTAACACCAAACCCATGACGCAGGGAAGATGGTGGCATTGTGGTAATGTCACTGAATTAGTAATGTGGAGGACAAGTTTTCAGGGATTGGAGTTCAAATTCCACCTTGGCAGTTGGTGGAATTAAAAATAATTTAATTAAAAGCCTGGAATATAACACAGTAATGGTGACTGTGATACTATGTCAATTGTTTCCACTGATTTATTATTGTCACACGTATTAGTATACAGAGCAAAGTATTATTTATTGCGCGCTATGCAGACAAAGCGTACTGCTCATAGAGAAGGAAAGAAGCGAGTGTAGAATGCAGTTGTTACAGTCATAGCTTGGGTGCAGAGAAAGGTCAACTGAATGCAAAGTAGGTTCATTCGAAAGCCTGATGGCAGCAGGGAAGAAATTGTTCTCGAGTCGGTTAATGTGTGATCTCAGACTTTTGAATCTTTCTCCCGATGGAAGAAGGTAGGAGAGAATGTTCGAGGTACGTGGGGTCCTTGATGATACTGGCTGCTTTGCTGAGACAGCGGGAAGTCAATGAGTAGGAGGTCTAACTGAGCTTCATTCACAAACTTTTATTTTCTTGTAGTTTTGAGCAGAGCAGGAACGCCAACCTGCGTGATATAATCAGAAAGAATGTTTTCTATGGTGCTTCAGTAGAAATTGGTGAGAGTTGTAGCGGACACGCCAAATTTCTTTAGTCTCTTGAGAAGTCCCTACCCGATCTGGCCTACATGTGACTCCAGACCCACAGCAATGTGGTTGACTCTTATCTGCCCCTCTGAAATGTTCAAGTCAAGGGCAATTTGAGATGGGCAACAGAAGCCAGCTTTGCCAATGCTGCTTACTTATAAAATAAGATACTTCACAAGCCAAGCAATGTTTGTTAATCCACCTGTTGCATTGTGGATGGATGCGTGCCAACACAAAGATAACATGCAAGAGGCAAACACTTCAACAAATCACCGCTAACACTCCACACTTCAATTAAAATCAATTCACTTCTGTTACATCCGAGATTAATTCAGTGTTGAGTGGAAAAAGGACAAAACACAACCAGGTGATCTTACCAGCTCATCCTGACTGATTTCAATATTTATGACCCTATTTACATCTAATTAGTGAGCTCTTGACGCTATTGTCTGAGCTACTTGCAATTACCTACTTCCTGGATGGATCATGTAGGGTCCCCACTCTTGGGGACTTGATGTGATGGTTGCGCTGATGAGGCCAAAGGCCATTTAAGCTCCCCAGGTGGTCAGGGACAGGGTCAGACAATGCCCCTGGGGTAATGCCAGCTTGACAGTGCCCATCAGGCATCCTGGTACTGCCCACAGGGCACCAAGCAGTGCTATGGACGTGGGGCCTGAAGGAGACAGGCCCATGACAAGCGTCAGGACCGTGGTGGATATGGGGCTACGATGTGGTGAGGTAGAGGGAGGTCTGCAAGGGTAGGGTGGGTGGGAAAGGAGTACTCTGCATTGGGGAGGCAGGGAACTAGGGTAGGCTGAAGTGCAGACTGGGACAGTGGAGGGGGGGGGGGGGGGTGAGGATTGGCCAGGGCAACAATTGGGAGGTTGGGAAGGCGATTGGTTGAGGTGGTGATTGAGGTGTGGATTGACTAGGGTGGTGTTCTGCGGGATCAATCGAGGCAGCAATCATTGCTCAAGGAGAGCGATATCTGGGACAGCAGTCGGAGTTGGGGGGGAGGGGGGTAGGGGGGAGGGGTGGCAGGGAGCGCAATGTCCAAGAGTTGGAAGTGCAATAGATCTCCCACTACACTATGTACATTTTGTACACCACACACTAGAACATCAGAGTTCCTGCGCAATGGCTTCCCTGCTACTCAGCAGCCAGCTTCCTGGCATGAGTAGGCTCCTCCCATTCCCCCTCTGCTGGCAAGAATCACACTTGAGCTCTTTTTCCTAAGTACCTTGTGACTGCATCTGAAAGCTCACCCAGAAAATTGGTGTAGTATCTCCTATTTTGCATCAGTATTCACTAAAGAGAAGCTCATGGTATATGATGAGTGTGGGAAAGGTTGTGTAGATATTTTGAGTCATGTTGATATCAAAAAGGAGGTACTGGGGTTCCTGAGAAACATTAAGTTAGGCAAGACCTCAGGGTCTGGTGAGATATACCCCAGAATACTGAGGGAGGCAAGAGAGGAAGTTGCTGGGGTCTTTGCAGAACGTTAGCTAGGCTGCACTTGAAATATAGTGTTCAATTCTGGTCACCACACTACCAGAAGGATGTGGAGACTTCGCAGAGGGTATGGAAAAGGTTTACCAGGATGTTGTCTGACATGGAGGGTATTAGCTGTTAGGAGAGGTTGGAGAATCTTGTTTTGTTCTCACTGAAGGTTGAGGGGTGACCTGACAGAAGTCGATAAGATTATGAGCGGCAAGGATGGAGTGGATAGTCAGAGGGTGGAAGAGTCAATTACTAAGGGGCAGAGGTTTAAGGTGCGAGGGGCAAGATTTAAAGGAGATGTACGAGGCAGATTCTTTACACAGAGGGTAGTTGCCCGGGGAGGTAGTGGAAGCGGATATAGTAGAGTGACTTTTAAGGAGCATCGGGACGAATATATGAATAGGATGGGAATAAAGGGCTATGGTCCCCAGAAGGGTAGGGAGGTTTAGCTCAGTCAGGCAGCATGGTTGGTGCAGGCTTGGAGAGCCAAAAGGTCTGACCGTGCTGTAATTTTCTTTGTTCGTTGTTCTTTGATCTTTCTTATTTTCAAGCTCGTTCAGCACTTAGACTTTTCTTGGTAAGATTGTCCCCCAGTGATCCTGAGGTGCTTCCTGTGAATGCCTGTGATATTCAGATTCTACCTGCAGCACATTAAGATGTCTGACTGCTTCTGTAAGTCTTGAAGGGATGTTGGCACACCTCACCAACGGTCTCCGTCTTCCTCTCCCATGTCCAGGTACACCCCAATACCCAAACAAAATATCCATAACAAGTCTTGTACTTGCCACACTTTCTGTGCTGCATCTCTTGATCTGATATATTCACTTGTCATCAGCATACCTGCAGTGTGACACAATAAGCCCCTTTCTGGACAATTTTCTTCCATTAGTAATGTGCTGATGCTTTAAAAGTTTCCCATTGCTCTTATGACCAGAAAACCAAATTTCACTATCATAGCAGCAGATTAGGCACACAGCGGTTGCACAGCTGTTGGCACCAGAGACCCGGGTTCGATTCCAGGCTTGGGTCACTGTGGAGTTTGCACATTCTTCCTGTGTCTGCGTGGGTTTCCTCTGGTTTCCTTCCACATTCTGAAAGACGTGCTGATTAGGTGCATTACAGGCATCGGACTGTGGTGACTGGGGGAATTTCACAGTAACTTGATTGCAGTGTTAATGTAAGCCTTATTGTGACTAATAAGTAAACTTTAGATTTGGATTAAAATGATTGTCTAACTGCGATGCGTTGCTTTCACGCAGTGTGAACGAGTAAATAAAGTCTTATTCCTGTATCTCTCATCACTTTTTGTCCGTTTGTGTTTAGACAATATAAAAGACAGTTGAACACTCTGTTCCCAACTCTGAGTGGCACCTCCGCCCACTCTCACTTGTGTCTAATGTCAATAGAATTGCTGAACAGGAAGAATGACGAGCTTTGATCATTAACTTGTGTGTCACACATCGGGACAGCATTGTGATGGAGAGTTACATCGACTGCCTCTCCGATTCCAATTTCTATCCTTCATCTCAGGAAGGTGCTGACTCCAATTCCCTGCTGCACTTCAACATGGGGTGAAATGGCCATTCTGCCCATCCGAGTCCAGAGCAGGGGACAGCAGGATAGAATCAGCCTTCATGGTAAAGTGAAGATCTGGCTCCATCTTCATGTGGCATTCACTTCTATACAAGTTCCAGAAACCAGATCAAACTATTAGTTTGAAAACTGTTAGATTCGGAGCAGGGAGTCTCAGTGATTGGCTGGCATTGTGCTGGAATTTAGTGCCTGAATAGTTTGAACTCTGTGGGGATGGTAGAGGGTGCGTGTGAGATTGGAAAGTGAATCTTGGTGTGATGTGTGAATGTGTATGCACCTTGGATTGCCTGCAAGAGGTCTCTCTGTGAGTGATGGGGTGTGGTGTACAGAGCAGAGTGTGATGCTTATAGGGCGTGTTTGCTGATAAGAAAGAACATTCACTCATTTTGTTCATCGTGAGCTTGTTGTACTTTCTGCCTTGTCCTCGGAGGAGACAAAGGCCACTTCCCTCCTCAGTCCTCAAGCTGGAGTCTGGGACTTCCTGCCCACTTGAGTCAAGATGTAGAGATGCCGGCGTTGGACTGGGGTAAACTCAGTAAAGTTTCACAACACCAATTTTAAATCCAACCAATTTATTTGATAGTGTCGAAAGCTCGCGAATTTACTATGTGTCTTCATCAGGCAAATGCAGTGTTCTGATCTGCAATAGCACACATACCAACACAGACAGTCACAGATTGCTGATTAGAATGTGAATCCTTACATCTAACCTGCTATTCAAGTGTTAAAGTGGCTAACAATGTGTGTGAAGGAAATCCTGAGCATTGGTTAGAGAATTGTGTATTTTCTCCAGACAGCACAGTAAGTGAGGTTTTTTTGCTAATCCAGGCAAGTTACAGGGGTTACAGATAGTGTGTCATGAAGCCAAGATCCCTATTAAGACCGTCCTCATGTGTGCGGAACTTGGCTATCAGTCTCTGCTCAGCTACTCTGCGCTGTCGTGTGTCACGAAGGCCCCCTTGAAGAACATTTACCCGCAGGTCGGAGGCCGAATGCCCATGACTGCTGAAGTGTTCGCCCACAGGAAGGGAACCGTTTTGCCTGGTGATTGTTGAGCGATGCTCATTCATCCGCAGTCGTAGTGTCTGCATGGTCTCCCCAATGTACCATGCTTCGGGACATCCTTTCTTGCAACGTATTAGATAGACAATGTTGGCTGAGTTGCAAGAGTATGTACCGTGTACCTGGTGAATGGTATCCTCACGTTTGATGATGTCGTCCATGTCTATGATCTGGCATGTCTTGCAGAGGTTGCTGTGGCAGGGGTGTGTGGTATTGTGGTCACTGTTCTCCTGAAGGTTGGGTAGTTTGCTGCAAACAATGATCTGTTTGAGGTTGTGCGGTTGTCTGAAAGCAAGAAGTGGGGGGGTGGGGATGGCCCTAGCGAGATGTTCATCGTCATCAATGATATGTTGAAGACTCCGGAGAAGATGTCGTAGCTTCTCTGCTCCGGGGAAGTACTGGACAACAAAGGATACTTTGTCCCGAGTTCATCTTCTGAGGAGGTCAGTGCGGTTTATCACTGTGGCACGTCGGAACTGTCGATCGATGAGTTGAGCGCCATATCCTGTTCTCACGAGGGCATCCTTCAGCGTCTGGAAGTGTCTGTCACGATCCTCCTCATCTGAGCAAATCCTGTGTGTACGGAGGGCTTGTCCATAGGGAATGGCTTCTTTAACGTGTCTAGGGTGGAAGCTGGAGAAGTGGAGAATTGAGAGGTTGTCTGTCGGTTTGCGGTACAGTGAGGTGCTGAGGTGGCCGTCCTTGATGGATCTAGTATATAACCTTGGTTGAGGATCTCGTGTGGTGAAGAAGTCTTGTTCGAACCTGTGCATGAAGATGTTGGCATACTGAGGTGCGGATTTGGTCCCCATGGCTGTTCCATGTGTCTGGATGAAAAGCTGATTGTTGAAGGTGAAGACATTGTGGTCCAAGATGAAGCGGATGAGTTGTAAAATTGCATCCGGAAACTGGCAGTTGTTGGCATTGAGTACTGAGGCAGTTGCAGCAAAACCATCGTCGTGGGGGATGTTGGTGTAGAGCGCCGAGACATCCATTGTGACAAGGAGAGTCCCTGGTTCAACTGCTCCATGTGTGCTGAGTTTCTGTAGGAAGTCCATAGTGTCAAGACAAAAGTTGGGCGTTCTTTGTACAATGGGTTTCAGGATGCCCTCGATATAGCCGGAGAGGTTCTCACACAGGGTCCCATTGCCCAATACGATGGGACGGCCGGGTATGTTTGCCTTGTGTATCTTTGGGAGGCAGTAGAGATCTCCAATGCGAGGAGTACGTGGAATGAGAGCCCGGAGGATGTTCTGAAGGTCTGGATCAAAGGTTTTGATCAGAGTGTTGAGTTGGCGAGTGTGTTCTTTGGTCGGATCTGCTGGTAACTGTCTGTAGTGTTTCACATTGTACCAACAACTAAACACTTCTTCACAGTAGTCTGTTCTGTTCAGTACGACGGTGGCGCCTCCTTTGTCTGCTGGTTTGATGACAATGTTGCAGTTGGTCTTCAACCAAGGTTATATACTAGATATATTGATGACATCTTTTTCCTTCGGAAAATGGTGAACAATCATTGAAACACCTGTATGAGGATATCAACAAGTTCCATCCCACCATCAGACTCACCATGGACTATTCTCCAGAATCAGTTGCATTCTTGGACACACTCATCTCCATCAAGGACGGCCACCTCAGCACCTCACTGTACCGCAAACCAACAGACAACCTCAATGCTCCACTTCTCCAGCTTCCACCCTAGACACGTTAAAGAAGCCATTTCCTATGGACAAGCTCTCCGTATACACAGAATTTGCTCAGATGAGGAGGATCGTGATAGACACCTCCAGACGCTGAAGGATGCCCTCATGAGAACAGGATATGGCACTCGACTCATTGATCGACAGTTCCGACGTGCCACAGCGATAAACCGCACTGACCTCCTCAGAAGACGAACACGGGACAAAGTGGACAGAGTACCCTTTGTTGTCCAGTACTTCCCCGGAGCGGAGAAGCTACGACATCTTCTCTGGAGTCTTCAACATATCATTGATGACGATGAACATCTCGCTAGGGCCATCCCCACTTCTTGCTTTCAGACAACCGCACAACCTCAAACAGATCGTTGTTCGCAGCAAACTACCCAACCTTCAGGAGAACAGTGACCACAATACCACACAACCCTGCCACAGCAACCTCTGCAAGACATGCCGGATCATAGACATGGACGACATCATCAAACGTGAGGATACCATTCACCAGGTACACGGTACATACTCTTGCAACTCGGCCAACGTTGTCTACCTAATACGTTGCAAGAAAGGATGTCCCGAAGCATGGTACATTGGGGAGACCATGCAGACACTACGACAGCGGATGAATGAGCATCGCTCAACAATCACCAGGCAAAACAGTTCCCTTCCTGTGGGCGAACACTTCAGCAGTCATGGGCATTTGGCCTCCGACCTGCGGGTAAATGTTCTTCAAGGGGGCCTTCGTGACACACGACAGCGCAGAGTCGCTGAGCAGAGACTGATAGCCAAGTTCCGCACACATGAGGACGGTCTTAATAGGGATCTTGGCTTCATGACACACTATCTGTAACCCCCGTAACTTGCCTGGGTTAGCAAAAAACCTCACTTACTGTGCTGTCTGGAGAAAATACACAATTCTCTAACCAATGCTCAGGATTCCCTTCACACACATTGTTAGCCACTTTAACACTTGAATAGTAGGTTAGATGTAAGGATTCACATTCTAATCAGCAATCTATGACAGTCTGTGTTGGTATGTGTGCTATTGCAGACCAGAACACTGCATTTGCCTGATGAAGACACATAGTGTCGAAAGCTCGCGAATTTACTATCAAATAAATTGGTTGGATTTAAAATTGGTGTTGTGAAACTTTACTGAGTCCACCTGAGTCAAGACAGTCTCCCCTCCTGTCCCAAACCTCAGCCACTAGACCTTCCCAGGATGTTGACAATAAGATTGGCAGTGACTCTGTAGTGTATTGTACCTTTCTGCTTCCGACCATCTTCCCAATTGATTAACCAAAATCCTGGAACCCCCACATTGTGGGTTTACCTGCACCACACACTGCAGCGGAACAAGATGGCTGCCCACCACCATCTTCTCAAAGGCAATTTGGGCAATGCTGGTCTTTAGAGAAAGAAATCTGCCAACCCTTAGCTGGTCTGGCCTACATGTGTCTCCAGGCCCACAGCAATATTGCAAATTCTTGACTGGCCTCTGAAATCCAAGCAAATTGCCAAGGCAATTAGGGGAGGACAGGCAATAAAGGCTCATCCAGCCACTGATACCCACATCCGATGAACAAATGAGAAAGGAAGTCAGTGCTTATCTCGGTAGAACAAACTGAATGAAACAGGGGGTTAAATTAGTTTGTGGTACTTCTGTGGTGTGTGAGATACTTCTCAGGCATCAGTCAATTACACTGGCAACAGAAATGTCAACTCTGAGGGAAAGTTAAAGAGGTTGAGCTCATTTCCTCAGGAAGGGACAGATTTCGAGATGGTGACAGGAATTGACAAAGCTAATTCGGGCCAATCACACACTGTGAAGACAGATTCAAATTCCAAGGGACACAAGTCAACAGAAGGAACGTTCTCGCCCCAGGGGGAGCAGAGTGGGGGAGAAACTCCCAGAGAAAGTTATCGAAGCCGACAGTTGAAATGGTTCCAAGTGACAACTGGGCTGTGTTTGTGGAGATTTTGAGTGGTGTGATGTACTGGAAAGGCTTCAGTGAAAAGCGACAGGCTGATCAGAACCGAAGAGCTTCTCCTGTTTCTAAAACATCTTATGGATGTATCTGATATACAATAACAGTTTATTATTTATTATCATTGAATCCCTATTGTGCAGATCATAGAACATTACAGCGCAGAATAGGCCCTTCGGCCTTCGATGTTGCGCCGACCAATTAGGAAAAAGCAATGACCCTCCAAACTAAACCATTCCCTTTTCTTCCATAAACTTATCTACTAACCTCTTAAACGCCACCAAACTTGGCGCATCTACAACTGCCGCAGGCAAGGCATTCCATACTCTAACCACCCTCTGGGTAAAGAACCTACCTCTGATATCCGTCCTATAACTACTACCCCTTAATTTAAAACTGTCCCCTCGTGCTAGCTTTCTCCATCCTAGGAAAAAGGCTATCACTGTCCACCCTATCTAAACCTCTAATCATCTTATGTGTTTCAATAAGGTCTCCTCTTAGCCCCCTTCTTTCTAACGAAAACAACCTCAAATCCCTCAGCCTCTCTTCATAAGACCTGCCCTCCATACCAGGCAACATCCTGGTAAACCTCCTCTGTACCCTCTCCAATGCCTCCACATCTTTCTTATAATGCGGGGACCAGAACTGCACACAATACTCCAAGTGCGGCCGCACTAGAGTTTTGTACAGTTGCAACATGACGTTGCGGCTCCGAAATTCAATCCCCCTACCAATAAAAGCTAAGACTCCATATGCCTTCTTAACAACCTTATCGACTTGACTGCCAACTTTCAGGGATCTATGCACATATACACCAAGATCCCTCTGTTCTTCAACACTATTAAGAGTCCTACCATTAGCCCTATACTCTACACATTTGTTATTCCTGCCAAAGTGAATTACCTCACACTTTTCCACATTAAACTCCATTTGCCACCTCTCGGCCCAGCTCTGCAACTTGTCCAAGTCTCTCTGCAAACTATAACACCCCTCTTCACTATCTACCACTCCTCCGACTTTGGTGTCATCCGCAAATTTACTAATCCATCCTTCAATACCCTCATCCAGATCATTTATAAAAATTACAAACAGCAGGGGCCCCAAAACAGATCCCTGAGGTACACCACTTGTAACCGAACTCCACGATGAATAACTCCCATCAACCACCACCCTCTGTCTTCTATCTGCTAGCCAATTCCTAATCCAATTAGCTAAATCACCCTCTATCCCATACATCTGCATTTTCTGCAGAAGCCTTCCATGGGCCACCTTATCGAACGCCTTACTAAAGTCCATATATACCACATCAACTGCCTTACCCCCATCCACCTCTTTGGTCACTTTTTCAAAAAACTCAATAAGGTTAGTAAGGCACGACCTACCCTTCACAAAACCATGCTGACTATCCCCAATCAATTCATTTCTCTCTAAATAACTATAAATCCTATCCCTAATAATTCTCTCCAATACTTTGCCCACAACAGAAGTAAGACTCACTGGCCTATAATTCCCCAGAAAGTCTCTATTCCCCTTCTTGAACAATGGGACCACATTCGCTATCCTCCAGTCTTCCGGAACTATACCCGTAACCAACGACGACCTGAAGATCAGAGCCAGAGGCTCTGCAATCGCCTCTCTTGCCTCCCAGAGAATCCTAGGGTAAATCCCGTCCGGCCCAGGGGACTTATCTAACTTCAAACCCTCAAGAATATCTAGCACATCCTCCTTATCTACTTCAATACTTTCCAGTTTGCAACCCTGTATCCCGTGTTCTCCACAACTACATTTACATCTCCCTGCGTGAATACCGAAGAGAAATATTTGTTCAGTGCCTCTCCAATCTCTTCAGGCTCCACGCACAACTTCCCACTGCTGTCTCTGACTGGCCCTAATCTTGCCCTAACCAATCTTCTATTCTTAACATATCTAAAGAAAGCTTTAGGATTCTCCTTGATCCTATCAGCCAAAGTCTTCTCGTGTCCCCTTTTAGCTCTCCTCAACTCACTCTTTAGCTCCCTCCTGGCTAATCTATAGCTATCCATTGCACTAACTGAGCCTTCAAGCCTCATCCTGACATAAGCCTCCTTTTTCCTTTTAACCAGCGAATTAACTTTTTTAGTACACCATGGTTCCCTTACTCGACCATTTCCTCCTTGCCTGACAGGGACATACTTATCAAGGACTCGCAGTAGCTGCTCCTTGAATAAGCTCCACATTTCAGATGTTCCCAGTCCCTGTAGTTTCCTAGTCCAACCTATGCACCCTAATTCCCTCCTATGGCCTCATAATTACCATTCCCCCAGCTATAACTACTGCCCCCAGCTTCATGCCTATCCCTATCCATCACTAAGGTGAATGTAACTGAATTGTGGTCACTATCACCAAAATGTTCACCAACTTCCAAGCCTAACACCTGGTCTGGCTCATTGCCCAGCACCAAATCCAATGTAGCCTCACCTCTAGTTGGCCTATCTACATACTGAGTCAAAAAACCTTCCTGCACACTTTGTACAAAAACTGACCCCTCTAACGAGCTAGAGCTATAGCTATTTCAATCAATATTAGTAAAGTTAAAGTCCCCCATAACAATTACCCTATTACTTTCACTCCTGTCCAGGATCGACTTTGCAATCCTTTCCTCTACCTCTCTAGAACTTTTAGGAGGTCTATAAAAGACTCCCAACAGGGTGACCTCTCCTCTCCTGTTTCTAATCTCAGCCCATACTACCTCAACAGACAAGTCCTCATCAAACTTCCTTTCTGTCACTGTGATACAGTCTTTGACTAATAATGCCACTCCTCCCCCACTTCTACCTCCTTCTCTACTCCGACTGAAGCATTTGAACCCGGAACCTGCAACAACCATTCCTGTCCCTGCTCTATCCATGTCTCTGAAATGGCCACAACATCGAAGTTCCAGGTACTGATCCAAGCTGCAAGTTCCTCCACTTTATTGCGAATACTTCTTGCATTAAAGTATACGCATTTCAAACCATGCCCTACTCCACCCGTACGCTGCTGTGCTTTACAGTTCTCATCTATGACCCCCCTATTCTCGTCCCTCTTAACATCCAAACTACTCAGGATCCCACCCCCCTCTGAATCAGTTTAAACCCCCCTGCATAGCCTTTGCAAATTTTCCCCCCAAGATATTGGTTCCCCTCTGGTTCAGGTGTAGACCATCTCTCTTGTAGAGGTCCCACCTACCCCAGAATGAGCCCCAATTGTTCAAGAACCTGAACTCCTCCCTCCTGCACCATCCCCGCAGCCACGAGTTCAAACATTCCCTCTCTCTGTTCTTCTCTAAACTATCCCGTGGCACAGGCAAGAGTCCAGAGATAACCACTCTGTCTGTTTTGGCCCTAAGCTTCCACCCCAACTCCATAAATTTCTGTTTAATATCCCCTTCCCTTGTCCTACCTACATCATGTGTCCCTACATGAACTATGACTTGGGGCTGACTCCCCTCTCCCTTAAGAATCTTAAAAACCCGCTCTGAGATGTCCTGGACCCCGGCCCCTGGGAGGCCACACACCAGCCCCGAGTCCCGTTTATTACTATTTACTCTCCTATCTGTACCCCTAACTATGGAGTCTCCAATTACCAGGCCCAATCTCTTATTCCCCCTACCCACCTGAGCATTCACAGCAGGCTCACCCCCAGAGACCTGCTCCCTTTGGCCATCTCCAGTTGATTCCTCCTCAACTGTAGCCTCCAGGACAGAAAACTTGTTTTGGAGGGGAACAGCCCCGGGGGATTGTCTCCCCGATTGCTTCTCACCCTTCTTCCTAATAGTTACCCAAGAATCTCTTTTAGGATTGACTATCTCTTTGTAACTCCTGTCAATATCCGCCTCAACCTCCCGAATTATCCGGAGTTCCTCTAATTCCAGCTCCAGCTCCTTAACACAATCCTCAAGGAGCTGCAAACGGGCACACTTCCTGCAGGTATAATCAGCAGGAACACTACTGGTGTCCCTCACCTCGTACATACCGCAGGAGGTGCAACGTACTGCCTGCACTGGCATCTCTGATACTTCAATTTCCAGGAGAGGGAAAAAAAAAGCTTCCCACTCACTTTTATTATTAGGTTAGAGGAGGGGGGAGGGTGGGATACTCTACCTGTGTAGAGTATCGGGTTTCTTCTCTGTACCAATTTATAGAGTCAGAGAGAAAAACTACAACTACCGGCAAGCCTCCTTATGTCGACTTCCGGTTTCCAGTTAATTTTAAAAAAACGGCAAAAAACTACCATCGCTCGCTACTTTAACCGAAAAGAAAATGTTAAAAATTACCTTAAACTCGAACTTTACACTCGCCCAAATCATTTCCTTTCCGTGCTGCTCCACAGGAACAATTCAGAAGGAGACCATTCAGCCCATCGAGTCTACACTGACAACAAATCCAGAAGACATTAAGATTTAAGCGCAGAAGTAAGCTCCATCAAGTCTGCTCCGCCATTCAATCGTGATTGATATTTTTCTCATCCCCATTCTCCTGCCTTTTCCTCATAATCCCTGATCCCCTTATTAATCAACAACTTATATATCTCTGTCTTAAAGACACCCAGTGACCTGACCTCCACAGGTCTCTCTGGCAAAGAGTTCCACAGATTCACCACTGTCTGGCTGAAGAAATTCCTCCTTATCGCTGATTTAAAGGTTCGTCCCTTTAGCCTGAGGTTGTGCCCTGTGGTTCTAGTTTTTCCTACTAGTGGAAACATCCTCTCCACATCCTTTCTATCCAAGCTTCGCAGTATTCTGTAAGTTTCAATAAGGTCCTCCCTCATCCATAAATTCCAATGACTACAAACCCAGATCTTCAACTGTTCCCACCCAGGCCCTATCGCCGTAACCTCTACATATTTACCCTGCTAATGCCCACAACACTAAGGGACAATTTATCATGACCAACCCACCTAACCAACACATCTTTGGAGTGTGGGAGGAAACCAGTGCGCTCAGAGAAAACCCATGCAGGTATGTGGAGAACATGCAAACTCCACACAGATAGCACCCAAGGCCAAATTGAACCCAGGTCTCTGGCGCTGAGGCAGCAGTGCTAAGCGCTGTACCACCATGCCATACCAAGTCTGATTGCACATGGAACATCACAACACAAAACTTCAAGTGAGGCAAAGTTCTCCCCTCGCACTCTTCCCCCTCCCCTCTACATCCAGGGATTGCAGCCTCCCAGATTCTCACTCCAGCTTCCCAAATTCTTGCTTTGGGCGTCCCAAACTCACCCCCTCCGTCCCACTTCCCCAAAACCCAAACAGGCTGTGGCGTGTGGCAACTAGGGGATTTTCACAATAACTTCATTGCAGTGTTAATGTATGCCTACTCGTGACACTAATAAGTAAATCAGTAAGGTTTTGATGACATGAATAATGGAAGATTTCGGCTGTTGTAAAAACTGGAGACAAATTTCTTGAAACAACTTTTTAAAAAAATGTTCAAATTTTTTTTTAATACTCCAGTTATTCTTTGACCTGGATTGCTCACAACAATGGCCAGGGGATTTAACTCCACCTCCCTGGAAATCCCAGCACAAACTGGGAAGGTTGGAAAATCTAATCAACTCCAAGTTTAAATCTTATTCCAATCGCAGCTGAGTGAAAGAACGTGTCAGTGCCTGTGTGAACCCAGCAGACACAGAGATACAATAACCAGTCACTGGCTTACTGGGTAGCATGAGCTCATGTACCAGAACCACCTGATATCAGCAAGTGACAGACTGTTCTTATCAAGAGGAACCCAAGCAAATCGAACTTGCAACAGGGAACAAATTGACGTGCGGATTGTCATTTTGTCAAAGATTCCAGTTTCAGCAAATTGGCTGCAGGAGATAAGGGGCAAACTTCCTGAAGGTGAGATCTGTCAGCAGATTGTGAAAATAACTAGAAAGACCAGGTGCCAAAGATCACATCGAGGCAGCAGACTGGACAAGCAGCGGGGAGCTTGACACTTCGAGGATGAGTTTTATTTAAAGACACTGACTGGTCAGATAGTTCCTGCGTCAAAGTACTCGGAGATGGTGGACAGGGTACACGCCAGGCACCAGGGGGGTGTAAATGCAGTGGACAAGCTAAATGTGGCAAACAGCAGTCAGGTTTGAGCTTGCTGCTTGGAACAGTTATCAGGAGGATAATTTCTTCCATTCTGGCAGAGAGTCTTTGAAACTAATTTATTTGAATTGAAAGGATGCAAAACATCTTCAGACAGAGGTCAGCAAACTGCTCAGTGGGGCAACTTTGGAAAGTATAGGCACACTCCTAAATACCCCCAAATACCCACACACTCCTAAATACCCCCAGCAAATATCCACACACTCCTAAATACCCTCATCAAATATTCACATACTCCTAAATACCCCCAAATGCCCACACACTCCTAAATACCCCCAAATGCCCACACACTCCTAAATACCCCCAGCAAATACCCACACACTCCTAAATACTCCCAAATACCCACACACCCCTAAATAGCCCCAGAAAATGTCCACACACTCCTAAATACCCCCAGAAAATATTCACACACTAAATACCCCCAGCAAATATTCACACACTCCTAAATACCCCCAAATACCCACACACTCCTAAATACCCCCAGCAAATACCCACACACTCCTAAATATCCCCAGAAAATATCCACACACTCCTAAATACCCCCAGCAAATATTCACACACTCCTAAATACCCCCAAATACCCACACACTCCTAAATACCCCCAGCATATACCCACACACTCCTAAATACCCCCTGTAAATATTGACACACATCTTGAATATTATCTACATGTGCTACTGCCCTGAATAGGTTCGGGCATTGACACCCTCATGATTATCCCTTACCAGTACTGACACATTCAGAGGCTCGTGGGTACACTCCAAGGTGGAGAGGTTAGGCAAATTGGGACTGTTTTCCTTAGAAAGACGTAGACTTAGAGGAGATCTGATAGAGGTGTACAAGGTTATGAGGGGTATAGATAGAGTAAACAGGGTTAAGCTTTTTCCTAGGATGGACTTAAATAGCATGAGGGGTCACGGACTTAGGGTGAGGGGGGGTAAGGTATAATTTGGATGCTAGAGGGAGCTTTTTCACACAGAGGGTGGTGGGGGTATGGAATGCGCTGCCAAGTAAAGTGGTGGAGGCAGGTACTCTGAAGTTATTTAAGAAATACCCAGAACAGAATGGGAATGGAGGAGTATAGAAAACTGATTTAAAATAGGGATCATGAGCCTTGGGAGTCCCTGGGAAGTGTGTAAATAGATGATGATTTTGATGTACTTGTTTTTATCCTACAGGTGCTTTGGTCCACTTTATTGTCTAACAAGGGACATACACGCGATGGGTCGTGAGAGGACTGCTCTTGGATTTTTTTTGAGAGTATCTTAGTGCTTCGCATCATTAGTGTAGGCTTGACCTGGACCATTTGATGAGCAACATGACAGCTCAGTGACTATCACTGTGCTGTGCAGATACATGGATTTGGGCCTGTGTCTGTGGGAGTTTGGAGTTTGCGCATTCTCCCCGTGCTTGCGTGGGTTTTCTCCGGGTGCTCCGGTTTCCTCCCACATCCCAAAGATGTGCTCTTAGGCTAATTGGCAAAACAAATTCTCCCTAAATTGTCTCAAATTTGGTTCTAATGCATAGATCTATAAACATAGACAGGGATCACGGGTAGAGGCAGGAACATCAGGGTGGCGGCCCGGGCTCATTGGGCCAAAGGGCCTGTTTCCCGTGCTGTTTTGTTCTCTATTTACTGTAAACACTGAGGTTCCCTCGCAAACACTGACACACTTCCTAGACCTCTTTGTCCAACCTCTGGAAGACAGCATGGATTGTTTAAAGGAAGAAATTGCAGGGAAAAGTTATTACTTTTTAAGTTAGCAAGTGGCAATAGAAATAATTTTGTTTCATCTAGAAACATGCAAAAAACTGATGACGTGCAGTAAGCAGCAGATTTTGTGGATGATTGAGATAGTCTCAATGTGTTAGTTAGAGTGTGATAGTCAGCATTGCCGTGGTTAGAGGCACTGCTATCCATAAAAACAGGCAGCATACAATGATCCCAATATCCCCCATCCAAACTAACAATTTCACACTGAGTCACTCGGACTAAAGCAAAGTACTACAGACGCTGAAATCAAAAATGAAAACAGAAAATGCTGGAAAATTCCAGCAGGTCTGACAGCGTCTGTGGGGAGAGAATACAGCCAATGTTTTGAGTCTTCATTCTTAGAGCCATTTTTCCACTTCTGCATTCTCACTTTCCATCTTGCGCCAATCTAACCTCCCTGCCCCCATTTCAGAGCAACTGCCACACTCTTCAGGCAGTCCCTTATCCCGCTGTTCTATCATTCAGATATTCTGATTACTTAATGGACACTTTTACCATCATTCTTGGCCTCCATCATGATTTACACTTCCTTTGTCCTATTACAAACCCCCTGTACCCCAATCTCCTGTTATAAATCTCTTCTGATTTTTTTTCCTCTTAGCTCTGATGAAGGGTCATCCAAACTCAAAACATTGGCTGCATTCTCTCTCCACAGATGTTGTCAGACCTGCTGAGATTTTCCAGCATTTTCTGATTTTGCCATTCTTGAGTCACGCCTGGAGTTCACAAGTAAGTGACTGGGAAAGATTTAACTGAAACAATTGAACATAATCCTCCACTCACTGCTTTTACAGGAGAAAGCACCCAGTTTTCACCGGGAGTTGGTGCACTTTTTGCAAATAGTTCCATTTTGAGAAATTCTTATTGAAGTAGACTCTGTAGACTGTTTGGTGCAGAATGAAGTTAAACCAAACTCTGCTGAGTAAATTGATTTTTATTAGATTAAAACAAACAGTTTATTTTAGGATAGATGATAGTGTAGTATCGGTGGCTTAATAATCCAGATGTCCAGGCTACTGCTGTGGGGACATGGCTACAAATCCCACCATAGCAGCCAGAATTAAATTCAATTAATATAAAATCTGGAAATGAAAGCTAAGTAATGGTGACCATGAAACTATCATTGATTGTTGTAAAAACCCACTTGGTTCACTAACGCTCTATTGGGGAAGAAATCTGCCAACCTTATCGGGTCCAGCCTACATGCGAGTCTAGACCCACAGTGTTGAGGTTGACTTTTAATTGCCTTCTGAAATAGCCTAGCAAGCCACTCAGCTCAAGAACAATTAAGGATGGCCAACAAATCCTTTGATCTTTCTCTCCACACTCTAGCTGTTACCAGAGCTTTATATTCTGCACCCTCATTTTTCCTACTGCCCTATATATTTTAGGCTTTAGAACATAGAACATTACAGCACAGAACAGGCCCTTCGGCCTTCGATGTTGCGCCGACCAATATAAAAAGCAATGCCCCTCCAAACTAAACCATTCCCTTCTCTTCCATATACTTATCAACTAAAAACTTTGTGTAATTCATAAGAAAAAGTACTTTTCACTGTTTGCCAATACAATAATAAATCAAATCTAAATGCTGGCCCCGTGATGCCCACATCCCATAAAAGAATGAAAGTAAGTTCTGTCCCATCACCAGCTCATTGCTAGTGATGCTAAAATTCACTTTACAGGAAATGATTAGACACTCCTGCTGTACTGTACAAATCAACACCCGGCACTGCCAATGTTTCGAAGTTATTAGCATGTGACAATAGGAAATAGACAACTGGAGCTTAGAAAACAGATAAGCAGATTTCTAATACAAAAGTGTCGCTGCCGAGGGGAGCCAGCGGAAATGGATACGGTAGTAACTTTTAAGGGTATCTAGACTAATACATGAATAGAATGGGAATAGAGGATATGGTGCCCAGAAGGATAGGGGGTTTTAGTTCAGACAGGCGCCATGGCTTGTGCAGGTTTGGAGGGCCGAAGGGCCTGTGCTATAATTTTCTTTGTTCCTTGCAGCACCAAGCCGAATTACAGATTAGCTAAGATCCAATATGATGGTGAATTAGGCTCCATGAGGCCTCCTTCTGATCTTACATCCTTCTAATGTCATCTGAAGCTAAGCCTCCTCATGCCTTTAAATAGGTTTTGGCAAACGCCTGCAATGATCCTTGAGCAGGACAAGCCAGGATAAATATTTATCTGAGCTTTAAAAATGTATAGCTTTCTCTGCTAACTCATAAAAAGCGTGAGTCCTTTTTCATGCAGTCTCTTCACGAAATGAACATCCACCAGAACCTCATTAACACATAATCGACACTTCAATAATACTCCAGTTTTACATCAGCCTGTTACAGCAAGCTCCCCACACCCATTCTAATCTCCAGTTTCCCATGGTGGCTTCACTTTGCTAACACCATAGCTTTCCAAATGTTACAGAAGGAAAGTAAATGTTCTCATCCAGAGACGTGAACTGAGTGGGAATTAGAAATGTGATCGATCTTCAGTCAACAACAATCTGGGTTTTCATAACACCCTGAAAGTAGTGAATAAGTAAGCAGGGTATTCAGGCTAGAATGATTTCATCTGGAGCACTGCATGCTGCTCTCTGAGAATGAAAGAGGTATGAATTCCTTTCCCTCAAGGTAGCTTGCTATTCACTGTAATTCCCTGCAAACACTCTGACCTCTGGCTTAGAAAGTCAAGGACTAAAGTCCCACAGTCGAGATTGAAGCACAGAATCGAAACAGACATTGGGGTAGTATAGTGGTTAGCACTGCTATCTTGCCGCACCAGGGATCCAGGTTCAATTTTGGCCTCGGGTTTGCACATTCTCCCCAGGTCCTACAGGATTACTCAAATAGTTCTCACAGCAACTAACAGTCAGATACATTGAAAAGCAGATTTTTTCCAATCTTCACTGCCATCCCCCCTTGCCCCCTCCCCTGGTATCATCTCACTCTGCTAACACCCTGCTTGATCTCAAAAGTCTCCACGTACCCATCTGATTGGCTGGGGCATTCGCTACGTTCAAACAGAATTTTAATCAGTAAAGAAATCAAGCGTTACGGGGATAAGACAGGAAAGTGGAGTTGAGGAATTATCATAGAAACTTATCAAACTCTAACAGGGTCAGACGGAGTAGATTCAGAAAGAATCTCCCCAGTGCTAGGGGAGTCCAAAACTAGGGCTCATAGTTTGAGGATAAGGGGGTAAACCTTTTAAAACTGATGTGAGGAGAAATTTCTTCACCCAGAGAATGGGGAATGTGTGGAATTCACTCCCACAGAATGAAGTTGAGGCCAAAACATTGTCTGATTTCAGGAAGAAATTAGATGTAGCTCTAGAGGCTAAAGGGATCAAGGGATATGGGGGAAAGGGGCATCAGGATATTGAATTTGATGATCAGCCATGATCAAGATGAATGATAGAACAGGCTCGAAGGGCTGAATGGCCTCCTCTTGCTTCTAGTTTCTATGTTTTTATCACATCAGATCATCCATGATCTCATTGAATGATAGGACAGACAATGGGCTGAATGGCCTGCTTCTGCTCCTAAGTCTTAAGGATTTTTTGGTCTTTCTATCTCTCCATCTACTTTCTGATCCCCTCCCCAAAGCTGCACACACTTTCCCCTCACCATAACCCCATTGTGTAACCATTGTTTAACCATCATTTTGCCAAATCTATGCCATTGCTATGGTGAAAGGTGGCCAGATAAGTTTCCTGTTTTCTCTTGAAGGAGGATGAAAGGAGTGAACAGAGTGAGTGACAGAGCAAATAAAATTCCAATTCAATCATATTACTTAGATTCAGAGAACATTCAAGAGAGAGGATCAGCAGAATATTATTTTTACTGGAACACTAATCCAGAGAAGATGGGCAGGGGATTAGAAGGATGTTTTCCAAAGAAACACATGACACACTCCTCCATGGCAGTAAATAAGCAAAGCTGATTCCCTGGCTGTCCAGTGACTCTTCTCTCTGTCGATATCTGATTCTCCTCTCTTTAACTCTGTTGTGGTTTCGATCCCCACCTCACCAGGTCTGGAGAACCTGCTATGCTAACTGTTGGTGACCTCCGCCTCTGGCCTTTACATCACATCTAGACCAGAGGGAGTTCATTGAATTGGTACCCCTAATACCTTGTCTGGTCATGCCATCCTCTACATTCCAGTTAGGTGCCTCATTGTGGGCACTTGCCTTGAGTAAGAAGCTGCCATTTTGTGGGCAGTAGGTGGCTTGCTGTAGGCATTGCTGATGTTGAGGCTTCCCCCATTCACCCCAGCTGCCCCTGTAATGAGAGGGACATGGGGTAGGGCACAAGGAAGGAAAGGGATGGGCAATGGGGAGTATCTCAGTGAAACAGTGGTCTTGGAAATCCAGGTTGTGCTTCTGGCCTGGAGTGCAAGTTGACTGACTGGTTGCACCATCTCTACCACTGTCCATCCATGCAACACTGGTGACCCACACACCACTGCCAACCCACATACCATTGCCAATCCATACACCACTACCAATTTACATACCACTGGCAACCCACATACCACTGCAATCCATATATCACTGTCAACCCATATACTACTACCAACTCACATACTACTACCAGTTCTTTACCCAGTATGTTAATAGACCCAGAGTCCATGAAATTCCATTTTCAGTAGCATCAATCTCACCACACACTTATAAGTGATTGATAGATGTTTTGTCCCTGCATGTAGGAACAAGTCAGTACCAGCTTTGTTAACCAGTTTCTGACATAGCTTCAGACAGTCTGCTGCAAGGTTCTGGTGGGATAGCAGTGGATTAGGCATGAATTACAGACCCTTCCATCATTGTATGTATCTGTGAAAGCTCAGTGAAGCAGTTAGCATTTCAGCCTCCCAGCGCCAATATCCCGGGTTTAATTCCGGCCTTGGGTTATTGTCTGTGCGGAGTTTGCACATTCTCCTTGTTTCCGTGTGAGCTTCCCCCAGGTGTTGCAATTTCCTCCCACAATCAAAAGATGTGTGGGTTAGGTCGATTGGCCATGCTAAATTGCCCCTAAGTGACAGAGGATTTAGCAAGGTAAACATGAGAGTAAGGCTTGGGTAAGGTTGTTGTTGGTGCAGAATTAATGGGCTGAATGGCCTCCTTCTGCACTGTAGGGATTCTATGACTGCATGGTCTCTTTATCACTTAAGTTTTGAGTTTATTTACTAGTGTCACAAGTAGGCTTAAGTTACCACTGCAATGAAGTTACTATGAAAATCCCCTAGTTGCCACACTCTGGCGCCTGTCGGATACAGTGAGGGAGAATTTAGCACAGCCAATGCACCTAACCAGCATATCTTTCAGACTGTGGGAGGAAACTGGATCACCTGGAGGAAATCCACGCAGTCATGGGGAGAATGTGCAAACTCCGCACAGACAGTGACCCAAATTGGGAATTGAGCCTGTGTCCCTGGTGCTGTGAGGCAGCAGTACTAACCACTGTGGCATTGTGCCATTATGCTGCCCGCTTTCTCTCCCTCTGTGTTTTCCTCGCTCTAATTCTCATATTGCACCTCCTTTCTCTCCTGCTCGTTCCCCACCCCAACCTTCTTGCTCGAACTTTTCTCTCTTTCTTCCTCCATTTTTCCCAAATGTTGAAACGTGCCTCTTTCTTCCCTTCTCTGAAAAGTTCAAGTAAATGTGTCCCTCCTCTCTCAGACAGGAGCTGGTTTCTGTCAGTTGAGTTATTTTTAAATGTAATGAACACCACATATTGGCCCTGGTTCACAAGGCACAGATTACCCGAACTTTCATCTTGAATGTATTAATGGGCCGTTTAATGTCTGAACATGTTTATCTCTCCCTCCCTCCGTCAGGTAGCGATTTGCACCAAATTCACCGACTGTGGTTCAACAAATGACTGCTCTTCCTCTCCCCATCTCAAAGCCCTGAAATTCAAAGCGTCAGAAATATTTCAGCTTGACTGCTGGAGTGTGGGATCAGTGACAGATTCCTAATTTAAAATCGCAAACTCCTGGGAAAAAAAACATTGCAGGTTTCCATCTGGGATGTCCTCCTCGACCCAACCCAGTCATTAGCCCAGCGGGGAAATCGGTGACTGCTCAGGCACAGGAATGAAAACAGAAAATGCTAGGCAAAGGAATTAAATTATTTCTTTCTGGTTGTATCACAGCTTGGTGTGGCTCCTGCTTAGCCCAGACACAAGAAACTACAAAAGGTTGTGAACAAATCCCAGTCAAATCAAACCAGCCTCCCATTCATTGACTCTGTCTACACTTGCCGCTGCCTTGGAAAAGTAGCCAGCATAATTAAGCACTCTGCATGTACCCTCTCCCACCTTCTTTCACCGGGGAAAGGATACAAAAGTCTGAGGTTACGTACAAAGCGACTCAAGAACAGTTTCTTCCCTGCTGCCATCAGACTTTTGAATGGACCTACCTCACATTAAGTTGATCTTTCTCTACACCTTAGCTATGACTGTAACACTACATTCTGCACCCTCTCCTTTCCTTCTCTATGAATGGCATGTTTTCCTTCTCTATGAATGTCTGTATAGCACCCAAGAAATAATGCTTTTCACTGTATCCTAATATAATAATAAATCAAATCAAACCAAAATTCTAAAAGTAATTTCTCATCCTCTGTCTATCAACACAACAGCAATTTTCATTTATAAACCATCTTTTTTTCTACAGTAAAATGTCCCAAATATCTCCACAGGAGTGATTACCAAGTAAAGAATTGACAGAGCCACATAGAGGGTGGGGTTTTACCAGCCGTTCACACTCCCACTACAGCCAGGTTGGAGAATTTGGGGGCCAGCCAAATCCCCGCTCCCTGCGGCGGGATGCAAAAATCCCACTGGTGTGATCGATGATAAGATTCCGGATAAAGAATTATTAGACTAGATGTTAGAATGCTGGGTTATGCGAGGTTTGAGCACATGAACTGCATCAAGGTTATAAAAACAGGGATTCTCATTTCCATCTGCATCAAATCTTTATAAACATTAATGATAAAGCTTAACTACATGAAACAGCCTGGTTTATAATGGCCATTCATAGCTGATGTTCCAGATCCACCCAGAGACCATCCGGAGCTGAACTCCTGAGGCAGGGTTTCACAGCGAGTGGAACCGGAATTAGCCCTGTTATGATTCCCGTCCGTGTTGGATTAGCGGGTCAGTGGGAGGGCTCCTATGGAGACCCAGCGCAAAGCTTAAAGCCAGCACCCAGAGGAGTCAGAGGAAGCCAATGGCCGCAGGAGGAAGACACATCAGGAATGGGCTGGAGAGGGGGCTCCAGTGGGCAGAAGCTCCCCCCCATTTCTCCAATGATTGTCTACAAACCCAATGGTGACAGCTGGAAAGGAGGGACATCTTGGAAGGAGGAAGGAGGATGGAAGGGATGGAAGGAGGAAGCCTTTCCAGCTCGACAAGGCGGCCTGGGAAGAGGTGGTAGCTGAGGCCAGCGGGCATGGCCTGGCCCAGTGCACCCACATCTGGTACTAGGATGTTCTTCAGTGCTTGGCAAGTGTGATTTCTGAGTTGGCCTTGTCCAGTATGAGGGACTGATGAAGGTGCCTATTCATATTTATAATTAATGTGTGTTTCATGGAATATTGGAATGCAACTCTGTCTGTGAATCTCAGAATTGGACAAAGTCCAAAAATGCACAGGTTAGATGGATTGGCTATGCTAAGTTGCCCCTTAATGTCCCAAGATGTGTAAGTTAAGGGGATTATCAGGTAAACACATGGATTAATGGGGATAGGGTTGGGTCTGTCAGATAGTTTATGCAAACTTGATCAGCCAAATGGCCTCCTTTTGCTCTGCAGGGATTCGATCACTTTATCAAAAATTGGAAGTTTTGAAGGTTTTCAGTCCATCAAATGGTCAGGCATCCAAAGTAGTGGGAACTTTCTCCAGCCTCTTGGGGGTGATCTCTGTTTGGGGGGAGGGGTAACATGGGCTGGTGCTGGAGCTGGAGAACTGAGCACTGACCTCCTGGAGAAGTGGAGTCACAACAAGGGGAGCTCTGTCACAGGTGATGGGGTGCCTCACTTGGCGACCCTCAACAGCCACCAGGTAAGAGCCCTGGAGCTCAAGGGCGAGAAGGGAGGTCATCAGTTCTGACCGATTGTTTTTACCCCTCAGCAAATGAGCCAACCAGGAGGCGATGACCCTCCATTGACACCAGAGCAGGTGACCATAGGAAATGTACCGTCTCCTAACACCAGGCACCAGCTGATACTGGCACATTGGTGGGCATTAATGTATTGGCTCAGTTGGTAGTATGCAGGGCACATCACATTTACTGGAGCAGATGGTGGAGGCAGAGAATGCCCAAGGGCACTGACAGTCAGAGGGCTGGTAGAGAGGTGCTGATTCTGAGATGGATAATGGTGTCTGGAGCGGTGAATCAGGCTGTAAATGCCGGATCTTCAGCACGAGATGCAGGGAAATCCAGCTGAGATCCCTGGAGGCCTGTGTGTGTGCTAGTCTTTGTTATGGAGGAGTCCACATTGAGTATAATCCCCACTGAACCTGGGCTCCAAACACACAGCCTCTCCATTGAGTGAGCGGTGACCCTTATGGAGAGGCAGCTCGAGGGATCCCTGGAGTTGTGCTCAAACCCTCACATAGGCACTGATGTCAGAAGTTCACTGTCAGTGTTGGGAAAGAATGCAGCATCCATTCTCTGCCCTGGTGCCCATCTTTCATTGGCAAGCAGGGAGGTAGGCTATCATCTCTGGGGTCTCCTCTCCTGGTGCCCTGGACAAGAGCAGTAGCTCCCCCCCCTTTCTGCCAGTCACTGTGCCATCCTGAGTGATAGAGGCATGCCTTGCCCTGTCACTGACCACAGTCTCCCAGAGGGTACCTGCTCAGGCCCCACTGGACAAAGGACAGTCGCCAAGATCATCTAGAACAACATGGCACCAAAAACAGAAACCCACCTCTAATGCCACTATCCATTGGGGGGAGGGGGGGGCGGAGTGGTGGGCACTTAGACATAGCCCCACAAACATAAACTAAAGACACAGTGAACACAGCCAAGGGTTTGCACTAGCTGCTTACATTCTTCATTCACATCACTCCAGTTTATAAATGATCTGAGTAGATGTTTTGCTTTGTTTGTAGTTAACGTTATCACCATTTGGTGTTTGGGCCCACATCAAAGTCAGAAGTCAGAATGCTGAGGCATTCCTCCCCACTCCCCTGCTATAGTTTGGGAAAGGGGTATGTTTTAGGGTGTGGGTTAACAGAGGCGAAGGGGAGGTTGGCAGACGGAGATGTTGACTAAGGGAATTTCAGAGCCTGGGACTTCGGCAACTGAAGGCATCTCCTCCTGAAACGACAAAAATTCGGGAATTCTCAAGATGCCAGATTTGGAAATGTGGAGAGATCTCAGAGATTACAGGGATTGGGAGAGGATTTGAAAACAAGGTGAAGAGTTTTATGATTGATATTTTACCAGGTCAGAACAAATGTTTGTTAGTAAGATGGGTGAAAGTAACTTTGTGCCAATTCAGGTATGGGCAGTATCTCATCTGGTAGAATATTTAAAGTTTTGCAGGTTTTCCATTGAATAAGTTCCATGTGGCATCGCTGACCTGGACCTGCACTTTGGGGTCTCTTCAGGCTCAATAACTCCAGTTGGACATATTCCTAATGTGTTATTAAGTGACCCTTCTGCCTCCATCTGTTCAATACCTCCCCCCGCTTACATACTCCTATCATTGCTTGGCAACACCGCCATCCTCAGTCTCCCACAGTCCAGAACCAACTGGAAAGCGAGTAGACTCTTTATTATCCAATTCAGTAACTTAATGTTGGTCAAACAACCTTTGTTTCATCTCCAAACTTAGTTCACAAAAGTGTTCAAAAGAAATGTAATAAAAAGGATACATTTTATAATGCCCAGCAGTTTCATCCTTTAATACCTTGCGGTGGCATTTGTGTTGTGCTATTGTCATTGGCCAGAGACACAGGATAATGCTCTGGAGACCCGGGTTTAAATCCCACCGTGGCGGATGGTGAAATTTGAATCCAATAAAAAAATTGGAATTAAAAGTTTAATTATGACCATGAAACCATTGTTGACTATTTTGGGTGTCACTGGCTGCTCCAGCATCCCCAACTAACCTCCATTTGAGAGTCAACCGCATTGTTGTAGCTCTGGAGTCACAAGTGGGCCAGATCGGGTAAGGATGACAGATTTCCTTCCCTAAAGGACAATAGTGAATCAGATGGGATTTTCCAACGATCAATATCAGTAGACTTCTGATTCCAGATTTTTCTTTCATTAAGTTCAAATTTCACCATTTCTGTGGTGGGATTTGAACTCGGGTCCCCACAGCATTACCCTGGGTCGCTGGATTGCTATCCCAGTGACATCCCACTCTGTCCCAGCCTCCTCTGCTTTTTTGCACTACCCGCTATTGCTTTTCCAACAGGCGGAATTGGAAAGGTGGCAGAAATAATTGCTCTTCACAGACGCAGTGGCTCTGCCACAAGCTTCTCCTCAAGGTAATTTTCTACTGCTTGTGTGATCGCTGTACTGTGCGAATTATTCCCGTCTCATTGTGCGAGGCACCTTTCTCTCTGCTGACAGCCTCTATTCAACTGTAAAATCAACAAGGTAATTTGTACTGGGCAACAGGGCACAATTTAATCAGCTCTGTCATTGCATAGTGTCGATATAATGAAGGCAAGGTCAGCTGGTGTGATATGTAGAGGTGGAATAGCACAAAACTATTGTGTTATTCAGAAGTCAATTGGCTCTCTCAAATAGAACATAGAACATAGAACAATACAGCACAGAACAGGCCCTTCGGCCTTCGATGTTGTGCCGACCAAAATAAAAAGCAATGCCCCTCCAAACTAAACCATTCCCTTCTCTTCCATATACTTATCAATTAACCTCTTAAACGCCACCAAACTTGGCGCATCTACAACAGCTGCAGGCAGGGCATTCCACTCCCTAATCACTCTTTGAGTAAAGAACCTACCTCTGATATCCGTCCTATAACTCATCCCCCTTAATTTAAAGTTGTGTCCCCTCGTGCTAGCTTTTTCCATCCTAGGAAAAAGGCTATCACTGTCCACCCTATCCAAACCTCTAATTATCTTATATGTTTCAATAAATGACTTATTCTATTTAAAACGCATACTTCAAACATCTGAAATCCCATTCATTTGTACAAGAGTCAATAAGCTAGTCAACACTAAAACATATTTTAATAATGCCGGTTTTGTTCCATGACAGCATTCTCACCAGAAGGTTAGAAATTTGAACCCCACTCCAGGACACCAGGGTTTGAAGTATTGTTTATAGATAAATTATCAAACTGAATCCTGTCTATTTGCTCAGACATGATTCTTATTCAAGAAAGGACAGTTGGACTTTGTCTCTCTTCTGGAATTGGAATCAGAATCCAAAGTTCATCAGAGGACCTTTTTAGAATCATAGAACTCTACAGTGCAGAAAGGGGCCCTTCAGCCCATCGAGCCTGCACCGAACACAATCCCACCCCCATATCCCTACATATTATACCCACTAATCCTTCTAACCTACGCATCCCCTGGACACAAAGGGGCAATTTCTTAGCATGGCCAATCAACCTAACCTGCACATCTTTGGACAGTGGGAGGAAACCCATGCAGACACGGGGAGAACGTGCAAACTCCACATAGACAGTGACCAGAGCCGGGAATCAAACCCAGGACCCTGGAGCTGTGAAGAAGCAGTGCTAACCACTGTGCTACCCACGTGTGTGTTGGGTAAGATACTAGCACAGGTAGATATTCCACAGGGACTGTTCTCTCCAGGATACCCTGGTCCATTCCTCCAACAAGCCAAATTCCTCATCCTCATCCCCTCAATACCTTCCTTCGGAATTGCAGGAGGTTAATACCCATCCCTTTACCTCCTCCCTCCATTCAAGTGTTTCATTTGCATTTCCTTCAGTTAGGTTTATCGTGTTCGCTGCTCCCAGTACCGTCTCCTTTATATAGCGGAGACTAAACATAGACTGGGTGAAAACACTTTTGCTCAATTTGCCAACATGATGGGAGAAAACTGGAGCACCAGGAAGAAACCCACGCAGAGAGAATGTGCAAACTTGACGCAGACAGTCACCCAATGCCGGGTCCTATGAGGCAGTAGTGCTGTGTTAATGCACTATCCACTTTTTTCTGTATTAAGTCACCAGCCTGCTCCCATGTCCACAAGTCAGAGAATCATAGAAATCAGAGAAAGCCTACAATACAGAAAGAGGCCATTCAGCCCAACAAGTCTACACTAAGATCCCAATAGTCGTAGAATGCCTTCATTTCATGCACAACTTGAAGAGAGCAGGCAAACAGACTGGATTTGCCAACTATGTTCATTTGGCCTGCCCAGGGTCTGCAGCTGTGCCTACGGTGCTTAGCGAATGTTTAGAAGCTCCAGCCAGCCCCTGATTGGACACAGCCTGCTCGCTTCCCAAGTATGACATTCGAGAGCTGCAGCCTTGATTGGTCGTACCAGCTCTCAGGCCTGGGAATTGTAAATGTTTTTATAATTTATTTATTAGAGTCACAAGTAGGCTTACATTAAGACTACAGTGAAGTTAGTGAAAATTCCCTCGTCGCCACACTCTGGCGCCTGTCCGTGTACATGGAGGGAGAATTTAGCATGGCCAATGCACCCTAACCAGCACGTCTTTCAGACTGTGGGAGGAAACCAGAGCACCTGGAGGAAACCTACACTGACATGGGGAGAATATGGAGACAGTGACCCAAGCCGGGAATTGGACCCGTGACCCTGGCTCTGTGAGGCAGTAGTGCTAACCACTCTGCTACCGTGCTGCTCACGGGACCCAGGGCAGTGGAATCGGATCTGGGAATTTACAGACAGGGATCAGAATCTTCTCTTGCCAATCAGGGGGAGGTGCCTGATCATCAGAATAACGTGCACTCGTCCTGTTAATGGCTTTAGGAAGGGAGATATTTTAAGAACATAAGAAATAGGAGCAGGAGTCGGCCATCCAGCCCCTCGAGCCTGCCTCGCCATTCAATAAGATCATGGCTGATCTGTAGTGGTTCAGTACCACTTTCCCACTTTCTCCCCATAACCCTTAATTCCCTTGTCAATTAAAAACTTATCCACTGTTGACTTGAACATATCCAGCTTCCACCACCTCATCAGGCAAAGAATTCCAAAGATTCACCACCCTCTGCATGAAGAAACCCCTCCGCAACTCCGATCTGAACCGTACCCCCCTAATCTTGAGGCTGTGCCCTCCAGTCCTGCTATCTTTGCTAAGCAGTAAGAGTCTCTCAACCTCTACCCTATCCATTCCCTTCATTATCTTATACATCTCTATAAGATCCCCTCTCAGCCTTCTAAATTCCAAAGAGTACAAACCCAGCCTATTCTGTCTCTCCTCATAATCCAACGCCCTCATCTCCGGAATCAGCCTAGTAAACCTTCTCTGTACCCCCTTCAAGGCCAATGTATCCTTCCTCGAACGCGGCGACCAAAACTGCACACAGTACTCCAGCTGCGGCCTCACCAGTACCCTATACAACTGCAACAGAACCTCCCTACTTTTATATTCTATCCCCCCAGCTATAAAGGTCAACATTGCATTCGCCTTCTTAATCACCTGCTGTACCTGTGTTTTTGCAATTCGTGCACAAGGATCCCCAGGTCCCTCTGCATCATCGCATGCTGCAGCTTTTCTCCATTTAAATAGTAATCCTTCCTACCATTAATCTTCCCAAAGTGGATAACCTCACACTTGCTAACATTATACTCCATCTGCCAGGTCCTCGCCCACTCACTCAACCTATCCAGATCCCTCTGCAGGCTTTCCACACCCTCCACACAATTTGCTTTTCCACTCATCTTCGTGTCATCAGCAAATTTCGTCACCCTGCACTCCGCCCCTTCCTCCAGATCATCTATGTAAATGGTAAATAGTTGAAGCTCCAGCACCGATCCCTGGGACACTCCACTAGTCACCAGCTGCCAATCAGAATTCTTCAAGGGGGCCTTCGTGATACACGACAGCGCAGAGTCGCTGAGCAGAGACTGATAGCCAAGCTCCGCACACATGAGGACGGTCTTAACAGGGATCTTGGCTTCATGTCACACTATCTGTAACCCCCGTAACGTGCCTGGATTAGCAAAAAACCTCACTTACTGTGCTGTCTGGAGAAAATACACAATTCTCTAACCAATGCTCAGGATTTCCTTCACACACATTGTTAGCCACTTTAACACTTGAATTGCAGGTTAGATGTAAGGATTCGCATTCTAATCAGCAATCTGTAACTGTCTGTGTGGATATGAGTGCCTCTGCAGATCAGAACACTGCATTTGCCTGATGAAGGCACAACACAGTGTCGAAAGCTCGCGGATTTACTATCAAATAAATTGGTTGGATTTAAAATTGGTGTTGCAAAACTTTACTGAGTTTACCCCAGTCCAACGCCGGCATCTCTACATCATAAATCAGAATAGCACCCCATTAATACCTACCCTTTGCTTCCTATTAGAGGACCAATCCTCTATACAGTCTAACACTCAACCCCCAACTCCCTGCACCTTAACCTTCTGCAGCAATCTTTTGTGAGGCACCTTATCGAACGCTTTTTGTAAATCCAAAAACACCACATCCACCGATTCCCCTCTATCTACCGCACTAGTCGCTTCCTCATAGAACTGCAATAAATTCATCAAGCACAACTTCCCCTTAACGAATCCATGCTACGTCTGTCTGATCAAACCGTTCGTATCCAGGTGCCTTGTTATTTCTGCTTTGACTACAGATTCAAGCATTTTTCCAACTACAGACGTTAAACTAACCAGCCTGTAATTTCCTGCCTTTTGTCTGCTGTTTTGGACACACAGGACAACGCAGTATTGCAGTAGTTGGCACTGCTGCCTCACAGCACCAGGGACCCACTTGGGTACTTTCTCTGAGTTTCTTACGGGTACTCCCACACTCCAAAAGATGTACAGGTTACATTGATTGGCCGTGCTAAATTTCCCCTAATGTTAGCGGGATTAGCAGGGTAAATACATGGGGTTACGGGGATAGGACCTGAGTGACATTATTGTCTTGATGGGCCAAATGGCCTCCTTCTATACTGTTAATGTAAAGCTACTTGTGATACTAATACATAAACTTTGAAACTATTAACATTTAAACTTAAGGTTTCTATGATGCAGTGAGACCCTAGATTGGCATTTTCCCACGGTCCCAGGTCTGCTCCCATCATGCCTCCTGCTTCCCGTGACATCACTCCCACTGACACCTCCTGGAAGCTGCCCAGCCAGAGTTGGCAGCCTGACTGCCCATTCACCTCCAGAGACTGCCCATGCCAGAGATACAGGGCCTGTGTGTAAGTGCAACAATAAATCACTTCAGACACAACTGGTACACCTGGTGAATGGAGTTGGCCTGAGTCCAGATCATTAAAGCAGCATTTGGAGTCTGTGGTAATCTGGTATTTTTACAGCCACTCTCTTGCTTCTATCTAATAATGAAACACACAAGTGTTTGAAAATTTACAACCAATTAAGTATTTTTGGATGCACAGTGAAGTAATGCAACAAGACAGTTATATCGCACACAGCAAGATTCCGCTGACACCATTGTGATCGATGTTAGTGGGGAGGTAGTGTGGACTGTGGAGAATTATATAGTGACAGCCTGGAGGTCATGTTTGTGGATGAAAGGTCACAGACCTGAAGCATTAACCCTGTTTCTCTTGTCACACAGGTCACTGCTGAGTTTTTCCAGCATTTTCTCTTTTGGTTTCATGTAAAACGTTCTTGTGTTTTTGGTAGAAGGATTAATGTTCTCCAGGATATTGGAGTAAACTCCTGAGGACAGATGGAGGGGGTCTCAGCTTAAGGTTTCATGGGGGTGGTGGTGGGAAGGAAGGTGGCGTCAGGATTTGGAATTTGATAATCAGCCACCATCAAAATGAATGATAGAGAAGGGTCGAAGGGCTGAGTGGCCTACTCCTGCTTCTGGTTTCCGAGGGGATTCTCCCCAAAGTACTGAATTGGTGGGTAAACTGTTCTAAGACTCAAATCTCCACACACTGCACTGCAGAGGTCACGATCATGAACATTATTAAAAGCCCAGGGGACGGGTTTTCTTTGCGCCAGAGTTTGACAGTTTTCGAACTGCCCTGAGCTCTCAGACTCTGTTTGCTGGCCAGCCCAGGAACCTCTCAGTGCTGCCCCTCCAGCCACCTCGCAAACCCACCCACCCACTCCCCCCCGCCATCTCTCACAATCTGATTGTCGCCCTCCCCCCCCCCCCCCAAACAATTCCTGGGCCAGCCCTGACCTCACCTCCTCGTTCCAGAGTGCCCTGAAGGCTAGTCCACCCCTTCCAAGCAACGGAGATCCCCCAATCCCCTCTCTTCTGCTGACCCCTCCCCCAGTATCAGTCAGCTCCCCCGGGATGCAGATTCCCCTCCCCAGCAGACCACCCCTCTGTCCCAGCCCACCCCAATGACTGGCCTCCCTCCATTCCCAGGCCAATCCCAGTGCAGTGGGATTGCCCCGATGCTTGCGGGGGAGTGCCAAGATCCCCCCCCCCACCCGGCCATGGGCACTTTGCCCCCCTTGGGCAATGCTGCAGGCATAGGCCAACACTGCCAGGGCACCCATGTCCAGTGGGCACCACTGCCCGACTCCCTGGGGGGCCCCCCCATTGTGCCCCCCCCCCCTCCCTTTCACTCCAGCTGGTTTTCCCAGTTGTTCCCCGAATGTGGACAGTTATTTCAAACCCTGCTATAATGAAGCATTCCTGGCAGTGTGGGAGATGCCATGGGGCTAGCAAATTCCATGCTGGGCCTGATAATCACATTTAAAATATATTTAAAATGTATGTAAAACATATTCAAATGACTCATCTCACTTCCTGCTGGGCTTCTGCGTGTTGCTGATGGTTCCAATTTATTCCAGTTGCGATACACGTTCAGGAGTTAGAAGCTCACGGAGAACCCATGAAATGGTCAGCACGGGCATCTCCTGACCTAACCTGCCAGTAAAGTTGCAGGTCGGAATATGTTTCTATGTGTAAAAAGCAATCAGACTATACCACAGGCAGACACATTGGGCCAGATTTTCCAGCCGTGCTCTCTCCAAGGCCAGAAAACCCCGCTTGACCTTCGCATTCTCCATGTCCTGCCCTCTATGATTCCCACAGTGGGTGGAATGGGAAATTTTCACCCTGTTTGTCTACAAGGTGGTGTATTCAATGGGCCAAGTCTGCTTGCTCACCACCATGGCCACAAACAGAAAGATGAGAATTCAAGGACATGTTCTGTCCCATTACCATGGTGGTGGCACAGTGCTTAGCACTGCTGCCTTACAGCACTTGGGGCTCAGGTCCAATTCCTGGATTGGGTCACTGCCTGTGCAGAGTTTGCACATTCACCCCGTGTCTGTGTGGGTTTTGTCCAGGTGCTCCGGTTTCCTCCCACAGTCTCAAATACATGCTGGTTAGATGCATTGGCCAAATTCTCCCTCAGTGTAACCCGAACAGACGCCGGATTGTGGCAACCAAGGGATTTTCATAGTAACTTCATTGCAGTGTTAATGCAAGTCGACTAGTAAAAATAAATTAGAGAGAACACATCCAAACTGGTCAGGTGCAAACTGGCCAGTAGACATCAGTGGAGGCTGATTTCCATATTTAAAATCTGTATTTTAATTTATCTGGGTTTGTTAGCCTCTCAAACCCCACTTCCCCCCCACTCTACCCCTCTGCCAGTCAACACCAACCAGGCCCTTGGCACAGCCCATGGGGCAAAGTGGCAATGCCCAAGGGGTACCTCGACACTGCCCACTGACATCAGGCAGTGCCTTGGGGGTAGTGTCAATAGGGTAGGGTATATTGGGCCATGGAGATAGTGGAGTGATGGGGGGAAGTCTTGCTGCATTCTACAGTTGGGATCAGTGACAGAGCCAGGGCAGGGGCTGATCAGGACTGGACTTCAGAGCTGGGGGGATGGGGGACCTCGGGATGGGTCCAGAGGCGGTAAGATTGCACGCCCACTCTCTGAAGCAGGTTTCAAATGCGAGTTCCTTCCCCCCTCCCCTCACCATCTCCACTCCCTGCACCCCCCTCCATCACTGGATCTAGAACATCACCATCCCAAAAAAAAACAAACTACCACATTAACATTTTGCCAAAGTCCACAACATTCCCATCTGTGATAGATAAGGTTTGTATTTGTTCTCGATCCTATCTAGATTGTTTGATCAGTGTAACCATTACTGTCCTCAGGTAACTTGCTCCTCTCTAATTACTGTCTACTTCAATAGAAATCACTTGATGTCTTTCACACATAAATTCACACTGTTGTGTTGGATATGTGAAACCTCTTGCCTCTGGTTATTAGCCATGTGTTTATATAACGAGCAGTCATTTTCCACCTTGCCAAGGATCCTTTCAAATATTATCATTTCACAGGAGATTACAATAATTCTGCATAATTAGTGGCCTCAAAGGTAGCTCAGCACTGTCTTGTTCAAATCAAATATAGTTTACTTGAAGAACAGGCCCATGAATGTCATCCCCATAGGACTGAATTTAATAGAGAACTGTGGTCCCAATCAAAAACCCCCCAGTGAAACGATCACAGACCAGCCCTCTCCACCATCAAATGTCACTCTCCCCTCCTGGAATGAAGACCAATTTGCCACTAATTGAGTGGAGGCAAGACTTGCGCCCCTTATGAACAGGAGCATCAGGGAACCACCATTGGAGGTGTGCGGGACTGGCAGCAGGAGTGGTGCCACCATTTGGGGTGGCTCAATCCTAATGTTACCCACTTTAATTGCCCAATTGTAGAGCTCAATTGACCCATGAGCAAGTGGAGTGCCTGGTGCCCACACCACCCCTGGCAGAGTTGCAGTGGGGAAGAGGGAGGCAGGTACAAGCGGGCGCAGCACCTGCCGCCACACTCACCAACAGCGAAGAGTTAAAATCCAGATTCCTGTCTGAAAAACTCACCCAATCCTCAGGCTTAACCAGTCTTCATGATAAACATCTTTTTTTCTAATCTCATAACCTTTTCAGTTAACTACGGATGAATCTTATTTCCTGCGGAGGTTTTATTTCTCTGCGAAATGTAGATTTGTTGAGAGTTATGAATTAATTACTTCCTTCAATGTTCATCATTGCTCCTTTACTGCCATATCTTTTAATCGAACTTTTCAATCTCCCCTAACTCCACGTGATCGGCTTTATGTAAGTTCAGGATGCTCCCTGAGGCTGTCTGCAGTAACTCAAATTAAGACAATGACTGAAGTAGTCGTGTCATAAGCACTGTGCCCAGTGGTTGGTGCAGGAAGAGTGGGCAGAATTTAACCCATGGGCAGCAGACCTTCCCAATTGAATCAGGTTTGGTGACATCAACTGGAGTCTGCAACATCATCGCAAGCAAATCCAACAATAGAGGACAGAGAATATTGGAAAATCCGGCAGCATCTGTAGAGGATGCCAGTGGAGAAGGCCAGAGTTAAAAAAAAAAAATTGGCCTTTATAGCGAGGGGGATAGAATATAAGAGCAAGGAGGTCTTGCTGCAACTGTACAGGGCACTGATGAGGCTGCAACTGGGAGTACTGTGTGTAGTTTTGGTCGCCGCATTTGCAAAAGGATATATTGGCCTTGGAAGGAGTGCAGAGAAGGTTCACTAGGCTGATACCGGGGATGAGGAGGTTAGCCTATGAGGAGAGATTGAATAGACTGGGTCTATAATCATTGGAGTTTAGAAGGCTGAAGGGGTATCTTATCGAGACATATAATGAAGGGAATAGGTAGGATAGAGATAGAGAGATTCTTCCCCTTAGAAAGGACAGCAGAACTCAGAGGGCATAGCCCCAAAAAGAGGCAGGAGGGGCAATTTAGATCAGAGTTGGGGAGGAATTTCTTCACTCAAAGGGTGTGAATCTCTGGAATTCTCTGCCCATCGAAGTGGTAGAAGCTATCTCGTTGAATATATTTAAGTCACGGATAGATAGATTTCTGATAGACAAGGGAATTAAGGGTTATGGGAAGAAAGCAGAAAGTGGAACTGATCCATTTCAGATCAGCCATGATCTTATTGAATGGCAGGGCAGGCTCGATGGGCTAGGTGGCCTACACCTGTTCCTAATTCTTATGTTATGTTCTTATGAAGAGAGCAAGGATGGTATGGACCCTGAAGGCTAGGCTTACAGGCAATTTTTTTTCTTTTATTCATTCATAGGACATGGGCATCATTCATTGCCCATCCCTAGTTATTTTTGCACTGAGTTGCTTACTAGCTATTTCAGAGGGGAGTTGAGCGTCAATCACATTACTGTGGCTCTGGAGTCACATGCGGGCCAGACCAAGTAAGGATGGCAGATTTTCTTCCCCCGAAAGATATTAGTGAACCAGATGGGTTTTACCAACAATGGTTTCATGGTCATAAGTGAATTCATAATTCCAGAATTTTTTTTTGATGGAATTCACATTCCACCACCTGCCATTGCGAGATTCGAACTCAGGTTCTCAGAACATTGACTGAGTTTCTGGATTAAAAACCTAATAATATCGCTAGGCCAGCGCTGCACAGGAACTATTTCAGTTGGGATGAATGGTTGATAGGTTAAATAGGAAATGCATTAAAGAAGTAGCTTTTGATGCCAGTCAGATAGCTACAATCTCAGATGCAGGAGAAAGTCAATACAAACCATTCCTTCACCAAGGCCATCATCAAGGAGAATGATAGTTTTGCTCAAGATCCAGTTCTGTCGCTTTGACTGCTCTGCAGGTGCCTCGCAGTTCTCTTCGGATCATGTTTTTGTCATCGTGCATTGCATAACGTGGCACGCAAAGAGCAGAGGACCCTGTGGGTGATGAGACAGAACACTGCCCCGCTCTCTATGGTGACTCAGAGAAAGGGGAAGATGCTGATGATACCATGGTGACCCACACAGTGGGCAAAAGTGAATGGGTGCTACAGAGACTGTTATTGTGAGGTGGGTCAGATAAGATCTTGACCTCATCACACATACTGCACAAAATAGTTCATGAACATTCCCAATGTCCCACCTCTGGAAACAGGGGTCTATGATTTTCCTCGGAATGTGTTATGTCTTCCATTACAAATAAGTTTACATTAATCAAACACTAGGTTAAAGTTGGCAAATGTTCGTGAGTCAACACTCAGCCCAACAGCAGCAATAATCCCTGTTTCCATGACGATTTCTTTATTTGTTTCTGGGTTCTGCAGACTGCAGTTCCCCCATCATTGCAATAGAGACACCACTGATCTTGATGCTCCAATGGCCTGGATCACTCTGACAGGCTCTGGGCAGTGCCCTGGCCCATTAGTAGGAGTCTCCTCTATCGCCATGAGGACCTGAGGCATTGGTATCACTATGGCAGTGCAGGAGAGGTACGAAGACCTATTGTGGACATCAGAGGTGGAATTTTACCATCCTGTCAGCCACTGGTATTATAGCAGAGGGAACACCAGTTTGGGAAGCAATGCTGTAGAATGTTCGCTGGGCACTTTAACACCACGGAATAACAACTCTGAATGCAACAAACTGGTAGTAACTGAGTGCGGTTCAGTAACTCACGTATAGCATGTCTGCAGTACATATCACATAATTCAGAAGCAGGCCATTTGGCCCATATTGTCTACACCAGCACTTCAAGTGAGCATCAGAACTTTGTGCCATTCCCCTGCTTTTTGTCGTACCCCTTCAAAGTGTTTCTGTTCAAGTAAGCAAAGGAGGAAAGTCTTGTATTGATGGTAGCTCCTTGTATAATCTCAGTGTGTTTGAAATGAAGCGACTGTTGTCATGTAAGAAATGCAGCAGCCCATTTACACTTAGATAACTCCCTCAAATGGAAATGTGATCATGAACAGAACGTTACTGAAAGAGAAACAGAACGGTGGAAAAAAACGCAGCAGGTCTGGCAGTATCTGTAGAGAGAGAAACAGAGGCAACGTTTCGAGTCCATGTGTTGCTTCTTCAAAGCTCCCCCAAGGCCATGCTACAATAACATGGACAAGAGAGTTAAATAGATAGTCCAGAATGAATGCATTCAAGAAGAGTTGGGAGATTGGGATTAGATATGTGTTTCACGTGTTCAGCTGGATGATCATCTCTCCTGCTGTATGATTCTATGGAAAATGGCAATAGGAGCATCAGGATTGGATAAACATTGTATTAATTTCACTCTGTTTACTGCCAGTGTTAGAACAAAGAACCAAGAACAAAGGAGAGTACAGCACAGCAATAGGCCCTTTGACCCTCCAATTACGATGCCCTAAGCTAAAATAAAACTTCTGCACAGGGAAAGAAAGGCGGCAGGAGTATTAGGCATCACCTGTAAGCCTGTGCCAATATATCACTCGCTGGTAACAGAAAGGAGCTGGAGCATGTTTGGCCTATGGCCTAATTCTGCTCCTATATTGTATGAAGTTATCTCCCAAACAGTTGTGAATCTGTGGAATTCGCTGCACAAAAGTGTGGTGGATGCTGGGACAGAGTAAGTTTAAGGAGGAGTTAGACAAAGTTTTAATTGATAATAGGTTGAAGCGTTGTGGGGACCAGGCAGGAAAATGGGGATGGGCACATCAGCCATGAGCGAATATTGGAATGGATTCGATGGGCTGAATAACCTAATTTTGCTCCGTATCTTATGAATCTATGAAGGACAATTGGCTGTATTCCCAGTGTGAGAATGGAGAGGGGGATATAATGTGAAGTTGGTAAGAAAAGAAAAGGCTGAACTTTTCCAATTTCCACACATGCTGATGTCCATTCCCTGTCTATCAACTGGGAATTACACACATTATACAAGTGACAGCAGAGAAACAGCCCATTCCACTCAATTGCTCAATACTGGGGTTCATGCTCCATAAAAGCCTCGTGTTATTTATTCCATTCCATCAGGGTGGCACAGTGGTTAGCACTGCTGCCCCACTGCACCAGGGACCTGGCTTCAAACCTGCCCTGTGTGGAATTTGCACATTCTCCCTGTGCCTGCATGGGTTTCTTCCGGATGCTCCAGTTTCCTCCCACAATCTAAAAATGACTGGGTTAGGTTGATTGGCCATGCTAGATTATTCCGTAGTGTCAGAGGATAAGCAGAGTATATATCTTGGATTGGTGGGATAGGGCCTGGGTGGAATTGTGGTGGGTGCAGAGTCGATGGGCCAAATGGCCTTCTGCACTGTAGGGTTCTATATTCTAACCTAGCTTTCTGTTCCTTTGCACCCATGCATCTCAAAGAGTGCATGTGCTAATGACCTCTTACATCTCCACACGTGATGGAGATAAAACTGTTCCTTTTTGCATGGGCACTCTCTCGTTCATTAGCAAGACGGATAATAAAACAAAGATAAAGAAAGGAAACTCAAGCAACAGATGATGGGTTAAGAAAAGCAGGCTTGGGAGGGGCAATGTGACTATCTCAATGTAATGAATGCTTATAGCTGCTACTTGCCTTCAGCTACCCCACATTCAGTAACCTGCTCTGAATTCTTCCAGCAGATTTTCCACTGGGACAAGAGACTAAGCGCTCAGTAAAACTCAAAGTAGAGCTGACAGTTTTTATCCACGAGTTGCATTGTTCCACTTGGTGATGTCCATTACTGAATGGACGGTGACACAACGATTGAAGTGTCATAGATAAACAGACTCGCACATCCCAGACTTTTCGCATTCACTGATGTCTATCTGCCTTTTAGCCAAGCAGACTCTCAGAAGTCCAATTATCTATCTGGCAGAGATGTCATACAGCAGAGTAAATAGTGAAAGCAAACCTAGTCCTTGACAAGTCAATGAACAATCTCAGCCGTCTCAAAGGCCAACTTTACCAAGCCTCTGATAATTCTATAAATTCATCTTCTGCTGCTATGGTCTAAATGAACGCTAGCCATGAAGATGGGTCAGTTCAAGATTGCATAACCAACTCTTTGCCCTTCCTGAAGCAGACTCGGGTAGAGTCACGTTACTTGATGATTTGATAGTCACTATGAACAAGGATTGCTACGTCTCGCTGATTTAAATTAATCTCAGAACATTTGTCGGCAATTAACAACTCCCAGGGCAGCACAGTGGGTAGCACTGCTGCCTCACAGCACCAGGGACCCGGGTTCGATTCCCGGCTTGGGTCATTGCCTGTGTGGAGCTTGTACATTCTCCCGTGTCTGTGCGGGTTTCCTCCTGGTGCTCCGATTTCCTCCTACAGTTCAAACACGTGCAAGTTAGGTATATTAGCCATGGTAAATTGACTCAAGTGCTAGGAGGATTAGTTGGGGTAAATGCCATGGGGTTATAGGGTTAGAGCCTGGGTGGGATTGGTATAGACTCAATGGGCCAAATGGCCTCCTTCTGCACTGCCGGGATTGTACGAGGGGTAAATATTTAAACAATTATTCCAATTGGAAGTAAAACAGAGAGAAAGTTGGAAAAATTCAACAAGTCTGGCTGCATCCTTTGGGAGAGCAAACAGTGTTAATGATTCAAGTCTGAAACTCTTCTTCAGCACTAAAGAGAGGGAATGTGTGATCATATAACAGGGCTCAGGTCAGCTGGAACAGTGATCAGCGGGAGCTGAGAGAGATTGCAACAAATATGTGACACACAGTGTATTAGAAGTTCTGACGAAGAGGTTACACTGATTTGGAAGGTTAACTCGCTTCCCTCTTCTACAGATGCCACCAGACCCGCTGGGGTTTTCCAGCCTTTAGTTTTTGTTTCAGATTTTCAGTATCGGTACTATTCTGCAAGGCGCAGTTCTGTGAAATTTCTTGGCACATTAACACATCGGATAATTTTTTAAACGATTGTGAATTTTATTGTGGATTTAATTAAATCAGCTGTAGGAAAGGAGGTGCTTATTTATACACTTCAGACTCCAGCACATAATCCAGTCTGACACTCGACTATCGTACTGGAGTATCGCACTCAAGAAGCACCGTGCTGAGGGTGTGTGCAATGAGAGAGCGCTGCAGTGATTTTATTAGTCTATTGCCACAAACTCAAAATAATTATGAAAATGCACAAGTCTGTTTGATATTTATTCATGGGATTAGGCATCACTGACTTGGCCAGCATTTATTGCCCTCTACCCGAGGATATTTAAGAGTCAAACACATTGCTGTGGGTCCAGAGTCACATGTCAGCCAGACTAGGCAAGAATGGCAGATTTCCTTCTCTGAAAGACATTAGTGAACCAGATGGGTTTTTATGACAATTGACAATGGTTTCATAGTATTCGTTACATCTCTAACTTCAGATGGATATTGAATTCAAATTTCACTATCTGCCATGTTGGGATTTGAACCCAGATCCTCAGAGGAGTATCCTAGGTCCCTGGATTACTAGTCCAGTGACAATACCACTAAGCCACTGCCTCCCCTGACAGCTACAACAGCTTAATTTATCAATAGGAGTGTGTTTTTTTTTTGCAGAAGAACTAACACCACTTTACATGGGTGCAAAGCTTTTGTTGAGCGTCGGTGGGGACTCCCATTGCAGACAGGCAGTGACCAAAGTTCACATCTGGCAGGAACATTTTTTTTTAAACTGAGGTGCAAAAACTATTGGGAATTGTTGTGGGAAATTTACCACTTCGGAGTCAGACTTGGAAGTTCAACAAAACAGTTTTATTTTGGACAAAGCTTTGGGAGAAAGCACTGTTATTCCGCAGTACTTGGCAGCTACCTTCTCAACTACACAATGGCAGCTGAGCATCTTTATACCTTTTAGACAATAAATAGTATGGACATTAGCCGTTGACACATCATTACAAGTTGAGTAGGCAGATACGGACGTCGACAGTTAATACATCGTTACGAGTAGACAGATACGGACATGGACAGCTAACGTAGGAGTTAGGATAGCAGAGGAGATAAACAGTAAGGGGGTAAGCTTTTCACTCAGAGGGTGGTGGGTGAGTGGAATTGGCTACCGTCGGTGGTGGTGGAAGCAAATTTGATAGGGTATTTTAAGAGATTTCTGGATGAGTACATGCGACTTAATAGGATTGAGAATTGTAGGTAGGCCTAGTAGGGATGGATATGATCAATGGGCCGAAGAGCCTGTTTGTGCTGTAGTTTTTCTACGTTCTATGTTCATTGTACATAGAATGGATACGTTTATGCAGTTATGTCCCTGCTATATAACTGGTTTTGATATAAACATTTATATATTTATGTATATATTTATATATCTTGATAGTCACTATGAACAAGGATTGCTTCGTCTTGCTGATTTAAATTAATCTCAGAACATTTGTCGGCAATTAACAACTCCCAGGATGGCACAGTGGTTAGCACTGCTGCCTCACAGCATCAGGGACCTGGGTTCGATTCCCGAACATTTATATATCTTATGATCAAACTCATTGTTCTGGGTCTGCTCTTATCGCAAGTCTTAAAGTGCCCCCGGTCTGAACAAGTTCCTGCAGCAATTCAGATTCTGCAGGTTTTAACTATTTGTCTGTGCCCAAATCCAGTGTCCTTTAATGTCCCTTCCCAGAGTCCATTTTGAGTGCTAGGTAACAATTTTGCTTCCATCACTTTAATTTCACCATAACAGGAATCAAACAGGAATTTCACATTTAACAACAACTAAGAAAAGGAACAGGACAGATGCAACAATGCTGAAATAGTCGCATACAGAATACCCCACTCAACGGGCTAATTTGTTACCATTTCTCATGTCAATAACAGAAATATCTCATTGAGCCACTGGGGTCTCCCCTCATCAAACAATGACAAGACGACTGGAGGAACACAGAGCCATTTAACATTAACAACAAGTCCAATGACAGAGGAACCACGAGCTTTAGATGCTTAGGGCAGGTGATCGAACAAACAGCCTTAATAAACCATCACAACAATGTGCAGGTTAGCTGGATTAGATCGGTGCACAGGGTTATGAGGATAGGGCAGGAAGTGAGCCTAGGTATAATGCTCTTTCAGAGAGCCGGGGCAGACTCGATGGGCTGAACGGCCTCCTTCTGCTCTGTAGAATTTCTATGGATGCCTATGGAACAAATTGTAACATATTCGAGAATTTCCAAAGAAAGAATCGAAAGGTAGTTTGATGAAAAAAGTAAAGTCTAATGAATGCCAAATTGGAGATTTACTTTATAGAATTCCTGCAGTGTAGAGTGAAACCATTTGACCCATCAAATCTACATCAAGTCTCTGGAAGAGTATCTTACTCAGGTCCACCAACCCCTATTCTATCCCTATTATCCTGCACATTTACCATGGCTAATCCATCTAACCTACACAACTTGAGACACAGAGGAGACATTTGCCATGGCCAATCTACCAAATCTGCATATCTTTGGATTGTGGGAGGAAACTAAAGCACCAAGAGCAAACCCATGCAGACACAGGGAGAATGAGCAAACTCCACACAGTCAGTCACGCAAGGTTGACATTGAAACCTGGCACTGTGCAGCAACAGTGCTAACCACTGTGCCACGATGTCAAATAGCCTTATCTTCTTTAGAAAGGCCCTCAAGCAGTTTGAGATCAGAAATAATAGGAAAATGCCTACCATATACGTTCTGGTGGAATTTCTTGACACCAAAAACTATTGATAATCCTTTTATCTCAATTTGTGAGCAGTCTTTTTTGGCTTCTGAGAGGGCGGTCGAAACATATCCTATTGACCCTTCAGATCTGTTGTCCATCTCATGGGCCAACACCATAACAAAACCGTATAGAGGGGTATTACAGCTTAACGCTAATTTCTGAGATAGACTGAAATGATCTAATATGTTTGAAGAATGCAAGTACTGATGTCATGTCAATTTTTTTTAATGGTTTTTCCTGTGTAAGTCGTTAATTTTGTTGCAGTTTTCTTTAAATTCAATGGCAGTGTTCCTTCTGTTGACCTATTACAGCAGCAGAAATTCAGTTAATGTTCCAGGGACCTGGGTTCGAATCTCACCGCAGCAGATGGTGGAATTTGAATTCAGTAAAAGTATCTTGAATTAAGAAGCTACAGATGACATGAAAGCGTTGTCAATTGTCAGAATAATCCATCTGGTTCACTAATGTCCGTTAGAGAAAGAAATCTGCCATCTCCACTCGGCCTGGCCTACGTGTGGCTCCAGAGCCACGGCAATGCAATTGGCTCTCATCTGCCCTCCAAAAGCAAACTAGGGATGGACAATAAATCCTGGCCAGCCAGCGATGCCCATGAATGAATAAAATAAAATCTGTACTGAACATATCAAAGTGGCTCCAAAGTCACAGTGCTCAGATTTGCTTCAACATGGTGATGAGTCACAGTAATTTCCTCTGGGGCATCCCCCCTTGAATGAAACAAATCTCTGCAATATGACTGATGGTTTTGGATAGAAATGAGACTTTAACAATTCAATGATCTCATTGAATGACTTGGAGTTGGGCACACTCGGGGCTTTGAGACTGCGAATCAAATTGTAAATCTGGGCCTCACACGAACTCAGGGGATTTTCTTTCTCTTCCCCTCCTCCTCTAGTTCATTAGCCTGAAAGCAATAGCCCCTACGATCTCTCTGTTATGTCCAATCCTTTACCGAATCCTCAAAAGGATCTATCCATCCAAATAGGGACATTTTTGAAATTCTTTGTCCCTACTTCAATAGAAGCAATATACTCTCAGTTCAAGACTTGCTTTTATCCTCATTGCCAATGTACTAATTCCAGTTCACCATCAATGTGAAAACAATGTGTTTATTTATGGGTAAAGACTAAGACACTTGTAGCCTCGTGGTTGTAGTCAGTTCCTGAGCACAGCAACCAGGTCACGTGACCTTATTCTACACTCTGAACATTAAAGTGACTTTAATTCTTCTGACGATTTCTGGATAATGTTCAGTATATCCCAGTTGGAACCATCTAACGTTTGTGATTCAAATCACATTTCTGGATGATTCCCAGTACAGAGCAATTACCTAGGGGATGTTTGCACTTCTGGCATTTCCATGCAAACCCTGACCTGGGAATTTCCGCATGGGATTCCTCAGAAGACCTCTACACCCCAAACTGTCACTGGGAAGTTTGGAGGTTACAGCCCAATAAAGTTTTGAAACATGTGCCAGCAATATCAAAATCAAATGTGTCTTTTTGTGACAATCAAACATTTTAACCCTGAGTCATTAAGATGGTATTAGCTCACTTTTTTCAGGGATATAAGCTTAGCTGTATGTTGCTACGTCCTTAAGTCTTCACAATTAAATGAAGAGCAACTTGCTAAAATCACTTCTGTTGTTTAGTAACAAACAAGACAAATCTACACAACTATATTGTAAATAATGATGGAAACACCAGATAGGTATACCTGAGACATTGATCCCTCAACTCAAATGATTGGATCCCACAAACCAAAATGGAGCTTGGTTATAATTAAATAACTATTAATTCATTAATTAGTAGCTTTACCACATGATTGTTCATTATATTTAAACAGGTTAATACTAGGTATGTTCCTAAGAGATTTTAGCCAGAATTCTCTTGCCGTTCTCACTGGCAAGCTCATCCCCATCCGTGGGTTTCCCACTGGTGTGGGATGACATCATTAGGAATTCCCATTGACAGCAGCGGGAGCGGAGAATCCCATTGCTAGCAAACAACACACCAACTCCCACCACCAGAAAGCTGGAGAATCTCGCCCTTTATGTTTAAGGTTGAGTCTTCTTGTGAACCTTAAGTTAAAATAAAAATGGTGGTAATGTATTTAAAACAGAGTGAAAAATTGTTTAGAAGGCAGAATTTCTATGAGCTATGAAGTCTCATGTCTGAATTAAGAGTAAGCAAACACATGGGGCAATATGGTAGCACAGTGGTTAGCACTGCTGCCTCACAGTGCTAAATGCTTGGGTTAGATTCTGGGCTTGGGTGATTGTCTGTGTGGCATTTGCACATTCTCCTCGTGTCTGTGTGAGTTTCTTCCAGATGCTCCGCAGAGCGTAGGTCTTTAAACCCTCTTAATGGATTAAAATGAAAATTCCTGTTCAAAAGAAACAAGAAGATGCACTCTTTCATGGGACAGAGCTCTCAACAAGAGGCATGTGACTTTTTTGGATAAGTGTGCTTGTGCTTTCCTAGGTGATGTACTTCAAGTTAGTTTAGGGAGAAAGAAAACAGTAATACTTATTAGCAGGCCTAGTTGCATAATTCTGTTATATTTTGACATAACCAATTCTGTAGAAGGTTCCACCTGAGAAGGTTCATGAGGCTGTTAGCTTCTGAAGAGAGATTGAATAAACTAGGTCTGTACTCGTTAGAGTTTAGAAGGCTGAGGGGGGATCTCAGAGACTTACAAGATAATGAAGGGGCAAGACAGGGTAGAGGTAGAGAGAGATTCTTCCCGCTTAGAAAGGATAGCGGGAGTAGAGGGCACAGCCTCAAAACAAGGGGAGGGCAGTTTAAAATGGAGTTGAGGAGGAACTTCTTCACTCAAAGGATGGTGAATCTCTGGAATTCTCTGCTCATTGAAATGGTGGAGGCTACCTCGCTGAATATATTTAAGTCACGGGTAGTTAGGTTTCTAACAGTCAAGGAAATTAAGGGTTATGGGGAGAAAGTGGGAAAGTAGAACTGATTCACTTCAGATCAGCCACGATCTTATTGAATGGCGGGACAGGCTTGAAGGGCTAGATGGCCTACTTCTGCTCCTATTTATGTTCTTATGTATTATAATTCAATGTGATAATCATGTACCAAATTATGTTTTTCTTTGAATAAAACTTTGAATTCACTGACGTGAAGTGTCTTATCTTACATTGCAGATGTAAAGTCTCTTTCAATCCCAAAAGATTGAATGAATTGCCAATCAATTGGATCGATTCCGAGGATACTTAGGAACGGGTAACGGAATGAGTCTGCAATCACAGGAATTCCCTGGAGATTACAACAGTCATGACTACAACCATCTGTTTGGACTGGAATAATGAGTGTGACTGAGGAATAACTAACTCCACATTCATCTTAATTTTTAAACATAATAACAATTTATAAAAACAGAACTTACTCGGATCAAACATAATTACATGCTTTTCTCCAATGTTTTAGAAAGATTACTGACAATTTCTTCAGTTGATTGAACCAGGACAGATAGATTGAGTGCTTCACCCTAAACACACTCTTTCCATTTACCAGGTCCACCTTGTTGTCTAACAAGGGGCATACACGCAATGGGTTTGAGGGGGCTGCTCTTGGGTTTTTTTTTTGAGAGTATCCTAGAGCTTCACATCGTTAGTGTACGCTTGACCTGGACCATTTGATGGGCAACACGACAGCTCAGTGACTATTGCTGTGCCATGCAGATACATGGATCTGGGCCTGTGTCTGTGGGAGTTTGTGCATTCTCCCCGTTCTTGCGTGGGTTTTCTCTGGGTGCTCTGGTTTCCTCCCACATCCCAAAAATGTGCAGAACAATTGGCAGAACAAATTCTCCCTAAATTGTCTCAAATTTGGTTTCAACGGAGAGATCTATAAACATAGACAGGGATCACGGGTAGAAGTGGGAACATCGAGGTGGCGGCGCGGGCTTGTTGGGCCAAAGGGCCCACTTCCCGTGCTGTTTTGTTCTTTATTTCAGGTGACAGTTGGGTTTGGAAATGGTGCCCCTACATTAATGCTAAACTTATTTAGACATCAGAGGCATAACTGTCAACATCCTCGGGGTTGGATCAGAAAATGAACTGCACCCACTGTATAAATACTGCAACTACAACAGGTCAGAGAGAATTGGGAATCCTGTGGCAATTCCTGACTGTTCACCATGTAGTCAGGATTGGACATCCACAACTGGATGAATGCAGCTCCAACACTCAAGAAGCTTGACACTATGCAGGACAAAGCAGCCCCCTTGATTGGCACCGATCCACAAACATTCAATCCCCCTCACCAACACACAGTGGCAACTCAATAATATTCCTTGGACAACACTTCCAAACCCAAACTTCTGTCACCTAGAAGAACAAGGGTTGCAGATGAAAGTCCCCTTCCAAGTCACTCGCCATCCTGACTTGGGAATGAAGTGTTGATCCTTCACTGTCACAATCCTGGAACTTCTTTCCTAACAGCACTGTGGGTGTACTTAAACCACATGCGGTTAAAAAAAGGTGGTTCATCTTCTGAAGGGAGATCAGGGATGCATAATAACTGCTGGCCTAGCCAGTGACAGCATGAAAAATAACAAAAAATTCATTAGCCTCTCCTTAGCCACTGTTATTTCAATAAAATCTGACTTCACTCCCACTCCTGTCAATGAGATTCTAATGCTTTACCATTTACTGAAGGCATTTCTACAGGGAAAGAATTGAGCTGTTGCTGAGTTTCTGGTGAATAAAATATTAATGAAAGCTTGCTAAAACTATACAAGCCACTAGTTAGACCACACTTGGAATACTGTCCACAGTATTGGCTCCCTTAACTAAGGAAAGATACACTGGCATTGGAGACAATCTAGAGAAAGTTCACTCAGTTAATCCTGGATATGGAGGGATTTTCTTATGAGAAGTTGAGTAGGTTGGGTCTGTATTCATTGGAGTTTAGAAGAATGAGTGGCGAGCTTATTGAGACATATCAGATTCTTAGGGGCTTGGTAGGGTTGTCGGTGAGAGGATGTTTCACCTTGTGAGAGAGCCCAAGACCAGAGGGCAGAATCTCAGGATTAGGGGCTGGCCCATTTAATAAGGAGGAATTTCTTTTCTCAGAGGGTAGTGAATCTGTGAAATTCTTTACCACAGAGGGCTGCAGAGGTTTGGTTGTTCAGTATGCTCTAGGCTGCAACAGACAGATTTTTAATCAGTAATGGAATTAAGGATTATAGGGGTATAATAGTCCCAATATTTTCCTATTATAGTGGGAAAATGGAGTTGAGGATGATCAGATCAGTATGATCCCATTGAAGGATGAAGCAGACTTGATGGGCTGAAAGGCCTACTTCTGCTCCCATGATTTGTAGTCTTACATGGCCTTACGGTCTCCACCCACTCACTACTGAATCAGATACAACCATTCTCTCCCTCAACCCACCAGTACCACCAGACCCTATCACAATCCAGAATTTCCTGCTTATTCCTTTCCAACTCCTTCCTCTCAATGGCTCGATGGACCCCTCACTCCCTACCCTTTGCCCCCTTGTGCTCAGTGCCTGCCTCACCTTTTTTGTTAATGTGAGGCAGCATCCTCAACATTAGAAGGTGGTTGTGGTTGTGGTTGTGGTTGCTGTTTAATCCATTCAGAATGGGCTGAGGGAATGCAGTCAGGAGGAGGACGGGGACGCAGGTGTGACCATCTCCAAAGTAAAATCAGAATTTAAAGGAAACACAAGAGGTTTGGATTGGGTGAGCAGAAGTGAATTCACACGATATAACCATCACATTATCTTCCATTATGTAGAAGGACAGTTGTTGATGAGCTGCTGGAGGTGCAGAAAGCACCTGCTGTACATTTCATCACATTTACTGCTCTGTAAATTCCTGCCAACACCTTGGGGTCTTCTGTTTAGACAGCAGAGGATTTTGCAATCCGTTTATGACTAAGTCGGAAAATATACTTTGCGTACAATGAGAGGATAAAAGACGTGTGCTGATCTATAAATCGTGTGTGGTAGCGGGCTGGTGGATACCCCCGCCCGCACCACCACCCCTCTGCCCACGTCCCCACCACCCTCCATATTGGCAGGTGATTGTCCTCAGATATGAAGCTTTGCTTTGAGTGACAAGGTCACCAGTCACGTGGGGATATTGTCTCCTGGTTTGCCCTCTCAATCACACATCCTGACGTTTTATTTATATGGGCTGTGTGTGTCACTGGCAGGTTTAACATTTATTCCTCATCCCCAAGGGCATTTAAGAGTCAACCCCATTGCTGTGGGGTCTGGAGTCACATGTTGCCAGACCAGGTAGGGACAGCAGATTTCCTTCCCTGAAGGCCATGAGTGAATCAGATGGGATTTTACAACAATAGTTTCATGGTCGTCAGCTGACTTTTAATTCCAAATTTTTATTGAATTCAAATTTCACCATTAGCCATGGTAGGATTTGAACCCAGGTCTTCCGAGCATTACCCTGGGTATTCTGGATTACTAGTCCAGTGATGCTATCACTGCACCACTGTCTGCTGTTCCTGCATCATCCCAGTGTCAAAAACTAGGATCTCTCACCCCAACAGCACCCAGCGAATGTCTTTACCATTCAGGCTACAGAGTTCAAAGAGATGGTTCGTCACCACCCTCTCAGGAGGGGGCATTAAATGCCAGCCTCGCCCATAATAGCCAAACCCCCAGAATGAATTATATAAAAAATTATGAAGCCAAGAGAGGTGCCTCAACGTCAGATTGATAGTGGGGTAGTAGTAATATCAGTAATCTAGAAGCTCAGACTAATGCTCCAGTGACACAGGTTCAAGTCCCACTGTGGTACAATTTTAAATTCGAAACATAAATCTGTAATTTGTTTTTGCACATCTTCACACACATCCTGTTTTCCCCTTGGGGAAAGAGTGATAGAAGAATCCCAAACTGATTGAACTGCATTGAATACTCCCTCCATGACCACCATTCCTGATGTGGAAATGCCGGTGTTGGACTGGGGTAAACACTAAGAAGTCCTCAACACCAGGTTAAAGTCCAACCAGTTTATTTGACAGTAAACCCACAAGCTTTCGGAAACGGTGTTCCTTTGTCAGGTGTGTGGAAGGTTCTGATCAGAGAAGAGCATATAAAGACACACATGGTTTACAGAATACTAATTAGAATGGTCTTTAGCCTGGTGTTGAGAGATTTCTTACTGAGTTTACCACCATTTCTGGCATTGGCTTTGAACTCAGTAAGAATTTAGCAACACCAATTTTAAAACCAACCGATTTATTTGATAGTAAAATTGCGAGCTTTCAACACTGTGTCTTCGTCAGGCAAATGCAGTGTTCTGGTCTGCAATAGCACACATCAGCACAGACAGTCACAGATTGCTGATTAGAATGCGAATCCTTACATCTAACCTGCTATTCATGGTATTGCTACAACTGCCTCAGTACTCAATGCCAACAACTGTCAGTTTCCGGATGCAATTTTACAACTTATCCGCTTCATCTTGGACCACAATGTCTTCACCTTCAACAATCAGCTTTTCATCCAGACACGCAGAACAGCCATGGGGACCAAATTCGCACCTCAGTATGCCAACATCTTCATGCACAGGTTCGAACAGGACTTCTTCACCACACGAGATCTTCGACCAAGGTTATATACTAGATACATTGATGACATCTTTTCCCTTTGGACTCATGATGAACAATCATTGAAACAACTGTAGGATGATATCAACAAGTTCCATCCCACCATCAGACTCACAATGGACTATTCTCCAGAATCAGTTGCATTCTTGGACACACGCATCTCTATCAAGGACGGTCACCTCAGCACCTCACTGTACCGCAAACCGACAGACAACCTCACAATGCTCCACTTCTCCAGCTTCCACGCTAGACACGTTAAAGAAGCCATTCCCTATGGACAAGCCCTCCGTATACACAGAATTTGCTCAGATGTGGAGGATCGTGACAGACACCCCCAGACACTGAAGGATGCCCTCATGAGAACAGGATATGGCGCTTGACTCATCAATCGACAGTTCCGACGTGCCACAGCGATAAACCGCACTGACCTCCTCAGAAGACGAACACGGGACAGAGTATCCTTTGTTGTCCAGTACTTCCCCGGAGCAGAGAAGCTATGACATCTTCTCCGGAGTCTTCAACATATCATTGATGATGAACATCTCGCTAGGGCCATCCCCACCCCCCCACTTCTTGCTTTCAGACAACCGCACAACCTCAAACAGATCGTTGTTCGCAGCAAACTACCCAACCTTCAGGAGAACAGTGACCACAATACCACACAACCCTGCCACAGCAACCTCTGCAAGACATGCCAGATCATAGACATGGACGACATCATCAAACGGGAGGATACCATTCACCAGGTACACGGTACATACTCTTGCAACTCAGCCAACGTTGTCTACCTAATACATTGCAAGAAAGGATGTCCCGAAGCATGGTACATTGGGGAGACCATGCAGACACTACGACAGCAGATGAATGAGCATCGCTCAACAATCACCAGGCAAAACAGTTCCTTTCCTGTGGGCGAACACTTCAGCAGTCATGGGCATTCGGCCTCCGACCTGCGGGTAAATGTTCTTCAAGGGGGCCTTCGGGACACACCACAGCGCAGAGTCGCTGAGCAGAGACTGATAGCCAAGTTCTGCACACACGAGGACGGTCTTAGTAGGGATCTTGGCTTTATGTCACTATCTGTAACCCCCGTAACTTGCCTGGGTTAGCAAAAAACCTCACTTACTGTGCTGTCTGGAGACAATACACAATTCTAACCAATGCTCAAGATTCCCTTCACACACATTGTTAGCCACTTTAACACTTGAATAGCAGGTTAGATGTAAGGATTCGCATTCTAATCAGCAATCTGTGACTGTCTGTGCTATTGCAGACCAGAACACTGCATTTGCCTGATGAAGACAGAGTGTCGAAAGCTCACAATTTTACTATCAAATAAATTGGTTGGATTTAAAATTGGTGTTGCTAAATTCTTACTACCCCTGTCCAACACCAGCATCTTTACATCATTGAATTTGAACCCAGAGGTGGGGGCATGACCCACTGTGCCACAAGACTTCATAATCTACAATTAAAACCTAGTCTCAATAAGATGCATGCTTTGATTATCAGGAAAACAATCTTCTTATTCCAAAGTGCATTGTTGAAGCACTTTTGTTGTTCTCACTCTGTCTGACTGACATGTGACTCCAGATCCATAGCAGGAAGCTGCTCAACTGACACTCCCGCATTCAGCCCGAAATCAAAACCACTCACCTCGTTCACTGAGCTTCAGAACACAGAGGACAGCTGAGAGTGAGTTCATTTGGAAACTGTGTTCCAGATCATTGTCCACTCTTCCGAAGCATGTGAGAAAATATGCCTTTCAGTAACACCCCTCAGAAAAAAGTTCTCCACCTCCAACATAATTCACATCAACAGACCCTCGAAAGTAGCTAGCGCTGCTGCTGCTGCACAGTGCAGGGACCTGGGTTCGATTCCCGACTTGGGTCATTGTGTTTGCACATTCTCCCTGTGTAGTCATGGGTTTCCTCCAGATGCTCCATTTTCTTCCCACAGTCTGAAAGATGTGCTGGTTACGTGACTGACCATGCTAAATTCTAACCGTGCTAAATTAGGTGACTTGGCTACGCCAAATTCTCCCTCAGTGTACCCAAAAGGGTGCTGGAATATAGCGACTGGGGGATTTTCATAGTAACTTCATTGCAGTGCTAATGTAAGCCTACTTGTGACAATAATAAATGAAGTGTGGACCATTTTCTTTACCTTGGGAACTGTGTCCGAGTGAAGACGGACACGGATGACGAAATTCATCACAGCCTCCAGTACGGCAGCTCAGTCTTCAGTGAACTGAGTAAAACAGTTCAATAAAGTCATTGTCAGCTCGACTGCAGAAGCCGTGGGTCTGAGTGAGGATCCATAAACTGTTGATTCAACTGAGGTTTAGTGTTTGAGATTCACCACCTGGGATTCCGAGCACACAGCTCAGAGAGAACACAAAAAGCGTTTGTCAATCTCAGTGACCTGGAACAGAAGATTAGTCTGAAACATGTGACCCAGGAGACGGGGAATAATGCAACTGGGGGAAGCCCGGTGATCTGATGTGCTTTTATTTATCTTCCTCATTAGTTGCTATTCCCCCATCCGAGCTTGCAAAAGACCGAACAGAATTATCCCCTCACTTCAAATCCATCCCAGTAAAACTTGGCTCAGTGCCAAGTGAAAACCGCTGTGTGTATTATTCCAGCTAAACCCGTCGAGGCAATTTTCTGAATATATCAGGAGCCTTGGGAGCACATGTGGGAAGTAGCGCATGATTCCCTCAGCAGGATAGGATGGCACAGTGGTTAGCACTGCTGCTTCACAGTGCCACGGACCCTGGTCCGATTCCCAGCTTGGGTCACTGTCTGTGTGGAGTTTGCACATTCTCCCCATGTCTGCGTGGGTTTCCTCTGGGTGCTCCGGTTTCCTCCCACAGTCTGAAAGACGTGCTGGTTAGCTGCATTGGCCACGCTAAGTTCTCCCTCAGTGTGCCCAAATAGGTGCCGGAGTGTGGCAACTCAGGGATTTTCACAATAACTCCATTGCGGTGTTAATGTAAGCCTACTTATGACACTAATAAACAAACTGAGAAAAAGGTACACATTGATTTGTGACACACACACGTTGGTAGAAGTTCACCAACATTATGTCACATTGGCAAGTAATTTCACTCATATGTAAAACATCTCACAGAATACCCATAGTGCAGAAGGAGGCCATTCAACCCATCAAGGCTGTACCTACCACAATCCCAGCCAGGCCCTATTCCCATAACCCCACATATTTACCCTGCTAATCCCCCCTGATACTAGGGTCAATTTAGCTTGGCCAATCATCTTAACCCCCATATCTTTGGACTCTGGGGAGAAACTGGAGCACCCGGGGGAAACCACGCAGAAATGGGGAGAATGTGCGAATGCTACACAGTGACCCAAGACTGGAATTGAACCCAGATCCATGGCGCTGTGAGACAGCAATGCTAAGTATGTTACTGCCAAGTCAGGGATTTTTAATATATTCATAAAATATTTTGTGATCCATTATTATGCTTCACACTGCGCCTTTTTTGATGTTACTTGGTGGTCTCATGTTTCCTCATTCACAATGAATACACTACACATCATTGAATGTAAGGTCTCAGGTTCTTCTTGCGATTGAGAGAGGTGCTACATAAATGCAGATTCATTTCAATAAACAATGATTTACTGACCTTTTTCTACTGAAGTTATTGAACGTGTGATCAAAATAACACTGGCAGGCAGATATTCAGATTTAGATACGTGTATACACACACAAAATCATTACAAAACAATGAATAAACTGACTCCCCATTCCCCTAAGTGCCACCAGTCTCTGCTCAGATTCCGATAGCTACAGATTACTGGGGTACAGCAGCTTTGAGAATGTTATTCACACTCCAGAATAAACTGTGGCCAAACAAACATCATTCTTTAAAAGGGTACATGATCAACAGAAAGCCTAGCAAACTAACACCAGAGTCCCCACGTCTGGGGAATCTGATTAGCGAAATGTGTAGTGATGGCGTGAGGAACAGGAGGATCAAAGTGTTACATCAAGAGCAAGAAAGTGTCATTCTGTCTCTCTGAAGACTGGATGCAGTGAAAAAAAAGCACTTTTATTTTGACCGCAAGGTATTGAGAGGGTCGGAGATAATGGATCACTGGCATTTACATAACAAGTCAGCCATTGCCAAGAACATCATGATGGTGCCAAGATTCCACAATAATGTGCTTTTTGAAGAGTAGTCATTGTTGCGAGTAAGGAACCAATTTATGCACAGTAAAATCCCACATACAGCATTGACAATTATCACCAGACCTTCTGTTTTAGATGTTGATTAAAGGATAAATAATCACTGTTAGATCTCTTTCTTTCTGGGTTTTCTTCATAATCGTAGAACCCAGCAGTGCAGAAGGAGGCCATTCAGCCCATCAAGTTTGCACTGACCACAGTTCCACCCAGGCCCTATCCCCATAACCCCATTTACCCGAGCCAGTCCCCCTGACACTAAGGAGCAATTTAGCATACTCTATTTATCTAACCCACACATCTTTGGATTGTGGGAGAAAACCAGAGCACCTGGAGGAAACCCACACAGACACAGGGAGAATGTGCAGACTCCACATATTCAGTGGCCCAAGACCGGGAATCAAACCCAGGTTCCTGGTACTGTGTGACAGCAGTGCTAACCTCTGTGCCAACATGCCATAGGAATTTGTATATCAGTTGTGAGGTCATACAGCATGTCTATTTAATATTTCACCTGAAAAATCAACACCTCCCACAGTGCAGCATTCCCTCTGTACTACAGCCGGGATTGCATTCTCGAGTAGGGCTTAAACCCACACTTCCTTGTCCAAAGTTATGTGCTAATATCCAATGAGTCACAGCATTTTACAATAAGATCCTTCAGGACATACCTTCCAGGCTGTTGCTGTGTTGCTTACTCACAGGTTATGGTCTTCCTGGTAAGTTGAAACATTTCATAGTCTCCTTTCAGTCACCGTGGCCTCTCTACCAGGTTTTCTAAACTTACTCCTGACAACACGTTCTGTGCTCAAAGATTATTATAGTTCTCACATTGTGCCCTTATCAAAGGGAATGTAAAATTATGATGACTTCAACAAAACACATAAGATTGGTCTCTCAGAATGCACCCTCCTTGATTGAGGTCAGTCAATATTAGTCAGAAAATGCTTGATCTCGGAAGCTAAGTAGACTCAGGCCTACTTAGTACTTGCATGGGACACTCCCTGGGAATACCAGGTGCAGTAGGCTTTTAGTCCCTAAGTTAATTTGATTTCATTTATTCAATTGGTGTCAAAGGAGCTCCCTGATTGAGGTCCTAATTGTCTGTCCAATCAGAGTGCCTCAGCTGCTTATGAACATGGGAGTGTCTGGTCTGATTCGAACTCTGTATCTGAAGCCCTGTTAGGAGAAGAATTGAGTTTGTAAATACAGGGAATCTGGTGAAGGGACACCAGTCCCTAAAGAGGTGCAGATAGGGAAACAGATACTGGAGAGATGTAGAAATAACAGAGTTGTTGTGATGGGAGACTTCAATTTCCCAAACATCGACTGGAATGTCCCAAGGGTAAGGGGTTTGGATGGGGAGGAGTTTGTTAGGTGTGTTCAGGAGGGTTTCCTGACACAGCACGTGGACAAGCCTACGAGAGGAGAGGCTGTACTGGCCCTGGTACTAGCTAATGAACCAGGACAGGTGATGGATCTCTCGGTAGGAGAGCATCTTGGGGATGGAGATCATAATTCTATCTCCTTCACCCTTACATTGGAAAAGGATAGGATCAGGCAGGCTAGGAAGGTGTTTGTCTGGAATAAGGGGAAATATGAAGACATCAGGCAGATGTTGGGTTGAATAAACTGGAAGGAGGTGTTCTTGGGGAAAAGCACAGAAGGAAGGTGGCAGATATTCAAGGAATGTTTGTCTGGAGCTTTGCACGACAACGTTCCGGTGAGACAAGGAGGTTTTGGTAGGACGCGGGAACCGTGGTGCACGAAGGCTGTGGTGAACATAGTCAGGAAGAAAAGAAAGGTGTATAAAAGGTTCAAAGAGCTAGGAGTTGTTGGGGATCTAGAGAAGTATAAGGCTTATAGAAGAGAGCTTAAAAAGGAAATTAGGAGAGCCAGAAGGGGTCATGAGAAGGCCTTGGCTGGTAGGATTAAGGAGAATCCCAAGGCCTTCGACAAATATGTGAAAAGTAAAAGGATGAGAAGAGAAGGGATAGGACCTATAAAAGGTGAAGGGGGAAAAGTCTGTATGGAACCGGAAGAAATGGCAGAGGTGCTTAATGAGTACTTTGCCTCAGTATTCACGGTGGAAAGTGATCTGGGAGGATGCATTACAAGTTTGCGGCAGACTGAAAAGATTGAGTATGTAGATATTAAGGAAGCGGATGTGTTAGAACTTTTAAATGCTATCAAGATAGACAAGTCTCCGGGACCAGATGGGATGTACCCCAGGTTATTGTGGGGGGTGAGGGATGTCATTGCAGAGCCCCTGGCGATGATCTTTGCGTCGTCGATGGAGACGGGAGAGGTTCCGGAGGATTGGAGGATTGCGGATGTGGTCCCTATTTTCAAGAAAGGGAACAGGGATAGTCCTGGAAATTACCGACCGGTGAGTCTGACCTCAGTGGTTGGTAAGCTGATGAAGAGGCTTCTGAGGGACAAGATTTATGAGCATTTGGAGAAGTTTAGGTTGATTAGAAATAGTCAACATGGTTTTGTAAAAGGCAGGTCGTGCCTTACGAGCTTAATCGAGTTCTTCAAAAATGTGACTGAACACATTGACGAAGGAAGAGCAGTGGACATGGTGTACATGGACTTCAGCAAGGTATTTGACAAGGTCCCACATGCAAGACTTCTTGAGAAGGTGAGAGGCCATGGGATCCAAGGGGCTTTGGCCTTGTGGATCCAGAACTGGCTTGTCTGCAGAAGGCAGAGGGTGGTTGTGGATGGCTCTTTTTCTGCATGGAGGTTGGTCACCAGTGGAGTGCCCCAGGGATCTGTTCTAGGACCCTTGCTGTTTGTCATTTTCATAAGTGACCTGGATGAGGAAGTGGAGGGATGGGTGAGTAAGTTCACCGATGACACGAAGGTCGGTGGTGTTGTGGATGGTCTGGAGGGATGTCAGAAGTTTCAGCATGACATCGACAGGATGCAAGACTGGGCGGAGAAGTGGCAGATGGACTTCAACGCGGATAAATGTGTTGTGGTCCATTTTGGCAGATCCAACGGGATGAATGAGTACACTATCAAAGGTAGGAGTCTTAGCTTTGTGGAAGAGCAGAGGGATCTTGGGGTCCGGGTCCATAAGACTCTCAAATCGGCCTCCCAGGTGGAGGATGTGGTTAAGAAAGCTTACGGTGTACTGGCCTTCAGTCATCGAGGGATTGAGTTCAGGAGTCAGGAGGTAATGCTGCAGCTTTATAGGACCCTTGTCAGACCACACTTGGAGTACTGTGCGCAGTTCTGGTCGCCTCACTATAGGAAGGACGTGGAAGCCATTGAAAGGGTGCAGAGAAGATTTACAAGGATGTTGCCTGGATTGGGAGGCATGCCTTATGAAGACAGGTTGAGGGGGCTGGCACTGTTCTCCCTGGAGAGATGAAGGTTGAGAGGTGACCTGATAGAGGTTTACAAGATGTTGAGAGGAATAGATAGGGTGGACTCTCAGACTATTTCCCGGGGCTGAAATGATCGCGATGAGAGGGCACAGATTTAAGGTGCAGGGAAGCAAGTACAGAGAGGATGATAGGGGAAAGTTTTTCACTCAGAGGGTGGTGAGTGAATGGAATCGGCTGTCATCGGGGGTGGTCGAGGCGAACTCGCTGGGGTCTTTTAAAAGACTTCTGGATGAATATATGGGATCCAATGGGATTGGGGGTTATAGATAGGTCTATGGCTGGGTAGGTTTTGATGCGTTCGGCACAACTTGTGGGCCGAAGGGCCTGTTTGTGCTGTAGTGTTCTATGTACTATGTTAAGAGTTATTTCAAGATGGCTGCCTACAGGGAGTCTCTTGTGGCTGAGGTCACATGATTCCAGCAAGCCAGATAGGATTTATAGTAATGATTGCATTTCAAATCCCAAACATTTGGGAATTTTTTACTGAATTCATTTTCTGCCCCCATTTGGGCTTTCCTGAGTGTTAACTGCTCAGTTAGGTTTAATGTCCTCTTCCCCCCCACACTCCCCTGCAAATCCAAGCACGAAGGCCCAGCCCCGAGGCTACAACAGAAAAGTTGGATGAAGATCTCTGAGTGCTAGGAATATTTCAATATCCTCCTCCACGTCCCTCGCCTTGGGCTCAGTGCTAAGCACAGGCCCCACATCCTTCTTCCAATGGTCTCATCGCCACTGTGAGTATTTACTTCAGTGCTGTGTTATGGTAAGATGTCTCATAACACCAGGTTAAAGTCCAACAGGTTTATCTGGAAGCACAAGCTATCAGGTGAGTAGAACTTCTATTCACACCCAGGGCATATGTACACACAACTTCAATTTACAGGATAATTGTTAGAATTGTGGGGGGAGAAGGGGCAGTGTGGTGTTCAGACGGGGGGGCGGGAGGCGGTGTGCTGGGCACGGATTGTGGTGTTGCGGCGTGCCGGGGGGGGTGTTTTTGGCATGGATTGTGGCATTGCGGCGTGCTGGGGGGGTGTTTCGGCGCGCATTGTGGCGTTGCGGCGTGCCGGGGGGGGGGCGTTTTGGCGCGGATTGTGGCCAGCCAGAACAGTTAGTGAGATTTTGCATGCCCAGGCAACTCGTGGCGGGGGTGTGACGTGAACCCAAGATCCTGGACGAGGCCATCCTCTTGTGCAGAACTTGGCTATTGGTTTCTGCTCTGTGTTGTTCTGAAGGCTGCCTGGGAGAACGATTACCCTAAGGCCAGAGGCTGAATGCCCATGACTGTTGAAGTGTTCCCCAGCCAACTCTGCCTGCCCCTGATACTTGCCATGCCCCATGTATCTTAGGGGGAAGGCAATGGCCTGAATATTTTGGATGGGTGGGGCTTGATCTTACCTTCCAGGGAGTCAACGGGAAACTAATCCCCACTGCCTCCATTCCTCCACTGCTGTTTCATATTCCATAGAGGATTTATTGGCAGAAGGTGTGGCCTCCATCTGCTCTCGGTGAGCTGTGGCTGGAAGAGGCACGACAGCAACATGTCTGGGAGTAAGCACAGAAAGCCGGTGTGAAGATAAATGACAGGGTTCCTGGGAAGGGATGCCCTTGGGGTGGGGGGGCATGGGTTGTGATATAGGAAGGGGTGGTGACTGGGTGATCAAGGCTAGGTCAATGGGTGTCCAGTGCCCTGCCTGCTCTCACCATCAAATTGCACCCATGTTGGGGTTGGCAGGATTCCAAAGGGATTCCTGCTCATACAACCTCCCATCTCCCCCTCCCACCATTCTTCAAGGAACCTGGTAGTGTGTGAAAGACTCTGTGGCTGGGTACATTAATCCAGCTCTGAGCACCACAGAGGCTCTCTCTTTGTCACATCTGCAGACAGCTCACTATGCCAACTGGTGGCCACCCATCCTTGACGATGAGATAAAGTAACCAACTCAGTTTGTGGCAAGGAATTCAGAGAATGTCACTGCAAAACTTGAGAGTGGATCAGATTGATCCAATCCTGAAAAAGAGGGAGCAGATAGGCATTTCTTTGGGAAGCTTTTAACATGAACGCTGGGTGCAATACGTGGAACGGTTGCAATATTTTTCCAGGGCTAATGAATAGAAGGGGAGGATAAGAGTAAAGTCATTTTACTGAGTGCATGTGGGACTCGGGCATGTAATATGGTGTGAAGTTTAACATCCCTGGTTGCTCCTGACACACGTACAGTTACAGAGCCAGCAAAGGGAGATTACCACCTAAAGCCTCGGTAACACTAAAGATACAAGTTCAACTCAATGGGGAGGCCTCCAGGGGAGATCATTGCAGCCTTTGTAACAAGGCTGAAACAGATTACAGAACATTGAGACTTCAGATCAGCTTTAAATGACACGTTAAGTGATCGGTTGGTACACGGTATAAATAATGCAGCTATACCAAGAAAACTGTTGGCTGAGCATGAGCTGACTTTTAAGAAGGTGCTGGAAATAACAACAGGAACAAGGCAGGCCAAGATTTGCAAAATAAATAAATCACTGAGCTGGAAGCTACAAGTAGTAAAGATTCCAGAAGCGAAGGCATGGGATCAAGCATAAGTAATGAGCTGGATGCAGAAGCAAGAAGAATCACTAAATACTGAAGATTTAAACAGTATAGGAATAACACAAAATGCTTTCAATGTGGAAGAAATGTGTTGATTTAGAGGAACAGTGATTTGGGTACAGAAAAATGTCATTTTAAATAGAAATAGGCACAGTCAACCCCATGACAGCAGAGTAAATAATCCAGCCCCAGTATAGAGGATTGTCCAGTGGTGGAATGAAATCTTGAGTCACTAAACAAAGGGGAAGCAGACAAGGTAGAACATAGAACATGAACAGTACAGCACAGTACAGGCCCTTTGGCCTTCGATGTTGTGCTGAGCTATGTCTGAACCAAAGATCAAGCTACCCCACCACTCCTTATCATTCTGGTGTGTTCCATGTCCCAATCCAATAACTGCTTGAAAGTTCCTCAAGTGTCTGACTCCACTATCACAGCGGCAGTGTATTCCACTCCAACCATTCTCTGAGTAAAGAATCTACTTTGGACATCCCTCCTATGTCTCCCACCATGAACCTTAAAAGTTATGCGCCCCAGTAACAGCTACATCCACCCAAGGAAATAGTCTCTGCGCATCCACTCTATCTATCCCCCTCATCATCATCTTATAAACCTCTATTAAGTCGCCTCTTATCCTCTTCCACTCTAAAGAGAAAAGCCCCAGCTCCCTCAACCTTTCCTCATAAGATCTACAAGGTAGACCTTCATGGTGGTAAATGGCCAACCACTGAAGCTGGAGATAGACACAGGGGTGTCAGCTATTATTGTGAGTGAGGAGGTCTATAATTATCTCAACCCCTGAAGTTGATAAATATTGCAGCAAGACTGGCAGCATATACTGACTTGGCCATAAGGAACCTCTGTGAGTTACAGGCAGCAGTTGGCACAGCTATTGCTGATGGTGTCAGATCAGAGTAAGTTTAGTGGAGTACAATTGGCTCTGGGAAATTAAGGTAAAATGGCTGGAGATCTTTAAGATTAAAGAAGATGTGCATAACTCATTAGTAAATACCTAGAGATGTCCCAGGAGGAACTGGAACAGATTAGAGTTGCAAGTGATGTAGGTCCAAAAGCCACCAAGAGTTTTTTAGGTGAAGATCTGTGCCCAATGTATTAGTAAACTTAGAACATAAAACACTGCAGCACAAACAGGCCCTTCGGCCTACAAGTTGCACCAATCATATCCCTACATACCAGCCATAGAAATATCTATAACTCCTAGTCCCATTAAATCCCATGTACTCATCTAGAAGTCTTTTAAAAGACCCCAGCAAATTCACCTCCACTACCACTGATGGCAGCCAATTCCAGTCACTCACCATCCTCTGAGTGGAAAAACTTACCCCTGGCATCTTCTCTGTACCTGCTCCCCAGCACCTTAAACCTGTGTCCTCTCGTAGTGACCATTTCAGCCCTGGGAAATAGTCTCTGAGAATCCACGCTATCTATCCTTCTCAACATTTTATAAACCTCTATTGGGACACATCTCAACCACCACCTCTCTAGGGAGAAGAGACCTAGCTCTCTCAACCTATCTCAAGGCATTCCTCTCAATCCAGACAACATCCTTGTAAATCTCCTCTGCACCCTCTCAATAGCTTCCACATTCTTCCTGTAGTGAGGTGACCAGATAAAGATAGAGTTAAAACAACTGGAAGACTTGAGAATCATCAGGGTCATACAATTTGCAAAGTGGGCAGCACCCATTGTGCCAGTAGTTAAACCAGACAAAACCATCCATATGTGTGGGGATTACAAGCTGATGATAAATGATTAGTACAGCACCCCCAAATCAGAGAACTTGTAAGCAAAGTTGTCTGGGGGGGTTTGAACTACACCAAACTGGATATGAGCTGTGCTTATAAAGAGTTCAAATTAGACAATACATCTAGAGATATGTCATCATAGCTACACATAAGGGCTAGATCAATATACTGTTTGGAGTTTCATTAGCTTGCGCCACCTTTCAAGGAACTTTGGAGAGTTTGCTGCTGGGTTTGGCTACAGTTGTCATTTATTTGATGATTTCCTAATAACGGGGTCCACCAGGAGGAACACTTAAATCTGGACAAAGTTTTGAAGAGATCCAAGTGCACTTAAAAAGAGCAAAGTGCATTTCTGAGCAGATGAGGTGATTATCTTGATCATCAGGTCGATGTTCAGGAGTTACGTCCAATGGTGGACAAAGTGAAAGGAATTACAGTCTCTCGGAACACCTCACAGTTCAGGTCCTTTCTTGCGATAGTCAGCTGTTGTGGGTGGTTCCTCACAAATTTATCCACATTGTTAGGACTGTTGCATGCACAGTGAAAGAGGTGCTGGAGCTGGTGTTGACAAATATCACAAAAAGAAGCTTTTCACCAAGTTAAGCAGGTACTTCAGGCAACATACGTTCAATGGAAGACGAGACTGAGAGACTGATTGGATATGTATCAAAAACCCTGTAAGTTGCAGAAAGAGGAAACTCTCAGGTAGAAACAGAAGGCCTGGCTGTTATCTACAGTATCAAGAAATTTCATCAATATGACTTTACGGTCTCTTGGTTCTTAAAAAGCAAAGATGACACATTATTTTCAGTAGCTGTTAGGGGTGGTCTTTTGCACACTGTTCCAACATTTTTTTAAGTCTGGGGATAATAAGGCTTCCTGTATCAGAGGCCAGTTTCAATCACAGAATCGACGACCACAGCCTACCCAAAATGACTTGAGGCTTGACGGTTGATAAGCAACAAGTGATAGATGATGATGTTTCACACATATTTTGTGGATAACTGGTCTCTTCTGCTCTCTTTTGTAAAGCATTGGTCTTGACAACACACAGTCAAGTGGTCTGTCGACTTTAGATTTTGATTATAGACAATAGCATATGTGAATCGCACTGACAACGTGTCTTGGTTTGACAATTGCAGGGTAATTTAATTAGAATGTCCTAGAAGCGTTAACTGGCCTGTGTTGGAAAATGAAGGTCACTGGACCCTATAGCAGCCATCTTAGATGCCTCCAGAGTGTCCATTCTAAAAAATAAAATGGCCATCCCATTGTTGGAAGAAGCGTTCAGTCGAGGTTTACGAGCGTGTTGTCAGGAATGGAAAATTATAATTACGAGGGAAGACTGGATAAGCTGGGGTTGTTTCTGGAACAAAAGACCTTGAGAGAGGGTTTTATTGTGTATAAACTCATGAAAGGCCTAAATAGAGTGGAATGGAAAGGCATATCTCCATTAATAAGCAAGTCAAAACCAAGAGCATAGATTGAGGGTAACTAGAAGAGTGGATTTCAGGAGAAATTTTCTTAAGTTAAAATTTATTTATTAGTCACAAGTAGGCTTACACTAACACTGCAATGAAGTTACTGTAAAATCTCCTAGACAGCACATTCTGGAGTGTTTGGGTACACTGAGGGAGAATTTAGCATAGCCAAAGCATATAACCTGCACATCAGTGAAGTAAAGGGAGGAAATCTATGCGGACATGGGGAGAATGTGCAGACTCCACGCAGACAGCCACCCTAGCCGGGAATCGAACCCAGGTCCCTGGTGCAGTGAAGTAGTGGTGCGAACCACTGTGCCACCACAACAGTCCTTTCTTCAGCCAATGGGTGATGAGATCCTGATATCTAATAAGATGGTAGAGGCAGAACCTCTAATTACATTTCAACGATATTTGAGGTGATGAAATCTGAGACTAAGGATCAAAAAAAGTCAAGTGGGACCAGCCTGGATTGCTCTTGTACAGCCAGAACAGAATTGATGGGCTGAACATGTTTCCTTGCTGCAAAAATCTGCATTTCTATACGAGGGATTGACAATGAGTTTAAGAAGTTTTTTTGTTTCTTGGCAGAACTGAGTTTAATTACTGCAGTAACAGTGTTCCTTTGCAGCTCGGACAGTTCTTGTGGGATCTTGTTGTCCTTTCATTTTTCCTTACAGAATAAGGAATTAATCAATTAATTACATGAGGAATTATCATAACCATAAGATGGTAGGGAGAGGTACAGAACAAACAGATCTAATGGTACATGCTCAAAGCTCCTTAAAAGTGGACTCACAGGGGGCCGGGGTAGTGAAGAAGGCATTCAGCATGCTTGGTTTCATTGGTCAGAACATTGAATACAGGAGTTGGGATGTCTTGTTGAAGTTGTACAAGACATTGGTAAGGCCACACTTGGAATATTGCCTGCAATTCTGGTCACTCTATAATAGAAAGGATATTATTAGACTACAAAGTGCAGAAAAGATTTATTAGAATATTACTGGGACTTGTTGAATTGAATTATAAGGAGAAACTGGATAGACTAGGACTTTTTTCTCTGGAGCGTAGGAGGCTGAAGGACTATCTGGTAGAGATTTATAAAATAATGAGGGGCACAGATTAGCTAGATAGTCAATATCTTTTCCCATAGGTGGGGGTGTCTAAAACTAGAGAGCATAGGTTTAAAGTGAGAGGGGAGAGTTACAAAAATGTCCAGAGGGGCAATTTTTTTAGAGGGTGAATGTTTGGAACAAGCTGCCAGAGATAGCAGTAGAGGCAGGTACAATTTTGTCTTTTAAAACATTTAGATAGTTACATGGGTATGATAGATGGAGGGATATGGGCCAAATGTGGGCAATTGGGATTAGCTTAGGAGTTTTGAAAAAAGGGGTGGCATGGACAAATTGGGCAGAAGTGCCTGTTTCCATGCTGTAAACCTCTGACTCTAAGCAGAAGGACACCTTTAAGACGAGTGCCTCGGACTTGAAGCTTCGCTGATACTCATATTCTCAGGCTGCTCTCTCCGGATTTATAACCTCGTTACAGACTCGGGATTGAATTATTTCCATATAACTCGCTGTCAGCCAACCGTATCCAATATTTATCTCCTTCTCTTTAAAATGATGTTGCTGTTATATCCTGGTCGTTTATCATTTTAAAGCGATCGATTTGCCAGCATTAATCTGTTTACTTATAGTGCTGCACTTAAACCTGCTGGAGCACAGAGCTAGATCACAGAGGTAATGTAGAGGATTTACACCTGTGAATTAGACAGTCTGTGTGTATGTAAGGGGGAGGTGCGTGGGCTGTGTAGTGGAGTGGGGGGGGAACCATTGGCAGAAGTGGGGATGAGGGAGGGTGGTAATTGCTCTCGTCTTTTTGTGTTGTAACCTGTCTTCCACTCCAGGGCTATAACTCTCTGAACATACAGTGAGCTGATTTATCAGAGTCAATATATCAGAATCAGTGCTGTGTCACTCAGGGGTGGAAGCCAAGCAGTAATGAATCTTTCTTCTCATTATCACGCAGAATGTCAGCTCTGCACAATGGAATCACGGAGCTTAATACGCCCAGTGTCACATTAGCATACGCACATCAGAACATTGTGAGCTCGAGAGCAGAAGACCATGTAAGCAGACATCTCAGGGCAGTATTGAGGGAGTGCCGCACTGCCAGAGGTACTGGCTGAGATTTCTCCCCCTCCCCATGGCAGAAGAGGTTGGTCATTGACTTCAGGGGCACTGGAAATTCTCGCCCATCAGCCAATGTCCATTTGTGTTGCTTGCTGGCCACGCCGCAGGGGAACCCAGCCCAAGGGGTGGGGAGGCAGCTGCTGGAAACCCCACCCACACTCAGATGAAGCATTATTGTCATAGAATCCCATCAGTGTAGAAGGAGGAGATTTGGCGCATTGAGACTTCACCAATTCTCTAACAGTATGTTACCCAGGCCCACACCCCACCCCATCCCCCTAACCCCAGCTAACATTCACATCTCGGAACACTGATTTAGCATAGCCAATCCACCTAACCAGTATATCTTTCAGACTGTGGGAGGAAACTGGAGCATCCAGAGGGAACACATGCAGTGACCCAAGGCTGGAATTGAACCTGGGTCCCTGGAGTTGAGGCAGCAGTGCTAACCAACATGCCACCTTCTGCTCTCCTGTCAGCCACTCTGAGGGATGGCAGGGAATCGAGGGTTATGTGGGTAAGGCAGAAAGGTGGAGTTGAGAATTACGATGTCGGACCAACCTGGGTCTTGTTGAATGGCAGAGCAGACTTGATGGGCCAAATGGCCAACTTCTGCTCATATGTATTCCGGTCTCTTATGATGCGGAGATACTGACGTTAGCATACTAAGAAATCTCACAACAGGTTAAAATTCAACAAGTTTATTTGGAAGCGTTTTAAGAGTGACTTCACCTGATGAAGGGGCAGTGCTCTGAAAGCTTGTGATTCCAAATAAACCTTTGATCTGGTGTTGGAAGATTTCTTCCAGTTTCTGATGGGGCAGACAGGCGGTTTCATATTGCCAGCCTCTGTGCCATTTTGCTGCATTGATCCTGGCCCAGAGCCATGTTCAATGAGGGTTTGTGCCCAATTCAGGCCCATCATTGATAATTATGCATGTCAGCAATGCAGGAGACCCATATCAACCTGGGCCATGTCCCAGCCAACGGAGTACGCCAGGGAATAGGAAGTGAAGTAACTGGTGGGGGGGGGGGTTTTGAGGAGTGCGTGGAATGCGAGCAGCTACTGCCCACCCCAAGGAGGGATTTGCTGTCGACAATCCTAGCTGGGCTATTGGCGGCCACTTGGCATTTTAAGAATAGACCTATTCTTCAGGGGACAGCTCTATGTTGATAGAGGCAAGTATACAGGCTGGAATCGTGTTAATGGGTAAGCAGGTTACAATACAACTGTGACATTGCTGGTGGTTTTGGGGGAGGGGTGTTTTAGTGCAGAGGAGGTATTTATAATGGGATTGTAGTACATGAACAAAAGCCACTCATTATTGGCCATGGCAAACACACTTGAACCGTAGCAAACTGTAACAGAGAGAAATGCTGAGTATGGGAGAAAGGAGAGGAACAGAGAAAGGTACAGAAAAATTGAAGCAAACTAAAGCGATGCAACCTCGATATTCTTTCTGCCACTGAATTCAATCCTGAGAGAGAGAGAGACAGAGAGAGACTAGCAGAGTGTGAATCATAGAATCCCTACAGTGCAGGAGGAGACCATTCAGCCCATCAAGTCTGCACTGACCACAATTTCACCCAGGCCTGATTCCTATTACCCCACATATTATTTTGCTAATCCCCCAAACACTGGGGTCAATTTGGTATGGTGAATCAAAGTAACCCACACACCTTTGGGAGGAAACCGGAGCATCCGGAGGAAACCCATGCAGACACAGAGAGAGTGTGCAAATTCCACATACAGTGACCTAAGTGACCCAAAATTGAACCTGGGTCCCTGGAGCTGGTAGGCAGCAGTGTTAACCCACTGTGTCACTGTGCTGCCCTAAAGAAGGAGAGAAGAAAAGTAAGAGAGAAGGTGTTTTAATTCAGCTCAGAATCACTGAGGGATGAAGTAGAAATAGTTTAGGTGTCCAGATCACCAATTTATCCCCCACAATAGTTAAAAAAAAGTCCATTAATATCTCTTTTCAGAAGATGAAGGAAATTTGGCATGTCATCTATATTCTCACCAACTTTTACAGATACACCTCATAGAACATAGAACATTACAGCGCAGAACAGGCCCTTCGGCCTTCGATGTTGCACCGACCAATTATGAAAAAAGCAATGCCCCTCCAAACTAAACCATTCCCTTCTCTTCCATAAACTTATCAACTAACCTCATAAACGCCACCAAACTTGGCGCATCTACAACTGCTGCAGGCAGGGCATTCCACTCCCGAACCACCCTTTGGGTAAAGAACCTACCTCTGATATCCGTCCTATAACTATCACCCCTTAATTTAAAGCTGTGTCCCCTCGTGCTAGCTTTCTCCATCCTAGGAAAAAGGCTATCACTGTCCACCCTATCTAAACCTCTAATCATCTTATATGTTTCAATAAGGTCTCCTCTTAGCCGCCTTCTTTCTAACGAAAACAACCTCAAATCCCTCAGCCTCTCTTCATAAGACCTGCCCTCCATACCAGGCAACATCCTGGTAAACCTCCTCTGTACCCTCCCCAATGCCTCCACATCTTTCTTATAATGTGGGGACCAGAACTGCACACAATACTCCAAGTGCGGCCGCACTAGAGTTTTGTACGGTTGCAACATGACGTTGTGGCTCCGAAATTCAATCCCCCTACCAATAAAAGCTAAGACTCCGTATGCCTTCTTAACAACCTTATTGACTTGATTGCCAACTTTCAGGGATCTATGCACATAGAACATAGAACAATACAGCACAGAACAGGCCCTTCGGCCTTCGATGTTGTGCCGACCAAAATAAAAAGCAATGCCCCTCCAAACTAAACCATTCCCTTCTCTTCCATATACTTATCAATTAACCTCTTAAACGCCACCAAACTTGGCGCATCTACAACAGCTGCAGGCAGGGCATTCCACTCCCTAATCACTCTTTGAGTAAAGAACCTACCTCTGATATCCGTCCTATAACTCATACCCCTTAATTTAAAGCTGTGTCCCCTCGTGCTAGCTTTCTCCATCCTAGGAAAAAGGCTATCACTGTCCACCCTATCTAAACCTCTAATCATCTTATATGCTTCAATAAGATCCCCTCTTAGCAGCCTCCTTTCTAACGAAAACCACCTCAAATCCTTCAACCTCTCTTCATAGGACCTGCCCTCCATACCAGGCAACATCCTGGTAAACCTCCTCTGTACATATACACCATATATACATGTACATATATACATGTACATATATACATGTACATATATACATGTACACATATACACCAAGATCCCTCTGTTCATCAACACTATTAAGAATTCGAAAGGCTGAGGTGGAAGTAGAAGTCAAAGATATTTCTTCATTTGTCTCCAAGTCCACCATTCTTCTGAAATGATCGATTTTAATTTAGTCATTAAGCAAAATTCCACAAAGAGGAAACTGAGTTCAAATGCTCTGATGCCAAGGTTTCTTTCAGACACTGCGACCCTGATTTTACCAGCAGGCCTGCTCTGGAATTGGGGCAGTCATGGCTTTCTCTATTGTTCTCGGGCGTGATCAAAGGAGCCTCAGGCAGGCATGTCAGTAAAATCCCAGTTACGTATTGCCAAAAACTTCAGCCAAATACAAAGATTGGCGAAATTCAGTATCCTGGTTAAAGACATATCCTTTATTTGACCAGCAATTGAAGGAAGAGATGAGCAATGGGCAGCGCAATACCTTTATAGAATGCTCCTTTATAGAACAATACAGCACAGAACAGGCCCTTCGGCCTTCGATGTTGTGCCGACCAAAATAAAAAGCAATGCCCCTCCAAACTAAACCATTCCCTTCTCTTCCATATACTTATCAATTAACCTCTTAAACGCCACCAAACTTGGCGCATCTACAACAGCTGTAGGCAGGGCATTCCACTCCCTAATCACTCTTTGAGTAAAGAACCTACCTCTGATATCCGTCCTATAACTCATACCCCTTAATTAAAAGCTGTGTCCCCTCGTGCTAGCTTTCTCCATCCTAGGAAAAAGGCTATCACTGTCCACCCTATCTAAACCTCTAATCATCTTATATGCTTCAATAAGATCCCTCTTAGCCGCCTCCTTTCTAACGAAAACAACCTCAAATCCTTCAACCTCTCTTCATAAGACCTGCCCTCCATACCAGGCAACATCCTGGTAAACCTCCTCTGTACCCTCTCCAATGCCTCCACATCTTTCTTATAATGTGGCGACCAGAACTGCACACAATACTCCAAGTGCGGCCGCACTAGAGTTTTGTACAGTTGCAACATGATGCTGCGGCTCCTAAATTCAATCCCCCTACCAATAAAAGCTAAGACTCCATATGCCTTCTTAACAACTTTATCCACTTGACTGCCTACTTTCAGGATCTATTGACACATACACCAAGATCCTTCTGTTCCTCAACACTATTAAGAGCCCTACCATTAGCCCTATACTCTACACATTTATTGTTCCTGCCAAAGTGCATTACCTCACACTTTTCCACATTAAACTCCATTTGCCACCTCTCGGCCCAGCTCTGCAAGAAGAAAAAGCTCTAGAAGAAAAAGCTTTGAGCTTTCCAATACCACCCTGAAGTTACAAAGCAATACTCAATTGTAAGATCAATGATACATTTCTCAAAGATTCCATTTCCCACCTTTCTGATAGCAATGAACCAGTCATCATTAGTACAAGTCAATCATTGTCAACGATTGTCATATACTTTAGCCAATTACATTCTACCTTCTGACATCATGGGATTTCATTGGTCATAGAATATGGATGCTTCTTCCCCTGTAACTTAGCAACACCAGATGATTAGCTACAAAGGTCAAAGTTACCTTTCCCAGTAACCCATAATTACATCAATGGCTGAGCTAGACAGCTAAAGTTTTTGTGTCTGAGATGAATTGTTTTATCAGGGCAGCTTGGAAAGCCCTATTCATGAAGTGGCTTTGGGAATCATATTGTTGATAACTTTTTCTGATAAGAATATGCACATTCTGTATATTTTCTTATTCTAAAGAATGTGGCTCATTTCGAAATGCTTTTACCCCATCATGCTCCATGGTAACCTGCTTTTGGCTAAAGTGTACTGATTGCTTTAAATATCCAGCTGCTTACATTTTAAAATCCAAAATACATCTGGTCGAGGCAGTTAAGGGAATTCACTGCTGAATTGTGGGAGAAGTCGGACTAGCCTCCACTAAGAAGTGGTAAGTGGAAGATCTAATCTCAGGTAAGTCTGAGACACTATCAGTGTTTCCCTTACTCCCTCTTCCTCTAACCAAAAAATAAGGCTACTGTGAGAAGGCAAAAGTTAAAGTAAGAGTTTTATAAATTTTCTTAAATGATCTAATTGGTGCTTGAAATGTTGGTCAGTGGGGTTAAGTGCTACATTTGTGAGATGTGGGGGATCTGTGATTCTTCTGGTGTCTTGGACAAATATGTCTGCAGGAAGTGCACCCAATTGCAGATCCTTACAGATCACATGGATAGGTTGGAGCAGCTGTTGGATGCACTTAAGAGCGTGAAAGTGTGGAAAGCATGATAGATAGAAGCTTTAGACAGATGGTCAGACCCAAAAGTGCAGGCAGATAGATGGGTGACCACTAGAAAGGACAGGGAGTCGGTGCAGGAATCCCCTGTTGATCATCCCTTTCTCTGTCAAGTATACCATTTTGGATACTGTTGAGGGAGATGGCCTATCATGGGATAACAGTAGCTGGCTCTGTTTTAAACAAGAAGAGACAAAGAGGACTAGAGCAATGTTATAGGGGACTCTATAGTTAGGAGGTCAGATAGACGCTTCTGTGGGTGTGGAAAAGACTCCAGAATGGGAATGTTGCCTCCCAGGTGCCAGGCTTCTGCATATCTCTGAATGGGCAGAAAGGATTCTGAAGGGAGAAGGTGAGCAGTCAGAGATCATGATACAAATTGGTACTAACAACACAGCTAGGAAGAGTGATGAGGTCCTGCAGCAACTGTTTATGGAGTTAGATAGAAAGTTAATACCTAATAGAAATAGTTTACCTGTAGAAATAGTTTATTTGATAGTAATCTTACAAGTTGTTATCTCACATACTGTCAAATAAACTAGATGGCCTCTAACCTGGTGTTGTGAGACTTCTTACTGTGTTTACCCCAGTCGAATGCCGAAATCTCTACAGAGGAAGTCCCAGAGGATTGGAAAATAGCCAATGTTGTTCCTTTATTTAAGAAGGATAGCAAGAATAATTACAGGCTGGTGAGCCTTACATCAATGATAGGGAAATTATTGGAGACAGGATTTATTCCTACTTGAAAGTAAATGGACGTTTTAGTGAGAGGCAACATGGGGAAGTCGTGTCTCACTAACTTGATCAAGTTTTTCAAGGAAGAAACAAAGATGGTTGATGAAGGTAAGGCAGTGGATGTTGTCTATATGGACTTCAGTAAGGCCTTTGACAAGATCCCTCATAGCAGACTGGTGCAGAAGATAAAATCAGATGGGATCAGAGATAAGATGGAAAGGTGGATGCAAAACTGGCTTAGTTAAAGAAGACCGGGTAGGAATGGAAGGGTACATTTCTGAATGGAGGGCTGTAACAAGTTGCATTCCTCAGGGATCAGTGCTGGGACCTTTTCTGTTTCTAATTTATATAAATGATTTGAAGGAAAATGTAACTTGTTTGATTGTTAAGATATTGGTGGATCATTGATAGAGATGAGAACCACCAAAGGATACAGCAGGATATAGATCAGTTGGAGACTTGGGTGGAGAGACAACAAATGGAGTTTAATCTGGAAAAATGTGAGGTAATTTATTTTGGAAAATTTAATACAGATAAATATACAGTAAATGGCAGAACCCTTAAGAGTATTGATAGGCAAAGTACAGGTATAAAGATCACTAGAAGTAACAATGCAGGTGGTGAAGGTAGTCAAGAAGGCGTATGACACACCTGTTTTCATTGGCCAGGGCATTGAGTTTAAAAATTGGCAAATCATGTTGCAGTTTTATAGACCCTTAGTTAGGCCACACTTGGAATATAGTGTTCAATTCTGGTCGCCACACTACCAGAAGGATGTGGAGGTTTTGGAGAAGATACAGAAAAGATTTACCAGAATATGCCTGGTATGGAGGGCTTTAGCCATGAGGAGAGGTTGGAGAAACCTTTTGATTAGAGGTTTGTTCTCATTGGAACGATGGATGTTGAGGGGCAACTTGATAGAAGTCTACAAGGCTATGAGAGGCATGGACGGAGTGGATAGTCAGAAGCTTTTTCCCAGGGTGGAAGAGTCGATTACCAGGAGGCACAGGTTTAAGGTGCGAGGGACAAGATTTATAGAAGATGTACGAGACTGATTTTTTTACCCAAGGGTGGTGAATGTCTGGAGCTCACTGCTAGGGGAGGTAGTAGAAGCGGTAGTGACTTTTAAGGGGTGTCTTGACAAATACATGAATACAATAGGAATAGAAGGGTATGGTCCCCGGAAGGGTAGGGGGTTTTAGTTCAGACTGGCAACACGATGGTGAAAACTTGGAGGACAGAGGGACTGTTGCTGTGTTGTAATTTTCTTAGCTCTTTGTGTATGTTTAAATCAGAAATACTTCAAATTTATTAAATCTTTTATTGTATGTGTACCTTTATGCAGAGACTACCTCCGTTACTCTACTGAGTCTGATCTTAAGTAAATGATGCTGTTATTTTATTAATGTTTTAAATCCCTGGTTATCTGAAATTTCTCTAACCTATTAGGGGCAACTAAATCACCCACTGAATTCACCAGCACTGATATTGAAATTAATAGGAGCATCACAGATACATCAAAAATCATTCCCTCCTCTTAGTAATTCGGATGAACAGTCTCTACAGTTTATCTTGTTTCTGGCAATCGTAATGATTGCTGACTCCCCTTGTCCTGCCCCCACATTATCTCAGAGACAGATTACAGCAGGTTTAACGTGTCAGAGAAGGAGCAGAATTGTTCGATTTTTACCTCCTCATCCTGCCCAGTGATCGTTCAATCTCAGGTCACCTCATTGACTGGAAAACGTTTTGCAATCTGTCCTTTAAAAAAGCTAAATAAATGCAAGTTCTTCTGGCATACAACTATAACAGTACATTCTGCACTCTCTCCTTTCCTTCTCTATGAACAGTATGCTTTGTCTGTATAGCATGCAAGAGAAAATACTTTTCAGTGTGTACTAATACATGTGACAAATCAAATCAAAATCCTTTAATTTTCAACTCCCTTTATTTTGCTGATTATCTCACTCTGTGTAGGTATTTCCCTCTCTATCTTACTGAGTGAGTGAACAGACAGGGTGAACTGTTCTCCCCATTGCCCATGCCCTGGTGTGTATGAATTCAAGGGAGAATCGTGGAAAGCAGCAAAATAAAACTGGCATCATGGTCTCTAGCACAAATAGCAGTGAGAGGTTTACCCACGCTCCCCCCAACTAACTGCCACCCTTCACTCACCCACTGCACCCCTCCACCAACAATTGTCACTCTATCTCCATCAACAGCCACCAACCCCACCGACTGCCCCTGTCCTCCATCAGCAATTCCCTATTGCGGCTCCTCTGACCCCCTCCTAGCCTGATTGCTCGCCCCCCCAGACATTTCCATGCCAGCCCCCAAATCCACCCCTACCCCACAGCCAGTCTTAATCTCTCCCACCCTCCATAGCAGTCCTAATCTCTCCTTCTGACCCTCCCTCTCCCTCCTGCAGCCTCACACCCCCAGAAGGCCTGACCCCGACCCCCGAGTTCCCTCCACCCCATTGGCCAGCCCCAATCCCCTCCCTCCCCAACCCACCTTGATCTCCCTACGCCCCAGTAGTCCCGATCACCCCAACACACCTGCAATTCTGAGCCTTGCCCCTCTGCTGCCCTGCACCCCCCCCCCCCCCACCCCATTGGCCAACCCTGATCGCGGTTCACCCTCTCGATTCTTACAACCTCAAGTGCAGAGTTGCAGCGGGGATCCCCAATCCCATCAATTGCCCCCAGAGGTAATACCTCAATAGACACTGCCTCTCTGACCCTGTCCTCTTGGCACTGCCCGATGCCTGGTGGACAGTGCCATGGTAACCCCTGGGCATTCCCGGGCCCACAAATGATATTTAAATATGGAGTTGGGATCTGTGCCCATATCCAGTATGGAGCTGACCACACCGGAAATCTGACAGCTGGAGACATACCAAGGCCATGGTGTCCAACGGGAAGCGTGATACATGGCCTTTACTTGTGTCTCCTGACCCGCTGTGCTGGCTAGAGAATTGCCCTTGATGTATTTGCATTGACCATGTCAATACACCATAACCTTGGGCATCTTATCAGCATTCACACAATATCACATCCATTCCATCAGAGCTGGGATTCAATGATGATGATTCTTCAATTCTAGATATTGCTGCTTCTGGAAGTTTCTCAGTGTTGGGCACTTTTCCCTCCTATTAGATGCCTGTAATGTTCCGAATACATCTTGTGGATCCTGTCCAGCTGATTAATATGTCTGAAGTAAGTAGTTTGTGTCTCACAGGCATACAGGAGGATAGTTATTACATAGAACATTACAGCGCAGAACAGACCCTACGGCCTTTGATGTTGCGCCGACCAATTATGAAAAAAAGCAATGACCCTCCAAACTAAACCATTCCCTTCTCTTCCATAAACTTATCAACTAACCTCTTAAACGCCACCAAACTTGGTGCATCTACAACTGCCGCAGGCAGGGCATTCCACTCCCTAACCACCTCTGGGTAAAGAACCTACCTCTGATATCCGTCCTACAACTATCACCCCTTAATTTAAAGCTGTGTCCCCTCGTGCTAGCTTTCTCCATCCTAGGAAAAAGGCTATCACTGTCCACCCTATCTAAACCTCTAATCATCTTATATGTTTCGATAAGATCCCCTCTTAGCTGCCTCCTTTCTAACGAAAACAACCTCAAATCCTTCAGCCTCTCCTCATAAGACCTGCCTTCCATACCAGGCAACATCCTGGTAAAATTACCACAGGTTCCACACAACAACTTCTGTTGTTTGATAACTCATTTCCAGCACAGTCTCTCTTGTAAACAGACAAACGTTGAACTTTTCCTATTCAACACCTCACTGTCACACGTGTGTTTCTGGAAGTTGTGCTTGTGAGCCAGATGAAGTTATCTCCAGGAGCTTGTGTTATTGCTAGTTAATGTAAGTGGAGTTTATTCAGAATTTAGTGGTGTTTGGGGAAGTATCTGTGCCTTTCCGAAGCTGGTGGTTAGCCCATCGCCATCATTCACTTTTTAAATCAGTGATGGTGTGATACAAGAACACAGTCAATGAAAGCAGCAATTCCTGTATCATTGTCTCTGAAACCTTCACTGAGGATTTCGGGAAACTCAGCACCTACCTTAACTAGTTGATTTATTTTCCATCAACATTTCCATCAAATTCTCCAGAAAACATGACAGCAAGGAATATACTGAAGAGTACAGAGCACATCCATGCTTCACACCCCTGGCTCTGTTAAAGGGAGCAAGAAGTCTGACAACACCAGGTTTAAGTCCAACTGATTTTATTTGATAGTAAACTCACAAGCTTTCAAAGTGTTTCCACCTCTTTGTCAGATATTCTGGTCTCACAGCACATATAACGGCACAGACAGTTTACAGTTCTCGAAACACCTCCAACTTGTGAGTTCACTATCAAATAAATTGGTTGGACTTGAACCTGTTGTTGTCAGACTTCTTACTGTATTTACCCCAGTCCAACACCGGCATTCCTACATTATGTTAAAGGGGTCAATGTATCACTACAGTGACTCAGTCCATCATTCCAACATGAAGCTGCTGTATCAGCTGTACAGCTCTGTCAGGATATCCAGGTTTAGATAAGGTTTTCCCGCAAGGACTCGCTGTTTGTGTCAAAGACCTTCATCAGCTCAATGAGTTTTCAGTCGAGTCCCACCTGCTCTTTGTGGAATTTCTCTTGTCTTTGCTGAAAGGTGGCAATGATGTCTCAAGTATTCCTGCCTTTCCTGAACGCACTCTGACTTTCTGTACGTGTTCTGCAATGTGGTTTGCCAGCCTGTCGAGGAGAAGTTTTCTTTGAACCTTACCAGCTCTCTCTCTCAGTGAGATTCTCTGCGATTGTCACCAATTTTTTTTCTCATTTTCCTTGGGACAGTTGATCATGGCATCTATGAATTCCTGAGAAATGCTTTGTCAATCCCACATCCTATGATGTTGTGAGTGTTTAATGGCTAGCCGGAGTTCCCCAGATTTACTGAGTCTGAAGCTTTCCATGAGAGGGCGGGAGGGAAAGGGGGATGGTCAACCTTCATAATGGAGGGGTTTGCTCTTTCTGGGGTCAGTCTGGAAGCTTGTCCATTGCTACCCCATTTCCGGTGTTAAATGCTCAGCCCACCCCTCTTTGCTAACTGTCCTGTCGGCCAGAACAGATTCCCCGTCAAATGCTGCCAAGTAAGAGAGGACCGTTCACATTCTTCAGGCCTTCAAGCAATTCCTCATGTGGCACTATTCTGTGTTGGCCTGAGACTCCCTGGCTTGTTTGGTCAAGCTTTGTGCCTTGTCCACAGCTTCTGCAGCAGATCCTATCTTCTCTCCTTTCCTTAGCAGCCGAAAAATCTTTGCTTCCAGCCATGTTATCGTAGAATCCTACAGGGGAGAAGCCGGCCATTTGGCCCATCGAGTCTGCACCCACCACAATCCCATCTGTCCTATAACGCAATATATTTACCCTAGCCAGTCCCCTTAACAGTAAAAGATAATTTAGCATGGCTAATGCACCTAACCTGCACATCAGTGTGGGAGGAAAACAGAGCATCCGGAGGAAACCCACGCAGATACGGGGAGAACATGCAAACTCCATACAGACAGTAACCCGAGCTGTGAATTGAACCCAAATGCCTGGGGCTGTGAGGCAGCAGTGCCAACCTCTGTGCCATTGGGCCATCCATGTTGGGTTTCTCTCCTGTAGCCGTTCCTTAATGTTTTCACTGTCACTGCAGCAATCTCGATGGTTTATTTTGTGTTAGCAGCTTGTTGTGATGTGAAGATTGACCATGCCTGAGCCTGAATTGCTTGCCGCACATTGTGGATGTCAGTTTTTGCTCATTTAATTTTCTCCAAGGTCTAGTCCATGTTGGTTTTCGTTTTGGTACGATAGTAAATTTCATTTGGAATGCAGCATCATTTTGTCACCTCAGACCAGAACCTGAATCTATTGGGTGTTTAGGTGCCAAAATTTAGGTCCCAGGGCTTTTATTTACTTTCAGCCTGAAGATTGTGTTGGTGATTGATATGTTCCAGCAGGTATAAGACTCAGGAAACCTGATATTGTGGTTATATTTCCCCAAACCTTCATCTCTCAGGACACCTCACAACTGCTACCATTGTATCAACGTTCCCCATCACATGGGGCTTAGGGGTGATCTTATAGAGATCTATAAAATAATGAGTGGATAGATAAGATAGATAGTTAACATCTTTTCCTAAAGGTAGGGAAGTCTAAAACTAAAGAGCATAGGTTTAAGATGAGAAGGGAAAGCTACAAGAGAGTCCAGATGGGCAATTTTTTTCTGTGTTGAGTGCATGGAATGGGCTGCTAGAGGTAGCTTTAGAGGCAGATACAATTTTGTCTTTTAAAAAGCATTTAGATGGTTACATAGCTAAGATGGGCCAGTCATAGACAGCAGTGGGAAGTTGTGCGTGGAGCCTGAAGAGATTGGTGAGGCACTGAATAAATATTTCTCTTCGGTATTCACGCAGAGTGCTGGAAATGTAGCTATGGAGAACACTGAGTTACAGGGTTGCAAATTGGGAAGTATTGTAGTAGATAGGGAGGATGTGCTAGAAATTCTCGAGGGTTTGAAGTTGGATAAGTCCCCTGGGCCGGACGGGATTTACCCTAGGATTCTCTGGGAGGCAAGAGAGGCGATTGCAGAGCTCTGGCTCTGATCTTCAGGTCGTCGTTGGTTACGGGTGTGGTTCCGGAGGACTGGAGGATAGCGAATGTGGTCCCATTGTTCAAGAAGGGGAAGAGAGACCTTCAGGGAATTATAGGCCAGTGAGTCTTACTTCTGTTGTGGGCAAAGTATTGGAGAGAATTATTAGGGATAGGATTTATAGTTATTTAGAGAGAAATGAATTGATTGGGGAGAGTCAGCATGGTTTCGTGAAGGGTAGGTCATGCCTTACTAACCTCATTGAGTTTTTTGAGAAAGTGACCACAGAGGTGGATGGGGGTAAGGCGGTTGATGTAGTATATATGGACTTTAGTAAGGCGTTTGATAAGGTGGCCCATGGAAGACTTCTACAGAAATGCAGATGTGTGGAATAGAGGGTGATTTAGCTAATTGGATTAGGAATTGGCTGGCAGATAGAAGACAGAGGGTGGTGGTTGATGGGAGATATTCACCGTGGAGTTCGGTGACGAGTGGTGTGCCTCAGGGGTCTGTTTTGGGGCCCTGCTGTTTGTAATTTTTATAAATGATCTGGATGAGGGTATTGAGGGATGGATCAGTAAATTTGCAGATGACACTAAAGTCGGTGGAGTGGTAGATAGTGAAGAGGGGTGTTATATTTACAGAGTGACTTGGACAAGTTGCAGAGCTGGGCCGAGAGGTGGCAAATGGAGTTGAATGTGGAAAAGTGTGAGGTAATGCACTTTGGCAGGAACAATAAATGTGTAGAGTATAGGGCTAATGGTAGGGCTCTTAATAGTGTTGAGGAACAGAAGTATCTTGGTGTATGTGTCAATAGATCCCTGAAAGTAGGCAGTCAAGTGGATAAAGTTGTTAAGAAGGCATATGGAGTCTTAGCTTTTATTGGTAGGTGGATTGAATTTAGGAGCCGCAGCATCATGTTGCAACTGTACAAAACTCTAGTGCGGCCGCACTTGGAGTATTATGTGCAGTTCTGGTCCCCACATGATAAGAAAGATGTGGAGGCATTGGAGAGGGTACAGAGGAGGTTTACCAGGATGTTGCCTGGTATGGAGGGCAGGTCCTATGAAGAGAGGTTGCAGGATTTGAGGTTGTTTTCGTTAGAAAGGAGGCGGCTAAGAGGGTATCTTATTGAAGCATATAAGATGATTAGAGGTTTAGATAGGGTGGACAGTGATAGCCTTTTTCCTAGGATGGAGAAAGCTAGCACGAGGGGACACAACTTTAAATTAAGGGGTATGAGTTATAGGACGGATATCAGAGGTAGGTTCTTACTCAAAGAGTGATTAGGGAGTGGAATGCCCTGCCTGCAGCTGTTGTAGATGCGCCAAGTTTGGTGGCTTTTAAGAGGTTAATTGATAAGTATATGGAAGAGAAGGGAATGGTTTAGTTTGGAGGGGCATTGCTTTTTATTTTGGTCGGCACAACATTGAAGGCCGAAGGGCCTGTTCTGTGCTGTAATGTTCTATGTTCTAGAGAGATATGGGCCAAACGCAGGCAACTGGGACTAGCTTAATTGTAAAACCTGGGTGACATGGACAAGTTTGGCCAAAGGGATGCTTCCTTGCTGTAAACCTCGAAGACTATGACTATCACAATGAACTTGACCTCCTGCAAAGTATTTATCATAGTTCTGTTCAGGTCCTCACTGAAATTATCCCTGATATTGTTGGGGACCAGATTTAAAAACTCCAAGTTATTTTATGAAGTTGGCCTAAATCTCAACTTTTCCATTTGATTTTGGCATTAGACTGAGCATGAGGTGTTTCACTCCAGATATGATTCAAGTGACCCACTAGGAATCTTTTATCAAAACACCTCTAATTTAAGAACAACTATTATGTAAGAATGTAAGTTAGAATTTAACAAATAAATTAGCATAACTTCTACCAATCAAAATACTTAAACATGACATAGTATAATTCTTAAGAGATGGCTATCTCTGTTGTTCCAATCTAAAGCAATATCCCAATAGGTGTATATCCTTCAGAATTAGTTAGCACAAAAAAAAAGTATGTTCATGTGGTGCTAGACTTCCAGTCTTTTAACACTGGACAGAGATCCAGACAGCAATTTCCAGAGAAACCTCAAACAGTACAATTTCAGAGAAATAACATCTCTGGCAGCCCTCTGTCTCCAGACTTCTGAATCATAGAATCCCTACAGTGCAGAAGGAGGCCATTCTGCCCATCGAGTCTGCACTGACTTCTACACGGGCTTACCATGTAAGCCCACATATTAACCCAACAAATCTCTCCCCACCCTATCGCGGTAACTCCACACATTTACCATGGCAAATCTACCTAATGTACACATCTTGGGATGTGATGGGAGAATTAGGCATGCTAATCCACCGAACCAGCACATCTTTTGGACTGTGGGAAGGAACTGGACTACCTGTGGGAAACCCACGCAGACATGGGGAGAATGTGCAAACACCATACAGACCACCCAAAGCCAGAATTGAACCCAGGTCCCTTGCATTATGAAGCAGCAGTGATAATCATTGTAATGTCCAGAGAGGGAAAAAAGCATTGCAACCTCTCAACTAAAAAATAAGCATTGAAGCTTGACTATTTTGTGTAAATCTATCTCCAACCAGTCACATGATTTTACCTGTCAATCAACCTAGTCAAACCCTACCCTGCAAGATTCCAGCAGAATGTTAAAAACCACATTCTTTTTGTGTCAGTCCATATTGAAACAAGCATGATTGCGATTAGAAGCAATTTTGCTGTTGTGGTAAGAATACAATGCTGCCAATTCCAGGCAAAATAACTCCAAATGCATAAAACTGTGATAACAGTTCCTGAACAAGGACGTGACAAATACATTCCTTAAAGGCACACTAGCATCACAATATCAGCAAGATTAGTCAATGTTGGCACACACAAACTGTGATGATTGTCACATACTTGTTTACTAGAGTAGGCATGGATTCACAAAGCAATTATATATACACTCAGGGAGACTATCCAGATTTATTGCAATGTTCAATGTGAGAGTGAAACCAGCACCAGCCTCTTGCCTCTCACTCTCGTAGGATTACTGAGTGTCCTGTGACACTCAGTTTTAGCAATCAATCTGCCTCCCTTCTTAGCCTTATGTACTTTCCAAGGATAAAGTGATAGGAATCTGTTCCAATCTCGGAGCTGGACCATCGCAGTCAATGACCATCCTTCTTAGTGACCCACTGCCAGGGTAGGAACTGCAATGTCATTTGGCTAAACGGCAGTAGAAAGCATAAGGTTAAAAAATACAATTTCAATGTATTTTTTATGGATTTTTATGGATGGAAAGGGAATGGTTTAGGTTAGAGGGTCATTGCTTTTTCTTAATTGGTCGGTGCAACATCGAAGGCCGAAGGGCCTGTTCTGCGCTGTAGTGTTCTAATGATCTATGAATGCCACCATATTCTGTATGCTGAACTTAACCTTTAGGTTATTGGACTTCCTTCCACCAACAAAAAATTCATAACATCTTGTCTAAAATATACAGCATCAAAGGGTGGCTTGGCAAGTCCAGTGGTTAGCACTACTGCCTCACAGTGTCAGGTTCGATTCCCAGCGTGAGTCTGTGTGGAGTCCTGCACATTCTCACCGTGTCTGCATGGGTTTCTTCTGGGCGCTCCAGTTTCCTTCCACGGTGCCAAAAGACTTGCTGGTTAGGTGGATTGGGTAAATGTGCGGGGTTACGGGAATGGGAGGCCGGGGCAGGGTGTGGGTAATGTAGTCTATTGAAAATTCAATGGCCCAAATGCCTTCCTTTTACACTGCAGGGATCCCATGATTCTGATCAATAGCTGGTGGACTATGCGATAGGCTTAGGGATTGGAAAAGTGTAAACATTTGTGTATTGAACTTGCAGCTGAAGAATGCTGAACAACCAATGTACTGGCTCAGTATTAGAACTTGAGGCAGTCCCAAAGTGAATTGACAGGAATGGAGAGAGAGCAAAGTTTGCCATTTCAAGAATAAATCAATCAAAAATTAGAGGAATCGAAGATCAAACAATCAAATAACAGCTAAATTGACTGGTATTCGTTGAAATCCATTTTTGTAATATTACTGCAGTCTGCTGCTGATGCATAAGTTAGCACTCAATCGGAATAAATTCTCCAGCAATTTTTTGAGATATTCACTGAAGCCTAAAAGAACACAACCATCCTTAAGCATGAAACACAAAGTACAGGAATGGAAAGAAAATCAACTCTTGGAAACAGTTTAGAGGGAGCCCAGGGAAGCAGAAAGGCTCAGATCCTTGGAAAAGAGCAAAGAAACACAGACAACAGCTGCAAATGAGGCAGAGCTCAGAGAGGCACGTGGAAATGTACAAATTGACAAAATGTTGCCGAAAAAGGAGAATGGAAAAGCACACAGAGGCTGCAAGTGAGAGTTCCAGCTGCAGAGAAAAAGATAAAGTAGACTCGATAAGACTGAAGGAAAACAAACAGGTTACTGGGTGAGTAAAAAGATGGCTACAATCACATCTACAGTAACATTGGATGGTGATACGTGGTAAAACTGACTGTGTTTTTCCATTTTAAATGGCAAAACTATAAGATTGCCACATGCTTAATTAACAAATCTGAACAAATAAGCAATGCCAAGCATTTAATAATATAACAATATAAATTATTATTTTATAATAATAGTAAGAGGGATTATTATTTAAAATGTGAAAAGCTGCAGTGTGCTATGGTGCAGAGAACCCTAGGGTCCTCGTGCACGAATCACAAAAACCCAGTCTGCAGGTGCAGCGAGCGATCAAGAAGGTGAATAGAATGTTGGCCTTTATAGCGAGGAGGATAGAATATAAAAGTAGGGAGGTCTTGCTGCAACTGTACAGGGCACTGGTGAGGCCGCAGCTGGAGTACTGTGTGCAGTATTGGTCACCGCATTTGCGGAGGGATATATTGGCCTTGGAGGGAGTGCAGAAAAGGTTCACCAGGCTGATACCAGAGATGAGAGGGTTAGCCTATGAGGAGAGATTAGGTTTGTACTCGTTGGAGTTTAGAAGGCTGAGGGGGGGATCTCATGGAGACGTATAAGGTAATGAAGGGGATGGATAGGGTAGAGGTAGAGGAATTCTTCCCGCTTAGAAAGAATAGCAGGACTAAAGGACATAGCCTCAAAATAAGGAGGGGGCGGTACGGTTTAGGTTGGAGTTGAGGAGGAACTTTGTTCAAAGGGCAGTGAGTCTCTGGAATTCTCTGCCCATTGAAGTGGTGGAGGCTACCTTGTTGAGAATATTTTTAGTCACAGGTAGATAGGTTTCTGATAGACAAGGGAATTAAGGGTTATGGGCAGAAAGCAGGAAAGTGGAACTGGTCCACTACAGATCAGCCATGATCTTACTGAATGGCAGGGCAGGCTTGAGGGGCTAGATGGCCTCCTCCTGCTCCTATTTCTTATGTTCTTAGTTAATAAATGAACAAAGAAACACGATAGCATAGCTTTTAAAAACCTTGAATGCATATTTATACCCCTGGTGAATATAATCTATGAACGATATGTACTCAACATTAGAGTTCAGAGTGAAAGCTAGACCATCAATCAATACATGATGGCAGTAACACAGCAAACAGAATCATGAGGATTCGACAGCCAAAAGCTGATCTGATTAAAGATGGATATAAAGGTCAGCTGAAAAATGAGAAGTTAGCACTAAAAGAAGTGATAGACATGTGTCAAAATGCAGAAGCTATGAAAGTTTAGCTGGATCAAGTCTATGGCAGAGCAGATCCAGGAGATACATTCCACTGAAAGATAGTCCAAGCTGAATGAGCAGAGCAATTGCGGACAAATGGTGGTCTATCAGAATTGGTGCAGACACGATGGGCCGAATGGCCCACTTCTGCACTGTAAGGATTCTATAATAGATGAGCGACTGCTGTTACATTGGAGATCGACTGCTGTGAGTAATCTACAACTTCATTATCACACAGGCTGGTCAAAGGTGACGCAATGGTCCCTGGCCTTGTAACACTCACCAATTCCTAAGTTTCTATCAGTGACACCATAAATTGAGCTGGGTCGACAAACGGAGCCCTCTACTTGGCTGAGATTGCCAATTTAACACTAAAAATCGAGGGGTGAATTTTCCCATATGGCTTACCAAAGGAATCGTGGCTGGCAGGACAGACCATGCAAAAAGATTCATTGACCTTGGGTGGGATTTTTCAGTCTTGGGGTGAGTGTGGCTGGAAAATCCTGCTCTGGAACTTTACCTAATTTGGGAACTGGCAATGTGTTTTGGAGCCAGACTTTTTGAGATAGTTGCCAGTGCACACATTGTGAGTAATGAACTCTGTCCTCCCTTTCCTGCGTCAGAGTTTATTTCGAACTGAGGAATTTGTGCATCTGGCCTGTTGCTCAGACTGACAGGTTCACAGAAACCCAGGCTGTGAATGGAAGGCGAGGGATGACCAAAAATACCAAAATCCTGCATTTCCTGTAAAGTGACATTCCCTGGCACACTGACAAGACAAATTCCGCCCCCTACCAACCTACCACATGAGGAACAGTGTGAGGAATTGATGACTGACCTATGCCCTTTTCTCCGTGACTATTACTCTGTATTGTGGCACAGCTCCCTGCTGATTGACAGCTTCTGGGATTCTGCTTGTTTTTCTTGAAGCTGCTGTCAGTGGTTTGATCTCATCGCAATGAAGGGTGGTGATGCTTGTCCTAATCAGTGCTACTTTCCATGGTGCTGAAACTGCAAAATAATCACTACACGATCGTAATAGGTCTCCTGGGATCCATTAAAATAAAATATGTTCTGGTAGCTGTCAGACAGACTTTATCTTAGCCCAGGAGTCTTTCCTTGTTTATTATATATGTCTTGTTTATTCATGGGGAGACTCCTGATCACGGCTGGAGAATGAGCACTCAAAACTTGGGATGCCCATTTTTGGGTGCACAGATGGGAAGATGATGAACGGTTAGGCCTCCAGCCTAATTTAACCGGTATCCTGTGAATAACCAATCAATGGACTAAGGGAAGGTGGGGCTGCTCTTAGCATTGCAGCACTCTTGGGTAAATAGAGGCCACAGGGTCAGTAGATCAGAGGGCAGGGGTCAGGAGATCAGAAATGGTGGTGGTGGTGGGAGGTGAGGGTGGGGTGGAATTGGTCAGAGTCAGAGATGGACTGGAGGCTGAGGATCAGGAGGTCAGAGGCAGAAGAACGGACCCAAGGTCACATCCGGAGATAAGATAATCAGAAGAACTGAAACAGAGACTATATCGGAAAACATAGAATGGGATTCACAAGGGCTGTTCCAATTGCCGAATGAAGCAAATTGAATTCAATCTATTTGTTCTGCATGGTGTGGAGGAGACAAGTGGTAAGGGGAGAATTATCATTAAATACGAGTCTTTCCTTGTTTGTTCATGGGGAGACTCTAGGCAGGAAAGCATTTGGTGCAGCCTAATATCTCTGCTTTTCTCTAAATTCTTCTCACTCTAATGTAGGCCCGGGGGAAATTCTGCTCTCAAAGGTTGTGAATCTGTCAAAACCAAAATAAATAAAGCAATGGCTGTGCTGGATCTCTTGGCACAGAAACTCCAACCCAACTGAGGGTGGATTTTTTGGCACTGGCTTGGTGGGGAAAGGGCTGTAAAATATAATGACTTCTGTTGGCTTTGATACAACTGAAAAGCCCACCAAGGAGAGGAGCCTTAAGATTGCAGCTTAAAAAAAAAACCCCGAGATGCTACTTATTTTTAAATCTATTCTTCAACGAAGTAAAAACCAAATTGCAGGGGAAAGGCAGAGGAGGTGTTGGATTGAATGACCTCCTTATGTCCTGTATCATTTCATGATTCTATAGTTTTATTCCAGTGCTGGGCTCCCCGTCACAATGGATCAGCCGAGGGCAAGAACGTGCACGTACAAGTCAGTTTTCATTAGAACATAAGAAATGATAGACTGATTTGAAAAAGATGTTTAAAATTATGAAGATATGGAACAGTGTGTTCAGCAGGATGTTTCCAGTTGTTTAGTGCTCTTGTGTGACATTCTATAGACATCAGATTAAAGATAGGACAGAAAGTAGGAAAAACTTTTTTATGGAGTTGTACAGCTATGGACAAACTCTGTTCATGTTGACTATATAGCTTCAAGAGAATGGCTGATAGACAATTAACATTTGTGCCATACAAATGTCAGACATCTCCAGCGAGAGAGGATTTCCCCTTGACATTCAATGACATTACCATCACTGAATCCTCAACTAGGTGGGGTTTTTCGATTGCACCAGAGCCAATGGATGTCACAATATTTTATAGTAACTTCATCGCAATGTTAATATAAGCCTATTTGTGACACTAATGCAAATAAACTATCAATATTGTGGTGCTTACTACTGATCAGGAACTTAGGTGGACCAGCCACATAAACACTGTGGCTACAAGAACAGGCCAGGAGCTAGAAATTCTGCACGGACTAATTCACCTGACTTCACAAAACCTGTTCACCATCTACAAGGCACAAGTCAGGAGTGTGCTAGAAACATTCACAACTTGTCTAGATGAGTGTGTGTCCAATAACGTTCAAGAATCCTAACACCAGACAAGACAAAACAACCTGTTTGACATACTAGTCTCTCCCTCTCACATTTATTCTCTCTCCATCATCGATGCACAGGGGCAGCAGTGTGTCCATCGACAGGATACACTGCTATAACTCAATAAGGCTCCTTCAACAGCAGCTTCTAAAGACGCAATCTTTAACATCTAGAAGGACAAAGACAGCAGGCACTTGCAAACGTCCTGGTATTCAAGCTGCCTTTGAATCCACTCAACATCCTGACCTGGAACTATATCACTGCTCATTCTTTGTTGCTGGGTCAAACATCCTGGAACTCCCTCCCTAACAGCACTGTGGGTGTATCTACACCAAATAGAGTTCAGTAGTTCAAGAAAGTAGCCCACCACCACCTTCTCTGGAGCAATTCGGAATGGGCAATAAATGCTGGGCTAGTCAATGACATGCATTCATCTTATGGAAGAATTTTAAAAATGTGCTAAAGTCGCTCTTTTTTTCCACTAAAATAGTTAAAATGAAAAGGATTGTGTAGGTTTCTTTTATGGTGTCATCATTATTGTAGTACTCCTAACAAAATAAGAGATATTAACCATTTGGAACCAGCTTACACCATAGACATAAACTAACCCAATTGGACAGCATGGTGACACAGTGGTTAGCACTGCCGGGGTTCAATTCCCAGCTTAGGTTACTTTCTGTGTGGAGTTTGCACTTTCTCCCCATATCTGTGTGGGTTTCCTCCAGATGCTCTGGTTTCCTTCCACAGTCTGAAGGACATGTTGGTTAGATAAATTGGCCATGCTAAATTCTCCCCCACTGTTCCCAGGAATTTTTACAGCAACTTCATTGCAGCGTTAATAGAAGCCTGTTTGTGAATTTCGAATATATTTGATAAACTTTTATACACTAATTTTTTGGAAGCGCTATGTAGAGGATACTTTATAGCAGCTGAGATATCTTCAAGCACCCAAGCATAGAAGGGATGAAGAAATAGGTTTATGCAACTTCATTTTTTTTACCAATTGAAGCTTATTGTGGCGACAGGTAAGTCTCCTATACTTGTGAGATGCTCAGAAAGCCAATTACTGTCATAACAGCATTTGTCACTTGTCAGACTGTTAACTCTTCAATTTTTGCATTAAAACACTTTTGAAAACAAAGTTAGCAAAGAACTAAACACACATATGCAATCCAGCATGTCCACATTGTAGATTAAAAACTGAAATACTCTTTGAAATTTCAGTTTTACCTGTATTGGAACAGATCATTTCAGTTTATTAATACTGGAACTGGCGATTTGTTCTATTCTTTGCATATCTAATTTCCCTCAGAGTGATGCAGAGATGACATTAATTCTAGGTCTACAACTGATTTATTTACAATGTTTTAACATATCTCATTAATAACGAGGATACACGTGTTCACATATAAGACTTCCCAGGTCCTTCTGGAAGTTTCTGTTTACTTTAGCTCTCAGAGGCAACACTAGACTCAATTGATCAAGCACAATTAACATTGATCAGTCAACAGGCTAACATAATCAAACACAGATCTATTAAACCATTGAACATCACAATAATGTTCGCTAGTAATGTTATAAATTAAATTTCCCAGTTAAAATAGCCTATTTCTAAATCAAAGTGGAATGTTGTCATAGAAAATCTGAATCAGTTTATTAACAGACAGCAGAATCTCATTGGGCATGTTAATTTTTGTTTCAGACATGCTTCAAACTCAAACATCCTCAACATTCAGTAACTATAGTTGCCACTCCATAAATAGAATGCAACATAGAGACCATTTGGCCCAACCAGCCTGTGATAATGTTAACATTCCACCAGAGCAAATAGCCCTTTAAATCCTTATTCACCTTTCCTTGTACAGATTATCCAATCTAACCTTGACATAGATATAGAGTTGCATTTTAACACATGGGAGTGTGTGGGTTTGAAAACGGGTCACTGGGGAGGGGGTTTAAAACTGTAACATTTAAAACATGTTGGGAATCTTACTGGATCTGACTTTTGCTACAACGTATTAGATTGATCATGCCCAATCCTCTCAGGGGAGGCTCAATTACAGCAATGTTGACATCAGTTTTTGACTTTAACACAAGTTTCCATAACTTCCTGGAACTCGACACTGAAGCTGGCATTAACTTCATTGTGTCTGGCTGCTTCCAGGTTGTGCCAGAGACATTGGCAAGAGATGGCAGCTCCAAAATAAGACAGATGGCTTTATTTGCCGGCAATTATGTCAATTTTGTCTTCATCAACTCGAGTTGGCATGAATGGGTGCTCAGATTTGTAACTCTGGCTTGATGTTCCACAATAACGATATACATGTGGCTAAATTAATTAAGGGGCCAATTAAGCAGGCTGGATGGTGTTGACTTCTATCAAACTCCTTATTTGTGCCTTGTAGCCGGTGAAGCATTTAAGAGACGGTGGGCCAGATTCTCTGACATTGCCTGCGGGTGGGATTTTCCAGTCCCACTGCAGTGAATGGAGTTGAGCGTCAAAAGCTCCATTCTCGCTGGCAGCAGAGGCTGGCACTGAAAGGCCAAAGAATTTCAACTAGTGGGTGGGTTTAATTCAAGATGAAAAGGTGCAATGCCTGGACATGTTCCTCTTGCCTGCGGGTGCTGTGCATTGTCTTTGCAAAAAAACCCCATTTCAAAAATTGTTGCCAAGAGAAAGCACAAAGACCACAGACTCATTTCTGCTCCAAGCTTGGGGTGGGGATGGGGGTGGGGGGAGTGGGGATGGGGGGTGGGAGGGTGGGGGTATTGCAGCTGGATTGAAATAAGGGAACTAGAGAAAACCATGTAAGATCCTGTGTACAGCAAGACAACATAAATTCGCCCCGAGTATCGAAGTGCCAGTATACCTGCTGGTTCATGTAACTGTGGTCACCACGGCTGACTGACTTTCAGTTCATTGGGCCTAACGCAGACGCAACAGGATTGCATGAAGTTAACCACAATGTAGGGTGATGCATTCCAATCCTGTTACCATTTCACAGCGTGAAGACAGGCTTAACTTCTATCCAGCATAATTAACCAAATAATCCTTTGTCTTGCTACTCTTGCAAAATCAAGCAGGTTCCTGTGTTATATGTTAACATAAAATTATCCCTGAATGATTGCACAGTGTTAAGGATTGTGCTATAATGTTTTACTAATCATAAAAACCTAAGGCAGAAGGTCCCCATAAAATAGACGTTTATACGATTGATGGAAACATCCAGCTCATTGTATCCGAGCCAGTTCTTTGCTTGATCTAATCCATTCAACTCTAATCCAGTTGCCCTGCTCCTTCTATTATCCCGCACCTGATTCGATCTTTATCCAAATTTCCTCTAAAATGGTCTGTCTGTCCCTCAACCAAACCCAGCAAAACGTTCCTCGTTTCAACTACACACGGGGTGAAGAAATTTCTCTGCTCTCAGGGACAACTCAGTATGTAACTGAACCTACAAGAGAGCGAGCTATCTTGGATCTGGTACTGTGTAACGAGGCAGGTAGAATTAGGGATCTTCTTGTGAAGGATCCTCTTGGGACGAGTGATCGTAGTATGGTTGAATTTCTGATGCAAATGGAGGATGAGGAAGTAGTGTCCCGAGCCTGTGTATTCTGTTTGAACAGAGGGGACTATGATAGGAAGAGAGAGGAATTGGCCAATGTAGATTGGGGCGTAGATTGGTTGGTAGGACGGCAGAGGAACAGTGGAGGATTTTTAAGGAGATCTTTATCAGTATTCAGTAGAAATATATTCCGATGGTATAGAAGGACTGTAGGAGAAGAGAAAATCAGCCATGGTTATCGAAGGAAATAAAGGACAGTGTTAAATTAAAAGCTGATGCATTCAGAGCGGCTAAAAATAGTGGGCCATTAGAAGATTGGGAAGTTTTAAACAACAACAAAGAATGACTAAGAAGGTGATAAAGGAAGGAAAGAGAGTGTAAGGCTAAAGTAGCTCTAAATATAAAAAATGACAGTAAAAGTTTTTACAAACATATAAAGAGGAGACTGGCTAGAGTGAATGTTGGACCCTTGGAGGACAAGAGGGGGGATTTCGCGGTGGGCAATGAGGAAATGGCCGAGGCTTTAAACAATTTTTTTGCTGGTCTTCACGGAGGAGGACACAAATAGTTTGCCACATATTAAAGATAGAAGAATGGTAGGAGATGAGTTCCTTGATGTGACTACAGTCACCAGAGAGGTAGTGCTTGATAGACTAACGGGACTGAAGGTAGATAGAATGCATCCCAGGGTTCTGAAAGAAATGGCAGAGGTGAGAGTTGATGCCTTCGTAATTATTTATCAAAACTCGCTGGACTCTGGGGAAGTGCCGGAAGGTTGGAAAACAGATTGGCTAATATTATGCCACTGTTTAAAAAAGGTAACAGACAAAAGGCAGGGAAGTATAGACTGGTTAGTTTAATGTCTGTAGTTGGGAAAATGCGTGAATCCGCCATCAAAGAAGAAATAGCGAGGCACCTAGAAAAGAACTGTTTGATCAAGCAGACGCAACACAGATTCATTAAGGAGAAGTCATGTTTAACAAATTTATTGGATTTCTACGAGAATGTGATTAGTGCGATAGACAGAGGGAACCGATGGATGTGGTGTTTTTAGATTTCCAGAAGGCATTTGATAAGGTGCCTCACAAAAGGTTGCTGCAAAAGATTAGGGTGTAAGGAGTTGGGGGTAAGGTGGATAGAAGATTGGTTATCTAATAGGAAGCAGAGAGTAGGAATTAATGGGTGCTATTCTGGTTGGCAGCTGGTGACTAGTGGAGTGCCCCAGGGATTGGTGCTGGGGCCTCAACTGTTTACCTATACAAAGATGATCTGGGGGAAGGGGCGGAGTGCAGGGTAACAAAATTTGCTGATGACACGAAGATGAGTGGAAAAGCAAATTGTGCGGAAAGCCTGCAGAGGGATCTGGATAGGTTGAGCGAGTGGGCGAGGACCTAGCTGATAGAATATAATGTTAGTAAGTGTGAGGTTATCCACCTTGGTAGAAATAATAGTAGGAGGGATTATTATTTAAAAGGTGAGAAACTGTAGCATGCTACAATGCAGAAGGACCTGGGGGTCCTTGTGTACGAATCTCAAAAACCCAGTCTGCAGTTGCAGCAGGTGATCAAGAAGGCGAATGGAATGTTGGTCTTTATAGTGAGGAGGATAGAATATAAAAGTAGGGAGATTCTGTTGCAGCTGTATAGGGTGACGCCGCAGCTGGAGTAGTGTGTGCAGTTTTGGTCACCACATTTGTGGAAGGATATATTGACCTTGGAGGGAGTATAGAGAAGGTTCACTAGGCTGATACCGGAGATGAGGGGGTTAGCCTATGAGGAGAGATTGAGTTGACTAGGTTTGTACTCATTGGAGTTTAGAAGGCTGAAGGGAGATCTTATAGAGACATATAAGATAATGAAGGAGTTGGATAGAGTAGAGGTAGAGAGATTCTTCCTGCTTAAAGGATAGCAGGACTAGAGGGCACAGCCTCAAAATAAGGTGGGGGGGGGGGCGGTTTAGTTCAGAGTTGAGGAGGAACTTCTTCACTCAAATGGTGGTGAATCTTTGGAATTCTCTGCCCATTGATGTGGTGGAGGCTAGTTTGCTGAATATATTTAAGTCACGGGTAGATAGATTTCTGAAAGACAAGGGAAATAAGGGTTATGGGGAGAAAGCTGGAAAGTGGAACTGATCCACTTCAGATCAGCCATGATCTTATTGAATGGTGGGACAGGCTCGAGGGGCTAGATGGCCTACTCCTGCTCCTATTTCTTATGTTCAGAGTTCTTCAGAAAGTCAACAGAACTGGATTCTGGTCCCCCAAACCAATCCCATAAAGCCATGGAGCAATTCATTGCCTCTAGTGCTTCCAGGAAATATGAACTTGCCAGGGGTGGTCAGCAAAATATAAAACATCCTCAAAAACCCTCGGCTGATTCAGAGAGAGAAACAAACTCAGGGAAATTCTCTTTCAATCCATTTCATTCCTTCCCACTTAAAGGAAATCAAAATGAGTTTTGGTGTCACACAGACTGAACAGAAATCATGTGGGTCTTGTTAGGGGAATATTCTGGGGGTTTTCCTCTGGGGGTTCTGCAATGAACTGAATTCAGTTAATACAAAACTTGTGAGAGACAGTACGCAGTAAAAGATGTTCTTTAATTGATCAATATACATTGAGAGAGAGATGTCAGATGAATTCCAACTTCCCTCTAAAATTACATCACCTGAACACATCTGATATATTATTTTGGAAGATTCCTACTCCCTGCCCAGTGTTCATACAGATTAGATGATCTAATTACATTAATACACACTATCTACCTTAGCCAACAGCATTCTACTCTGTGGCACAATTAAGAATTTGTTGATTAATTGGACTCAATAGTCCTTCTTCTATTGCTTTGCAACCTGCTTACATACATCTGTCAGGTTCAAGGTTCGCTCCCATACTATGAAAACTAAGGGAATTATTCTGTCTAACTGGCTATACCTTATCAGGCCGAGTGAGGAGCAGAATGTTCCTATTCATTTTAATTAGTGGTTGAATCTTTCTATTCATTGCATTATCTAATATCTCACAGCTGCAAAATCTTCCAAAGCCTCTCACTGATTAACTTCTATATTCCATTTTTCCAGTTGAATGTGGCCTGTCTGGTTCTGCTTTTTCCCATTACGCTGTGGGGCAGTTGATTTTGGCTGAAGCTCACAAACATACTTAAAACTACATTCCAGAATTACAATACTTCTTTAAAAATTCATTACTATTTATTGTATTGTGTTTAAAGCAATATCTTTGTATAATATATGTAGGAAGCACATTGCGATACCTTTGGTAAATATAAGGCCCTATTTTAGATGAATCTACTTTGTTTTAGGGGTTTCAGCATCTCCTGCTCCCGGTCTGAATACATATCGGGGGAGTCTACTGATGATTATTCCCAGTGGAAGGGAAGGTACATGTTACTCAGAGCACCCTATTCTAAAGATGTTTGGGTAGGAGATAACTAGATCTGGCAGTTGTTTTAAACACTGAATACATGGAATAAAAACAGATGATCTTACCTTGACGTGCTCGATAATGTCACTGAACTTTCTCTGGCATAACCTCCAGGACACTGTATGATTTTTCTTTAGATTTTCCTTAGATTTTTAAGAGATGTGATTGTCACCGCTAAGATATTTGTTGCTCATTCTTTGAGAAGGTGATGGCTAGCTATATTCTTAAACCCTGAAGTCCTGGATTTCTAGGACTTTGACACAGCAGCAGTGAAGGAACAGCAATATGCTTCCAAGTTAAGGTGAGCTGTAGGGCAACTTTGTAGGTAGTGGTGTTCCCCTTACATTTGCTACCCTTTGTCCTTCATGGGTTTGGAAGTTGAAGCAACCTTGGCAAACTGCTACTTGTAAATCGCACGCACAATTGCTATGCCTCTGAGTCATTGACGGATGTAGTGAATGTTGAAGGTGGTGGATGTGGGCTGCCCAGTACTCTTGCACGGTGTTGGGCTTCTCGAGATGGTAGCTGATGGAATACAGACTGAAGCTACCTCCTATCAATCTTACATGAGGGTTTATCGTATACTGCCCCTATAAAAGCCCCCACCTCCTGTGGCTTGTTCAATCATTCTGTCTTTCTGAAAATTGGGGCATATTTTGCAAAGTGAGTGCTCACGTCCACAATCCAAAGTAGAGAGTGGATGTGGAGTCAGGGTACAAGGCAATGGTTCCCATTTGTAATTCCTAGGAGTTGAGGATTGCTCATTCAGGGGAAATTTCCCCTTCCATGCTGCAAGGAGTCTGAATGGAGCTGAGCGCACACACACACATTCACCCCCAGGCTGTGAAGATGAAAATTTATCCCCGTTAATTCTTTCTCCTCCTCCTCTTGCAAACACAGCCTGACCCCCATCAGCTCCCGTCCAACCATGCCCCCCCAGCACACTACTCCCTCCCCTCCCCTCCCCTCCCCTCCTGCTCTCCCACCCGGCATCCTCAGTATTTTTGGTGTTGTTTCCAACGTTCTGTGTTTTGAAACTCAAATTTTAAACTAGCAAATTTTTTGGGTATTGCTGGCTGGCCAGCATTTGTTATGATGTGGAGATGCCAATGCTGGACTGGGGTGGGCACAGTAAGAAGTCTCTCAACATCAGGTTAAAGTCCAACAGGTTTATTTGGTAGCAAAATCCACAAGCTTTTGCAGCACTGTCCCTTCATCTGGGAGTTCTGTTCGCAAACACGGCACATAAAGACAAACTCAATTTATGAAAAAAAAGGTTGGAATGCATGTCTTTACAGATAATCAAGTCTAAAAGGTACAGACAATGAGTGGAAAAAGGGTTAAGCACAGGTTAAAGAGATGTGTAATGCCTCCAGACAGGACAGTTAGCAAGATTTTGCAAGCAAAATCCATGACTTGCCTGGTCTTGCAAAATCTCATTAACTGTCCTGTCTGGAGGCATTACACATCTCTTTAACCTGTGCTTAACCCTCTCTCCACTCACATTGTACTTTTTAAGACTTGATTACCTGTAAAGACTCACTTTCTAAGCATTATTTTGTAAATTGAGTTTGTATCTTCATATACCCTGTTTGTGATCAGGACTCCCACTCACCTGATGAAGTGGCAATGCTCTGAAAGCTAGTGGCTTTTGCTACCAAATAAATCTGTTGTACTTTACTCTAGTGTTGTGAGACTTCTTACAGCATTTGTTACCCATCCCTAGCTGCCTGATGGTAGTTGAGAGTCATGTGTAGGCCGGACCAAGTAAGGATGTCAGATTTCCTTCCTAAACAACATTAGTGAACCAGATGAGATTTTCTGACAATCAACAAAGAACAAAACAGCACGGGAAACAGGCCCTTCGGCCCAACAAGCCCGTGCCGCCACCCCGATGTTCCCACCTCTACCCGTGATCCCTGTCTATGTTTATAGATCTATGGATTGAAAACCAAATTTGAGGCAATTTAGGGAGAATTTGTTTTGCCAATTAGCCTAAGAGCACATCTCTTAGGAAACCGAAGCACCCGGAGAAAACCCACGCAAGCACAGGGAGAATGCACAAACTCCCACAGACACAGGCCCAAATTCATGTATCTGCACAGCACAGCAATAGTCACTGAGCTGTCGTGTTGCCCTTCAAATGGTCCAGGTCAAGTGTACACTAATGCCATCTGTAGATTCTTAATTCCAGATTTTTTAAATTGAGTTTTATCATCTGCCGTGACGGGTTTCGAACCCAGGTCCCCAGAACATTAGCTGAATTTCAGGATTAATAGCCTCCTGGATTGGGTTAATTTAGCCTAACCGATCAACTTAATGTCAGGGAAACTCCTAGGATAAATGAGGGTTACTGAATAGGGCCTGGGTGGGATTGTGGCTAGCACAGGCTCAGTGGGCCGAATAGCCTCCTTCTGTACTGTAGGGATTTTATGAAACAAAATACCAGTCAGGCATTTTCTCCCCTATTAATTCTAACAGTTAATAAACTAATTTTCTGCCATTCCTTGTGTGCTTACAATAGATTTTTTTTGTTGACCAATGTTAAATATGTTACACTTTTCACAATGAAAGTAAATTTGCCATTTCTCTCTGTTAGTTGCATGTACTATTTATATCCATTTGTAAATTTTTCCCTATAACTTGCATTTTCTATCTATTGCAGATGCCTGCAAATTGGACAAGTAGACTGTAAGTTTCATTATTCAGGCAAGCTATGTAGATTTGGTACAACATTGATCCAAATACTAATGACCAGAACTTCTCTAAGTTACCCCCAGTTTGACAGGATCCTTCTCATTTCCCTATTTTGAAACCAATCATTATTGGTTTCATATTCATTCCATTCTGGGCCTTTATGACTCTGTTTAATTAGAAATCCCAACGGTGAAAGTTTGTCAGAAACATTCTGAAAGTCCAAATAAACTCCACCGAACTTTGTACTTTATCTATGTAGTCAGCAAAGAACTCACTGTTTATCAGACAGCCCCAGTCATTTTAAACCCAGACTGTTATTATAAATTATAGTGTTACAGGGACTCAGTGAACTCAAAGCAGTGGTTTCCATTATATATGGGCTGCTTCTCATGTTGATTAATGGATGCCTATTTGTCAAGCAGTAGTCCAACATTTCTTCTGACATCCAGACATGGTTTGTACATTTTGATAATATCAGAGAGAGTGAGGTATAACCAGCTGGAGTGTGTTGGAATCTAGGGCAAGGCCTGTGCCACTGTGCTGCCCCAAGCAGAATTAGGCCGTTCAACCCCATCATGCAATAATGGCTGATAATTGTCTCAACGTCATTCTCCGCCTTTTCCCCTTGATCCCCTTACCCATCTATCTCCATCCTGGCATATCATAGCATTCAAGGCAATGGGCCAAGTGCTGGCAGATAGGATGAGGTGGGAGTTCAGGTGTTTCTACTGTGTCGTATGGACTTTATGGGCCGAAGGGTCTCTTCTGTGATGTATGATTCTATTTACACAGATCAGACCAGCACGTATGTTAAACAACATCAGTGATTCTGCAATTACATTGTATATTTATTCTATCCAACCTTTTTGAACTGTTGGTTGTTAACAATAGTTTAATTAGCTTTAAAGATAATATAACCTGCCAGATGTGTTGGTTTCAGACATCAAATCATATTGTCTCTTATCAACAGAGTCATTACACAGCCAACACTTTGCAATAAAGAATTCACTTTTTTTAATATTCATTTGTGGGACATGGGTCTCTGGCTGGCCAGGATTTATTGCCCATCCCTAGATTGCCTGAGAACAGTTGAGAGTCATTGCTGTGACTCCGGAAGGTTGGCAGATTTCCTTCCCTAAAGGACATTAGTGAAGCAGATGGGTTTTTCTGACTATCATCAATGGTTTCATGGTCATCAGCAGATTCTTAATTCCAGTTTTTTGTTATTGAATTCAAATTCCACCATCTGCTGTGAATATTCACTGCTTTTCTCAATTAGTGATAATACCACTAAGCCTCCCTTCCAAGTTACCATTGTTCATCTTTGGGAAGATCAAGGTTCAAACTCCCTGGTGTTAGCTGGGAGGTATATCTGGTATCCTAACTCCATAATGAACAAGAACAAAGAACAACACAGCACGGGAAACAGGCCCTTCGGCCCAACGAGCCCGCGCCGCCATCCTAACGTCTTAATGACATATAGAGACCAATATAGGGACAATTTGTTACCCAATCAGCCTAAGAGCACATTTTTGTGGGAGGAAACTGGAGCACCCGGAGAAAACCCACACAACCATGGGGAGAATGCTCAAACTCCCGCAGACACAGGCCCAAATCCATGTGTCTGCACAGCAACAGCGATAGTCTCTGAGCTGTCATGTTGCCCATCTGATGGTCCAGTTTAAGCATACACTAACGACATGAAGCACTAGGCCACTCCTGAAGTAACATCCAAGAGCAGCCCTCGCACGACCTGCCGAATGCATGCACCTTGTTGGTCAACAAGGTGGACCGAGCAGCCTGTGGAAACAATTAAAGTATTTAAACAGTCCTCCTATATCCCTCTATCTGCAGACCGCTCACGTGGCTGAACTCATTCAACGTTTAACATAGAGTAATCGGCAGACAATTGCTAATATATGCAAAGACAAACTTTATAATCCAAGGTTCAAGCATTAAGTAATTTCCTCTCACTGGATTGTTAATTTTGCACATTCTCTATGATTTCTGATTTTCTGATTCCTCCTCCTTTTCCAGTTAATCCACTGTAAGGGTATAAATCCACTCCCTACTTACTGTTCCACTAACTATGATAGCTGCATTTTGTCAAACCCCATGTTCCCTGTCCCCTGCTAATTTTTTTTAACTCCTTCTTTAAAATTACAAAGGCAATGGACTGGGCAAATCTGAATCCATTCCCCACTTGTTCTAAAAACCCTACCATAGACAGCATTCTTTCTGATTGAATCACAGCTTGGTATGGCTTCTGCTCTGCCCAAGACCGCAAGGAACTACAAAAGATCATGAATGAAATCCAAACCATTACGTAAAGCAGCCTCCCAACCATTGACTGCCTTCACTTCTCACTGCCTCGGCAAAACAGCCAGCATAATTGAGGATTCCATCTGGACATTCTCTCTTCCACCTTCTTCCTTCGGGAGAAAGATGCAAAAGTAAAAGGTCATGTACCAACCCACTCAAGAACAGCTTCTTCCCTGCTGCTGTCAGACTTTTAAATGGACCTATCTTGCATTAAATTGATCTCTCTCTACATCCTAGCTATGACTGTAAACACTACATTCTGCACAGCCTTGTTTCCTTCTCTATAAATGGTATGTTTTGTCTGTATAGCGTGCAAGAAACAATACTTTTCACTGTGTTAATATATAATAATAAATCAAATCAAATCAAGATCAATTGGATCCAACTCATGGTCCCTACAGGACAGACAAGCTGACAAGATAAGATATTGCACCCCGACTTGGGTTTGATCTGAACCAATCCCTTGGTAAGAATGTTGGTGAGGGAGCTCACTCATGACCCTGACAGCTGTCCCACACTAATTTAACATTGGGGGGCAGCGGTAGCAGCTTTAAGGTTAGACTTGCACTCAGTTGGAGAGCTTCTGGCCAATCGAGGTTCTGGGAGCTCTGTAGCCTAAGTTGCGTCAGTGCTATTAATGGGCATTTGACATGGAGCAACCAATGCAGGCACTTTGCTGGAGATCTATTAAAAGGTTTTTTTTTCCTGAGTTTAGTCTGCACGCTTCAAATTCTTTGCAGCCAAGATAAGACCATGTTCAGCATCACTGCAATAATTAGTTGAAAGTATGACTACGTGCAAGCAAAATGTCTCATCTACTTAACCCACCCATTATTTTTGTTTGTAAATGTTGCTCTAATATCTCATTAATACTTGTTAATATAACGGGTTCCTGCAGTTGTAACGATTTATTTACTGGATTTTATAACACTGTTGATCAAAAAGGAAATAGTGCAGAGGAGCACAATGTTTCCACACTGATTTGAAGAGCATTTCTAGCAAATGCAACAGTGCAGCACATTTAATTTTGGGGGCAAAATGAATGAGAGAAAAACTTGTGGTTGTTGCACCTCAGTTCTATAAGAAGACTAGTCCTCCGCAAACATTCTCCGTGTTTTCTCACTTCTGATTACAAAGGAACCTTTCCTTCTAAGTACAGACCCAGAGTCCTCAAGCATTCCTCATACGCAAACTCTTCTTTCCAGGGAACATTCTTGTGAACCTCTGGACCCTTTCCAAGGCCAGAACATCCTTCCTTAGATATGGGGCCCAAAACTGCTCACAATCCTCCAAATGCGGTCCGAGCAAAGTCTTATAGAACTTCAGAAGTGCATCCCTTTTCTTGCACTCTAGCCCTCTCGACATGAATGCTAAAGTTGCACTTCCTAACTGCCAAATGAATCTACACATTAATCTTAGGAGAATTTTGAACAAGGACTCCCAAATCCTTTGTGTTCCTGATTTTCTAAGCATTTCCCCATTTAGAAGATAGTCTACACCTTCATTCCATCTTCCAAAGTGCATAACCTCACACTTTTCCACAATGTATTCTATCTGCCACTTTGCCCACTCTCCTAACCTGTCCAAATCCTTTTGCAGCCCCCCGGAATCCTCAATACTACCTGTCCCTCTACATATCTTTGTATCATCTGTAAATTTAGCAATAGTGCCTTCAGGTCCTTCATCCAATTCATTAATGTATATTGTGAAAAGTTGTGGGCCCAGCACTGACCCCTGAGGCACAACACTAGTCACCAGCTGCCATTCTTAAAAAGACCCCTTTATCCCCACTCTCTGCCTTCTGGCTAGAAGATAGTTAGACAATCTTCTATCCATGCTAGAATCTTAACACAGGCACTTAACTTATTTAACAGTCTCCTATGTGACACTTTGTCAAAGGCCTTTTAGAAATTTAAATAAATCACATCTACTGGTTCTCCTTTACCTAACTTCCTTATTACCTCCTCAAAGAACTCTAACACATTTGTCGGACATGACCTTCTCTTGACAAAATCGACCTGACTCTGCCCTACTTTATCATGCACTCCAAGTACTCTGCGATTTCATCTTCAATAATGGACTCTAAAATCTTGCCAATGATCAAAGTCAGGTTAACCGGCCGATAATTTCCTGTCTGCTGCCTGCCTCCCTTCTTAAAAAGCAAACTTAGATTCTACTTTCCCGTCCTCTGGTACTCTCTCCGCCGCCAATGATTCCTGAAAGATCAGCACCTATGTCTCTACAATTTCCTCAGCTATCTCTTTTAGTCCATCTGGTCCAGGTGATTTATCCACCTTCGGACTTTTCCAGTTTCTCCAGAACCTTCTCCTTAGTATTGACCACTCCCCTGTGCCTCCTGACTCTCCTGGAGCTCTGATATCCCACTAATGTCTTCCCCTGTGAAGACTAATGCAAAGTAATTATTTAGTTCTTCTGCCATTGCTTTGTTTCCTATTATTACTACTTCTGTCTCATTTCTGAGTGGTCCAATGGCTATTTTTGTAGCTCTCTTACCTTTTATATATTGAAACGAACAGTTGTACACCTTGTAGATGGTACAAACTGCAGCCACAGTGCACTGACTGTGAAGGGGGTGGTTTTTATATGAAGGGATGAGATGCCAATCAAGCTTATGAACTTAAAGAATGAATTTATAAAACACCATTCACATTCTCAGAATGAGCATCACAGACATTACTTTTGAATTGCAGCTGCTATTTTAATGAGGATGTATACATTGAATTCGAACTTGAACTACCTATAAATTTCTATTCTTGAAAGTAACCATGGAGATAATCAATATGAAGAGAATTCTACCATATTACGTATATGGATGTAAATAAAACATACAGAATTATTTGATTTAAAAAAAAAATTAGAATCCCTACAATGCAGAAGGTGACCATTTGGGCCATGGAGTCTGCACTGACAACAGTTCCACCCAGGACCTATTCCTGTAACCCCACACATTTATCCTGCTTCTCCTCCCCACACTAAAGATCTTTATTCAAAGGAATACAACAATTTCCACTGATACCTGGAACTATACTCCATTTACACATTTAAACAAGAGTCAAAACACAGAGTTTCTGCCCAGATTCAGAAGTCCCCAAATGATTGAATCTCAATGCCAGTCACATCACAATGCACATAGAGTGCTTACAGTGCAGAAGGAGGACATTCAGCCCATCGAATCTGCATTGACTCTCTGACAGAGCATCCCACCCAGGTCCTATTCTCATAACTGCACACATTTAACTCCATTAATCTACCTAACCTGCACATCTTTCAAGTGTGGGAGGGAACTGGAGCACCTGGAGGAAACCCATGCAGTCATGGGGAGAAAGTGTAGACTCCATGCAGACAGTCACCCAAGACTGGAATTGAACCTGGCACTGCAAGGCAGCAGTGCTAATCACTGTGCCATCCTGGGGAGGTCCATCCAAGTACAACCACCCAGTAGGAACCTACAGAATACACTTTAACCTGAAGTAATTCCAGGGTTAGTCTCCACTATCCTATTCAGAAATCCAGCTCACATGTAGGTCACTTTATTTGAAGAATGACTTCTTAACATTCAGTTTGATTCTGGCTGTGTGGTAATATCCCCTACACATGAAGCACTTTGACACATCTCTGGCTGAGATAATACGCTGCAAATAAAATTCATACTGTTTATTTCTTATAAATTTGCCTTTTGCTAGTTTGGACTTCATCCACAATTTGAATAAGTTATTTGAGTGTTCTTTCCCATATTGTTTATCATCACATCCCTCTATTTGCTCTCCTAGAAATATCCACTTTGAACTCCCAACAATGCTTCTATTTTCTCAGGAAAATTCGACATATCTGCTATGACTTTCACCCAATTTTACAGATGCACTGTAGAAACAATCTTTCCAGTTGTATCACCGCTTGGTATGGCTCCTGCTCTGCCCAAGACACAAACTAGAAAGAGATGTGAATGTAGCCCAATCCATCACACAAACCAGTCTCCCATCCATTGACTCTGTCTACACTTCCCACTGCCTCAGAAGAACAGCCAGCATAACTAAGGACCCTTTCACCTTCTTCCATTGGGATAAAGATATAAACATCTCAGGTCATGTAACAACAACTCAAGAACAACTTCTTTCCTGCTGCCATCAGACTTTTGAATGGACCCACCTCACCTCACATTGATCTTTCTCTACACATTAGCTATAACTGTGACATTACATTCTGTACTCTCTCCTTCTTCAAGTACAATATGTTTTGTCTGTATAGCACGCAAAGAATGATACTTTTCACTGTATCCCAGTACATGTGACAATAATAAATCAAATCACTTTGCCATGTCCTCAGGACACCTCCAAAGCATTTTGTTGACAATGATTTACAGCTGAGAACAGTTCTTAAGCAGGCAATTTGTGAATAGGTAAATGGCACATCAGTAATTGAGATAGAGAGCCAATCGATGTGGCGTTGTTAATGTTGGTGAAGGAATGCATAAGCCAGAACACTGAGAAGACTTCTATTCTTCTACAAATAACATTGTGAGGTATTGAACACAAAGATAGCAGTCATAGTCAATGCCTTATCTGGAAAGAAGTTGCAATGTTGGACTCTCAGCGTTTCAGCCTAGTTGATGTAACCAATTCAAATATGTGTTGAATACAATTTTCTGATTCTGGAGTAAGAAAGCAGACAATGTATCATTCTAACAATATATGTGGAATTAGGCTAGAGCTCAATGTTAATACATTTCCTGTTCACCTCTGAAAAGTTTTTAATAATCTCCTGTTTCTATTCGCTAGCTGTAGGAAGTATGACACCAATCAGTGACACCGAGATTTTAATAATCTGCAGTGATTGTGACTATTAAATGGAAAATCTATATTTTGAAACTAGTTTTCACTGTATGAATAAACTGGTTTAAAAAATAGTGATGATTTACCAGCATTTATTGGTGAATGACCTTGTCTTTATATCACAGGTCACTCACTGACTGCGCTCATTCACCAACAACCCAATTTTCTTACATCATTCAACTGGCTTTTTATTCATCGACTGAAACTTCATTATTAAGAGAAGATGTGCTCCTCATCGACACTGTCCAGGTTAGCTGGTTAAACGCTAAGAAAATGCAATAAATCCCTCTAACATTTCCTGAATTTGTGACACCCCACAGTGGGTAAACGGCACAGATACAGCAAGCTTACTGTTGCCTATATTTTACTTCACTTCTGACGCAGTTACTGACTGTATAGTGGGCCAGAAGCAGGAGATATGTTAGTGAGAGATAGTCAGTCACATGTCCATGTGTTACACTGCACTAGTTTAACAAGTGGTCATGATAAATTTATTATTACTTATCTATAGAACCATAGAATCCTTACAGTGCAGAAAGAGGTCATTTGGTCCATCAAATCTACACCCACTATATAGAACATAGAACATTACAGCGCAGAACAGGCCATTCGGCCTTCGATGTTGCCACGACCAATTAAGAAAAAGCAATGACTCTCTAACCTAAACCCTTCCCTTTTCATCCATAAACTTATCTACTAACCTCTTAAACGCCACCAAACTTGGCGCATCTACAACTGCAGCAGGCAGGGCATTCCATACCCTTACCACCCTGGATGGTATGAAAAATCATCCCAAACAGGCCTTCTCTCTGACCTGTCTCCATGACCCTACACATTTACCTTGGCTAATTCACCTAACCTGCACATCGTGGGACACTAAGGGGCATATTAACATGGTTAATCCTCCTAACTTGTACACCTTTGGACTGTGGGGGGAAACTGGAGTACCTGAAGGAAACCCAGCAGACACGGGGAGAATGTGCAGACTCCACACAGGCAGTGACCCAAGCTGGGAATCGAACCTGGATTCCTCGCAATGTGAGGCAGCAGCGCTAACCACTGTGCCATCATGCTGCCCTCAGTTTATATTAGCCAATTAATATTAATAATTAATATTAACCCGGGTATATTAATTAATATATTGATTAAGCCAACAGAACCAGTTGAGTTCTCCTGAGTCCCCCAGAAACGGAACAAATCATTGGGAAGGTGAGTGCATCAGACAGACTGTATAATGATGTGGGAGTGTGTCGGAAGCAGCAGGAGTTGGATCTAATTGACAGAGTGACTCAGTCTCACACTCGCTGCTTTATCAGATTTTGTGATGGCTGCATCAAGGCAAAGTGGTTTTGAGAAAGAAAGAAAATGAGAAAGAAGGATATGGATACATAAATTATCTGAGGAATTAATTAGGCATTTGTGATTAATATAAACCTCAAACCTCCACTCTTTCAAATCGCTCCAGCACTTGACGCACACCAGACACAGTGTCTGGCTTCAGATCTTTAAAGAGGCTGGTATCAGTGCAGACTCGATGGGCTGGGTGGCCTCTTTCTGTACTGTAGTGTTTCTGTAATTCTGTACCAGAAGCGGCATTGGACAGAACAGAGTTCAGTTTGTCAGCAATATATATAAATGCCTACAGAAAGAATGATAGTTTTCTCGTGAAAATCTGTCGCAATCTCCCAGCGAAAGGCAGAATAATACCCCTTCCCCCGGCAGCGGGGACAGAAAAGCATTGAAATGTCCCCTCATTCCATTTAAAATGGTTATCCACAAGATGCAACGCAGAGGAACGAGGGGGCAGAGACCCATCAGATTTAGGATTGTCAACTGTGATTAAATACATTTTTGTCATATGATTTGTCTCCCCAGCTATTAATTGTCAACACATTTACCCTTGTGATGTATAGCCAATGGAAAGCAAAAGGACACATTGGCTAACTGGATGAAGCCAAACAGCTTTTTCCCTCATTTTCAGTTATTTTCATAGATTCTATCTTCAAAGTTCAAAGGAAGTTGTAAACAAAAACAAGATTTCCCGCTTTCTCCTCAGCTCTTGGCCTATTCTGAAAATATTTCTCCAGGTCACACCCAGCAGTGTTCTGGAGATTCTCAATTTCTGGAGGCTCCAGGCCAATCTTGGAGGGTTGGCATCCCTCCTCTCTGCCCGTACGCTGACATAATGTCACGCCAGTGGAACTCATTAAGGGTTTCCAAAAGCAGAAGTGAATTACTATGACCCTATCTCGAAGGCCAGAAGCTCAGAGATGAGTATAACCCAGGGATGGCGAAGGAAATGACTGGGCAATGTTCCCAGTAAGTCCAGTGAGAGTTGGGCTTGGTGGGGGGAGGAAGATGCCTACATTGCGGGGGGAGGTAGGTGGAGGAGGTTCAGATGCCCCAATGCCAGCGAGGATGGGAGATCAATTTGAGATCGGAGTAGTCTTTTAAAAAAAAGTTCCCTGATCACTTGCCACTGTTTTATAACCCCTCACAATGAGAGTGCAAAACACATCCCCTGCATTTCTTTGACAAAGTGCCAGAAGATCTGGAGAGAGAAACACACCAGCTTTCAGTCAGAACCTGACACTTTGAATGGAATTTTCCCGTCTCACCCACCTCGGGAATCACAGTGGACGGGACAGAAAATCCAGTGGACCATGCAAAAGTCTATTGACGTCGTGGGGTGGGAACTTCTGGTCTTGTGGTGAGCATGACCCAAATTCCTCACCATTTTTTTGGAAAATTTCACTCTCTCTCCAGGTTTACATCTATAATAGACACAAGTTAAACCCTGCCATGGTAATTAAACTGGATGGACATTCCTGATTCTCCTAACTCATTTTACTATCACAATATCAAATATCAAATTATAGGCCCAATGCCCACTATCCTACAGTCAGCGGGTTAGACGGAAGAAGTAGTTAAGGCAGAGCTCATTTTAAGTCCATTATTACTTCCAAGACCAGGATTTGGAAATCTAGAGGCCTGATTTTAGCAAGTGATCTGAAATTGCCACTGTTTTTGCTATAGGCCTCTCGAGCAATAGCTGGCATTTCTCTCCCCTTGCTTCCAGAACCTAGCAAAGGACAGGAAAGTCATGTTAATTATAGCCCATTGCAGGCAAGCACACATCAAGTCAGTACGTAGCAATATTTCCTTCACGAGATATGGGTGCCACGGACAAGGCCAATATTTGTTGCCCATCCTTAATTGCCCTGGAACTGAATGGTTTACTGGGCCATTTCAGAGGGAAGTTAAGAGTCAACCATATTGTTGTGGGTCTGGAGTCACGTGTAGGCCAGGCCGGGTAAGGACGGTAGATTTCCTTCCCTAAAGGACATGAGTGAACCAGATGGGTTTTGACAACCATCAGTGACAGGGCAGAAAAGTTAGAAAGTCAGAGGTGTCCACTCCGGTTTAATTATCATGGCGGAGTTTAGCCTGTGTCTATTACAGATGGGGTGGCACAGTGATTATCACTGTTACTTCACAACATCAGGGACCCGGGTTCGATTCCCAGCTCGGGTCACTGTCTGTGTAGAGTTTGCACATTCTCCCCATATCTGCATGGGTTTCCTCTGGGTGCTGCGGTTTTCTCCCAACTTTCCAAAGATGTGCAGGTTAGGTGGATTGGCCATGCTAAATTGCCCTGTAGTGTCAGGGAGACTAGGTAGAGTATGTAGTTACGGGGATTGGGCTGGATAGATTTGTGTAGACTTGATGGGCTGAGTGGCCTCCTTCTGCACTGTAGGGATTCTGATAGTTTTGTGGTCACCATTACTTAGAATAGCTTTCAATTCCAGATGTATGAATCAACCCTGTTGTGGGATTTGAACCACAGTCCCGGGTACATTAATCTGGATCCCTGGGTTAGCTCAGTGACATTCCATCCGTAAACACCATCATCATTCACTCCCTGAAGGAATCATTTTCACATCTGCAATTCCAGACTAGGTCCAATGTGATGAGCTGTGGTCCTTTAAGGAATAAACTGGAATAATCAAGAAGCAGGAAATAATCCTGCCTCTCGACACAAAGCAAAATCTCCTTGAGATTTTCTGCGCACTTTGTTTCCAGAGACCAACCTGTACACAAATCAAACTGGCAGCTTAAAAGATCACGGGGTTTAAAACATTTCCAATCTTCTCCAGTTGTGGGATGTTTACCACAATGTCCATGGTCAGTTATGTCTTTAATTTTCAAAGCTTAAGGAAGAAATATGTGTCAGTTTGTTGCCTTTCTTGGCCCGTGATTGTTTAAATAGAAACATAGAAACATAGAACACAGTACAGGCCCTTCGGCCCTCAATGTTGTACCCAAGCTATGTCCAATCCCAAGATCAAGATTCCACTCCCTATAATTCTCATTTCTCATTTTATGTTTGGCTTTATCCCAGCGGCTTTCACAGAATGTTTGTGTGTAACTTGACTTTGGGAGAATAGAGACCGCCTGGCTTCTGACACCAATGCAGGATATTCGAGTGAGCACATGTAATGCGATCTTACCGGTGCTGATTTACCAGTGTAAGTTAAATCTTAATAACGTGCTTAGCAGCACAGTGGTTAACACTGCTGCCTCACAGCGCAAAGGATCCGGGTTCAGTTCCAGCTTCGGGTCACTATGCAGAATTTGCACATTCTCCCCATTTCTGCATGGGTTTCCTCTGGACACTGCAGTTTCCAGTCCAAAGATGTGTGGGTTGAGTTGATTGGCCATGATAAATTGATTGTAGTGTGTGGGGGATTAGCAGAGTAAATATGTGGGGTTATGGGAATAGGGTCTGGGTGAGATTGTGGTCCATGCAGATGGGCCAAATGGCCTCCTTCTGCATAGAAGGGATTCTCTGATTCTAACTATTAGCATGTCATTAGTGAGTCCCATATGTTACCATCCGCATTCATTTAGATTTAGCCCTTCACCAGTCAAGTCCTCACTGGTGAGGATCGTATATCTGCCCACCAACACAGACCAGACATGATGGCTTTGCCAGCGGGACTGGAAGCCATTGAAGCCCCTGGGTGGTCAGGGGAAGGGCTGGGTAGAGCCTCTTGAGCAGTGCCAGTCTGGCAGTGCCCATCTGGGAGTGAATAGTCTTGGGCTGGCTTAGCTAGCAACAGAAGCATTACAATATTCTGTGGACTGATTTGGAGTACAGCAGCATTTGCTACGTAGGTAAAATGTAACAGTCAATATGCACACTGCAAGATCCTTCCAAGGTCAGGTCGTTAAGGTGTTGTGGGAGTTAATGTTGGACAAAACTCTGCACAAACTCCCATGATCTATTTTGAGCGGATGAATATGATCTTCATTATGCAGCTTTGCTAGGGATTGTTGATTTTTGGAATTCTTCACCACAGAGGACAATGGTTGCTCATCTATTGTGTTTTCTTTAACTTTTTAAGTTTATGTATTAGTCACAAGTGGGCTTACATTAACATTGCAACATTAAATCCCCTACTCTCCATACTTGGGTGCCTGTCCTGGTACACTGAGGGAGAATTTAGCATGGTCAATACACCTAACCTGCACACGTTTAGTCTGTGGGAGGAAACTGCAGCACCCGGAGGAAACCCACGCAGACACGGGGAGAATGTGCAGTCTCCACGCAGACAGTTATCCAAGCTAGGAATTGAACCCAGGTCCCTGGCACTGTGATGCAGCAATGCTAACCGCTGTGCCATTACCTTCGTGACTCAGATCAAGGGACCTTGGGATTCTTATGCAATCAGAGTATTGGGATTGGTGGGAAAATGGGCCACCCAAGTACTGAATGGAGAAGCCAGCTCAAGGGGCTAAAAGGCTCACTCTCATTCCTTTTGCCAATGTCTCCATGTAAACAATCACGGTAAAACAGCAGGAACAGTCACAATTCTGAACAATTGCATGGGCCTCATGTCTTCGTAGATTCTTTCGCTGTCAAAACAGTATAGGGATTGCCAACTGTGCTTGGATGTATTCCTGGATGTTTCATCACATGACCTTCTATTTCCAAACCACTGCCAGCTTATACTGCCTACTGCTCAATGAACATGAGCAGCCAATAGTGTAGCTGCCTTCACAACTCAACTGGAAAGCCTTTGTTGGGTAAACCTTGTCCCCAGTTGATTAGCCTTTGGACCATACCCAAGTGGACATGGGCAAAACTCAGAAGGAAAAACCATTTGGATCAGTACTGAACTTATTTCCCAGTTTTTACTGAAGTTCCATTTTAAGGTGTGCAAGACCCAGTCCAGAATCAGGAGTGATTTAACATAACAAATTAGATTCTCCTTTGTGTCTCCCTCCTTGCTCAGACCTGTTCTCTCTCCACAGATGCTGTCAGACTGAGATTTTCCAGCATTCTCATTTCTTCCCTTTTTACTGCCTTTTCCTTCTGGGAACTGTTCAAAGAAAATGATTTTAAAAACTACATATTTTTAAAATTCCCCTGTTACCCATGCTGCCTTTACCCCCCAAGTCGCGCATGACAATATTCCAGAGAATATCTTGACAAACCTCCAGGGCCGTCCTGGAGGGTTGGCTGCCAAGGGCAGTTGGCACATAGCCAGTTCCAAGGATGACCTGGGGTTAAAGGCTTAGCATGGGAAACAGGCCCTTCGGCCCAACTCCTTGAGGATCTCAGTTTGAAGTTAATACCTAAAGATCATTCTCACTTAAAAAGTGCATGGAACAACATACACCTTCATCACTTGCATTTATTTGCTTTTCAAATGAAATTCTGGTGAGACAAACGGCATTATTAACTTCCTGAGGGTTTAAAGTCAATTGAAGCACTTCCATCCTCACGAGGTGAGATGATGCCTTATTGAGTTTCCATGGTTTCTGCAGCTTACTCTAATAAATTATTTATATTGGTAATATTCCATGTGAATTACTTGGAATCCTTCGAACGAGGCACAGAAATTATTAAATCTGTGCCACCGTCTGCCCTGAAGATGTTTAATAGACTTTCAACCAGTATATACTGAGAGGCCGGGATTACACTAGTCAGACATCATGGTAGATATCCTTCAGCGTGGACATCTTTCCATTTATCTAAAAAAAACACTTCTGGATTTACTCCCACTTGGGAATAAGTGGATGTATTAGCAAGAGGCAACATGGTTTTGTGAAGGGGAACTCATGTTTCACTCACTTGATCGAGCTTTTCAAGGAAGTGATGAAGATGATTGATGAGGGTAAGGCAGTGGATGTTGTCGATATGGACTTCAGTAAGGCCTTTGACAAGGTCCCTCATGGTGCAGAAGGTGAAGTTGCAATGAATCAGAGGTGAGCTGGCAAGACGGATACAGAACTGGCTCGGTCATAGAAGACAGAGGGTAGCAGTGGAAGGGTGCATTTTTGAATGGACAAGTGGTGTTCCTCAGAGACCTTTGCTGTTCATAATATAGAAAAATGATTTGGAAGAAAATGTCACTAATTTGATTAATAACTGCAGATGACACAAAGTTTGGTGGATTTGCAGATGGTGATGAGGACCTACAGAACTTAGATCAGTTGGAGAATTGGGTGGAGAGATGGCAGATGGAGATTAATCTGGACAAATGTGAGGTAATGCATCTTGGAAGCCCTAATACAAATAGGAAATATACAGTAAATGGCAGAATCCTTAAGAGTATGGATAGGCAGAGGGATCTGGGTGTACAGGTACACAGGTCACTGAAAGTAGCATCGCAAGTGAAAGTGGTAGTTAAGGCATTTGGCATGCTTGTCTTCATTGGCTGGGGCATTGAGTTTAAAAATTGGCAAGCCATGTTTCAATTTTATAGAACCTTAGTTAGGCCGCACTTGGAATATAGAGTTCAATTCTGGTCACCACACTACCAGAAGGATGTGGAGGCTTTGGAGAGGGTACAGAAAAGAGTTACCAGGATGTTGTCTGGTATGGAGGGCATTAGCTATGAGGAGAGGTTGGAGAAACTTGGTTTATTCTCTTTGGAATGATAGAGGTTGAGAGGCGACCTGATAGAAGTCTAAATAATATGAGAGGCATGGACTATGGAGAGTGAATAATCAGAAGCTTTTTCCCAGGGTGGAAGAGTCAAATTACTAGGGGGAATAGGTTTAATGTGCAAGGGGCAAGGTTTTACACAGAGGGTAGTGGGTGCCTGAAACTCGCTGCTAGGGGAGATAGTGGAAGAAATGAAGTTATTGTGAAAATAACCTAGTTGCCACAGCCTGGTGCCTGTCTGGTTACATTGAGGGAGAATTTAACATGGCCAATCTACCTAATGTACACATCTTTGGACAACAGGAGGAAACCAGAGCATACAGAGGAAACCCACACAGATATGGGGAGAACGTGCAAACTCCACACAAACAATGACCCAAGCTAGAAATCGAACTCTTGTCCTTGACGCTGTGAGGCAACAGTGCTTAACCACTGTGCCATCGTACCAACAGTAATCAGAACACAGGAAGTGGAGACCATTCAGCCCCTCAAGCCTGTCCCATTCAATCAAATCATGGCTAATTTCTATCTTAACTCCATCCACCCGCTGTGGCTCCCTGCAACTTAATACTTTCACCCAACAACAAAGTAAGGTTTATTTATCGTTCACAAGTAGGCTTATATTAAATGAAGTTATTGTGAAATCTATTAATGGGGAGAGAGAATAGAGGCAACATTTTGAGTCAGGATCATCCACACCCAAAACATTGGATCTACACTCCTTCCACAGTTGCTGTCAGACCTGCTGAGATTTTCCTGTTTTTGTTTTGAATTCCAGAATCCCCAGTTTGTATTTTTGCCTTCAGCAGTTCAGTAATCTCAGTTTTGACATGCTCAGTTGACAACCCAAACTCAACAACTGGAGAGAGTTCCAGATTTTCACTCTCCTCTGTGTCTGAAATGATGCTTCCCGGCGTGGCCTCGCTAATTTTAACGTTATGCCCCATTTGTTCTGGATTCCCTCAGTTGTTCCTTTCCACCTACCCAAGTGAATCATTTAAACACTTCAATGAATCATCCCTTAGTCTGTTTATTAATAATAAACTGTAAATTCCCTCACAAAATTGCTGCTACTTATTATTTTAGCTCTCCTTCACCATAAATACATCCGTATATCCTGCACAATTTGCAGACTTCCTACGTGCTGAAAGCCTTTTTTTAAACAATGCAATCATTAGATTTTAAGCAGGTATGTGGCAATATTTGGGGAGGCAGCAGTGCAGTGGTATTGTCACCATGAAACCATTGTAAATGGTCGGGAAAAATCCATTTGGTTCACTGATATCTTATAAGGAAGGAAATCTGCCATCCTTGCCTGGTCTGACCTACATGTGACTCAACCAAAGAAACGTGGTTGATTCTCAAATACCCTCAGGTAATAAATGCTAGCCAGCCAGCAATTTCCACATCCCATGATAAATGTAAAAAAAAAACAGGAGCGGCACAGTGGTTAACGCTGCTGCCTTGCAGCATTAGGAACTTGGGTTCAATACCAGCCTTCGCTGACTGTGTTTGCAAGTTCTCCTTGTATCTGTGTAGATTTCCTCCTACACTCCAAAGGTGGATTGGTTAGGTGTATTGGTAATGCATGTGGTTACAGGAACAAGGTGGATGGGAGTGCTCAGGTGAGATGCTCTTTCAAAGAGTCAGTGCAGATTCCTCAATGGGCTGAATGGCCCCTTTCTGCATTGTAGGGATTCTTGGCTCCTATCGGTAGATGTTCCCCCGGCTAAATAGCACTGGTTCATAGAACACTATGTTTTGCTTAATCCATCCCCCACCTCTCTCTCTCAAACTCACCTCCATGGTTCTTCTTCCTATTAGAAGTATAGATGGGCAGCACAACACCACAGTGGGTTAGCACTGCTGCTTTGCAGTTCCAAGATCCTAGGCTCAATTCCTGGCTTGGATCACTGTCTGTGTGAAGTTTGCACATTCTCCTCGTGTCTGTGTGGGTTTCCTCTGGGTGCTTTGGTTTCCTCCCACAATCCAAGATGTGTGTGTTAGGTTGATTGGCCATGCTGAAATTGCCTCTTGTCCTGAGATGCATAGATTAGAGGGATTAGCGGATAAAATATGTAGGGACATGGTTGTAGTACCTGGATGGGATTATGGTTGGTGCAAACTCGATGGGCCGAAGGGCCTATTTCTGCACTCTAGGGTTTTATGATTCTGTGAAAATTATAGAATCTTGCTGTGCAAAAAGAAGCCATTCAGCCCACAGAGTCTGCACCAACTGCAATTTCACCCAGACCCGGTCTCTGTAACTCTATATATTTACCTCACTAATCCCCCAACATTAGGGTTAATTTAGCAAACGTTGCACTTGGAGCTCGTAACACTGCTGGATGGGGAGTCAAGGCCACTCAGCCGCCTCAGGGACACTGTAACTGGGTCTTGATGCAACTTAGAACACAATCTGTATTTAAAGGCTTTTATAACAAATTAGAAGTTCAGCCTTTAAAGATGGATTTAAGCATATTAAGGGTTTTCTTTGTGAATATGCTCGCCACTCCTGGGTGGCGTGGTGGCACAATGGTTAGCACTGCTGCTTCACAGCATCAGGGACGCGGGTTCAATTCCAGCCTTAGGCCGCAACTGTGAGTGTGGAGTCTGCATGTTCTCCCAGTGTCTGCGTGGATTTCTTCTGAGTGCTCCAGTTTCCTCCCACAATCCAAAGATGTGTACTTTGGGTGGATTGGCCTTTAATGCTGGGCAGGGGATTAACAGAGCAAATAGTTGGGGTAAAGGGCCTGGATGGGATTGTTATCAGTTGATGGGCTGAATGGCCTCCTTTTGCACTAGGGATTCTATGATTTCTATGAGATAGCAGAAAGGAGCACTCATATTTACTCATCCCATTCTACATTTCCAACACTTAATTCTCTAACTCTAGAAGTCAATAGAATAGAAATTCCTGTCCCATTTAAGAGATTAAAGAAATATTGTGTCAATCTTTCTCCATTTTTGTGTGTGCGTCATAGGGTCAGATACTTTAGTTCCTTCCCCCTGATTATCAATATGGTTCTATTGTGCAGCAGAACTAAGCATCATTCTAATTTGCTCTGAAACTCTAGAGGGGGTAAACTTTGTAAACTTTCCTGAGCAACCAAAGTTGGATGTTGAGTTCTGTACAGTTGTTACAGGTGATGCACTCTTGTGACTAACGTCTGAAGGTTGTTCCCAGCACTGCCTCCTCACTCAATGACATTGCTTCAGGGAAAATCTGATTAGCAAATGAAAAGTGGGATTTCAAATTACCAGTCACGCTGACGTTACTGGATCTGAAAACTGTAAAAGGCAGGACTTTCCTCTCCTGTTTGGGGAGGGGGTGGTTAAAATGGTGATGGATGAGGAAAGTTTGGAAGAATCCTGTGGGAATCCTAAAACACTGGCAGGATTTCCTCTATCGATTGTCCCTACTTCCCACTAATGATGGAATGGGAATCCTGACTTTGAATGTCGAGATCCCCACTTGCATACATTTAGATATAATCATCAGGCCTGAGAGAATCCCATGTTCACTTATCTATTCATATCAGTCTGAGTTCACACTGACCTTCACACGTACCTGGTGGGCAAAACTCTTCACGGGCACACAGTTGAGTACAGTCAGCGGAGGAGTGGGAGGGTCATTCTCGAGCAGTACTCACACTTGGTTCTCGCTTCTCGGCCTTTTGGCTAAGATCAAGCGTGGTATCGACATGCTGTAGTCATTAGTTGAAGTCATTAGGTTACATTTTAGCTTCATTTGAAGCAATTTTTTCAAGCGCCATCTCGGCCTTTTGGCTAAGATGCAAATGAGATAAAGCCTTGGAGGAGGAGGAACCAAGACTACTCCAATCAGCTTGGATCATGTAGATCAAGCCCAAGACAGGAGATGAGAGCCCAGTCTTGTCAGTTTGGATTGGGAATGTCTCAACTTGTTGGGACTTTGAATTGGATTTGATTTGATTGCATTGAATTGGAATAAAGTATATAAAAAAAACTTGACTCTGACAATGGCCCATGATACTGCCCACTGCACTGCACACTGCATTGCCCACTCCACTGTCCCCTGGAACCACATACGGCACTGCCCACTGCACTGCCCCCTTGCACTGCCCATAGCTCTACCTGCACCATTATCAGCACCCCCCTCATTCATCAGTTTAAAAATACAACGGGAAAACTGATGGCGTGGCTGGTGAATGACTCTCAGGTTTCCCCGCCCCAGAAGACACTTTGCCAAAGACATGGCAAGGTCTAGCTTAAACATCAAACCATTGGCCTTGCCATAATCCATGTCAGAAAGTAAAGGCTGAGAAATCCACATCCACCCAGTTACACACTTGACTTGGGTGACGGGCATTGAACCCATTACTTTTTGGCTCCAAGGCAAGATGTATGAACTGAGCAATGCTGAGACGCAGGCACTAAGAGTCATCGCAATGTCTCCGAGATTGGTTAATGACCTAATCTTCACTTATTGAATGATGTCATTTGAACAATACTTACTTACTTTCTTTTCCACATTGTGCGCAATTTAGGGATTAACTACTCCTTGGTGGGATGGTAAGTATCTTTGCTGTATGTCACAGATTTTAGCACAATGCTATTCTTAGCAATAATCTACAGAAGAACAGGAATTGCATCAGTGCACATATTGCCTTTTTGTTTACTTTTATTACCTAGAAAAGATTATTTACTTATTGCCAGTCTCACTCTATTGTGTGACAGTGTGGCACTATATCTGCAGGCAACTGCGTGACGACCACACAAGCCATTTAAGACCTTGAGATATTCCACAATTTAATCCCCCTGCAGCAATGATTTATTAGCACAGTTCCATCGCGCAGACCTCACCGTACTGGTGCTGCTTTGGATGGTTCCCCTAGGTATAATCAAGTCGCTTCACCAGCCAACCACAGCACATCATCAAAATGAAAATATTGACTTTGTCGCTTGAAGAGAAGCCAACACCTTTTGGGACTTTTTTGATTTTCATTGCATTCCCCAAAGAAGATTAGTCTTTAATTTGTCTTGAAGTTTCTTTGTTTCCACAATCCCGTGAATTGGAGCCATTTCTCAGCCAAGTGAGGATAGCAATTGGATCAATACACAACCCATCAACAGTTGACGACAGATCCGTGCCAGCCACTTATAACACATTGATTGGAACTTTACCAGTTCAGCACACCCATTGATGGACAAAGCAAGCCAGTAAAAGTGTGCGAGGACCAAGAACCCAGGATCACGTCCGATTTCTCTGCTCCCGCACCAGGAATCCGGCCCTTATGTCATTGGCGTTCTATGAGAAAGGAAAAGATTCTCAAGTTTCTGCTATATTTGAATGAACACTGACATGATCTTGCTAAAGAGTGGTTGCTTTTATTTCCAGCATTTTCCACTAAAAGACAGTAAGACATGTGAAATTTCTACAATGCTTTCATTCTGATATTTACTTCACAATTTGCGAGCACCACGTGTGTTAGCTTCTTAATAAAGTGTTGGCTGACAGTTGACTGACTCAAAGGTTCTGGGTAAAAGAGCTGATTTTTGTTCCCAAAAATATTCATTAAATTATGGAATTTTCACATTGTAAAAGTTCAGATTGGACATTGTAAAGTGTAAAAACAGTTTGGTTTCTTTCCATGCCGCATGTGACACAGTAAAGTGCCTGTCTACGCTGACGGTTGCCTTTCTGATTGCTCACTTACATTTCATGTCAAACATTCCCTGGAGCATTAAGCCCAAACTATTTCACATACATCTCCCCATTCAAGGTTGTAGTATGGCTTTTCCCCACTGTCCAATTTGCTGGCTGCCCTAAGCTGTAATGCAGCCCTCAAAACCTAGTCTTGCAACACTTGGTTATTGACATTTCTTTGCACCAGAAGACTAATGGATGATCCAGACTCTAAACGTTGGCTCTGTTCTCTTTCTGCAACTGCTATTAGACCTGGTTTTCCAGCATTTTCTGCCTGCTTTTCGGATTCCAGCATTCGCAATATTTTGCTTTTATCTTAAAAGCTCCGAGGACATGGGTTCAAATCCCATCGCGACAGCTGGTAGAAATTAAATTCAGTTAATAAATCTGGAGTTGAAAGCTAGTCTCATTAATGACAGCCATGAAACCATTGTCGATTGTCATAAAAACCCATCTGGTTCACTAATGTCCTTTTAGGGAAGGAAATCTGCCGTCCTTACCTGGTCTGGCCTAATTGTGATTCTAGAGTCATAACAATGTGACTGATTCTCAACTGCCCTTTGAAATGGTTTAACAAGTCATTCACTTAGAGGGAAATTAGGGAGACGTAACAAAATCTTACCAGTGACGCCCACATCCCATGAAAGAATAAATAAGAGTCTCTTTCCTGACATTCTTTGCAAAGATTGCTTCAAGAGGGAGATGATGGACAGCTTGGAATGCAATGTGCAGGAAGATCAGTGTGTGGGTAGGATTGGACGAGAGGGACACTTCTCACCACCAGCCAAGCTCCACCATGGTGATGGTTTGAAAATTCTGGTGCTGAGGCATTTTTCCAAATGACTTCTACAATCTGCTCACAGGGCCATCTGACAGGATTCACCATTTCCTTTCTCTGTGGATGTTTCATTTGGACCAGTGCAGAATTGAGCTGCGATCAAAATCGTTCTGCTGATGGACGTTTGCAGGAGGAACAGATGGTACCACTTCATCCAACTGAGTGGAGTGACCCGTGGTAATGCAGCGGAGATTGGTAGAACATTTGAATTCTTAACCCTAAAGTCACAACTAACTCTGTACAATAGAGAAAATGGTCAAAACCTGCACTGCAATACAACACAATATTCTTTTTACAGTTTATTGTCCTGCCAAAAACTGAACAACATTAATACCCCAGACTCTTCAACAAAATCAATATTTACAAACACTTTTCTTGTAACCTCTGACTTGTACCGACCGTATTATTCACTCAGAAGGGTACGTTCCCATGTGTATGGATCCTACCCTAAATACACATTAATGTAGAGCAAAAATCACACCATTGATAGCTGCAAACCCTCTTCTAATTTAGCTTCTTGCACTTTGCAATGATCTCCCATACTTGGTTTGCGAACTTTAAATGTTGGCTCCCTTGTGTTCTTGCTGCAGCACTGGTTACCTGCACAGATCTGCTGTAAGTTCCAGTATTTTATGTTAAACAACAATCCGCCTTCGGTTTTCCATTCTGCCGTTGTCACTGTGTAATTGTGTTTCTGCTGCTCGATGAAATTTGGCTCCCTCCTTGATGCGTATCGCACAGGGTTAAAAGCAAGTTTGCTAACAGAAGAATGAAGTGAGCCGTGTTAATCGACCACCCCCAGAACATATGATGTATTTGCTTTTGATATCAGAGAGTCTTACAAATGTAAATTCCTTAGATGACAGCATTGTTTATACGCTTGCTTTGTGCATCATATTCTAAGTGCTCTTTACTAATAGGTGACAATTGAATTCTTTTTGTAGTTGTCTGTGGGTGTTGTTTTTAGACATATGTCTCAGAGTTCTTCAAACATTAATTTCTTCAAAAGTCTAGGAAAAGAGGGACAACAGAGGCTCGAACCAACTCTTCACAGAACCGTACAATCCCTACAGAGCAGGAGGAGGACATTCAGCCCATTGAGTACTAACCACAATCCACCTAGACCCTATCCCCATAACCCCGTGCACTTACCCCACCTCATCCTCCTAACAGCAAGGGACAATTTAGCATGGCCAACCAACCTAACCCGCACATCTGGAGGAAACTGGGGTACCCAGAGGAAACCCATGCAGCCATGCACAAATGCTGCACAAACAGTGACCCAAACCAGGAAATGAATCCAGGTCCCTGGTTCCAGAGGCAGCAGTGCTAACCAACGTGCCACTCTAATACCACCTTGGCATCTAATGATGCCCACGTTGCCATATCTTCCATTGTTGTTAGGTGAAATTTTATGGCCATTACTCCTCCCGAGACTGTAAAATCCCGCCCGGGGTCAATGGACCTTCCTGCCCCTCACTCGCTCCGAATCCCATGGCAGACAGGACAGAGCGGTAAAATTCCAGCCAATAATTCTGCATCACTATTGAGTAGAAGTGAAGTCGAACAGCCACACCAACACTATGCTGACATGAGCAAGGCAGAGGTTAGCAAGCGGGATTTATCCCTGTGACCTTCTGAACTCAGTCATCCGGCTGAACTGTGAGCCAGAAGCTCTCATGATTTGGGGAAACAGTCACGCAAGCCAGGTTAGAGGGAGGGAGCTTTTATTGAGTTGTTTTGATTTATTACTGTCACATATTTTGGGAGACAGTGAAAACTATTGTTTCTTGCATGCTATGCATACCATTGATAGAGTATAGAGGGGAGAAGGAAAAGGATCGGGTGCAGAACATAATGCTGCAGTTACAGATGGAATGAGGAGAAAGATCAGCTTAATGTGTGATAGGACCATTCAAAAGTCTGATGGCAGCAGGGAAGAAACTGTTCTTGAGTTGCTCGGTACATGTCTTCAGACTTCTGTATTTTTTCCTCAACGGAAGAAGGTGGAAGAGGGAATGTCCTGGATGCATGGGGTCCAAGGCAGTGGGAAGTGTAGATGGAGTCAATGGACGGGGAGGCTGGTTTGTGTGATGGATGGAGCTTCGTTCACAATCCTTTGTAGTTTCTTGTGGTCTTGGGCAGAGCAGGAACCGGGAGAGCCCTCTTTCCAAATGTTTTCAAAATGTGAATTTGCAACCAAACATGCACGGAGGGAGAGTGGGGCAGGCTGTAGCCAATCCAGCACTATAGCAGGCAGAAAGACCTCCACATCTGCATGGAGCACTAGGCCCTCACCCAGAGTCTGCCATGGGGAGGTGGTGGGAGGGGAGCTGAGGGCGTTTCCCCTGGCAGCTAAATTGGTCCCTGCCACCTACAGGGAGCTGGAGACTGACTGGAAAATCCCTATTGGTCCCAAGGGACTGTTCATTAGCTGAATCCCCTAGTCTACCAACATGTTCCCATCCCAAGTCGGGAAACTTGTCCTGAGGGCAAATGGAGATAAGGAAATCATAATATGGGCCAACACATGGGACTTGCCCTGGTTGGGACTGAAAATTGAGCTCTCGGTCTCTGCAGTCTGACTCACCTGCCGGTCCCTCTGAATCTCTGCACCATCTAAAAGGCTGAAGTCCACGATGGGATGGAATACTCATCACTCACTTGAGTAGGTGCAACTACAACAACACACACAAAGCTCAACAATATTCAGGACAAAGCAGTTCACCAGATCTGTAACCTTAGTGACAGACTCAGTCTCCAATCCACCCTCCATCACTATACAGCATCATGACATCTCCTTTATTCATTCATGTTTGGGACAGGGATGCCACTGGAAAGGCCAGAATTCATTGCTCAAGATCATTTGCCTTCAAGAAGGTGATCTACTTTCTGGACACAGTGGCACAGTGGTTAGCAGCGCTGCCTCACAGCTCCGGGGACCCGGGTTCGATTCCCGGCCTCGGGTCACTGTCTGTGCAGAATCTGCACATTCTCTCCGTGTCTGCATGGGTTTTCTCTGGGTGCTCCGGTTTCCTCCCACAGTCTGAAAGAAGTGCTAAATTCTCCCTTAGTGTATTGGAACAAGTGTCAGAGTGTGGCGACTAGGGGATTTGCACAATAACTTCATTGCAGTGTTAGCGTAAGCAAACTTCTGACACTAATAAATAGAACATAGAACATAGAACATAGAACAATACAGCACAGAACAGGCCCTTCGGCCTTCGATGTTGTGCCGACCAAAATAAAAAGCAATGCCCCTCCAAACTAAACCATTCCCTTCTCTTCCATATACTTATCAACTAACCTCTTAAACGCCACCAAACTTGGCGCATCTACAACAGCTGCAGGCAGGGCATTCCACTCCCTAATCACTCTTTGAGTAAAGAACCTACCTCTGATATCCGTCCTATAACTCATACCCCTTAATTTAAAGCTGTGTCCCCTCGTGCTAGCTTTCTCCATCCTAGGAAAAAGGCTATCACTGTCCACCCTATCTAAACCTCTAATCATCTTATATGCTTCAATAAGATCCCCTCTTAGCCGCCTCCTTTCTAACGAAAACAACCTCAAATCCTTCAACCTCTCTTCATAGGACCTGCCCTCCATACCAGGCAACATCCTGGTAAACCTCCTCTGTACCCTCTCCAATGCCTCCACATCTTTCTTATAATGTGGGGACCAGAACTGCACACAATACTCCAAGTGCGGCCGCACTAGAGTTTTGTACAGTTGCAACATGATGCTGCGGCTCCTAAATTCAATCCCCCTACCAATAAAAGCTAAGACTCCATATGCCTTCTTAACAACTTTATCCACTTGACTGCCTACTTTCAGGGATCTATTGACACATACACCAAGATCCTTCTGTTCCTCAACACTATTAAGAGCCCTACCATTAGCCCTATACTCTACACATTTATTGTTCCTGCCAAAGTGCATTACCTCACACTTTTCCACATTAAACTCCATTTGCCACCTCTCGGCCCAGCTCTGCAACTTGTCCAAGTCACTCTGTAAACTAAAACACCCCTCTTCACTATCTACCACACCACCAACTTTAGTATCATCTGCAAATTTACTGATCCATCCCTCAATACCCTCATCCAGATCATTTATAAAAATTACAAACAGCAGGGGCCCCAAAACAGACCCCTGAGGCACACCACTCGTCACCGAACTCCACGATGAATATCTCCCATCAACCACCACCCTCTGTCTTCTATCTGCCAGCCAATTTCTAATCCAATTAGCTAAATCACCCTCTATTCCACACATCTGCATTTTCTGTAGAAGTCTTCCATGGGCCACCTTATCAAAAGCCTTACTAAAGTCCATATATACTACATCAACCGCCTTACCCCCATCCACCTCTCTGGTCACTTTCTCAAAAAACTCAATGAGGTTAGTAAGGCATGACCTACCCTTCACGAAACCATGCTGACTATCCCCAATCAATTCATTTCTCTCTAAATAACTATAAATCCTATCCCTAATAATTCTCTCCAATACCTTGCCCACAACAGAAGTAAGACTCACTGGCCTATAATTCCCAGGAAGGTCTCTCTTCCCCTTCTTAAACAATGGGACCACATTCGCTATCCTCCAGTCCTCCGGAACCACACCCGTAACCAACGAGGACCTGAAGATCAGAGCCAGAGGCTCTGCAATCTCCTCTCTTGCCTCCCAGAGAATCCTAGGGTAACTCCCGTCCGGCCCAGGGGACTTATCCAACTTCAAACCCTCGAGAATTTCTAACACATCCTCCCTATCTACTACAATACTCCCCAATTTGCAACCCTGTACCTCAGTGCTCTCCACAGCTACATTTCCAGCACTCTGCGTGAATAAAGTTTAAAAAACTTTAAATCCACAGTGCTATTAGGAAGGGAGTTCCAGGCCTTTGACTCAGGATAATGAAGGGAACACGAGATAGTTCCAAGTCAGGATGATGTATGACTTGGAGGGGAACTTGCAGGTGGTGGGTGTTCCCATGCATGCGCTGCTGTTCTAGGTGGTGAAGGTTGTTTTTTTGGAAGGTGCGCCCAAAGGATGCTTGGTGAATTTCTGCTGAGCATCTTGTAGACGGTACACATCGCAGACACTGTGCACTGGTGGTAGAGGGAATGGATCTCTACTCTCACATTGGGTTGCCAATCAAGTGTCCTGGGTGTGCAGTTGTGGAGGAGCTGCACACATTCGGAGGGTATTCAATCATGCTCCTCTGTGGTTATTTCTGGAGCACAATATTGCAGCTGGGATGTTGTCAGGGCTATCCAATACACCCAGCCCTTTCTTGCCAATCACACAGAGGAATTGAATTGGCTGAAGACTGGCATTTATAGTGGTGAGGATTTCAGGAAGAGGTTGAGATGGACCATCCACTCACCACTGCTGGCTAAAATAATGGCAAATGTTTCAGCCTGATGATCTAGTTCATCCACTGAGCTCTAATTGAAGGTGCATTTTATCTTCTGGATAGACTGGATACCTCCCTCTTGTCACCTATTCTCAATTCAATGGAAAGCAAATAGACTTTTCATTACATGCTTTTCATTACTCTCTTCCATCTTCTTTTGTGGGGAAAAAGATACAAAAGTCAGAGATCAGCCAACTCGATAGCACAGTGGTTAGCACTGCTGCTTCACAGCTCCAGGGTCCTGGGTTCGATACTTGGATTGGGTCACTGTCTGCGTGGAATTTGCACATTCTCCCTGTGTCTGCAAAGATTTCCTCCATGTACTCCAGTTTCCTCCCACAGTCCAAAGATGTGCAGGTTAGGTTGATTGCTCATGCTAAGAAATTGCCCCTTATTGTCCAGGATAGTGGAGGTTAGAGGGATTAGTGGGTATAATATGTAGGGATGTGGGGGTAGGCCTGGATGGGATTGCGTGCGGTACAGACTCAATGGGTCAAAGGGCCATTTTCTGCACTGTAGGGTTCTATAATCTATGACTCAAGAACAGCATCTTCCAGGCTGCCATCAGAATTTTGAATGGACCGACTTTGAATTAAGTTAATCTTTCTCTATATTCTAGCTGGGACAGTAACACTACATTCTGCACTCTCTCCTTTCCTTCTCTATGAATAGTAAGGTTTGTTTGTATAGTGTGCAAGGAACAATACTTCTTATTGTGTACCAATATACGTGACAAGCACAAATGAAATCTAATCAAATCAATTGGATAGTATTTGACTATCAGTCAGAGAGATTTCTTTCCCAAAACTAATATTTTTATAACTACTAAACTGAAGTGTTCAAAGAAAATAGAAAATCAAGCAGTTGCTTTTTTTAAAAAAAACCCTATGATTTGTCCCTGTTGCTGCTCACAGCAGTGTCCTGGAGATTAATATTAGATTTTTGAAGAGTTGAGGATAATATTAGAGCTTTGATGGCAAGACAAACACTAGTTATCTTTCTACATCATTGGGGTGAAGTGGTGCAACTAGTTTTCTGCTCTGTCTGCCTGGAATTTCACAGCACCTTCACGAGCTTTTCATGAATTCTTAGGAAGTGGTGGAGAAGTGTTCTCTGTCAGTAAGATTCATTTGATCTGTTTACTGCGTCTGAGCAGGAATGGAAAGACCACAGGCCCAGACTGCGCTGTCAGACTAACAGAGAATTTAATGATACACACCATTATTAATGTGCAATTTACCCAGCAACAACCAGGAGCGAGGCAGAGAGAGGGACCCCCTGAATTCTGAATCGTCCCAGGTTGCTGGATAATTTGCGTCATTGTACCTTGTGAAATTGACAGCCCATCTCCTCATTCTCACCACGAGGTTCACGAGATAGTTGCGTTTCCACACTAATTGCTTGAGCGCTCGCTGCGGGACGCTAATGCGAACGGTTAACAATTTAAGAAGATTAATGATACAGTCAAACTTTACCGCTGTTCTGCATCCATTTTACAATGGAGAGAGGCTGTAAAATTGTGCTTAAATTGGCTAGTGTGAATGATGCCAGTTTTCGCAGCCAACGGGATCTTACAACACCCAGATTTCCAACTCAGTAAGTCTCTCACAAGAAATGGGTGAGGGGTTGGTTAATATATTGAAATTTATTTAAACTGGGTTCAGTATGTGTTTATTGAGCCAGCCACTCAATCATCCAGGTTTACTTGCCTTTATGGCCTTGTTGGGAGAGGTCCCCTCTGGTGAGGAAAAGAGTTTTTTTTTAAAAAAAAGAGTTTTTTTTATGCCTTTCCTCCAAAGCCCCTGATCCCCTTATTATTATCTATCTCTATCATAAAGATGCTCAATAACCTGATCTCCACAGCCTTCTGTGGCAAAGAGTTCCACCATTCTCTGGCTGAAGAAATTCCTCCTTATCTCTGATTTAAAGGATTATCCTTTAGCCTGAGGATGTGCCCTCTGGTTTTAGTGAGAACATTGTCTTCACAGCCACTCTTCACGGCCTCACAGTATCCTGTAAGTTTCAGTAAGATCACCCCCTCAGCTTTCTAAAGTCCAACAAGTGCAGACCCAGAGTCCTCAACTGTTCCTCATACGACAAGCTCTTCATTCCAGGGTTCATTCTTGTGAGCTTCCTCTGGACCTTTTCCAAGGCCAGCACATCCTTCCATAGATATGGGGCCCAAAACTGCTCACAATATTCCAAATGGTGTCTGACCAGAGTCTTATACAGCCTCAGAAGTCCATCCCCGCTCTTGTATTCTAGCCCTTTCAACCTAAATGCTAATATTGCATTTGCCTTCCTAACATGCACCGAACCTGCATGTTAACTTTAAGAGGATCTTGACCAATGACTTCCAAGTTCCTTTGTGTTTCTGATTTCCTAAGCAATTTCCCATTTAGAAAATTGTCTTTGCCTCCTTCCAAAGTGCATAACCTCACACTTTTCTATTTGTATTCCAGCTGCCACTTCTTTGTCCACTCTCCTAACCTGTCCGAGTCCTCCTACAGCCCTCCCCTCCACTTCCGATTCCTCTTCTGGAAATCTAAAATAAATCACGTCCACTGGTTCTCCTTTACCTGACTTCCTTGTTACCTCCTTACAGAACTCTAACAACAGGTTTATCAGACATGACCTCCCCTTGATAAAGCCGTGCTAACTCAGTCCTATTTTATCATGCATTTCCAAGTACTCTGCGGTCTCATCTTTAATAATGGAATCTAAAATCTTGACAATGATTAAAGTCAGGCAACCCGGCTTATAATTTTCCATTTGCTGCCTCCCTCTCTTCTTAGACAGCAGTGTTCCATTAGTTACTTTCCAGTCTTCTGGGGACCTTCCCTGCCTCTAATGATTGCTGAACGATCACTACTACCGCCTCCACAATTTCCTCAGCTATCTCTTTTAGAACCCCTGGGATGTCCATCTGTCCAGATGACTTATCCACCTTCAGATCTTTCAGTTTCCCCACAACCTTCTCCTTAGGGATGGCCACTACACTCACCTGTGCCCCCCCCGACTCTCCTGGAACTCTGGCATCCCACTGGTGTGTTCACTGTGCAGGTTGATGCAAAATAATGATTCAGTTCCTCTGCCAGTGCTTTCTTTCCTATTATTACTTCTCCAACTTCATTTTCTCGTGGTCCAATGGCTATTTTTGTCTCTCTTACCTGTTATATGTTGAAAAAGCTCTTGTTAAATTCTTTTATATTACTAGCTAGCTTACACTCATATTTCATCTTCTCTCGCCTTTATTGCTTTTTCTTATTTGTCCTCTGCTCGCTTTTAAAGACCTCCCAATCCTGTGGCCAATCCTCTCCCAATCCTCTAGAACCATAGAAAATTACAGCCTCAGAAACTGGCCTTTTGGCCATTCGTGTCTGTGCCGTACCATTTTTTTGCCTAGTCCCACTGACCGGCCCTTGAACCATATCCCTCCGCACCCCTCTCATCCATGGACCCGTCCAAGTTTTTCTTAAATGTTAAAAGTGATCGCATTTAACACTTTATCCGGCAGCTCATTCCACACTCCCACCACTCTTTGTGTGAAAGAAGCCTTTCCTAATATTCCCTTTAAACTTTTCTCCTATCACCTTTAACCCATGTCCTCTGTTTTTTTTTCTCCCCTAGCCTCAGTGGAAAAAGCCTGCTTGTATTCACTCTATCTATACCCATCAAAATCTTATACACCTCTATCAAATCTCCCCTCATTCTTCTACGTTCCAGGGAATAAAATCCTAACCTATTGAATCTCTCTCTGTAACTCAGTTTCTCAATTCCCAGCTACATCCTTGTGAACCTTCTCTGCACTCTTTCAACCTTATTTACATCTTTCCTGTAACTGGGTGACCAAAACTGTACATAATACTCTAAATTCAGCCCCACTAATGCCTTATATAATGTTATCATAACACTCCAACTTTTATACTTGATACTCCAATTTATAAAGTTCAATGTACTAAAAGCACTCTTTATGACCCCTATCCACCTGTGGCATCACTTTTAGGGAATTCTGTACCTTTTTCCCAGATCCCTCTGTTCAACTGCACTCTTCAGACTCCTACCATTTAGACTGTACATTTTACTTTGATTTGTCCTTCCAAAGTGCACTTATCAGCATCAAATTCTATTTGCCATTTTTCTGCCCATTTTTCTAGTTTGGTCCAAGTCCCTCTGCAAGTTTTGAAAACCTTCCTCACTGTCCACTACACCTCACAAAGCAATCTTTGTATCGCCAACAAATTTGCTGATCCAATTTACCACATCATCATCCAGATCATTGATACAGATGACAAACAACAATAGACCCAACCCCAATCCCTACGGCTGAAAGGCATCTCTCCTCCTGCTTTTATTTTGAAAGTTTTACTAGTTGGCTGATTGCCATCCTGCAGTAAAGAAGTTGTGTTTTGGGGAGCTGATGATTACAAGCTGCTTTGAGTTTTCAAGAATATGTGAAATCAACATTTAAACCAGGGAATTGGATTCCAATATCATGTGAGTTTTAGCCAGTGTAATAATAAATCTATTTAAAGGGTTTTGTTTATTAGATTTTTCTTTGAATTAAATCACATTAGAGATGTTCATTCAGAGTTAGACATGATAGGTGATTGTTTTGTGTCTTGTTTGTAATTGATAAAAATTCTTGCTTTTTTTTTACTATACATGTTAACTATATTCTTAAATAATCTTTGTTTAATAAAAGCTCCTAAGTGGATCACGTGAATCATAACTGAAATGAAACACCTCATACTTATTCAAGATGCAAAACCTGTGGTTCAGGCAGCTTCATAAAACACTTTGGAGTTTCTGACCTGAACCATAACAATTCTTACAACCAAAATGAATAACTGCATATTTCCCTGCATTTTACGCCATCTGCCATCTTATTGCCCACTCACTTAACCTGTTTATATCATTTTGCACTCTCTCTGTATCCTCCACACAGCTTACCTTTCCACCTAACTTTGTATCATCAACAAATGCTGATGCATTATTTTCTGCCTCTTTGACTAAATCATTTATAGAGACTGCAAAAAGCTGAGGCTCCAGCACTGATCCATGTAGCACTCCACCAGCTGCAGCCTGAAAACTTGAAAATGCTCCGTAAATGCCCACTTCTTTCCATTTATTAGATAACTGATTCTCTATTCATGCTAGTGTATTCCCCTGATACCAAGAGCCTTTATCTTGCCTGTTAACTTTTTGTATGGCACTTTACTGATTGCTTTTTGGAAATCCAGGTATATAACATCTCCTGGTTCCCCTTTATTGACCCCACATTACCTCTTTCCAGGCAGACCCGTTGCACTAAGTGTCAGTACAGCACCAGCAGCAGCAGGACCTCCCTGGGGTCAAGGATCCTGGGAATGGAAATCCTGCCCTCCAACTAATGCGGACAGCACAGTGGGCAAGTAGTGGCTGCTGCTGGTGCTGTACCCACCTGAGGCTCAGGATCACCCAGGTGAGTGATGATATGAAAGGGTGTTGGAGGGGGGAGGGGTTGGAGATTGTGGGGACAGGTTGAAGGGGTTGGTGGCAAGGCAGCATGGTGGTTTCCAGCACCCCTCCCCTGGAAAACATACAAACAAACTCTGCAAGGCCAGCCTTGGAGACTTTCCACTTGGTGAATTCCCTGTCCACTCCTGGGTAAATAGCAGTGGCAATGGCATTGTAAGTGGGTATGAACTGCCCACTTTCAGACTTTGGGTAGGGACATCTGTGAGCTTCCTGCGCTGGACTTAATCAGGGCAGCGGGCAAGCAATGCACTTCCCATCCACCACCTTCCTGCCTGATGTGATGCCCCCTGCCACCAAACTGGCCACAGGGCAGGGCATTCAATTCCATCCATTGTGCCTCTTTGTCCATTCTCTTTTAATACAAACTTTCTTTTCCACTTTTTTGGGTGGAGCTTTATAGCCGTCCATTCCAGCAGGATCATCTGGTCCAGCCAATGGCATATTCCCGCTGCAAGTTTCCCAGTGACAAGGGAGTCATTCACGAGGAAACCCTGTTGGCAATGGCAAGACCAAGGATCCCAGTGCTGGTCAATGGAAGGCTGCCTCCCGCTGAGGAGCAACATGTAGCTGGTTGTGGGTGGGGCAGGGGGGGGGGGGGGGGGGGGGGGGGGGGGGGGGGGGATGAATACCCTCCCTTTATTTCTTCGTACATCCAATTTGACTCCAATTTTCCCAATTTCCTTCCGCCAATCCCTCCGTTTCTTCTTCAAACCCCAATCTCATTGGTTTGAGGAGATAGACCATTGATCCCATTGCCACTGAGATTCCGAATGCCTCATTGCCCCCAACAAACCACTCCCAGAAAGATAGGGGCTCGAGTTACAGAGATAGCCTAACTTATGAGTTACACTTTAAGGTTGCCCCCCACCCTCCAGCAAGGCCTGGAGCCATTTCTATTACCCAGAACCATTTACTTTGCAGATGAAGCACCCTCTTTTTATTTATGAGTGTGTTGTGGAAAAGATTTCCACAACACTTCTTGTTTGCCCAATTTAGCCATATTTCGAACCTTTTGAACATTTCATTTTCATGACGATCGAGCTGAGTTAATGAAAAAGAATTTTAAATTTTTTACTAAATGATTCATTCTTGAGGCCCTGAGTTTCTCTGACTTTCCTTGTGTACATCACCACTCTCGTCCCGTCCCCTATGTTGACACACCATATTCCAATCCCATCGTTGAGCTGCAATATCCAATTAAATCACTAGGAAGACCAAAACTGTCGTGAATCCAAAACCTCGATCTCCAATCCCTCAGCTAACCTCATTCTTGTTCCTAACCACATGCTGAGGATGACGGAGACTCTTTGCGAACTTGGCATCCTGCTTGACTCTGAGCTAGGCTCCTGGCCCCACCTCCACCCCATCACAACACCTTTCCACCTCGGAAACATGGGGAGAAATTTGACCAAAAAATGGTCGTGTTCTTTCTGGCAAGAAAACCAGAGTGTTCCTCCTCAGAGAAACTGATCCATTTGTGATCCAAATTCTGCCAAAATTAATCAAGGGGATGTGTTATACACTGCCATTTGCGGGGGGAGGGGAGCAGAGATTGAGATGCCATCTTTAAAGGGCACCCCAGTCATAACAGGAAAGAAACTGCGCCCCCCCCCACCCCCACCCAACACAAAAGTCTCAGTGGCCCTCCCTCCCCCTGATCAGCGTCAATAGTTCTCTACATCCTGCTGGATCATCAGCCCCATCTCCCCTGCTCCGCAATCATCAGCCCCATCTGCCCCCCCCGCCTGCAATCATCAACCCCATCTCTCCTGCCCCACAATCATCATCAGCCCCTTCTCATCTTTCCCGCCAATCATCAGTGCATTCCCCTCCTAATTATTGCCCACTTTTCTTCCCCCTTCCAGATCTTTGGCTCTTTTCTCCATACCTTCCACCCTCTGTGAATATTGCTCATTTTTTTCCCTCTCCCAATCTCCAGCCCCTCTCTCCTCATCCTCCCCCCTCACACTCTAAGCTGGCACCCAACTCCACCACTCCCACCCCCTAACAGCCATCACCAGCGTCCCCAGCTCCTCTATCCACTCCTGGCCAACAACCACAGCAAAATGAATCCTCATCCTCCCCCCCCCCACCCCCACCACCCCCCCCCCCCCCCAACCCCCCTCAACCACACACCCGCACTTCTCCCCAACAAGACTCCCACTGTGGCCGTGGCATTGGCACGGTGCCAAACTGGCCACGGAGAATCCAGTAAGAAGTCTGACAACAGCAGGTTTAAGTCCAACTGACTTATTTGATAGTAAACTTGCAAGCTTTCGGGAGTTTACTAACAAAATAAATTGGTTGGACTTAAACCTGATGTTGTCAGACTTTTTACTGTGTTTACCCCAGTCCGACGCTGACATCTCCACACAAGGAGAATTACCCGGAGGTGTTGCCAGGGCGTTGTCTGCTTATGTCCCTCTCCCTTGGGGGCTATGATTACCTTCACGACCCTAGGGAGGCCTCCACAACAGGTCACACCAAGATTCAGATCCCCACTTCCTTCACACCGACAGAAGTATTTCTACATTTAACTGCCTCATCCCTGGGCTCTGAAATATCCTCCCAAAATCTCTGTACCTCTCTTACCTTTTCTAAGTTCCCTGTTAAAACTTACTTGGGTCAATTACTTAGTCACCTGTCTTCATACATATTTCTTCAGCCAGCTACCGATGTTTATCTGCTTGCATTCCTGCACAGCACCCTGTGACATTTTCCTGTGTCGTATAAAGGTTTTTGTGTCTGATCTTCACTGTACCCAATCTAAGGACACTTGAAGTTGTCACCAGCTTGAAATAAGAGTTGTTCCACTCACCAGTATTGACATCTTTTATTATGAATGCAAAGAAATTGAAATAGCGCCAAGACAAAAGGAAACATTATGGAAAAATGTTTTGCAGCTTCAACAATGAATTACGTCCTCAGAGGTCTTACCTAGTTCACTCACACCTTGTGCCAAAGCTCTGGGCTTCCAGAGTAGTTGTAACAAATCAAGGATGTATCTTTCATGCTCAGCTTTTGTTCCCTGGTCTCATAAGAAACAAATCTGTGCCACCCACCACAACTCTCTAATTAAAAACCACCTCTCTTTACTCATTCCTATGCGGAGAAGAGAAGATTGTTTTATTCTGCTAAAAAGAGAAAATGTGTTTTTTTTTGGTATGTGAGAAAGTCAGGGGAGATTGCTTCTTATAGCCCAAATGTCAAGTTACTGCTCTGTGCTCTCGTTCTCTGGCTCCTGAGGACAAAATTATAGCCCATTAAGTCGATTAAACAAGATAAGCAAGTCTTTGGTTGATTTTACACAGACTGTCACCAGCACAGTGACAGAATTGAGGATTTTCCCTGCAGCCAGAACATTCCTCAATGCTTTTGTTACATCCACGCACACTGCTCTCCTCCGTAAACATGAGATCATCCGAAGTTCTGTGTCTGAACTTGCACCAAACTCCTCATCACATCTGGGCTCAGTGAGATACTTTTGAGAGCAATCTTACCCTCTCGCCCCACCTGCCGATGGGCGAGCCGGGAAGATTGTGAGAGAGCAATCAGATTCACGCCCGATTTCTCACCTCTCGCTGTCTTGCTGGCACCGGATATCCAGCTACAGAGAGAACCTTGGTGGTACAAAGAACAACACAGCACGGGAAACAGGCCCTTTTGCCCAACGAGCCCACACTGCCATTTTAATAGTGTGAGTTCCCTCTTCCACCCGTGACTCTTGACTACACTTATGGAAACCCACATTGGAAATCAGACTGGGGAGACAATTTAGGGACAATTTGTTACACCAATCAGCCTAAGAGCACATCTTTGGGGTTGTAGGAGGAAACCGGAGCACCCGAAGAAAACCCACACAATCATGGGGAGAATGTACAAACTCCCACAGATATTGGCCCAAATCCATCCAGCAAACAGTGATAGTCACTGATAATGATAAATGATAAACGATAAAGCTCTCAAATGGGAGTTGATATAGGGGCGACAGTCACAGTCTCTGGGGAACAGGCATTTCATTCTCTCCAAGAAGGTCTCCAACCATTAACACTAAGTGAATCAAGTGCCATTTTGTCCACGAATATCAGGGAGATGCTGAAGACTTTAGGTGCAATAACAGTAACGGTGACATATCAGAAACAGCCTTGGTAATCAAGGGCCAGGGACCTTGTTTAATAGGCCGTAATTGGTTAACGCAAACAGAGCTGAGCTGGCTGGAAATATTAAACCTGAGGGTTGGAGGATTTCAGGAGTTGCCGTGTAAATATTCTGAGGCCTTCTGAGATACATTAAGATGTAAAAGGGGAGCGACACTTCGGTCGTATCAGACCCGTCCGGCTCCTTACACCCTTCATCAGAAAGTGGAAATTGAGTTCAGAGGCAGGACGATTTATAGAATCATAGAATTCCCTACAGTGCAAAAGGAGGCAATTCGGCCCATCGAGTCTGTACCAAGTATAATCCCACCCAGGGCCCCATTCCCATATTCCCCTTGACACTAGGCTCAATTTAGTGTGGCCAATGCACCTAATGCACCTAACCAGCACATCTTTGGGCTGTGGGAGGAAACTGGAGCACCCGGAGGAAACCCACGCAGACACAGGGAGAATGTGTAAACTCCACATGGACAGTGATCCGAGGATAAAAATTGAACCTGAGTCCCTGGCGCTGTGAGGCAGCAGTGCTGCCAGTGTTCCACCTAGTAGCTCCCTGCCACAAATGAATTAGGTGCCATAAATCAGCATCCATAGTCCCGATCCTCAAACTGGATCAGACAGTAAGAATTTGCAGGGATTTCAAACTAACTGTCAATAGAGGGCTCAATTAGATAAATATGCATAATCAGAATTGAAGATCCCTACAGGAGGTTTAAGATATACTAAATTAAATCTCAGCCATGCCAATCCGCAGTTGGAGTTGAATAAGACGTGCAAAAATTGATGACAATCAACATGCATAGGCATTTGCATCAGAATAGAAGGGTTTGTATGAATATACAAGGATTTGTACAAGCGTACAAGGATTTGTATGAGTGTACACCAGTTTGTATCAGTATACTAGTGTTTGTACGAGTATAGAAGTATTTGTATCAGTGTACAATGGTGTGTATCAGTGTACAAGTGTTTATATCAGTATACAAAGTTGCCTATTGGAATCACACCAGCGTATGCCATTTTCTAGTGTATGATAGAAAGTCTCGTACAAGGCATCTCTAATTATAGTGATTTATCTGGATGAATGCTGGTACATTGTGTGTAGAACACAGATCGAAGGTGAAGAAGCTTTGAGGCAGTTTAAGGAAGCTGGTGTTAGGCTGAAACAGGGGAAATGGACGCTTCAATCAGAAGAAGCTTCCATCTCAGGATTGGGGTCGATTCAAAAGGACTACATCCATTGGAAGAAAAGGTAAAAAGCATCAAGGAGGTTCCACAGCCAAAAGGTACATCTGAACTAATGTCATTTCTGCGGATGATAAACTAATATCAACAAGGACACAGTGGATCATCCCAGCAGGAGGGTGAGTCAACCTATGGGGAGGCTGTATAGCTCAAGGATGGAGGGGCAGTGGGAGTCAGGGAGTCCAGTAATGCTGTCGCATTGCAATTTAGCCCGGCCTTGTAGTATACATATATATATGAGTCTATACTTGGCAATGAAGCCTTTTGTTCAATTGAGACAATGGTTCTCCATCTTTTGCAGGGAGCAGCTCTTGTGAGTTTCCTAATGCAGGAATACAGAGATCATCTACAATGGCCCAGTGCTGTCTCACACTCCATGGGTCAAAGCCATGACCTTTCTGACCTTACAGCCCAGTCCCACAAGGGACAATGTTGCTGCCTCCCCATGAATACTGGCTCCGTACTCTTTCCTTTGAATTGTGCAAGCAGGCTAGACGGAATGCAAAATTAAAACAGTTTATCAGAAGTCATCAACAGAGACAAATGGAGGCTTGAAAACTAAATAATGCACCGTAAAAAAACCCTTCATCTTATGTCTGCCTTTGCTGGAGTCCAATCGATAGAGATTGATCACTGTTATTAGACAGCAACTCCATTATCGTATCACGTGACTACCAGGATGGCAGAAGGCGAGATCGCTCATGTTTGTTTCATGTCTCACAATTCCGACGTCTCCGGGGAAATTGGCTTTCTTTTGCTGTTAAGCAGCAAAGTGACAGGGCATTTGGTGAGGTGAAATTAACAAGCCTCTGTTGCAGCATTTCAAAACACACACACGTTTCGCATTTTTCCCAAATTATCTTTTTTGTCTTGATTTATGACAGAGACTTTGCATAGAGCCAAGTGACCCAGATATCATTGGTGCTGTACTGGGCAAGACTGAGTCTCTGCTTGGATACCAGCTTTCCTTCTCTCCTGTAAACTTCTTCTTTGATGTTTAGGATCAAAGTTACCTTATGATGAGCCAGATTTATTTTGATACTGGTTTCTCTCCCTCCCCCCTCCTCACATTGTTAGGCCTGGAACCCCCAGATGCAATAGGACATTCACATCGTGTCTCGATGGGTGCAGCTTCAACAGCACTCAAGAAGTACGACACCATCCAGGACAAAGCAGCCCCCTTGACTGACCGATCCACGACATTAACATTCATGCCTTCCCATCACTGACGCATAACATGCATCATCTACGAGATGCACTGGAGCAAATCATCCATGCTCTTTCGACAGCACTTTCCAAATCCTTAATGCCTACCACCTAGAAGCACAAGGGCAGAAGACACCTGAGAACACCATTTGGAAGTCCCCCTCCAAGCCAGCGCCCCCCCATCCTGACTTAGAAATATATTACTGTTCCTTCACTGTTGGTGGGTCAAAATCCTGGAACTCCCTCCCTAACAGCACTGTGGGTGTACCTACATCTCAGGGAATGCAGGGGTTCAAGAAGATGGCTCAACACCACCTTCTCAAAGAGATGGCCAATAAATTCTGGTCTTGCCACTGATGCAAAAACCTCGTGAAAGAATTCGAACAAAAATCACTTGATTAACTTAATAGAACTTAACAAACCAAAAGCAATGCAATTAATGTTTTAATTTGCAGTTTCAGGGTGCAGGAAGGCAGGCATATTACGCACCATCTCTAATTGCTCTTCTTCTTGAACCAGTTCCTGTGATGAAGACACCCGACAATGCTGAGAATTATTGTCCCACTGTAATATAGCTGGATCAGCTGATTTCACTTTGGGATTGGAGTCACAGGGTGGCGGGGTGGCAGGGTGACATAGCGGTTAGCAGTGTTGCGTCACAGTATCAGAGACCTGCATTTGATTCCCAGCCTGGATCACTATCTATGTGGAGTCTGTATGTTCCCCTTGTGTCTGCATGGGTTTCCTCCAAGAGCTCCAGTTTCCTCCCACAGTCCAAAAGACATGCTGGTTAGGTCAATTGACCATGCTAAATTCTCCCTCAGTGTAACCCAAACGGTCACTGGACTGTGGTGACTAGGGGATTTTCACAGTAACTACTCCATTGCCGTGTTAATATAAGTCTAGTTGTGACACTAATAAATAAACTTTAAACATGGAAAGCCCAGCCCTCGCTAATGGATATTAGTGAACTGGTTGAGTTTTTAAAGGAGAAATTTCAGGATTTCCTCTTTTCCTGGCACTGGATTTTAATTCCACATTTTTTTTTAACTGAACATAAATTTGAAAACCACCTGCGACGGAAGTTTAGCTCACAATCTCTGAATTAGTCCAGACCTCTGGTCACTAATCCAGTTCCATCGGCACTGCAACACCCCACAGATATTTATTGCTCAATGGAACCTTTGGTGAATCCTTTCCCGACTCTGCCCAAGGTAGAACTTGCAATCTGAAAAGACCCTTGCAAGTGAGGATTTCTAAGGAATGGCCTCCATCTCGTCCCTCCTCATGGAAGTTCCCCTCTCTGCCTCCTAGTATGAGTGCTTTGCTCACATTTCAGACAACGTGGCACTATATTGACACTGCTGCCACCCTTCCTGCCCTTTGCCACACTTCCACGCAGCAACGTCATCCTCTGTCTTTCTGTAGCCAGCAGAATCTTCAAACCTCCTCCAGGAAAATGCATCCACCAACTTTATCACTTCAGCTGAAATAAGCCAAAATCATCCTGTTGAGTCTAAATGATCCCAGAACATGGGCCCATCTGTCTTCCTGACACACTTTGCTTCAGGACTCAAGAAGGAAAATTCATTACAGGTTTAATATTTGTGCAATTTCTTAGTCTGTGACGTCAATGATCTTATCTTTGGAGACATTTCAGATACACATTGAGGATACATCTGCATCCAAACTGTCCTGGCTTGACGTCACGTGGTCTGTGTACAGCACCTCCGCATTTCTCAATATCTGTGCAGCTACGAGAAGAGTTATATCGTTGAATTTCACATCAAAGAGCAAAGAAAATTACAGAACAGGCCCTCGAAGCCTGCGCCGATCATGGTGCCTGTCTGAAGTAAAACCAAAAACGAAAACTCTAAAAGCGTAAAGCCCTCTGAGTCGGTATCCTCCCCATTCCCATCCTATTCATGTATTTATCTAGTTGTGCCTTAAATGCCACTATTCCACCTGCTCCCACCACTTCCCCAGCAAGTGCGCTCCAGGCAATCATAGAACATAGAACATAGAACGCTACAGCACAGAACAGGCCCTTCGGCCTTCAATGTTGTGCCGACCAATATAAAATGCAATGCCCCTCCAAACTAAACCATTCCCTTCTCTTCCATATACTTATCAACTAACCTCTTAAACGCCACCAAACTTCGTGCATCCACAACTGCTGCAGGCAGGGCATTCCACTCCCGAACCACCCTTTGGGTAAAGAACCTACCTCTGACGTCCGTCCTATAACTATCACCCCTTAATTTAAAGCTGTGTCCCCTCGTGCTAGCTTTCTCCATCCTAGGAAAAAGGCTATCCCTGTCCACCCTATCTAAACCTCTAATCATCTTATATGTTTCGATTAGGTCCCCTCTTAGCCGCCTCCTTTCTAACGAAAATAACCTCAAAGCCCTCAGCCTCTCTTCATAAGACCTGCCCTCCATACCAGGCAACATCCTGGTAAACCTCCTCTGTACCCTCTCCAATGCCTCCACATCCTTCTTATAATGTGGGGACCAGAACTGCACACAATACTCCAAGTGCGGCCGCACTAGAGCTTTGTACAGTTGCAACATGACGTTGCGGCTCCGAAATTCAATCCCTCTACCAATAAAAGCCAAGACTCCATATGCCTTCCTAACAACCTTCTCGACCTGACTGCCTACTTTCAGGGATCTATGCACATACACACCAAGCTCCCTCTGTTCATCTAGACTACTAAGAATCCTACCATTTGCCCTATACTCTACACATTTATTATTTATGCCATAGTGCATTACCTCACACTTTTCCACATTAAATTCCATTTGCCACCTCTCGGCCCAGCTCTGCAACTTGTCCAAGTCCCTCTGCAAACTATAACACCCCTCTTCACTATCTACCACTCCAACGACTTTAGTGTCATCCGCAAATTTACTAATCCATCCTTCAATACCCTCATCCAGATCATTTATAAAAATTACAAACAGCAGGGGCCCCAAAACAGACCCCTGAGGTACACCACTTGTCACCGAACTCCACGATGAATATCTCCCATCAACCACCACCCTCTGTCTTCTAATCCTCAATGAACAACATAGGCCATTTAGCCCAACTGGAGGATATTGGTTTTTATCCTTCCATATCTTTCATCTAATATTGTCAGTGTAATTTCTTCCTCGTGTTAATCCAGCTTCCATTTAAATGCATCAAATGCTTAAATAATCACGGAATTGTTAAGTAAGTGGCCATTCAGTCTATCATGTAAGCACTGATTATCCAAATGAGCATGAATACATAGTGCCCTTCCCTGCCATTTCCCCTGCACACTGTTTCCATTCAAATAATGGTTGAGTGCCCTTTAGAATGCCATGGTTAAGCCTGCCTCCGTCACACTTCCTGACAGCGCATTCACTGTGTGAAAACGCTTATTCTCACATTGCATTCGCTTCTTTTATAAATCACTTTAAATCTGTGCCCTCTCATTCTTGATCCTTTTATGAGTGGGAACAGTCTCTCCCTATTTACTCTGTCCAGCCCCCTCATGATTTTGAACATCTCCATCGAACCTCCTCTTAGCCTTCTTCTCTGTGAGGAGAACAGTCCCAACCTCTCCAATCACTCATCATCACTGAAGTTTCTCATCCCTGGAACCATTCTTGTAAATCTCGTCTGCATTCTTTCCTATAGGTTGACATTCTCCTTATAGAGACTTACAAGATAATGAAGGGGCTAAATAGAGTAGAGGTAGAGAGATACTTTCCACTTAGAAAGGAAACCAGAACTAGAGGGCACAGCCTCAAAATAAGGGGGGAGGGGGGTGCAGTTTAGATCAGAGTTGACGAGGAACTTCTTCACTCAAAGAGTGGTGAATCTCTGTAATTCTCTGCTCATTGAAGTGGTGGAGGCTACCTCGTTGAGTATATTTAAGTCACAGGTAGATAGATTTTTGGTAGGCAAGGGAATTAAGGGTTATGGGGAGCAGGCGGGAAAGTGGAACTGATCCACTTCAGATCAGCCATGATCTTATTGAATGGCGGGGCAGGCTCGACGGGCTAGATGGCCTACTCCTGCTCCTATTTCTTATGTTCTTCCAATGTGACACGCAGAACTGCCCATAATATTCCAGCTGAGGTCTAACTAGTGTCTTGTATAAGTTCAGCATAACCTCTTTGTCCTTGTACTCAATGCCCCTACTATAAGTTCATAAAATATAGGAGCAAAATTAGGCCATTTGGCCCATCGAGTTTGTCCCACTATTCAATCATGGCTGGTATGTTTCTCATCCCTATTTTCCTACCTTCTCCCCATAACCCTTCAACCTATTACCAGTTAAAAATCTGTCTAAATTTTTCTAAATTTGTTTAAATCTCCTTAAATTTACTCACTGTCCCAGCATCCACTGGGGTAGTGAGTTCCAAAGATTCACAATCTTTTGGGAGAAGTAGTTTCTCCTCAACTCTTTTAAATTTGCTATTCCTTATCTCTCATCCTACAATGCCCTACCACGTCTACTTTATCCATCCCTTTTATTGCCTTGTATTCCTCAATTTGATCTCCCCTCAATCTTCTAAATTCCAGAGAGGATAGGCCTCAACTATTCAATCTCTCCTCATGTGACAAACCCCTCAAAGCCTATCAATAAAGCTCAGAATGCTATATGATATATCCAGTTCCATCTGCTATCCATCTGTCCTGCCACCTTTAAAGATCTCTGCACATACACATCCTGTCTCTCTGATAAGTGAATGATTTAGGCAATTTCAACCTATTTCTTATTCACGCAGATCACAACATGTTCTTAGTTTGGTGTGAAAATGGTGACTGTCCCATTTAAGGAAGAACGTTGTCACTGCAGAGCTACAGAGGATGTTTATCTGAAGTCGGGGCAGTTGTTGGGACAAATGATCTTTACTCTGCTGTAACTCTGTGCGAGTATTTGATGTTGAGACTCAGTGTTTGATATTGAAGAGTTACTTTGAATGGAAGTCTGTACGCATGATTGCAGTTTTTTGAGAACAAAACATCTAATTAACTCTGGCTTCACTTGCGAGTGATGAATTTAAATGCGCATCCTTTCATTTCTGCCTTGAATGCTGTTTCCATTGTTTGAAGTTTAATTACCTGGTATAAAAGGTGGCACAGTGGTTAGCACTGCTGCCTCACCGCACCAAGGACTCGGGTTCAACCCCCAGCTCGGGTCACTCTCTGTGCGGAGTCTGCACATTCTCCCCATGTCTGCGTGGGTTTCCTTCCACAGTCCAAAGACGTGTTGGTTACGTGGATTAGTGAGGTTACAGGGATGGGGTTGGGCTTGGGTAGGATTCCCTGTCGGACTGTTGCTGCAGACTCGATGGGCTGAATGGCCTCCTACTGCGCTGTAGCGACTCTGAGTCTCTATTCGCATTTTTCATCAGCCTTCTGTCACAGAGGTGTAATACACGGATATCCCATTGGCTAGTTCACACATCAAACTTCTCTTAAAAAGGAATATTTCGCGTACTGATTTAAAATAGAACGGCTGCCAATTTGCATCTGGAGATGTTGCGTAATGGAGATCCCCAAACCTTGACCACTGAGGGGCAACCTCTCACCCACCACTCCCACCAATGAATGGGCCACCCCCCCTCCCCCGCCATGACACACAGACATGAGGGTGACCCAACGACACTCCCAGTCAGAGACCTCACCCCAACCTCCATGAGGGACACAGTCTGATAAGGTGTCACCAAGGTGCCTGTCCCTTCAGGGCATTTAGTCCTCAATCCTTGGCAATGTCGCCTGCCATCCTGGCACTAACAACCTGGGACTGACACCCTGATAGTGTTGTGTCACTGCCAAGGTGACACACTGCCACTATCAGGGTGTTAGTGCTAGCATGGCAGAGGGCATTGCCAAGTTACAAAGGGCATTGCCAGGAAGGCAAGGTAATTGTGGCAGTCTCTTCTATGGCTGAAAGCCACTGCCAGTGCAGCTTGCTATTGCACGTTGAGAGGCCCTATGGAAAAAAAAAATCGACCAAGATCCTCAGATCAAAGAACAAGCCTGTTTAAAAAAAGTTGTTAGAACCGGCAGCTACTGATACTGGTAGGCACTCGAGATCAAAGAGGAAAATCTCTTTTAAAAAACAGGGGAGAGAAAAGAGGAAGCACTTCAGATTTAATCAACCATGAAAGGAAATGAAAGCACTCAAAAGTTACTGCCTGCTGTGAAATAGCCTGCATCTGTCAATCAGGAGGATAGCAAAAGGTAGTGAAGCATGACATTAAATGTAAACAGTGCAATGAGGCCTCTCAACCTGAGGGAGAAGGCAGGGGTTTACCGGGAGGCCAGAACAACCGACCTCAAACCCAGTAATTACACTGAAAAGAATATTCATGAATATTCATCAGATACCCACCACTAATGTGGATTAGATCGGGGCTAACAGAATGGGTGGGGATACTTGGTATGGCTTTGACACCCAGAGAGAATCCCGTTTTGGCCCTCACTCCTGATTCAACAGGTCATCGGAAAGCCCAGCTTTGACAAAGGGTCAAAACGCCAGCTCTTTTCTCTCCTTACAGATGCTGCCAGACCTGCTGAGATTTTCCAGCACTTTCTCTTTTCGCTGTCGGGAATCCTACCTACAACCCCAGAGAATCATCCCAGAGAGTCTGTACTGAAAGCCATTGGATTTCTGAAACAATATTTTCAGGAGAATTGGGAATATCATCCTTGACATTAAGCTAATGATCTCAGCGGAAGAACCATCTCCCTACAGATACAATCAATGAATATTGACTTCCTTTATTTAGCTGCACTTTAACTCAGCCAAGTTTGTCATCTGATATTCTGGAAAGTCTGCAGGCTCGGTGCTTGTGCAAATTACTGGGAAGTAGGATGTATTTGTGCATTTTTGATATCTTTTTCCCTGGGTGGGCTTTATCACAAACACTTTTATGTTTAACTCAAGCCTACCCATCTGGCTCAATTTTTACAAACTGCACACAGATCAAATACATGCAAATGATTTAACAATGCAACATCCTTTCTAAAATTTAAAAAACCCTGCCACAATCAGACAAAGTGCTGTAAATAAAAATTGATGCAGCCCATCCTTAGCTGATGGGAACACTTGCTTCATTTCAGAGATCTCCACTGAGCAACTTCTCAGCGTGCCACTGAACAATGGAGAAATTCAGCATCAAAATACTCTGCTGTTTATGGTTCAATCAGTGGATCCAGTGTAGGATCTGGCAGAATTGTACCCGGGATGATCAGATATGACAGGGAATTTTTTAAGTTGGAAACGGGTCTAGCACTAATGTCCTTTAGAGATGGAAATTCCTGGTCTGACCTACATGTGACTCCAGAACCGCAGCAACATGGTTGACACACTACTGAAATGGCCAAGCAAGTTCAAGGGCAACTAAGGATGGCCAATAAATGCCGGGAAGCCAGCGACACCCGTGTCCCATGAATGAATAGCGTGTTTCATCCACAGAACCTGTCCACAAAGACTTCTAAAAGTTTAGAGGGAAGTTGCAAAGTTTGGAATCGGAAAGGAGTTGGTGCATTGGGAGTGCCTGATGTGAGTGCGCAGGGTGGCACAGTAGTTAGCAATGTTGCCTTACAGCTCCAGGGATCCAGGTTCAATTCCAGCCTCAGGTCACTGTGAGTTTGTATGTTCACCTCGTGTCTGCATGGTGCCTCCTCTGGGTGCTCCGGTTTCCTCCCACACTCCATAGATGTGCGGGTTAGGTTGATAGGCCATGCTAAATATGTTAGGGGGATTAGCAGGGCAAATACATAGGGTTACAGGGCTATGACCTGCGTGGAATTGTTGTTAGGGCAGGCTCAATGGGCCAAACAGTCTCCTTCTGCACCGTAGGGATTGTAGCGATTCTACTGAAATATGGAATGGCAACCGTTAGAGGACTATTGAAATTATACTGTTACATCTGAAAGCAAATTCTGCAATTTATCCAGATTATGGTGTAAAGGATAATGACTGTGGTCTCATTCTAAAATTTTTGTCCAGTCTGAATTTGTGTTTGAGGATGAAATATTGTCCAAACAGGCACAGTGCTCAGCAATGCAACCTCACAGCACTAAGGACCCGGTTCAATTCCGGTCCTCGGGTCATTGTCTATGCGGAGTTTGTACATTCTCCCCGTGTCTGCATGGGTTTCCTCTGGGTGCTCCGGTTTGCTCCCACAGTCCAAAGATGTGTGGGTTAGGTGAATTGGCCATGCTAAATTCTCCCCGCAATGTACCCGAACAGGCAATGAGGTGTGGTGACTCGGGGATTTTCACAGTAACTTCATTGCCATGTTAATGTAAAGCTACTCGTGAAACTAATAAATTAATAAACTTAAAAATAATTTGTTTTTTCAGAGCTCAGTGGGTTCAGGAGGAGGGTAACGTAGTGGTTATGTTACTCACCTAGTGATCCTCAGGCCTAAACTGCAGATCCAGGGATGTGAGGCAAAATATTAACTAAACACATCCACTCCCTGCGAGATGGGGAGGGGGGATGTGGGGAGATGTGCAGAGTTAACCATTCATTTCATCAGTAGGTTAGCTCAGCCGTGTATTAACAGGGTGGGATTCTGAGCCTGTGCTCTCTGTGCATGGGATCACAACAAAATCCAGAGAAAATCAGGCACAGGTTGGCACTGCTGGCGATGATCATATGTGTGTGTGTGGGTGTCTGTCTCATGGGGAGGGGATGATTGCGTGTATTGGAGGTGGATTGGTGTTAACATTTTGTTTTGATTGGTGGTGCAGTGGTTAGCACTGCTGTCTCACAGCGCCAGGGACCCGGGTCCAGCTTGGGTCATTGTCCATGTGGAGTTTGCATATTCTCCCCATATCTGTGTGGGTTTTGTCTGGATGCTCCTGTTTCCTCCCACAATCCAAAGATGTACGGGTTAGCTGGACATGCTAAGTTCTCCATTAGCATTAGGGGGACTAGCTAGGGTAAATACATGGGGTTATGGGGTAGGGCCTGGTTGGGATTGTTGTCGGTGCAGATTCGATGGGCCAAATGGCCTTTTTTGCATTGTAGAATTCTATGATTAGGGAGCCCGGCTGAGATTAGGAACCTCGCTCCAAAACCACTCCTGCCCAACGTGGGGCAGACATTGAGGAAACGGGCAAAATCAGGGTGTGAATTTCTCTGGAATATTGGCCAAGTGGCTATTCTCGGAATCAGTGCCAGTTGTAGCAATCCACTGAAGAACTCTCCTGCTTTTCCCTTCAATCTACTCACACTTTATTGTGGCAACAATTGACTGGTATTCTTGGCTAACAAGCTGCAGCTCCTGGGGGTTTGTCTCGCTGCTTGCTGAGGCTCCTTGCCAGATTACCAGCCGAACTGAGCACATGATCTATCAGCCAGCAGTCAGCAAGCGCGTCACTCGATGTTGTTGCAGGCAAAGGAAGTCTTTAAGTCCTCGGACAGTTATCTCTGACCAATTCAATCAAGGACCTCGTATGTCCAGTTATTAGATCTGATGAGTGGTGTACAAATGGGTTAGCCTCGAGCCCAGTCAGACTGGAAATGTTAATCACCAAGTTCCTGGAAAGAAGAAGCTGGAGCAAGGGGGGAAAAGATAATAAATGAAATGTTCACAGCAAACTTTATCTGGCAGTGCTCGCACAGCGCCTGCAGTAGCTCACAGTATAAATTCGCACCAACAATCTAATCTGCTGGTGAAACAGTTGAGTAACTGATTTCTAAGAATCCAAAATCCTGTGAGAATTTCACAAGAAAGATGGAGATAGCTAGGAACTGGAAACATATGGGCGGCACAGAGGCACAGTAGTTAACACTGCTGCCTCACAGCACCAGGAACGCTGATTCAATTCCCAGCTTGATTCACTGTCTGTGCAGAGTTTGCACATTCTCCCCATATCTGCCTGGGTTTCATCGAGGTGCTCTGGTTTCCTCCCACAGTCTGAAAAGAGATGCATTGTCTCAAACAGGCGATGGAGTGTGGCAACTGGGAGAATTTCGCAGTAACTTCATTGCAGCATTAATGTGAGCCTTACTTGTGACTGATAAACTTTTGAAAAAGCTTTAAAATGTCAATACTTTGAACATGCAGAAGCATCGAGAAATTACAAGGGGTTGTGAATGAAGCTCAGTCCATCGTGCAAACAGCCTCCAATCCATTCACTCTGTCTACACTTGCCGCTGCCTCAAAAAAGCAACCAGCATAATCAAAAACTCATGCACTCATGCAGAACTAGAGGGGACAGCCTCAAAATATGGGGGAGGGAGGGCAGTTTAGAATGGAGTTGAGGAGGTACTTCTTCACTCAAAGGGTGGGGAATCTCTGGAATTCACTGCCCATTGAAGTGGTGGAGGCTACCTCGTTGAATATATTTAACCTCGGGGTAGATAGATTTCTGATAGACAAGGGAATTAAGGGTTATGGGGAGAAAGTGGGAAAGTGGAACTGATCCACTTCATATCAACCATGATCTTGTTGAATGGCAGGGCAGGCTCAAAGGGCTAGATGGCCCACTCCTGCTCCTATTTCTTACGTTCTTATGCTCACCCAGACGTACTATCTTCTACCTTCTTTCTATCAGGAAAAAGATTCGAAAGTCTGAGGTCAGGTACCTACTGACTCAAGAACAGTTTTTTTTTCCCCTGCTGCTGTCAGATTTTTGAATGGACCTATTAACATATTAAGTTGATCTTTCTCTATGTTCTGCACTCTCTCGACTCCTTCTCTATGAACGGTATGCTTTGTCTGTATGGCACGCAAGAAACAATACTTTTTACTTTATAGTAATACACGTGACAATAATAAATTAAATCAAAAATCATTGTTTCATTATTGTTGTACAACTAATAGGCGTGGTGGTACAGTAGTTACCACTGCTGCCTCACAGCACCAGGGACCCAAGTTTGATTCCCAGCTTGGGTCATTGTCTATGCAGTGTCGGCACATTCTCCCCGTGTCTGCTTGGGTTTCCTCCGGGTGCTCCAGTTTCCTCCCACTGTCCAAAGATGTGCAGTTTAGCTTGGTTGATCACGCCGAGTTCTCCCTCAGTGTACCCAGACAGATGCCAGAATGTGTGGCGACTAGGGAATTTTCACAGCGACTTCATGGCAGTGTTAATATAAGCCTACACAAACAAATAAAGTTTAACTTAATATCCCCTCAGTGCTGCCAGCAAGCAATATTGTACCTTCAAAAGTAAACAGCAATTGAAATATTGACACTTTCTGTTCTGATTTTCCAGATTTAATATCTCCTACATAATGAAAGCTTAATTAAGAATTGCAATGCTGTGTTTACAGTACAACATTCTTCGATTGCATTGACAGTATTCATACATTATGTTGCTGCGTTGTTACTTTGTGTTAACTGTACTAAATTATTTTGTATTGCATTACAGAACGAGGGGCATACACGCGATGGGTCGTGAGAGGGCTGCTCTTGGATTTTTTTTTGAGAGTATCCTACTGCTTCACGTCGTTAGTGTACACTTGACCTGGACCATTTGATGGGCAACACGACAGCTCAATGACTATCGCTGTGCTGTACAGATACATGGATTTGGGCCTGTGTCTGTGGGAGTTTGCGCGTTCTCCCCATGCTTGCATGGGTTTTCTCTGGGAGCTCCGGTTTCCTCCCACATCCCAAAGATGTGCTCTTAGGCTAATTGGCAAAACAAATTCTCCCTGAATTGTCTCAAATTTGGTTTTTAATCCATAGATCTATAAACATGGATAGGGATCGCGGGTAGACATGGGAACATCGGGATGGCGGCGCAGGCTCGTTGGGCCGAAGGGCCTGTTTCCTGTGCTGTTTTGTTCTTTGTTAGAATTTTGTCCGTGCCATTACAATATTATGTTAATATTACAATGTTCTTTTGACAGTCTTTGAATATTCCACTGCTACTGCTAAAATGTTTTGATAGTCTTACAATGACCTGCTACCGTGAGGGAAATGATGTAAGGTGCTGTCCTCCGTGTGAGCGAGAAGTCTCACTTATTCACCCTGACTACTGATAGGTTTCATTCCCTGAGGCCAAACCTCATTACAGCCTCAGTTCGAACATGGACAAAAGAGCTGAATTCCAGAGATAAAGTACTGAATGACTGCATCAAGATAGGTTTGACCAAACGTGACATCAAGGAGCCCTAACATTACTAAAGACAGTGAAAATTAGTGGAAAAGTAACTCAGCACTGGTTAGAGTCATGTTTGGCGCGAAGGAAAATGATTGTGGTGTTTGGAGGTTAATGAGCTCAGTTCCAGAATATCCCTGCAGGAGTTCCTCAAGTTAGTGTCCTAAACCCAACCATCTTCAGCTGCTTCACCAATGGCTTTCCTTCCATTGTAAGGTCAGAGTGGAGATGTTTGTTGACGTTTGTACATTGTTCAGTCCAATTTCTCTTGATAATGAAGTAACCTGTGCCCACATACAGACAGACCCCATTCAGACTTGTACCTTCAAAAGTAAACAGAAATTGAAATATTGACACTTTCTGTTCTGATTTTCCGGATTTAATATCTCCCACATAATGAAAGCTTAATTAAGAATTGCAATGTTGTGTTTACAGTACAACATTCTTCGATTGCATTGACAGTATTCATACATTATGTTGCTGCGTTGTTACTTTGTGTTAACTGTACTAAATTATTTTGTATTGGGCTATAAGGGACAAGTAACATTCACAAGTGCCAATTGATGGTAGAATTCTCTGGTCTCATCTGTGATGTGGTATTCCAGCCAAAACTCCATTCACTTTCAGCGGTACTGGAAAATCTCAGCCACAGATGAAGACGGGAGATTTCGGCCAATGACCATGTCCAACAGCAACTTCTCTTGACTTTCATCAGGATTGTTATCACTGAGTTGTCCACCATTCTGGGGGTTGTTCTTAACCAGGCGTGCAAGTATTGTGGTTACAAGGTTGATTGGCCGTGCAAAATTGCTGTTTCCCAAGATATGTAGGTTAGATGGATTAGACATGGAAAATGTGTGGGTTACAGGTATAGGGCAGGAGCGAGAGCCTGGATATCGATACTCTGACAGAGCAGATTTGATGGGCTGAATGGCTTCTTCTGCACTGTAGGGATTCTATAGTTCTATGATAAGAACAGGTCAGAAGCTAGGATTCCAAGAGAAGTAACTCATCTCCTCATACCTACATCTGTTTGCTGTCTAGAAAGCAAAAGGCAAAATTCTGATGGAATGTTCTCAACTTCCAAGAAGGCCAATATCAGCCAGGGCAAAGCAGCTATCATTTGAAACATTCACCCCCTGTGTGTATGCTGTAAATGTGTCAGTTAATGGTAGGGCATTGGGGAGAGTTACAGAACAAAGAGATCGAGGGGTACAGGTTCATAGATCCTTGAAAGTGGAGTCACAGGTGGACAGAGTGGTGAAGAAGGCATTCGGCATGTTTTGTTTCATTGGTCAGAATATTGAATACAGGAGTTGAGGCGTCTTTTTGAACTTGTGCAAGACATTGATAAAGTCATACTTGGCATACTATGTACTGTTCTGGTCACCCTATTCTGGAATATTATTAAACTAGAAAGGATGCAGAAAACATTTACTAGGATGCTATTGGGACTTGATGATTTGAGTTATAAGTGAGGCTGGATAGACTGGGACTTTGATCTCTAGAGTTGAGGGGTGATCTTATAGAGGTTTATAAAATAATGAGGGGCACATATCAACTAATTGGTCAATATTGTTTTCCAAAGATAGGGGAGTATAAAATTAGAGGGCATAGAAATGAAAGGGGAGAGCTATGAAAGTGTGCAGAGGGGTAATTTTTTTTTACACAGAAGATGGTGAGTGTCTGGAACAAGCTGCTAGAGGTAGTAGTAGAGGTGGGTACAATTTTGTATTTTAAAAAGCATTTAGACAGTTACATGGGTATGATGAGGATAGAGGGATATGGGCCAAACACAGGCAATTGCAATTAGCTTAGGGGTTTTAAAGAAGAAAGGCAGCATGGACAAGTTGGGCTGAAGGGCCTGTTTCCATGCTGTAAACCTCTATGACTCTATGACTTATGAAGGCTTCTTCAATGGCGTCTTCCAAATGGGCAAGGGTAGCAGATGCATGGGAACACCATGTCACACACCATCCTGACCTGGAAAAGCATTGGTGCTCCACTCTCACTCGGTCAAAATAAACCACAGCATCGTGGTTAGTGCTACACCACACAGCAGCAGCAATTAAGGGTGCATAATAAAGGCCAGTGTCACTCAGTCCCCCTGAACTAATGAAAATAAAAAGGTCATTTTTGCTTTAATGTGCTGGTGTATTTCATTGAGAGCATTCTGACAGTCTCTCAATAATATTACATTGGTGGAGGGAAAGTGCACAGAAGAAAGTAGATTATTCGATCAAATGTCTTTGGGAATGAAGATGGGTTGAGAGATATAAAACATCTTATGATTTGCTATTAACAATGTTAAGCGATTGCCAGAGAGACTTCAGCTCACATTTCCATCTGCAAGGTCAGACAATTACCGTCTGGCTAAAAGGCAGGAGTGGCTCATCAGGAAACTGTCTCCCGCTCTCAGTCGGAACAAAATCCATCACAAGGAAAGTCATCAGAGAACGGGGTGAAAATGTCAAGGGCAAGAGTGACTCAAGAACTCCTTGTCGAGCCTGAAGAACTCTTCATTTTCTTGCTGGCTGACAAGGAAACTTATTAAATTAAAGCCTTTGCTTTGCCCGTCGCTTGTCCACTTGGCCCTGGTGAAGGGGCCATCAACGCTACCCTGCTTAGGCCTTGGGATAGACTGGCACATTTTGAGGCCAGGACTCCCGTCACTCAGGAGGATATCAGGAGCCAGGAAAATTCCCCAGCTGCCTCAGGATAAAGCTCCAGCAAAGACGGAGGGGTGGGTGAGGGTTGGAGTCTAGCAGGCTGACCTGGAAAAGAGGTCGGGGGGGTCACTGAGATGCTGGGTGCGGTGGCAGACTATTTAGAGGGCTGACCTCGGGACTATGGGACCTTACTCCAGTCAGAGAATGCAAAATGTGAGGCCCGTTGGTACAAAAAGATGAAGTATTTCCAGTCAGTATAACACAACAGAAAAAATATGCACAATACTCAAAAATAATGATGTGAAGATGCCGAAATTGGACTGGGGGGTGTGGGGACACACTAAGAAATCTCAAACACCAGGTTAAAGTCTAACAAGTTTATTTGGTAGCATGGGTTTTCGGAGTACTACTCCATCAGGTGAGTGGGGACAGTTCCACTTACCTGATGAAGGAGCAGTGCTCCGAAAGCTTGTGATTCCAAATAAATTTGTTGGACTTTAGCCTGGTGTCGTGAGACTTCTTACTCAAAAAATTATTTTTAAAGGAAACAGAGTCAAAGATGTTTGTGATACAATCTCTTGGAAGAGGGGACCGAGGGTGGGTCAGTAAATTTGCTGACGACGCCAAGATTGATGGAGTAGTGGATGAGGAGGAGGGCCATTGCAGGTTGCAAAGAGACTTTGATAGGATGCAGAGCTGGGCTGAAAAATGGCAGATGGAGTTTAACTTTGATAAGTGCGAGCTGATTCAATTTGGTAGGACAAACTTGAATGCAGATTACAGGGTCAATGGCAGGGTTTTGAGGAATGTGAAGGAGCAGAGAGATCTTGGGATTCATATTCACAGATCTCTGAATGATGCCACTTAAGTGGAAAGAGCTGTGAAGAAGGCCTATATGATAATGTGTTAGCATTTATTAACAGGGGGTTAGAGTTCAAGAGCTGTGGGGTTATGCTGCAACTATACAGTTGCAGGGCATTCAAATAGGCAGTGGATTGGCATATAGATAGCATTGGAATTGTTTAGGATAGAGGGTCATAAAATTGGTTACATTGGTCGGCGCAACATCGAGGGCCGAAGGGTCTGTACTGCGCTGTAAAGTTCTATGTTCTACGTTCTATGTTCTATACAGGATGTTGGCAAGATCACATTTGGAATATGTGTACAATTCTGGTAGCTCAATATAAGAAGGATGTGGAAGAGAGTGCAGAGGAGAGTTGCCAGGATGCTGGAGGGTAGGTTTTATGAGGAAAGGATGAGGGAGCTAGTGCTTTTCTCTTTAGAACGGAGGAGGATGAGAGGTGACTTAATAGAGGTTTACAAGATGACGAGAGGGATAGATAGCGTGGATGTTCAGAGATTATTACCTTGGTGGATGTAGCTGTTACTAGGGGGCATAACTATAAGTTTCATGATGGGAGATTGAGGAGGGATGTCTGAGGTAGATTCTTCACTCAGTGGTTGGGGTGTGGATTGGACTGCCTGCTGTGATAGCAGAGTTGGACACTTTAGGAACTTTCAAGTAGTTATTGGACAGGCACATGGAGCACAGCAAAATGATAGGGAGTGGGATAGCTTGATCATGCTTTCGGACATAGCTCGGCACAACATTGAGGGCCAAAGGGCCCATACTGTGCTGTACTGTTCCATGTTCTATGTTAAGTAGAAGGTACCCCTCTTTGGAGAGATTAAAGTGCTAAGTGGGAATTATTGGAGTGCAGGATATCCTGGGGTTGTACAAGACATACTTTAAATTGGAGACTGGAGTTCTAGTTCTTTCAAATCTGATCCATGGTTAAATAAGAAAATTCTTCAACCACTCTACAAAAAGCTACAAGGATCAGGAGGGTACAGAGCTGGCAGAATTGACAGCTACGGAGCAGAGTAATTACAGTAATTCTTGATGTAATTCAAGGTCAGAGTTATTCACGTTTACGCAGAAGCATGTGGATGAAATCGGATCTAATCCACAGAATGCAAGAAGAAAAGAATGCTGGAAGTCAATCAGAGTAGAATTCCCAAAGTTATTTGTGAGATTGGGAGATCTGAAAACAATTTATCACATAACACTAAGCCCAGAAGCGAAACTGATCTGTTTGTGTACGCACAGAAAACTGCCACACTTCTAACTTTCAAAGATAAAGAAAGAGATTGACTCAATGATTAGACAACGAGTCATTTCACCAGTGAAAAAACCAATGAGTTAGTGTTCAGGAATAGTACGGGTTCCAAAGCCAATCAGCTGTGTAACGCTATGTGCTGATCCTACAACAAGTAAAATTTATTTGTTCGTGTCACAAGTAGGCTTACATTAACACTGCAATGAAGTTACTGTGAAAATCCCTTAATCGCCATGCTTCAGTGCCTGTTCGGGTGTACGGAGGATGAATTTAGCACAGTCAATGCACCTAACCAGCATATCTTTGGACTGTGTGAAGAAACTGACACATACAGAGGGAGAACGTGCAAACTCCATACAGACAGTGACCCAAGTTGGGAATCAAAACCGCATCCCTGGCACTGTGAGGTAATAATACTAACCACTGTGCCACCATGCCGCATTCAGTAATGCTGTGGAAAGTGTAATGATCAAGAACTTAATCCCCTTTATCTCGCTTCGTAATCTGCTAAAAGTGTTTGTGAAGGTGTTAACTGTTCTACATTAACAGTTAGAGGTTCGTTAATATAAGGACTTGGTACTCGCTTTAACTGAATAATTAACAAATTATTTATTTAACCAACTGGAACTTTAACTAACATAGAACATAGAACATAGAACATAGAACAATACAGCACAGAACAGGCCCTTTGGCCTTCGATGTTGTGCCGACCAAAATAAAAAGCAATGCCCCTCCAAACTAAACCATCCCCTTCTCTTCCATATACTTATCAACTAACCTCTTAAACGCCACCAAACTTGGCGCATCTACAACAGCTGCAGGCAGGGCATTCCACTCCCTAATCACTCTTTGAGTAAAGAACCTACCTCTGATATCCGTCCTATAACTCATACCCCTTAATTTAAAGCTGTGTCCCCTCGTGCTAGCTTTCTCCATCCTAGGAAAAAGGCTATCACTGTCCACCCTATCTAAACCTCTAATCATCTTATATGCTTCAATAAGATCCCCTCTTAGCCGCCTCCTTTCTAACGAAAACAACCTCAAATCCTTCAACCTCTCTTCATAGGACCTGCCCTCCATACCAGGCAACATCCTGGTAAACCTCCTCTGTACCCTCTCCAATGCCTCCACATCTTTCTTATAATGTGGCGACCAGAACTGCACACAATACTCCAAGTGCGGCCGCACTAGAGTTTTGTACAGTTGCAACATGATGCTGCGGCTCCTAAATTCAATCCCCCTACCAATAAAAGCTAAGACTCCATATGCCTTCTTAACAACTTTATCCACTTGACTGCCTACTTTCAGGGATCTATTGACACATACACCAAGATCCTTCTGTTCCTCAACACTATTAAGAGCCCTACCATTAGCCCTATACTCTACACATTTATTGTTCCTGCCAAAGTGCATTACCTCACACTTTTCCACATTAAACTCCATTTGCCACCTCTCGGCCCAGCTCTGCAACTTGTCCAAGTCACTCTGTAAACTATAACACCCCTCTTCACTATCTACCACTCCACCAACTTTAGTGTCATCTGCAAATTTACTGATCCATCCCTCAATACCCTCATCCAGATCATTTATAAAAATTACAAACAGCAGGGGCCCCAAAACAGACCCCTGAGGCACACCACTCATCACCGAACTCCACGATGAATATCTCCCATCAACCACCACCCTCTGTCTTCTATCTGCCAGCCAATTTCTAATCCAATTAGCTAAATCACCCTCTATTCCACACATCTGCATTTTCTGTAGAAGTCTTCCATGGGCCACCTTATCAAACGCCTTACTAAAGTCCATATATACTACATCAACCGCCTTACCCCCATCCACCTCTTTGGTCACTTTCTCAAAAAACTCAATGAGGTTAGTAAGGCATGACCTACCCTTCACGAAACCATGCTGACTATCCCCAATCAATTCATTTCTCTCTAAATAACTATAAATCCTATCCCTAATAATTCTCTCCAATACCTTGCCCACAACAGAAGTAAGACTCACTGGCCTATAATTCCCTGGAAGGTCTCTCTTCCCCTTCTTAAACAATGGGACCACATTCGCTATCCTCCAGTCCTCCGGAACCACACCCGTAACCAACGAGGACCTGAAGATCAGAGCCAGAGGCTCTGCAATCTCCTCTCTTGCCTCCCAGAGAATCCTAGGGTAAATCCCGTCCGGCCCAGGGGACTTATCCAACTTCAAACCCTCGAGAATTTCTAACACATCCTCCCTATCTACTACAATACTTCCCAATTTGCAACCCTGTACCTCAGTGTTCTCCATAGCTACATTTCCAGCACTCTGCGTGAATACCGAAGAGAAATATTTATTCAGTGCCTGACCAATCTCTTCAGGCTCCACGCACAACTTCCCACTGCTGTCTATGACTGGCCCTAATCTTGCCCTAACCAATCTTCTATTCTTAACATATCGAAAGAAAGCTTTAGGATTCTCCCTAATCCTATCAGCCAACATCTTCTCGTGTCCCCTCTTAGCTCTCCTCAATTCACTTTTTACCTCCTTCCTGGCTAATCTATAGCTATCCATTGCACTACCTGAGCCTTCAAGCCTCATCCTTACATAAGCCTCCTTTTTCTTCTTAACCAGCAAATCAACTCTTTTCGTACACCAAGGCTCTCTTACTCGTCCATTTCCTCCCTGCCTGACAGGGACATACTTATCAAGGACTCGCAGCAGCTGCTCCTTGAATAAGCACCACATTCCAGATGTTCCCAGTCCCTGTAGTTCCCTAGTCCAATCTATGCACCCTAATTCTCTCCTGATGGCCTCATAATTACCCTTCCCCCCGCTATAACTACTGCCCCCAGCTTCATGCCTATCCCTATCCATCACTAAGGTGAACGTAACCGAATTGTGGTCACTATCACCAAAATGTTCACTAACTTCCAAGCCTAACACCTGGTCTGGCTCATTGCCCAGCACCAAATCCAATGTATCCTCACCTCTAGTTGGCCTCTCTACATACTGAGTCAAAAAACCTTCCTGCACACTCTGTACGAAAACTGACCCCTCTAACGAGCTAGAGCTATAGCTATTCCAATCAATATTAGCAAATTTAAAGTCCCCCATCACAATTACCCTACTACTTTCACTCCTAATCAGAATTGACTTCGCAATCCTTTCCTCAACCTCTCTAGAACTATTAGGAGGTCTGTAAAAGACTCCCAACAGGGTGACCTCTCCTCTCCTGTTTCTAATCTCAGCCCATACTACCTCAACAGACAAGTCCTCATCAAACTTCTTTTCTATCACCGTGATACAGTCTTTGACCAATAATGCCACTCCTCCCCCCCTTCTACCTCCTTCTCTACTCCGACTAAAACATTTGTACCCCGGAACCTGCAACATCCATTCCTGTCCCTGCTCTACCCAAGTCTCTGAAATGGCCACAACATCGAAGTTCCAGGTACTGGTCCAAGCTGCAAGTTCCTCCCCCTTATTGCGAATACTCCTTGCATTAAAGTAAACGCATTTCAAACCATGCCCCACCCCACCCATACGCCGCTGTGTTTTACAACTCTCTTCTATAACCCCCTTACTCTCATCCCTCTCAGCACCCCAACTACTTAGGATCCCACCCCCCCCCCCCGAATCAGTTTAAAGCCCCCATCATAGCCTTAGCAAATTTTCCCCCCAAGATATTAGTCCCCCTCTGGTTCAGGTGTAGACCATCTCTCTTGAAGAGGTCCAACCTATCCCAGAATGAGTCCCAATTGTTAAGGAACCTGAACCCCTCCCTCCTGCACCATCCACGCAGCCATGAGTTCAAACTATCCCTTTCTCTGTTTATCTCTAAACTATCGCTTGGCACAGGCAAGAGTCCAGAGATAACCACTCTGCCTGTTATGGACCTAAGCTTCCACCCTAACTCCATAAATTTCTGTTTAATATCCCCCTCCCTTGTCCTACCTACATCATGTGTCCCCACATGAACTATGACTTGGGGCTGACTCCCCTCACCCTTAAGAATCTTAAAAACCCGATCTGCGACATCCTGGACACCAGCCCCTGGGAGGCAACACACCAGCCCTGAGTCCTGTTTATTACTATTTACCCTCCTATCTGTCCCTCTAACTATGGAGTCTCCTATAACTAGGCCTAATCTCTTATTCCCCCCACCCACCTTAGCATTCTCAGCAGGCTCACCCCCAAGAGACCTGCTCCCTTTGGTCAGCTCCAGTTGATTCTTCCTCAACTGTAGCCTCCAAGGCAGAAAATTTATTTTGGAGGGGAACAGCCCCAGGGGATTGTCTCTCCGATTGCTTCTTACCCCTCCTCCTAATAGTTACCCAATTATCACTTTTAGGAGTTACAATCTCTTTGTTACTCCTGCCTATATCCTCCTCAACCTCTCGAATTACCCTGAGTTCCTCTACTTCCAGCTCCAGCTCCTTAACACGATCCTCAAGGAGCTGCAAATGTGCACACTTCCTGCAGGTGTAATCAGCAGGAACACTACTGGTGTCCCTCACCTCATACATACTGCAGGAGGTGCAACGTACTGCCTGCACTGCCATCACTGTTACTTTAATTTGCAGGAGAGAAAAAAAAAACTTCACACACACTTTTATTATTAGGTTAGAGGAGGGGGGAGGGTGGGATACTCTACCTGTGTAGAGTATCGGGTTTCCTCTCTGGACCAATTTATAGAGTCAGAGAGAAAAACTACAACTACCGGCAGCCCCTAGTGACGACTTCCGGTTACAAGTTAGTTCAAATAAAAAACGGCAAAAACTACTCCCGCTCGCTGTTTTAAACAAAGAGAAAAGTTAAAAAACTACTTAACAATCGAACTTCTCACTCTCCCAAATCGCTGCCTCTCCGTGCTGCTCCAATGGAACAATGAGGCCGATACCCAGAGGTTAGTACTTATATAGCTTAAAAACTACAAAGTTACAACCAAGTAACATTTTAATTAAAGGGAAGTTTGACTGAAATGCTGTTCAAATAAAGACAAGGATCATTCAGTATCAAAAGAATAATAACAGAACCTTAGTCACTCTTAAAAAGTATATACAACCAAGTCTAATAGCGTTCGGAAGCTTTGGAGTTTTTTCTGGTAATTTCTCTGTGAGGTTTTTCTGGCTTGATATTCTGTTGTTTGATGGAGGATTCTCATCGGAAATAGTTCTTTTAGTGGCTGGGTGGAGAACTACTCCAGAAATGGCCTTCTGTGCTGCTTCTCAGTTGAACTCAACTAAACTCACTAATCGAATGGAATTGCAGACAAGCAGTTGAGTTCCTCTCAATATTCCTGATGACTTATTCATTCCCTGTAACCAGATTGGTCTGAGTTGGACAGTGGTGGCAAAGTTCAAATTTGATAAATTCTTTAATCTGATATGCTATCAAAATACAAACACCTGCAAAGTCTGTACCAAGGCAACCCTAATGCTTGGGGTCTTAGTTACAATTGATGCAACTTGTGTACCCTGTATTTTAAACATTCAAGCCCTGAATACAAAACCAGCTTTTAAAGTGACTATACATTGTTGTTTTCCTTCTCATATTTTGCATTCTTTACAAACTCAACTTCACAACGAAACAGAAGTCTACGCAATGATATCAGTAGATGAGAGGTTAGTAAAATTTGGGAAGAGCCCAGTATTCTTTAAATTAGATGCTAACAGTGGATTCTGGCAAATATCATTGGAAGAAGAATCGAGGCTTCTCACTACATTCATAACACCACTTGGAAGAATCTACTTTAATAAGTTCCCTTTTGAATAACATCAATCCTAGAGATCTTTGAAAGGACAATGTCAAATCTTTATTACACAGAGTTGCTTGTCATATGGAGGGCATGGTGACACAGTGGTTAGCACTGCTGCCTCACAGTGCTGGGGACCCAGGTTCAATTCCTCGCTTGGGCCACTGTCTGTGTAGAGTTTGCATATCCTCCCCATGTCTGCGTGGGTTTCCTCCAGGTCGTCCAGTTTCCTTCCATATCCAAAGATGTGCAGGTTAGGTGCATTGGCCATGCTAAATTGCCCTTTAGTGTCCCGAGAGGTATAGGTTAGAGGAACTAGTGGGGTCAATATGTAGATGTATAGGAATAGGATCTAGACAGGATTGTTGTCTATAAGAACTGAATGGCCTCCTTTTGCACTGTAGAGTTTCTATGGTTTCAATGGTTTCTATGGATGATGGTTAGAATTCTCTGACCTTGCCCACGGTTGAAATTCTCCAGTCCCAGTGTAGCCAATGACGTGTTGACTAAGCGCCAAATTTCCCGTTGTCATTGGCAGAGGTGGTGGGCGACTGAGATCAGAAAACCCCGGCCAATGCCTAAATACAAGGATCCATTCCGGCTGGGAATGATGTGAGAGTGAGAGTGTGCTGTGAAGACCACAAGAGGTGGGGTTGACACTCAACAGTGAGCGTGGATTTCCGCAGTGAACAGTCAAGTTTCTGGGTCACTTATTGAGAGCATCAGGAAGAAATCCATTGATACCAGAGCCATGAATGAATTTCTGGTTAGATTCGTCACAGGGATACACAGGTTCAATTACAAGGGGGGCACAGGTTTAAGGTGGGGGGGTGGTGGGGAAGTGGGTAAGTGTAAGGGAGATGTACGGAGGGGAAGTTTTTCACACAGAGTGTGGCTGGTGCCTGGAAGAGGAGACGGTGGAAGCAGGCACTTTGGCAACATTAAAGAGGCACCCGGATCTATAAAAGAATAGGGAGGGAATAGAGAGACAGGGACTGAGTAAGAGCAGAGGGCTTTTTATTAGTTTAATTGGGCATCATGGTTGGCACTTACTTGAAGGGCTGAAGGACCTGTTCCTGTGTTGTACTTTTCTTCGTTTTGATAATGGCGAATCAAGTGACAAAATTACAAAATAACAAACTGAACAATTTGTAATACTGGAGGATACCATGCAAGAAGAGAGTGAATTACATTAGGAAGAAGCATATCAGAGTCATTTGACATTGATGCCATCAGAGATATTACAACCCAGCGTTATCTACAAGAACAGCAGCAGACGCACCCTCTACAGGATTGAGCGCACTGTGTTTGCAGGTACAAAGGGATGGAAAATGCAGACCGGTTTATTCTCCATTACATTCATTAACAGAAACAGGGCAGAGGTACTCAGCTTCTGAATTCAGATTGAATGTGAAGGAGCTCGCGGCGACGCCATCCAGAGTTCAAAGATTTAAATGAAGATTGATGAGGTTTGATATGGTACACGTTCAAGGGGAAACAACAGCAGCTGCGTTATCACCCACTGAAAGAGAGAATGTAGAAAAACACAACATTGAATTTGGAGAGAAGTTTTTGTGGAGTGAGAGTCCATACTTCATCAGCGACTATACATGGATGGAACAAAAATAAAGAGGCTCAAAAATCAAATGAGGAATGTAATCGGTGCGGTGAATTCTGCATTAAAAGATACACACACACACACACACACACACACATTTTATATATATATATATATATATATATATATATATACGCACAAGTCTATTATCATATACCATTAAGTTAGTGATCACTGTCAGATGTATTCACAGCTTAAAATATGGTCTCAAGGTAAGATTGTGATATATATATATATATAAAATCACATAATCTTACCTTGAAACCATACTTCAAGTTGTGAATATATCTGACAGTGATCACTGATTTACTGGTATACCATAACAGTCTAGTAATCCCAAGAGCATTGAGATTTGAAATCATACAACGATGCTACATCATTGTAATTTAAATTTCACCAAGTACAGAGTCAGCATTTAGCTGCTGGATCTCAAAATCGCTAAAAAAATGACATCCTGATAATTTACAGAGCACAAACTTTCTCAAGATCTTTGAGTGGGAGAACAGGTTCTGATCTGAAATCATTTGATTTGATTTGATTTATTATTGTCAAATGAGGTAGCATAAAGTGAAAAGTATTGTTTCTTGCGGGCTATACAGGCAAAGCATAGAGAAGGAAATGAGAGAGTGCAGAATGTAATATCACAGTCACTGTCTTTTTAGGGTATAGAGGAAGATACACTTAGTGCAAAGTAAGGCCACTCAAAAGTCTGAGTCAGCGGGGAACAAGCTGTTCTTGAGTACGTGATCTCAGACTTTTGTACCTTTCTTCCGACAAAACAAAGTAGAAGAGAGAATATCTGCAGTGTGTGCAAACTCAACACAGACAGTGACCCAAGTCAGGAATCAAACCTGGGTCTCTGGCACTGTGAGGCAACAATACCGACTAATCACTGTACCACCACATAGAACATAGAACATAGAACATTACAGCGCAGAACAGGCCCTTCGGCCCTCAATGTTGCGCCGACCAATTAGGAACAAGCAGTGACCCTCTAACCTAAACCATTCCCTTTTCATCCATAAACTTATCTACTAACGTCTTAAACGCCACCAAACTTGGCGCATCTACAACTGACACAGGCAGGGCATTCCATACCCTTACCACCCTCTGGGTAAAGAACCTACCTCTAACATCTGTCCTAAAACCACCACCCCTTAATTTAAAGCTATGTCCCCTCGTGCTAGCTTTCTCCATCCTAGGAAAAAGGCTATCACTGTCCACCCTATCTAAACCTCTAATCATCTATATGTTTCGATTAGGTCCCCTCTTAGCCGCCTCCTTTCTAACGAAAACAACCTCAAATCCCTCAGCCTCTCCTCATAAGACCTGCCCTCCATACCAGGCAACATCCTGGTAAACCTCCTCTGTACCCTCTCCAATGCCTCCACATGTTTCTTATAATGCGGGGACCAGAACTGCACACAATACTCCAAGTGCGGCTGCACTAGAGTTTTGTTCAGTTGCAACATGACGTTGCGGCTCCGAAATTCAATCCCCCTACCAATAAAAGCTAAGACTCCGTATGCCTTCTTAACAACCTTATCGACTTGATTGTCATGGTCATCAGTAAATTTTTAATTCCAGATTTTTTTTTGATTGAATTCAAATTTTACCATGGCAGGATTCGAACCTGGGTCCCCAGAACATTAGCTGAGTTTTTGGATGAATAGTCTAGCGATAATACCACTAGGCCATCACCTCCCCCAAAGTATAATGGAGTATGCTGGATCATAAAGGGTTAAATGTAGTGGCGTGGCAGGGAGTGAGAAATACTCAGAAATACTTTGGTCCACCTTGTTGTCTAACGAGGGGCATACACGCGATGGGTTGTGAGAGGGCTGCTTTTGGATTTTTTTTTCGAGAGTATCCTAGTGCTTCATGTCGTTAGTGTACGCTTGACCTGGACCATGTGATGGGCAACATGACAGCTCAGTGACTATCGCTGTGCTGTGCAGATACATGGATTTGGGCCTGTGTCTGTGGGAGTTTGCACATTCTCCCCGTGCTTGCGTGGGTTTTCTCCGGGTGCTCCGGTTTCCTCCCACGTCCCAAAGATGTGCTCTTAGACTAATTGGCAAAATAAATTCTCCCTAAATAGTCTCAAATTTGGTTTATAATCCATAGATCTGTAAACATAGACAGGGATCACGGGTAGAGGTGGGAACATCGGGGTGGCAGCACGGGCTTGTTGGGCCGAAGGGCCTGTTTCCCGTGCTGTTTTGTTCTTTGTTCTTCTTTGTTCTCATGCGAGGTAAGACTCCGGGACTGACTGAAATGAAAGTACAAGAAAAGAAAGACAAGGTCTAAATTTTGTTAAGAGTTTTTCCATCATTTGTGAACGTGTCAAAATAAATGTCAAAGTGTTTATAGCTCACAGTCTCCAGAAATCACTGAAACTACTCTAACGCAACCAATATAACTCACGTATGTCAGTGAGTGCCACGAGATGTGACTTGCTAATCACTGGCTATTAGGAAACTGCCAAACGTTGCAACTAGCTTCATTCTCTCCCACATGCTTTTAGTCAAAACAGGATTTGAGCATGCGCTATGTCGGTAAGTCCTGTTCCTTGATTCATTTGAGATGACCAGGCTCAGGGGAGCGACAGGACCAACACGAATGTCGCGTCGGTGTGCTGTAACTGTTGCCCACTCCTGTGCCTGATGAACAGCGACATCAGCCAGTGCACATCACAAAGCACACACACACAGCTCTGTGTAAAAGCAAATCCATTTGCTGCAACTGCATGAATTTTTCAGAGGCTTTTTTTTTCTTCGTTACACTGAATAAAACATTCGAATGCGCCAAGAGATACTTCAATAAAATATTGGGTGTGCCGTCGAGCTCCCTGTCACTCTTGCGCATTTGTGTTGCGTGCACACTGCGGTACCAATCGTGCAATAGGCACGCGTACAATCCTTGGCTCGCTCTGGCAAATTGTTTTCTAACGCCGTCACCGTCGGTCACGTCCCTTTGTGGGGCTGGCACTCTGTTTTTTTTAGCCCGTCTGTGAGTGTCACGGCGGATTCCACTCTGAGTGGAAGCAATGGAGCAGTCATTTCAAAGGCACACGAGGTTGGAGCAACGTCGAGAGGCACCCTCAGGTTTACCGCCCTGCCTGGGTGGTGTTACCCAGCAAGGGGGTGGGGTGGGGGGATGGTAATTGTTCCCAGAATCGCTGGGTTGCAGACGTGAGAGCGGAAGATTGCTATTATTGATCTTGTGGAGCAGTGGGTAGTAACCGTATCTCTAGACCAGAACTTCCAGGTTCGAGTCCAAGACCAGGACTTGTTGGCGATGGAGAGAGTGTAACACAGCTGAATGGGATGATAGTCAGCTCAGAAATCCTTCCCCCACTGTTCCTCAAAGTGAACGAAAATATGTGTGTGCGTGTCAAGGTACACGTCACAATTGTTCCCTGCTCATGGCGATCTCTAGCTGGACCCCACAGAATTGATACCAGAATTAAAAAATCAGATATTAGGCCTCACTGATAACAACTTGCATTTGTGTGACACCTGCAATGCAGGAAAGTGTCCCTAAACGTGTTTTACAGGGGCAATATTAGACAACAATTGACACTGGCTCAGAGAAGGTACAGGAGCTGAGCTTTAACCTTCAGCTGCTCAGGGCCCAACGTCAACATCTCTCTCTTTGTTCAAGATGCTGCTTAAAACTTGCCTTTCTTGCCAAGTTTTGATCAATACCCGAATTCTGTTTTTGGTTCATTAGGTTACAGAAACAGGAAAAGGCCATTGAGCCCATCAAGTCTGCTCCACCATGGCCGATTGGTATCTTAGAATCATAGAATCCCTACAGTGCAGCAAAGGCTATTCGGCCCATTGAATCTATGCCAACTTTCTGACTGACTATCTTATCCAGGCCCTCTTTCTCCACCCCATTCCTGTAACCTCACACACTTACCCACACTTACCATGGCCAATCCGCCCAACCTATGCACCATGGTCTACTAAGGGGCAATCGATCAGTCAACCTAACCTGTACATCTTTGGTCTGTGGGAGGAAACTGGAGCACCCGGAGGGATGGGGCATTCAGACGCAGGGAGAAGGTGCAGACTCCACACAGCAGCCACCTGAGGCTAGAATCGAATCTGGGCCCCTGGTGCTGCCTTTAAACAACAGTGCCTAACTTGGGGATCGAACCCACGACCCTGAAATTAAGGGTCTCCCGCACTGCTGACTGAGCTTGTTGGGTGCATAGCTTCAGCACCTTTTCTTCCCAGTATTCCCAGGACCCTTTATGTCATAAGAACAATGTCAGACTTTGTCAGTAGTTCCTGCGAAGTACTTTGGGATTCTTTTTATGTTAGATATGTTAGTTAATGTTGGTGCTCTTTAGGTCACCACAGGAACTGGAGTGTGCTGAATTGCATTGAGCAACAGGCCACGTGCCCTCTACCACCTGCTCCAGAGCGAACCATAAAGAGCAGCAGTGTGATGCCAAGCCTGTAGGCACAGAAACAGTGAGCTGGGGAATGCGGGTTGGTGCCAGGGCTTGGCTCAGTTGTTGGTGTGGTCAGGCGTGCCCCAGGCGAAGGTGGCTCAAGCTCTGCAGCATGGAAAGAGCTGCTCTTGGTTCAGGAGAGGCCGAGGTAGCTGGTATCAGCTACTGTCACAAAGGCCTTTTCTGAGCTGCCTTCCAGTAAGCGGGGAGGGAGAGGAGAAAAGCTGGCACAACACTGAGTGCGGCCTCTGTCACTGAGTGCAAAGGGGGGGGGGGGGGGGGGGGGGGGGGGGAAATTTGCATTTGTGTAGCACCTTTTATGTCTCAAATGAAGTGTTTGTTTAAAGTGTCGCCATGGTTATAGTGCAACACAGTGAGTTTGCACAATGTGATGAACTCCAGAGAATTGGTCTCAGTGATGTGGATTGAGAGATAAATATCACCCAGGACAAATAAATGAATACTGTTCTAAATTGTGCAGTAGTAACTTTTAACTGAGAACAGTTTTAATGTCCCTTTCAAAGGAAAGATATATTGATACTGGAGACAGTCCAGATAAAGTTCGTTTTTTCCGGGGTGTGGAGGGATTTTCTTAGGAAAGGACACTGAATAGTTTGGGCCTGTACTCACTGGAGTTCAGAAGAATGAGAAGTGACCTTAATGAGACATATAGGATTTCAGGAAGTTGGCAGGGAATGCTGAGAGGATGTTACCCCTTGTAGGAAAGTCTGGGATCTGAGGGCATAATTTCAGAGTAAGAGGTTGCCCATTTAAGAAAGAATTCTTTTCTCAAAGGGCAGTGAATCTATGGAATCCTGCACCACAGAGGTCTGTAGAGGCAAGGTATGTTCAAGAGTGAGATTTTTAATCAGGAAGAGAATCAAGGGAATAAGGCCAGAAAATGGAGCTGAGAATTATATCAAATCAACTGTGATCTCAGTGAACAGGAGAGCAGGATCGATGGGCTGAATGGACTACTTTTGCTCCTACATTTTATGATCTTATGGCCTGCACAGCAGGCCAGCTAGCGGAGGAGCAAAGTCTATATTCTTTATTCTTTCAGAGGATGTGGCTGTCACTGGCAAAGCCAGCATCTGAGTGTTACTGAGAGACTTCTCAGGCCATTTCAGAGGGCAGCTAAGAGTCAACCACATTATGTGAGTCTGGCATCACATCCATGGGATCCTTGACCCCAAGTAGACATAGAGTAAGGACGTTAGATCTCCTTAAACAGGTTTTTAATGACAATTAAGAATGGGTTTTGGTGAAATGCTAACAGGATGAGACAGAGTAGATTCAGGAAGGATGTACCCAATGGTGGGGGAATCCAGACAAGGAGTTGTAGTCTAAGAGTAATCCTTTTAGGGACTGAGGAGAGGAGAAATTTCATCACCCAGAGTGGTGAATGTGTGGAATTCCCTACCACTGGAAACAGTTGAGGCCAAAATATTATCATAGTATCCCTACAGTACAGAAGGAAGCCATTCGGCCCATCGAGTCAGTGCCAACCACAATCCCAACCAGGCCCTATCCCTGTAATTCTACACATTGACCCTGCTAATCCCCCTGAGTCTAGGGTCAATTTGGAATGGCCAATCAATCCAATCTGTACACCTTTGGACTGTGGGAGGAAACTGGAGTACCCAGAGAAAACCCACACACACACGGGGAGAATGCGCAGACTCCACACAGACAATGACTGGAGTTGAACCTTGGACCCTGGCTAATCATTGTGCCATCATGGGATTTTCCAGACCGAAACTGGAAAATCCCACTCAAGGTCAACGGACCTTTCTATGGTCTGGCCCCCCTTGCCTGCTCTGATTCCCATGGTGTGCGGAATGGGAAAATTCATGCCTATATGCTTTCAAGAAGAAGTTAGATACAGCAAAGGGGATCCAAGGATAAAGAGGGGATCAGGCTATTGAGTTGGATGATTGGCCATGATCATAGTGAATGATAGAACAGGCTCAAAGGGCCAAATGGCCTACTCCTGCTCCTATTTTCTATGTTTTCTGTATTTCTGTGATTTCAGCGAGGGAACCTTCAGTGATCCAGAAAGAATTGGAGAACAGAAAAATTCGGAACAAGCTCATGCCCAGGATACTTGCTGGAAGATACCTTGGTGTAGAGTGGGAGTCAGAATCAGATAAGACTATAAGATATAAAATCAGCATTAGGCTATTAGGCTCAACAAGTCTGCTCTGCCATTCAATAATGGATGGTACAATTCTCAACCCCAGTCTCCTGCCTTTTCCCCGTAACTCTTGATCCCCTTATTAATCAAGAACCTACCTATCTCTATCTTAAAGACGCTTAATGATCTGGCCTCCACAGCCTTCTGTGACAGTAGTTTCACAGATTCACCATCCTCTGGCTGAAGAAATTCCTTTTCATCTCTGTTTTGAAGAAGTATCCCTTCACTCTGAGGTTGTGCCCTTTGGTTCTAGTTTTTTTCCCTTCTGGAGTGGAAATATCCTCTCCATACCCGATATATCCAGGCCTTGCAGTATCCTGAAAGTTTCAATTAGAATCCATTCCCTCAATCCTTCTAAAGTACAGAACCAGACTCTTCAACTCGATGATAGTCACACCTGGAAAACGATTTTGGACAAAGTTTATCGAGAGTGCTCTGTGAAACAGCATCCAGTTGCTGCAAAGCTGAGACAACCAGAGTGTAACCATGCTCACTTCAATTTGAAGGACAATCATTGCCCAGTGAACACTGCATCTGACAGCTCGGGATGAACGAACTCCACTGGATCTGAGCACCACGGTGCTTCTGTAACTCACTCTCGAATTCAAGCAACTCAGCATTCAACAATTCTGCAGTCACATTCTAATTATTCAGTGACCAGAGGGGCTGCCTGGGGTAACGGTGATGTCTTGGGAGCAGAGGGAGTTCACAGTGAATATGAATCAATCCATTGTGTAGATTGCTTTGGGCCATCTATAATTCTAATTTTGTTTCTTCCATTAGAGTATATCCTTTCCTTAAATCCTCTACACTGTCCCAAAGCTGATATCTAATTATAAATGGAGAATAAATGTTTCCCCTGCCCATTCATTTTTGTTGAATGATTACAGAGATCACTGATCTTGCAGTGCATTGCCATTTGAGACTGATTTGCTTTACTGAGGGTCCATACGCTGGAATAGAAAGCAGCTGTTGCGACATTAGCTAGAATTTTGCCAACACCACATCCCTCCCCCCTCCCCTACACCCCTCCCCCCACCCCAGGGGACAGAGCATGAGGCAGGCAGTGTCTGTAAAATCGCACGGGGTTAGGTCTGATTGGATTCCCGTGATGGTCCCACCTTCGGGGTACTTTATTACCATAGAAGCAAACGTAAGCGAATTGCCCACTCAACATCATGCCGTCAGTGGGAGAAGCAAGAGGTGAAAACTCAATGTTTGTGCTCGATTTCCAGTCTCTCATGAGCTTCTCTGGGAAATATTTCTAGTTTCTTGTGGTCTTAGGCAGAGCAGGGCCATACCAAGCTGTGATACAACCAGAAAGAATGCTTTCTATGGTGCACTTGTAAAAGTTGGTGAGAGTCATAGCTGACATGCCAAATTCCCTTAGCCTTCTTAGAAAGTAGAGGCATTGGTGGGCTTTCTTAACTATAGTGTCGGCATGCGGGGGACCAGGACAGGTGATCTGGACTTCTAAAACCTTGATGCTCTCGATAATGGGTATGAAAATGAATTCTGATGAAATTTACTGTGATGACAATACTTGGGACTGGAACTGGTACATCCACAGGTGACTCAGTCCGCCTTGTTGGCCAATAAGGGGCATACCCGCGATGGGTCGGGCGAGGACTGCTCTTGGATGTTGCTTCGGGAGTTGCCTAGTGCTTCACGTCGTTGGTGTACGTTTAAACTGGACCAATTGATGGGCAACACGACAGCTCAGTAACTATTACTATTTGCTGTGTAGTTACAGGGACCCGGGTTGGATCTCCGGCTTGGGTCAATGTCTGTGGGAGTTTGCACATTCTCCTCATGCTTACGTGGGTTTTCTCTGGGTGCTCCGGTTTCCTCCCACACCCCAAAAATGTGCTGATTGGTGTTAATAAATTGTCCCTAAATTGGATCTCCCTTAATCTGGCACACATATAGTTCCCTAAATTTGCACCCCTTTATTGTGGAGTCCACTAGTTGTAGACAAAAGTTGTAGGTAGAAGAAGGACTGGAATGAGGCACTCACTGAGTGTTAAAATGGGCAGCGCGGGCTTGTAGGGCTGAAGGGCCTGTTTCCCGTGCTGTGTTGTTCTTTGGTCAGGACTGGGATGTCCCTTGGTTTTATAATGAGAGATATTGGGATGTTTTATTGGAGATAACAGGTCTCAAAGAGAAATGGAATTTTCCCATCCCACCCTCGATGGGAGTCACAGCAGGTGGAACAGGATCGTACAAACGTCCGCTGATTTTATGGTCTTGGTGCGAATGGGTCCAGAAAATCCCACTCTGTTAAAGTCTCATCTGCATCTCTTTTCTGGAATGCCTACCACATCTTGTGCCCGTCAGGCATTTGAGAAGTCTGCAGTGGACCTCTCCCAACCACCCCCTGTCTCCTCTCCCACCCCCATCACCACTGGGATCATGGAATCCATGCACCAATATCCCATCCCACCAAGAACTACCAGCCAATCAGAGACCGGCAATGCTATTGCACTCAGTGCCACTGGGACTGTTGCCAGTATAGTACCTGTGAGAGAAATACTCCAATAAATAGGCCCAATTCATAAATATTTAGATTTGAGAAAATTTACACAGGCTAATATTTTCACCCAAAAATCTTTATACTGTATAATTCAGGTCAGGAATTCTAAAGTATTTTATGAAGTCTGCCTGGATTATAAATTTTGCATTTTGAATTTGGCTAGGGTAAGCATAACCTACCAGGGAGCTTTTATCAAAGTTTATTTAAGAATATAGTTAACATATAACAATGTTTACCAATAACAAACAAGAAAAGAAACAACCATGATATTGTATAAACCTCAACAACTCTATGAAGTATTCTAATCAAACAAACTTCCCTATAAATATATACATACCACAGGTTTAGCGCACAAAATATGAATGCTCACGCGATGCTGGAACTTAATCCTTTGCTTGGAGAATTGAAGCTCTAACTTTCCAGCCTTGTAACTTCCAGCAGTCCTCAAGGTAGAGAGAATGCCACTGGCTTTTAGCCAGCAAACCACTGCAACAGCCAGAATTCTCTCCAGGAAGGCAGGAAGACCTGCTTCAAGCTAGTCAGCAGAATTTACATCACCAGGGAGAGAGAGAGAAACATTGCTTTTCAGAATGATATTCAAACACTTTCTGAACAAAAATAGTAATCAGCAGCCTGAAACTGAAAATTCAAGAACTCCTGTCACCTGACTGGTAATCATTCTTTCTTTAAACAATGCAAAAACTCATAAAATGCCAGAAATTCCCAAGAAAAATATAAACAAAACCCCATTTAAACTATTGAAGCAGCGATAAAATGACTTCTAAGCGTGGACAAGGGTCATGGGTGGAAGAGGGAATTCGCAATGTTAAATTGGCAGTGCAGGTTCATTGGGCTGAAGGGCCTGTTTCTCGTGCTGTGCTATTGTTCTTTGTTCTTTGCAGACAATTTGGCAACAATAAAAACACCTTCTTATAAAGCGCAGAGTACATGATTTTAAAAAAATAATTTTTTGAAGTTACACTTGTGTAACAATACACAACATGGCAGCAGTAGGCTTAAAACTAGAGATTATCAAATTCATACCATCTACTCGTATCGCAGAGACTTTCTCCATCTTTGGAAATCAAGATATGTTTAAGTGCCTCATTCATTAGCAAAGTAAATGTAAAGAGGATTAATGATGACATAGGCTTTTACTATAGCTATTACATGGCCTGTGACTATAGCCATTGTCTGTTAAGAAGATATTCCTAGAATTGAGCTCAGTGAGTCAGAATGGAACATTGTCAGACCGCCCATTCCAAAGGTGGAAAATATACTTTGGAAAATCCCTACTTCTCCAGTGAAAAAGGAGTGGCACAGTGGTTGGCACTGTCTCAAGGCACCAGGGACCTGGGTTTGGCCCCCGGCTTGGTTCACTGTACAAAGTCTGCATGTTCTCCTTGCCTCTTCATGGTGCTCCAGTTTCCTCCTAAAATCCAAAAAAATGTGCTGGTTAGGTGGATTGGCCATGCTAAATTCTCCCTGAGTATACGCAAACAGGCAGGGAATTGTGCCAACTACGGGGTTTTCACAGTAACTTCATTGCAGTGTTAATATAAGCCTACTTGTGACATTAATAAATAAATAAAATCACTTCATAAAAATATTAAATAATTGAAAGTAATTAAGAATGACTTTTGAACATTCCATTGAGCAGAATGACAGTCTAAGCACACATTGATCAGATATTGACTCTCGACATTGAGGAGTCTTTGACAATTAAATAATAATGTGAATTATATGGAGAAATTAAAATGTAGAATTGCAATGAAGGACACAGCAGCCAGAGTTGCTAAAGATGATATAATCTGGTTTATAAAGATATGAACATACTGGTTTCATTCCAAGAAATCAGAGGTATTTTAGAAGAATTCAGATGCATTTTTGAAATGTCTAATACTTGTCTGGTTGTTGAGGGGGTTGAATCTATTAACTGAAGCACTTTTCTGTGTCCAGCCACCTGACAGCTGAACCACTCAGAGATTTCAGCTAAAAAATTACTTTGAGTATTTGATGGATATCTGTCATTAATTTTAGCTAGCAATGTGTGTTTCAAAGGGGGGGCATTTTCCCATCTCACCCGCCATGGAAGTTGTGAACCATGCAAAGGTCCATTGACCTCGGGCAGGATTTTCCAGCTTTGGGATGAGTGTGGCTGCAAAATCCCACTCACCGTCTTTTTCACTGGAATCACTATTAGAGCTAAGGCCATGGGCAGGTGGCTCAATCTTCCAGTCTCTCTGAAGGCCACTCCTCTTCCCCCTTAGCGGGTCACCTAGCAACAATGGAAGTGTGGCACAAGCCATGCTAAATGACATAGACTTCAGCGAGACCAGAAGATCCTGTCAGTAACTTCCACCACAGGAAGGCACACCGCAGGAAACCTGTGTTTTTTCAAATCTTTTCTAACCATTGACATTGTGATGCACCCTATCCATAGTGAAGTACATTGCAGGTTAAAAAGTTTCTCAGCAACTCTGTGTGGAGTTTGCACATTCTCTCTATTTCTGTGCGGGTTTCCTCCAGGTGCTCCAATTTCCTCCCACACTTCAAACTTGTTTGATTTAGGTGGATTGGCCATGCTAAGTTGCCCCTTGGTGTCAGGAGGATTAGTAGGCTAAATATATGGGTTATGGAGATAGGACCTGGATGAAGTTGTTGTCAGTGCAGACTTGACGGCCTTTTTCTACACTATAGGGATTCTATGATTCTATAATAAATTTGTAAATCACAATGTTTAGTGTTCCTTGTAGCCTCCTGCAAATAGCTTTAAGAACCAATTTATTTTTCGTCTTCTGAAAGTGGAGAGATTCAAATCTTTGAAGAGAGATCCCTGGACCATTATAATGTCCAGGTCATCGTTAGTTGGCCTATTAATTATTCAACAGGCTATCTGGAAGAGGATGATAACTTTTGATAATCATCTGCCTTGTGGTTGGAGTAGTTTCTCAGATCCATAATAAATATCAGTGTGAAGTTGCTGTTTTGAACTTGTGCGAGGGTTTTTGATGATAATCAGGCTTGTCCCCAGTGGGGCTAGTGGTTATACTCACTTCATACCCACTCTTGTATCACTGCTGGATGTAGAGTCTATTTTCTTCTTTTGGATAAACTTTAACTAGACTGGTGCAAAGTAGAAACTTCTTTATTAATTGTCCTTTAGAATTAACATTTTATGGAAAGATTAATTTACTAGAAAGAGAAAGAAAAGAGAGAGAGAATACAAACTAGATCCAAAAGCTTGTACAGGATTCAGCAGAACTGAACAGCAAACATGCAGCTATCCAGAGAATTCTAATTTCTTATCTTATGTTATGAAATTCCCAGGTACAAACAGTACAAATGATGTTTGTAACTTTCGAAAAACAATTCACATCTGTGACCATGGAGCTTGTTTATGACAAGAATCATTTCTGCTTAATACTGCATTTCCAATTGTAGCCAAGTTTCTGAGCTAATTCCAAGCTGAGTTTTAAAATGCGGCCAAGTCATTTTAAATCAGCTTCAAAATGTAACACGATTAGTTACACTAGGCAGGAATATAATAAAATGAAGCCTTTTAACTGGACAAACTATTCAGAGGATCCCATACCAGGTCACAGGTGGGTGGTGGCAGGAGGATGCCAGGGTGGGGATAATTGTGTGATTTCGGGGAGTGGTGTTGGCAACAAGAGGCCTCCTCCCTCCCAATCCCCGGTGTCCTTGGAATGTTCCCCATACGGCGAACTGTTGAATTATACCAGTTGCAAATGGATGAGGCCCTTAACTCATTTATTGCCCATCCCCGATTGCTCTTCAGAAAATAGTGGTGAGCTGTCTTCTTGAACCACTGCACTCCTAGAGGTGTAGGTACACCCACAGTGCTATTAGGGAGGGAGTTCCAGAATTTTGACTCTGTGACAGTGAAGGAACGGTGATATACACCTAAGTCAGGATGGTGAGTGACTTGGAGGGCAACCTTAGATGATGGTGTTCCTAGGTATCTGCTGCTCTTGTCCTTCGAGAAGGCAGTGATTGTAGATTTGGAAGGAGCTGCCTAAGGAACCTTGCTGAGTTCCTGCAGTGTAATCTCGCAAATGTACACAAGGGGTTGCTACTGTTCACCACTGATGGGAGGATTGAATGTTAAAGGGATGCCAATTAAGCAGGTGGTTTGCCATGCATGGTTTCAAGCTTTTTGAGTGTTGTTGGAGCTGCACTCATCCAGACAAGTGGAGAGAGTTCCAATACTCTCTTGATATGTGCCTTGGGGATGACGGACAGGCTTTGGAGATGAGTTACTCACCATAGGATTCCTAGCATTTGACCAGACTTACTACCCACTGTATTATAATAGACCAGTTCAGTTTCTGTTCAGTGGTAACGCCTAGGATGTTGAAAGTAGAGGACTCAGTGATGGAAATACCATTGAATGTTAAGAGATGATGTTCAATTCTTTCTTGCTGGAGATGGTTATTGCCAGACACTTGTGTAGCATGAACATTGCTTGCCGTTTATAAGCTCAAACCTGGAAATTGTCCAGGTCTTACTGAATTGGATAACTTTTGCAAGGAGCTAGCATAGGCAACTGAGGCTAAATGTGCAGTACGATATCTTTGGGTAATCCAAACCAATTTTCCCACCAGACCTCTGTATAGAATGACACCCTGGTCCAAGGGCTAATAAGATGAAGGTAAAATCTTCAAATTAACAAAGAGAAGTAATTGCAATAAACCCAGGAAGATTAACATCGGGAATATAATGAATTGCGTTTGGAATCTGATAAGTGTTAAAAATGGGTTTGACACATTTTTGCCTCATGAATTGCTAATTAGCAACAATTTCTGTTTCAGATTTCACACATTAAGTGTAAGCACTGCAATGCACTCAAAAACGAGACCAATATCATCGCAAGTATGCACTCAAAGATTATTTTTAAATGACTGACTTCTCTCCCCAATGATCTGAAGGAAAAGGAGGCTGCACTTCTTTGTGTCTCTGAGTTGGATCATTGACTGTTAGGCGTAAATTAATGTGGCAGCCATTTTATCCCGAGAAACACCATTGCCATTGGCTAAGTTGACTTTGGAAGTTATTGGAAATACCTTGTGAAAAAATACTGAGGGATCTAAATAAACATCATTTGAATCGTTGTCAAATTAGAACTGAAGAATAACTCTAATGATATTGTTTGATTTGCTACAGATCATCATTGTTAAAATTATTTCACGGGATATGGGTACCACTGACAACGTCAGCATTTGATGTCCATCCCAAATTGTCCATAAACTGATTACTTCTTTGGCCATTGCAGAGGGCAGTCAGGAGCCAACAACATTTATATGGGTCTGGAGTTACAGTTCATAGAATCCCTACAGTACAGAAAGAGGCCATTTGGCCCATTGAGCCTGCACCAACAATAATCCCATCCAGGGCTTACCCCCATCAACCCAGAAATTTACCCTCCTAATCCCCCTGACACTAAGGGGCAATTTTAGCATGGTCAACTAACCTAACCCGCACATCTTTGGACTGTGGGAGAAACCAGAGTGCACAGAGGAAACCCATGCAGACACAGGGAGAATGTGCAAACTCCACACAGACAGTGACCCAGCCAGGAATCGAACCTGGAGGAAACCCATATAGGCAGACTGGTTAAGAATAGCAGATTTAAAGTTTAAAGTTTATTTATTAATGTCACAAGTAGGCTTATATGAAGTTATTGTGAAAATTGCCTAAATGCCACACTCTGGCGCCTGTTTGGGTACACTGAGAGAGAATTTAGCATGGCCAATCATCTAATAGACATGTCTTTTGGACTGTGGGAGGAAATTGGAGCACCTGGAGGAAACCCACACAGACAGTGATCCAAACCCCTCAGCTTCTGGTGTTCAAGTGAAAATGAACCAAGTTGTCCAATTGCTCTTCATAGTCAATACCTTCCGAACCAAGAAAGTAATTGGGGAGCAGGATGGAGGATCACTCTGATAAGGTGGGCTTCTACACTCAGAGTCGTCTTGGGACCTGTTTGCACCCATGGTTACTCCTTCCATTCAGTGGAGCAGTTGGTCTCATGGTATTGTCACTGGACCAGTAGTACAGAGGCCCACACTAATAGTTTGGGGACATGGGTACAAATCCCAACACAACAACTGGTGGAATTTGAATTCAATTATTAGAAAATCAGCAATTGAAAGCCAACCTTAGTAACGGTAACCATGAAACTATCATTGATTGCTGCAAAAACACATCGGGTCCACTAATTCCTGTTAGGGAAGGAAATTAGGGACACCCCGGTGGCACAGTGGTTAGCATTGCTGCCTCACAGCTCTAGGAACTTGGGCTCAATTCCCAGCTTGGAAGTTTGCATGTTCTCCTTGTGTCTGTGTGGGTTTCTTCGGTACTGAGATCATCGCTCTCGTTCCCCTTGGGCAATCGGGTCACGAGATCATCCTGGTGTACATTCCCTTAAAGGGGCCACCTACTACACCCATATCCATGAATTCATTTAGCACCTAAATATCTACCACCTCCAAATTGAATATATTCAATAACTGAATTCACAGGGGCTCCAGTTTTCTCCAACAGTCTGAAAAATGTATAGGATAGATGAATTGGCCATGCTAAATTGCCCCTTAGTGTCAGGGGGACTAGCTAGGGTAAAAGAATAGGATTACGAGGATAGAGCCTGAATGGGAATGTGGTTGGCGCAGACATGATGGGGCAAAAGCCTGAGGTCATGTACCAACCAACTCTTGCCTACTGCTGTCAGACTTTTGAATGGACCTACTTCGCATTAAGTTAATCTTTCTCTACACCCTTGCCATGACTATAACACTACATTCTGCACTCTCTCCTTTCCTTCCTTATGAACGGTATGTTTTGTGTAACGAGCAAGAAACAATACTTTTCACTGTATGTAATAAATGTGGTAATAATAAATCCAATCAAAAAATATAAGAAATAGAAGTATGAGTAAATCAATACAATAAAGATTGATCTTTAGCCTCCACCTTCCCCCGCTTCTTCCTAAGGGTAATTAAGGATGGGCATCAAATGTCCTTTAAGTGAATAAATAAAACTATCTGCATTGTAGTAATTGGAAGGATTGGCGAATTCCAGTTAGTATACAATGAATTGCATACGGATAAATACGCAGAGGTCGCAATTTTCCGGACATTCACACCAACAGGATCTTCTGGATCCGCTGCAGTGAACGGAGATTTGGCTGATGCCAAGCTTCTGTCCTCACTTGTAGCCGCAGTAAGGCTGGAGCGACCGGTAAGATCATGCCCAGAATCTTTCACAATGCCAACACCTCAGTTCGAGGAGCTATTCTGACTGCAAGTGTCTATGTTCGGTACTAAGGTCATCGCGCTCATTCCCATTGGGCGATCGGGTCACGTGATCATCCTGGTGTACATCTCCTGAAAAGGGCCACCTATTACACCCATATCCATATTAGCACCCAAATATCTATCAATTCCAAATTGAATATATTCAATAACTGAATTCACTGTTAGAGAATTCCAAAGATTCACAATCATCTGACAGAAAGATCTCTCCTCATCTCAGTCCTAAATCGCCATTCTCATGTTCTAAGATTATAATCCAGTGTTTTAGACCCTCTGATCATGAAGATATTTCTCAGCACCTATCTGTCAAGCTCTTTAACAATTCAGTTAGACCACCTCGACTTCTTCCAAACACCAGAGGATGTCCAGGGGGCTGGTGGGGGAGAGGTCTCCCTGTACGCTGTGTGTATCAGTTCTCCTCTGCAATAGCAGGGACCAGGACCCCTGGCCACCCTAGCTGGACTGGATACCATTGGAAGCCCCTGGGTGGTCAGGGGCATGGCCAGGCAGTGCCCACCTTGTACCTTGGCAGTGCCCACTTGGCACCATGGCATCGGTGCTTGGTTGGGCATCGTAAGTGAGCCAGAGCAGTGCCAAGGGGATGGGGCCAAAATGGGGTGGAGCTATGACTTGGGGGGGGTGGACTATTCACAATGACAGGGGACTTATGCAAGGGGGGGGGGCTATGCGATGGGGCGGGCTATGCAAGGTCAGAGGTCACGTGGGGGCGAGCAAGCAGTTTGGTAATGGGGGGGTCATAATGAGAATTATGTCATGGCATCGCTAGGTGAATCATTGGAAGGGTTCTGATGCATTGATGCCAGTGACCTGTGTTGGTCTGGTGGGTGACAATTCCACTGATGGTAGAGGGAAAGTGGGAGTTCGATCTCCGTGCTTTTTCTGTCCGCCATCGGCCTTTGCCAATTTGCAGGAACATCATGCCCAATGGTACAGTCCCTGTCCTTGCTGCTTTTGCCGGCCCAGATGGGTCCTTGCCCAGTGAGAATGGAACAATTCCCACCGACTCCCTCAGTGAAAGTGAGCGACTGGATAAAGTGGTAAATGCGGGGTCACTTTTAAGAAAAACTTGGATGGGTTCAGGGATGAGAGAGGTCTGGAGGGATACGGTTCAAGTGGGACGAGGCAAAAAAAAATGGTTTGGAACAGACAAGAAGGGCCAAAAGGCCTGTCTCTGAGCTGTAATTTTCTATAGTTCTATGATCATTCCAAAAATGCGGCTGGCTGAGACAGTGGGTGTACTTTTTAGTTGAGAAGCTGTGCAGAGCGCCCTGCAGGGAGCGGTTAAAAACTTCCCGTGTCACCGTCAGTCGGAACATTCAGACTGACAAGGATTGGACACGCAGCAAAATAATTAAAGACAGGCCGGAATTTTTAAACCATCCCAGGCTGGATGAAGTATGTTTATACCTCATTAAAAAAAACTAACAGGTTATAATTAATGTTTAATTTGCTCCAATATGAGAATTTCTCTCCCACCCCCACACGATGCGGAGAAATTCCTGATTTCTAACAGAAGTGGCCAATCAGAGGCACTATCCCCAATTTCACACACCATTCTGCTCAGAGAGGGAATGTATTTTCAGCAGCACGGCTTCCGTTACCATAACAACACCTGCACTTCATGCTCAAAAACGTGGCAGATTGTCTTCAATAACTGCCTTCACCCTATTACTGTTAAAGATGAGAATAAATTTAAATATTCAATGTGTTAAATGTGATTTTCTTTTCTCTTTTTATGAACATTTTGTTTTGGATCATAAGAGAATTTTTTCCCTTGTATTAAGATCTTTATTTCTATAAATCAGTCACTACTTTCTGTGTTTAGGAGATGTATTCACTCACTTCACTCTCCTGGTCACTCTTTGAGTAACACTGACTCTCCCAGTTGCTCTCTGAGTAACACTCACTCCCCCCCTCCCCGGTCACTCCTTGAGTAACACTCCCAGTCATTCCTCGAGTAACACTCACTCTACTGTCAGCCTCTGAGTAATACTTATCCTTGGAGTCAGTCTCTGAGTAACGCTGTCTTCTAGCCAGTCTGCGAGTAACACTCACTCCGCCGGTCAGTCTCTGAGATTCACTTACTCTAGAAATCCGTCTCTGACTGATACTCTCTTCCGGACAGTCTTTGAGTAACTCTTCTGGTCACTCCCTGAGTAACACTCACTCTCCCAGTCAGTCTCTGAATAACACTTATTCTTGGAGTCAGTCTCTGAGTAATAGTCTCTTCTGGTCTGTCCCCGAGTAACACTCACTCTACTGATCAGTCTCTGAGTAACAGTCAATCTCCTGGTCACTCCCTGAGTAACAGTCATTCTCCCAGTCAGTCCCTGAGTAACACTAACTTTGCCAGTCAGTTCCTGAGTAACAATAACTTTCCCATTCAGTGTCTGAGTAACACTCAATCTCCCTGTCATTCCATGAGTAACACTCATTCTCCACTCAGTCTTTGAGTAACACTCTCCTGGTCGCTCTCTGAATAACACTCACTCTCCTGGTCACTCCCTGAGTAACACTCACTCTCCGGTCAGTCTCTGAGTGGCACTTACTCAGCCAGTCAGTTCCTGAGTAACAATCACTCCACTGGTCAGTCTCTGGGTAACACTCACTCTCTGGTGACTCCCTGAATAGCACTCACTCTCCCAGTCAGTCTCTGAGTAACACTTACTTTGCCAGTCAGTTTCTGAGTAACAATCACTCCACCGGTCAGTCTCTGGGTAACACTCACTCTCTGGTAACTCCCTGAATAGTACTCACTCTCCCAGTCAGTCTCTGAGTAACACTCATTCTCCCTGTGATGTATATAGATAAATATATTTTGAGTGAAGATTGGCTTTGAATTATTCGTGCCTCAACTGCTACCAGGAATGTGAATAACATCCATGTCAATTAATCAAGACAGGCTCAGGCATGACTGAAGGAAATTGGTATTTCATTTGCGTGATGTAGGCTTTGCTAGCTCAGCCAGGATTCATTGACTGTCTCTAATTGCCCCTTAAGAATGAACCACTGCCATCAATGTATTGTAAGTACACCCACCAGGAAGGGAGTTCCAGGGTTTTGACCCAGAAACAGTGAAGGATCAGCGATATATTTTAGTCAGGAATGTGTTGGTTTGGAGGGGGAAATTTCAGGTGATGGTGTATCTTCAATCCTTGTTCTTCGAGATGGTAGTGGCCGTGGAATCAGAAGGTGCTGTCTAAGGAGCCTTGATGAGTTCCTGGAGTGCGTCTTGTGGATGGTACACACGACTGTCACTGTGTGTTGGTGGAGGGACTGAATGTTTGAGTAACAATCAAGTGGGCTGCTTTGTCCTGGATGGTGTCGAGCTTGTTGAGTCTTGTTGGAGCTGCACCCATCCAGGCAAGTGGCAAATATTCCATCACAATCCTGAGTTGTGCCTTGTAGATGGCGGACAGACTTTGGGGAGTCAGGAGGTGAATTATTTGTTGCAGTATTCTAGCCTCTGACCTGCTCTTGTAGACACTGTGTTTATCTGGCTAATCTGCTTCCCCATTGATGGAAAGCTTTAGATACCATGGAAGTGTGTGACAGCCATGTGGTGGTTTGCCAGAACCATCCCATTCCCTGGATCATCTTCCCAGATGTGGGAACAAAGGGCCACACATCCTCAAGCGGCAAGAAGTCTGGTAAGCAAGATTAAAGGCCACTTGAGGTCAATTAACGGGAAATTCCAGCCAACCTACGAGCCACAAAGGCATTGACTGGGACCAGGCTTAAAGCCTGGAGGCCAATCTTCACTCGGAATACATGTATTCGCACAGGGAATCGGGGCGGGCAAGGATTGCAGAACAGCGTTCTCCGTTGGCCTCGAGCGGGATGTTACGAGCCTCAGGCGAGGCGGTAAAATTCCGTTATGTGAACCTTGCTGCGTTTGGAATGTGGAGGATGAAATAGGGACAGTTCATAGAGCAATCACCCAGAGAACCACCATAAACATAAGAGGGGAAGCCGTGAAAGATTGTGTTGGCAGGAGGTTAATGGTTGGAGAAGCCAGAAGGGTTTTCTGTCATGAGGGAAACATTTATTTTGTACTGTGTCAGAGAGAGAAGTTTGAGAAACCTTGCCCGATATGGTAGCTCTATTTAAGTCTTGGATGGGGTGCCACAAATTTCACATTTGCCCTCGTGATTTTGTCAGCTTAACCTAAATCGGTATCCCATAAACAGATCCTCCATCAACGTGAATGGAATCTCTCTGAAGTAAGCATAAGCATCAGGCCCGAGGAATGTAACAGTGAGAGCACTCCCCCCCCCCCACCCCTTGCTAACTGACTAATTATGTAATCTCTCTACATGCCTGTTCAGTTTTCTGAAAGAGAACATTCGAGAGGTGAACTCGCTGAATTTACTCCGAGCGAAATATAATTTAAAAGGGTTATATGTTAATATAAGTGAATTCAGGCCACCTAACGTGTGTTTGATAATTACAAGTGCTGTTGTTGAAGTGGAAATTTTCTTGCTTCTTGACTGTGACAGTAAGACTCAATAAAATTAATTCCGACAAAATAACCGGTCTTTATTTACAAAAGACTGCATGCAATATTGGCAAAAGCTTGAGTTTGGACAGCAGTCGTTACGACTTGCTAATTCCTTCTCTAGTCCGTGCTTAAAGAATCAGTTCAGTATTTATGCATAATCATTATCATATTTGCGTGACCAGAGTTTATTCAGAAATTTGATCAATAGTAGAACCATAGGGAAAGAAATCTGCTGTCTTTACTTGGTCTGGCCTACCTATAGAATCCACAGAATCATCACTTCAGTCATACTTGCAGGAAAAGAATGGGTGGCACGGTGGCACAATGGCCAACCTTGCCATGTCACAGCGCCAGGGACCCGAGCTCAACTACCAGCCTGGGCCACTGTCTGCACTGTTCTCCCCATATCTGCATGGGCCTTTCTCGGGTGCTCTGGCCTTATCCCACCATCCAAAAGATGTGCTGATTAGGTGCATTGCCCTGAACAGTCCTGGAAAAGCATCATAAGCAATGTCATAAGTAATGGTACAACTTGCTGATGTCCTAAAACTTACTTTTCTGACCTCCTAGAACTCTTATCATTCATAACTTTATCTTGTCCTTTTGATGGAATAAAAGAAAGCCAATGACTTTGTCATCTCTGACCTTATCTTAAATCTCATTCATATCGTTCTAGGTCATGTACTGAACAAATATTTCTCTTCGGTATTCACGCAGGGAGATGTAAATGTAGTTGTGGAGAACACTGAGGTACAGGGTTGCAAACTGGAAAGTATTGAAATAGATAAGGAGGATGTGCTAGATATTCTTGAGGGTTCGAAGTTAGATAAGTCCCCTGGGCTGGACGGGATTTACCCTAGGATTCTCTGGGAAGCGAGAGAGGTGATTGCAGAGCCTCTGGCTCTGATCTTCAGGTTGCCATTGGTTACAGGTATAGTTCTGGAAGACTGGAGGATAGCGAATGTGGTCCCATTGTTCAAGAAGGGGAAGAGAGACTTTCCAGGGAATTATAGGCCAGTGAGTCTTACTTCTGTTGTGAACAAAGTATTGGAGAGAATTATTAGGGATAGGATTTATAGTTATTTAGAGAGAAATGAATTGATTGGGGATAGTCAGCATGGTTTTGTGAAGGGTAGGTCGTGCCTTACTAACTTTATTGAGTTTTTTGAAAAAGTGACCAAAGAGGTGGACGGGGGTAAGGCGGTTGATGTGGTATATATGGACTTTAGTAAGGCGTTTGATAAGGTGTCCCAAGGAAGGCTTCTGCAGAAAATGCAGATGCATGGGATAGAGGGTGATTTAGCTAATTGGATTAGGAATTGGCTAGCAGATAGAAGACAGAGGGTGGTGGTTGATGGAAGATATTCATCGGGGAGTTCGGTTACAAGTGGTGTACCTCAGGGATCTGTTTTGGGGCCCCTGCTGTTTGTAATTTTTATAAAGGATCTGGATGAGGGTATAGAAGGATGGATTAGTAAATTTGCGGATGACACCAAAGTCGGAGGAGTGGTAGATAGTGAAGAGGGGTGTTATAGTTTGTAGAGAGACTTGGACAAGTTGCAGAGCTGGGCCGAGAGGTGGCAAATGGAGTTAATGTGGAAAAGTGTGAGGTAATGCACTTTGGCAGGAACAATAAATGTGTAGAGTATAGGGCTAATGGTAGGGCTCTTAATAGTGTTGAGGAACAGAAGGATCTTGGTGTATGTGTCAATAGATCCCTGAAAGTAGGCAGTCAAGTGGATAAAGGTGTTAAGAAGGCATATGGAGTCTTAGCTTTTATTGGTAGGGGGATTGAATTTCGGAGCCGCAACGTCATGTTGCAACTGTACAAAACTCTAGTGCGGCCGCACTTGGGAGTATTGTGTACAGTTCTGGTCCCCGCATTATAAGAAAGATGTGGAGGCTTTGGAGAGGGTACAGAGGAGGTTTACCAGGATGTTGCTTGGTATGGAGGACAGGTCTTATGAAGAGAGGCTGAGGGATTTGAGGTTGTTTTCGTTAGAAAGGAGGCGGCTAAGAGGGGACCTAATCGAAACATATATGATTAGAGGTTTAGATAGGGTGGACAGTGATAGCCTTTTTCCTAGGATGGAGAAAGCTAGCACGAGGGGACACAGCTTTAAATTAAGGGTTGATAGTTATAGGACGGATATCAGAGGTAGGTTCTTTACCCAGAGGGTGGTTAGGGAGTGGAATGCCTGCGGCAGTTGTAGATGCGCCAAGTTTGGTGGCGTTTAAGAGGTTAGTTGATAAGTTTATGGAAGAGAAGGGAATGGTTTAGTTTAGAGGGTCATTGCTTTTTTCATAATTGGTCAGCGCAACATCGAAGGCCGAAAGGCCTGTTCTGTGCTGTAATGTTCTATGTTCTATGTTCTACGTGGAGCTAGCCTTATCAGGTCGTACAGATATTAGGCACAATTTGACCTTCCCTGGTCTTATTCGTGTCTTAAGTTATTTGGGGTCAGTCTTATTAAGTCTTACAGAGGCCTGGCATTTTTGGAATATCTTGACCAGCTTTCCTTATTTTGTACCAAATAGTTGACCAATTTTCCCATCATGCCATTACTTCATTTGTGCAACTTCACACTGCAACATAATAGACGGACATGGACCCTTACAACCAGGTGAAGATTATTGATAGGACTGTGTTCCCAAAGGCCAAGATTTTTCTGTCTGGGAAGGCCCAGCATCAGGTGGTCAAAAATGGAGATAGGGAGAGTGGGATGGTGCCCTTGGTTGGGAGAAGTCAAATTAAGTTTGAATTATTGCACGTGATTGACAATTTGAGGAGCTCCTAAGTGGTACATTACCTCTGGCAGCTCATTCCAGACACTCACAGCCTCTGTGTGAAAAAATTGCCCCTCTGGAGCCTCTTGTATCTCTCCCCTCTCACCTTAACTCTACGCCATCTAGTTTTCGACTCCACTAATTTTGGAAAAGATGTTGATATCTACCTCATCTGTGCCCCTCATTATTTTATAGACCTCTATAAGATCACCTCTCAGTCTCCTACACTCCAGGAGATAAAGTCCCAGTCTATCCAGCCTCTGCTTCTAATTCAAACCATCAAGTCCCGGTAGCATCCTAGTAAATCTATTCTGCATTCTTTCTAGTTTAATAACATCCTTTCTATAATAGGGTGACCAGACCTGCACACAGTATTCGAAGTGTGGCCTCACTAATGTCTGGTACAATGACAAAATGTCTCCCAATTCTTGTATTCAATGTTCTGACCAATAAACCCAAGCATGTCGTATGCCTTTTCCATCACCCTGTCCACCTCTGACTCCACTTTCAAGGAGCTATGAACAGTATCCCTAGATCTCTTTGTTCTGTAACTCTCCCCAGTGCTCTAACATTAAATGAGCAGTCCTGCCCCAATTCAATTTACCAAATTTCATCACTCATATTTATCTAAGTTAAACTCTATTTGCCGTTCATCAGCCCACTGACCCAATTGATCAAGATCTTGTTGCAATCCTAGATAACCTTCTTCACTGTCCACTATGTCACCAATCTTGGTGTCATCTACAAACTTGCTCACCATGCTACCTAAATTCTCATTCAAATGGTTGGGGGAGGTGCCTAATAGTCTTCCACTGATGTCCCAGTAACTGGAAGCAAGCCTTCTAATTTAATAACCAGTTTAGTAAAAGGATCGGTGTTATGGGAAAAAGGCAGGAGAATGGGGATGAGAAAAATATCAGCCATGACTGAATGGTGGAGCAGACTCGATGGGCTGAGTAGCCTAATTCTGCTCCTATGTTTTATGGGTCTTCCAACCTGCTGGGCTCAGCACTCACCCCATCTCCATTCCCAAATCCAACCCAAGCCCAAATCCCCAAAGAGGGAAAATCTCACTTGTGTGTGAAAGTTCATTCCGAACTTGGGAACATGGTGTTGGGAAATGGGTCCACTCGCGATTCCTGAATTCATTGAGGAAAGACGGTGCCTAAGTTTAAAAAAAAACAAGTTGGCAATGGAGGTTTGGAGGATATTTGAGAACTTTGTGGATCAGTGACATCAAGACCATTGATACATCAGAACCTACCTGAAGTTGGAACTGGGAGCTCTCGGTTTAACACGTTGGAGGCAGGAAAATGTCGGAAGAAGAATTTTGCCCGAAGAGCAAGAAGAAATTTTGAATTGCAGAAATTCAGTCATTTCCAAAGGCAAAGAGGCCAGGAGCACTGAGAGCACACAATCTGAAGGAAAATGACTACAAATTAGTCATGAAAATGCTAGGGCACCTAAGATAGTACAGGATCCAGTAAAGCAGGAATAAGGGACCTCACTGTGAAGCCACGGCAGCAGATCTGCCCAACACAACAACAGCAGTGGATTAAAACAAAATGTCCACTTCTGTTGTTAATTGTAACCCTTTGAAGCTAGTAAGAACAGGAGTGACAGCTCTGAGATTCAAACACAAAATGTAGATAATCCTTCCACACCATCAATGGGATGATTAATTGAGGTAGATATATTCCACCCTAAGGCGTGTATGTTATTTAGCTTACTCTACCCTCACTTTTTTCTCAATGCTCTTCCATCAACTCCAACCTGTGGTACAGTTTCGCAAATCCCAGGCACCCTTTATTGCCTCACACTCAAAGGGTCATTTGTTACGCAGTACCCTGTGTTGGTTATTTAACAGCAAGTCCTCTTATTTTTAAACAGGAGCCATAGAATCATAGGATAGTTACAGCACAGAGGGAGGCCATGCAGCCCATCAGGCTTCTCCTGGTTCTCTGCAAGAACAACTGCAGCTAGTCCCGCTCCTTGCTGTTTCCTGTCACCTGAAAGTTCTAAGTCTTTGGGGATTTATTGAATTCTTTTGGCAGCCGCTCTCAGACAGCACACTCCAGATTCTAACCATTCATTGCATTCAAAAAGAAAATTGTCACTTTGAATTGATTCTGTTCTCAGTCACTTTAAATCTCTGCCATCTGGTCCTTCTGCCAAAGGCAGTTTGTTGCTGTCCACTCGGTACAGACAGTTCACTCTTTTGAAGTTAAAGTTTATTTATTAGATTTACAAGTAGGCTTACATTAATATTGCAATGAAGTTACTGTGAAAATCCTCCAGTTGCCACACTCTGAGGGAGAATTTAGCACGGCTTCCAGAAACCGGACCACCTAGAGGAAACCAACACAGAAACGGGGAGGATGTGCAGACTCCGTACAGACAGTGACCTACGCCAGGAATCGAACCCAGGTCCCTGTCACTTTGAAGCAGCAGTGTGAATCACTGTGCCACGCTGAAGACCTCCATCGCATTTCTTCTCCCCAAAGGAAAACACATTAGCTTCCAGCCACAAGATCGAAGTTTCTTCCCTCTCGAACAATTTGCGTAAATCCTTTCTCCACCCTCTCCAAGGACATTGCATCTGCCTGAACGTGCGGTGCCCAGAATTGGGCGCAGTACCCCAATTGAGGTTGAATGGATGTTCTTTAAAGGAGATAGTGAAGAGGTTGGAGGTGGTATGTACCATTGTATAAAGCTCTATTGAGCCTGCATCTGGTGTTCAACTGCCATCCCTCAGCAAGATTTTATTAGGTTTTGTGCAAATTCAACTGAATCGTAGCAGAACTAGAATTCATTGAATTCCTGCAGGACACAAGGAGGCCGTTCGGCCCATCAAGCCTGCACTAACAATTCCACCCAGGCCCCATCCCTGTAAACTCAAGGAGAATCTCCTGAGGTCAGAATCAAACCCAGGTCCCTAGCACTGTGAGGCAGCAATGCTAACCACTGTGCCACACAAGAAGGGGACAGGTTGCGTAGGCTAGATATGCATTCCTGCAGAGAATGGAGGAACTGACTACTCGAGGCACTTAATATGATTAATGGAATTGGTACTTCAAAAAAGACATTCCCTCTGGTATATATCCAGCAACGGCATATAACCCCTAAAGATTAGAGCTACTGGGGCTTGTATCAGGAAACATTTCTTTGTTCAAAGGGAAGTGGGAATCTGGAAATAATTCCCCTGCTCCCTCCCCACCAAATGAAAAATGTTAAGGCTGCGGAGGATGTGTCAATTAGAAATTTTATGTTTGAGATCATAGACTTTTGTCAGCTGAGAATGTGCTCCGGGGTTGGAGCCAAGTCAATGCATGGGGTAAGTCTGTTCCACACAGGACAGAATTGCACATTTGCCTTCATTGTGAATGTACAGCTAACTTGTGTTTACTTAGTGTCATCGCTAGCTTGTCAAATACTCCACATGGTTGAAGGGAGCTGTGGTGGGCCAGGGGCCCTTGATATGCCAGCCTTCTGGTACAATTTGAGTCAGGCAAAGAGCCTGGGGCATTGATTGGCACAGTGATCATGAACTGGCATTGGGCATGAGTGTATGAGGGTGGGGAGGGAGGGGCTGAGGGGGAGGGGGGTTGGCGGGAGAGGGTGAGCGGGAGGAGAGGAGAAACACAGTTTATGTGAATTGCTGGCAATCTGAACTTCATGCAGAGTCGGGGAACCCCACACACCACATTCTAATGGCACTGCCAGCAATCCTTGTTTCTGGAAAATACCCTCTGGAAACAAAAGGATTTGTCTGTAGACTATTTAAGATGCTAATTCCACTCTGGGAGGTGAGTATGGAGGGATTTGGGGCTGGAGGGGGGGGCAGGGAGGGAGTAACTATTTTGACTTTTGGGGGGATTGGGTGGAGGAACTCCAGGGTTCACAGAATCCCTACAGTACAGAAAGTGGCCATTCAGCCCATTGAGTCTGCACCAACCACAGTCCCACACAGACCCAATCCCCACAACCCCATGCATTTACCCTGGCTAGTCCCCCTGGTACTCAGGGGTAGTTTAGCATGGCCAAACCACCTAACCTGCACATCTTTGGATTGTGGGAGGAAACCAGAGCACACAGAGGAAACCCACGCAGACACAGGGAGAATGTGCAGTCTCTGCACAGTGAATGGGATTTTATGTCCTCTCTTATCCCAAAACCATAAAATCCCACTCGAAGTCAATAATCCGTCCTTCGTTTGCTCCGATTGCTGTGGCAGTGGGACTGTAAGATTCCAGCCAGACAGTCACCCAAGGACAGCGCAGTGCTCAGCACTGCTGCTTCACAGCTCCAGGGTCCTGGGTTTGATTCCCGGCTCAGGTCACTGTCTGTGTGGAGTTTGTACGTTCTCCTTGTATCTGCCTGGGTTTCCTCCAGTTTCCTCCCACAGTCCAAGGATGTGCGGGTTAGGTTGATTGGCCATGCTAAGAAATTGCCCCTTAGCGTCTAGGGATGTGTAAGTTAGAGGGATTAGTGGGTATAATATGTAGGGATGTAGGGGTAAGGTCTGGGTGTGATTGTATTTGGTGTAGACTCGATAGGCTGAAGGGCCTTTTTCTGCACTGTAGGATTCTATGATCAATGATCAAGGTGGGAATTGAACCCGGATACCTGGTGCTGTGAGACAGCACTACTAAACAATCAGCGTACCAATTGGAATGCAAAAAGTCTCATTACCCAAATGGATGATGCCTGACTTTCAGCCAAATAGACATTTTATTAAAACCAATTTTCAATATTTTATATCCGGTAAAGAGAAACTTCCAAAGAAAATGAAAAATAAAGCAATCTTTCCTAATGTGACATTGATCTTTCTCCAGGGTCACACACAGCGGTGTCCTGGAGATTTTCCAATCCTGTGGACTCCAGGCCAGCCCGGGAGCGTTGGCAACTTAGAATCATAGAATTCCTACAGTACAGAAGGAGGCCATTTGGTCCATCATGTCTGTACCGACCACTGTCCCACTCAGGCTCTATTCTCGTAAGCCCACACATTTACTCTGCTAATCCCCCCAAACACTAATCAATTTAGCATGGCCAATCAAACTAAGGTACACACCTTTGGACTGTAGGAGGAAACAAGGGCACCTGGGGAAACCCACGCAGACACGGGGAGAATGTGCAAACTCCACACAAAGAGTGACCTGAGGTCGGAATTGAACCCGGGTCCCTGGCGCTGTGAGGCAGCAAAACTAACTACTGTGTCACCATGTTGCCCTCGGATAAAAGACTAACTTATTGGCTTATTAAAGGGTAGAAGCTACAGGCAGTGGACCAGTTCACTTATCTTGGCAGCACCCTCTCCCAAGTAGTGACTATTGATGCAGAAGTTAACTGCAGAATAGCAAAGGCAAGTTCTGCTTTCGGTAGACTGCGCTCCACTGTATGGGAACGTTGAGGAATCAGCCCAGCAACAAAACTGAAGGTCCACAGTGTCGTGGTACTCGCTACCCTCCTGTACGCCTGTGAAATGTGGACTGTATATGGAAGACATGCAAAACAGCTCAATCATTTCCACATGACTTGTCTTTGCAGAATATTACACATCTGATGGCAAGACAAAGTACCAGACAATGAAGTTCTCTCTAAAGCAAGTCTATCATCAGTCCACACACTCTTTGTGTGGAGTTTGCACATTCTCCCCGTGCCTGCGTGGGTTTCCCCAGGTGCCCTTGTTTCCTCCCACAGTCCAAAGGTGTGTACCTTAGTTTGATTGGCCATGCTAAATTGATGTTAGTGTTTGAGGGGATTAGCAGGGTAAATATGAGAGCGCAGACCCGGTGGGCAGGTGATGTTATCCGTATGTCAGACAATACCAAAGCAGCTTCTTTTTGGGAAACTCTCTACTGGAAGACACTCGCATGGGCAGCAGGGGAAACATTTCAAAGACACACTCAAAGCCTCCCTTGCTTGACATTGACAGGACCACCTGGGAAACGCTGGTACAAAACTACCCTATCTAGCGCTCCCTCATCCACAAAGGCTGTCAAGCTCACGAAGCAAGATGTATTGCTGAAGCACAACTTAAGCGCAAGGATGCGTAAGTTCAGAGCCACCAGTGCAACAACTACAGTGTCTACACAAGTTGTCCAATATCTGCCAGGACATTCCATGCCCAAACTGGTCATCTTCAGACGCACCGTAACCAGCCTCAACATGACGAATGATGTCAAGGTCCTCATCGATGACGATGGATAAACAAAAACATTTTATTGGCTAAAACAGTTACAGAGAGGACACCGTGACCAGGAGCTTTGGCCTGATGGGATTTTTTTTTTACTTGATTTGATTTATTATTGTCAAATGTATTGGGATACCGTGAAAAGTATTGCTTTTCACTGGAGAAAGGAGAGTTCAGAATATAGTCTTACAATCATAGCTAGGGTGTAGAGAAAGATATTACAGCCGTAAGAGATTGAATAGAACATCACTAGAGAGTTTAAAAGAGTGAGAGTACAGTTCTAAAAGCATAGAATAAGAGTAAAAGATAGAATTCGAGGGTATGCTGGGGACAGCTTGCTCTGCCTCTGCTCTATCATTCCCATTAATTAGCTAATCCTCTGTCCTTACTAATATAATATCCCCAAAACCATGAGCTTGTGCATAACAATCTTGTGATGCCTTAATCAATCGCTTTTGGAGATCCAAATGCAGCAGGGCTGATTCCCCCAGCCTACGGAGCTCTCTAGCAGTGCAAGGCCGGGAGACAGTGGCAGCGACCATGTAGGGGGGCTCTCTGCTGGGCACCACATCCTCCATGAGCCTCCAACTGCCAGATTCCAGCACCGTCGACTCTGTGCTGGAAATCGACGTGGGATTAAAATATTTAAATTTGAATTTGAATCTCATTAATCAGCAGGGGCTGAAGTCTCTGGGTCTGCTAGCATCTCGCCCCTCTGCCAGGAGTGGTTCACTCCAGTCGGATTTATAACAGCTCTTCACTAGCTGGGGGCTGGCGCTCTGACCCTGCTGGAATCAAAAGGGTGGGGAAGGCCATTGAGGCCCCACAGGAGGTCAAGGGTAAAAGGCGGGGTGTCCCTTGGGCATGGCCAGTTTGGCAGTGCCACCCTGGCTCCCTGGCACTGCTTCTGGACTGCCGGAGGGGTGGGGGGAGAATAAATTCAGCAGTGGTCTGGACACAACAAGGGGGCCAGTGGTCAATGGGGCGGGGGGGTGAGGGAGAGGGGAATTAGATACAGTGAAAAGTGTCGATTCTTGTGCACTACACAGACAAAGTATAACATTGCGGCAGTATTTGCGGGGTCACGGGGCTGGCCAGTGATTGGACAGTTGGCAGTGCAGGTGACTGCGTATGCACCAATCTCAGCACTGACAGGTCAGCACACGCGCAATGGCCCACTCAGCACTCTGCTCCAGACCTCTCGTGGGAATTGGCCCCACTCTCTGATTTTCAATGTGATTCACCCTCACGTTTTCTATCACGCACAGAATGCAGAAAATTCATTTTCAAAATCCCGCTGGGAAAAAAAAACCAAGCATTTTCTTTGTACAGTCTTTACACAAATTCAGAAATGTTTCTGGGAGAGTCCCATCCCACCTATCCATGAGTTCCCCTTTATTCATCCTGCCTCAAATAAATTTACTAAGAACAAATTCCCATTCGCAAAACCTTTCTGGAGATTCAGCAAGGGGTCACATCGCCACTGACCCTCTCTGTCCCACCGTAGTTTCACAATCCAGTCACTGCCGAGGCTGAAATTGGCCAGCAGCTTGCTACTCCCTCCAGCTACGACTGTGTGCATTGAGAAACAGCTCAGTTTTCCCAATCGGGGAATTCTCCAGCCAGCTGGCAGACTCTCCATCAGCCTGGTTCAGGACAGTGAGACTGTCGCTGAAGCGCGGCACTTGTCAATTACATACACCATGGTATGCACTTTGCCACAGTTAATACTACAGGGCACGTCCTTACGCTGAGCTGGGGGAAGTTCAACGGAGTTCAAAGGGCAAGTTTTTTTATTCAGAGAGCAATAGGTGTCTGGAACACACTGTCATGTGCTAAAGGCAGATACAATAGAACATTACAGCGCAGTACTGGCCCTTCGGCCCTCGATGTTGCGCCTACCTGTGGAACGAATCTAATGACCCTCTAACCTAAACTATTCCAATATTATCCATATGCCTATCCACTGACTTTTTGAACACCCTTAAAGTTGGCGAGTCCACAACTGCTGCAGGCAGGGCATTCCACGCCCTTACTACCCTCTGAGTAAAGAACCTACCTCTGACGTCCATCCTATAATTATCACCCCTCAATTTAAAGCTATGTCCCCTCATGTCAGCCATCACCATCTGAGGAAAAAGGGTCTCACTGTCCATCTATCTAATCCTCTTGTATGCCTCAATTAAGTTTCCTTCTTCTCTCTAACTAAAACAACATCAACTCCTTCAGCCATTTCTCATAACACCTTCCCACCAAACCAGGCAACATCCTGGTAAACCTCCTCTGCACCCTTTCCAATGCTTCCACAACTTTCTTATAACGCAGCGACCAGAACTGTACACAATCCTCCAAGTGTGGCCGCACCAGAGTTCCATACAGCTACAACATGATAAGTAGAGGCATTTAAGGGGATTTTAGATGAGCACATGACTAGGAAAGGAATGGACGGAGGTGGATGAAGAGCAGGGAGAATCTGACCTCACGTTTGGCACAACATTGTGGGCCGAAGGGCCTGTTTCTGTTTTAGCTGCACAGCGGTGTGTCACGGTGTTTGCAGTGGAAGAGATTGAGGCCGCAGGGCCTGACATCAGTGCAAAACCTGTTCGGTTTGACCCATTCACCACGCAGAAGGCCAAAGCCTTGGATTTCCAATGTAGGATTATTAAGCAAGCACTGATATGTTGTTGGTATTGTGCCACAGGTCTGCAGCAGAACTGCCCGGTTTGGGCAGGCTGGTCCAGATTAGCTGTTTTGGGATGAGACATTTGCTGGGTGGGTGATGCCTTCTCGTGGTGGGTGGGTTCAAATTTATGTTCACTCTTTCTAGCAATCATGCTCTATTAGCTACATGACAGAACTGTGGTGTCGCAATGGTGTAGAGCTCATCCTTACTAGCACAGGACTGCAACCTTCCTCTGCACGGCAACAACTTCCCTGCAATGGGAGACTCTCTCTTGCCCAAGGACACTGGGCTAATTATCTAACCTTTAGTGTTCAGATTCAGAGTTAAGTCAGTACAGCCCAGTGATTGAAGCTGTGGGGGTTGTGTCACACCTGGTGGAGGGTGACAACCAGTGAAGCATTTAGAATAATTTGCATTTATCGACGGAGTTTGTTTTCGGAAGGACTAATTATACATTAGTATGTGGGTATCACAGCCTCAAACTCGGCAGAAATGTGAAGGCTTTCTAAGATTAATGCTCACTTTCAGAGCTCCGTTATATAACCTATTCCTTAAATCCATTAATGTCTCTGTTTCTCAGCACTGTAACACATCTAATTTCAGACTATTTATGACTGCTTAAATGTGGCTGGCATGAGGTTGCAATCGTCATAGTAACCCAGGCTGCTTCTACTAAGGCTAGCCTTGTAAAGTGATGAATATCGCTGCTTGATCCAAGACTGCCAGCGAGAAATTCCAAGCCTCATTAGTTGTACTCATTGAATTTCTTACGGTGCAGGAGGAGGCCATTTGGCCCAATGAGTCTGTACTGACCACAATCCTATCCCCGTAACTCCACATATTTATCCTGTGACTCCCCCCACCTATGCATTCCAGGACACTGAGGGGCAATTTAGCACGGCCAGTGCAACTAAACCGCACGTCATTTCACTGTGAGAGCAAACCGAAGCACCCAGATGAAACCCATGCAGACATGGGGAGAATGTGCAAACTCCATGCAGACAGTGAGCCAAGCTGGGAATCAAACCCAGGTCCTTGATACTGTGAGGCAGCAGTGCTCACCTGTATGCCACCCACAACTCTATAGATCAGAGTTTTGCATAGTTGGGAACACAAGAGAGATAGTCTCTGCACATCTACTCTATTTCCTCCACTGGATGTAGCTGTTACCAGGGGGCAAAACTATAAGGTTCATGGTGGGAGATGAGTGATGCCCAAGGTAGGTTATTCACTCAGAGAGTGTTTGGGATGTGAAATGCACTGCTTGCTGTGATAGTGGAGTTGGACACTTTAGGAAGTTTCAAGCGGTTAATGGATAGACACATGGAGTACACCAGAATGGTAGGGAGTGGGATAGCTTGATCTTGGGATTCGGCATAGCTCTGCACAACATTGAGGGCCAAAGGGCATGTACCGTGCTGTACTGCTCTATGTTCTACGTCCTAACACTCTGTACTTCTTTAAACATGGATTCAGAAGTCCCGCCCTCATTTCTGTACAGTTTGGGAAAAGGAGGCGGGGTGTGAATCACACAGACACAAAATATAAACCTGATGTTCAATTCATAATTAGTACTGAGTTTAAACAGACCCTATTTTCACTGTTCAGAAAGCCTTAACTCTCAGTGTGGGAGTTATAGATTGATGGAGATGTAAACCTTATGGAGTGGGTAGAGTCTATTTCTGTATCGTGGAATAGAATAGAATCCCCACACTTCAGAAGGAGGCTATTTGACCATTGAGTCTGCACCGAATCTCTGACAAAGCATTCTTTTTCCTGTAAGCCCACATGTTTACCCCATTAACCCACTAACCTACACATTTTTGAACATTTTAGGGGCTATTTAGCATGGCCAATCTATCTAACCCGCACATTTTTGGACTCTGGGAGGAAACAGGAGTACCCAGAGAAAATCCATGCAGACACGGGGAGAGTGTACAAACTCTACACAGACAGTGATCCAAGGTCAAAATTGAACCTGGAGGCTTGGGGCTGTGAGGCACCAATGCTAACTATTGTGCCACTGTGCTGTCCCAAATCATGCATTTAAATTATTCAAATTCTTAGCTCTTGAAGAGAAAAAGAATACATTGCCGGAGTGCTTTGATTGACAGCCCATCTGGTGTAGCTTGGAAAGAAGTGTTATTATCTGTTCCTGCAGTGTTATTGGTCTTCAATATTGATTTTTTTTTTAACGGCTGTTAAAACAGCTAAGCCCATCATCAATGCTTGGCTGGGTTTCAAATGTCTAAAACTACATATCTCAACAGGGGTCTGAGCTCACATTTTGACTGACAGTTTTAAAATGCTTTTAAAAGATTAGCTGCTTTTGATGTGGCAACTGAATAGAAGTTTGTTTTAATGCTGATTGATCACTTGAGGGGATTTGAATAGGTTTCATGAATGAAAAGGTTTTTTTTCCATTTGAAGAAGGAATGAGTCAAAGCTGTAGATTTCTAGGAATCTTTTTTTCATCTTCACATGGCTCCCGCTATCTGTCTATTAAGGATACTAGATGAGTAACTCTGGAGTTTGCATGGGGGAATATAAGATGGCATGGGGATGATATTGGGGTGTAAAGTAGCAAGGAAGAGGTTTGGGTGTGAGGTGGCAAGGAGGGTACGCGGGGAGGGGGGGGTAGTGGTAGAGGGGAAGTGCAGCTTGAGAGGCAAATGGCCAAACAGCTTTTTATAAAACTGGTGTGAAGTCTCAGAGAATTGAGGTGAGCCTTAAGCAGTCTGCCTCTACTCTTACCCACTACAATGGCTGCCTTCCTCCCCCACAAGGTTCAATTAATTAATCTAATCCAAAGCCACGTATGATACTAAGTCAATACAGAAAAGTCTCAGGTTGAAACCTCTACTATATCAGTTGGAGCATTTGCAAAGACACATCAAGGGGGATATAAATCAACAGGAAATCCTGTCCCTGTCTAACTATCACATGATTCTAAGCAGGAAATTCATATGTAGATATCAGGGTGATGACAGATTTAGACTTGGTCATGTTGGGTCCACAGTCACATTATCTCCTCATGTACACCTCCCAGACACAGGCCAATTGAATGGATATCAGGAACAGTCATAACCGAGCAAAACTCAACCTGACAAATGATAAGGAAGCGGAGATGAGATCTGGAACCAAATCTTAGTACTAAAGCACAATTTCTTCTCTATTACACTTGTAGCACAGTGGTTAGCACTGCTATCTCACAGTGTCAGGGTCCAGGTTCGATTCTGGCCTCGGGTCACTGTCGGTATGGAGTCTGCATGTTCTACCCGTGTCTGTGAGGATTTCCTCCAGTTGCTCTGGTTCACTCCCACAGTCCAAAAATATGCAGGTTAGGTGGATTGGTCATGCTAAATTGCCCCTCAGTGTCAGGGGAACTAGTTAGGTTAAATGCATGGGGTTAAGGCCATTGGTGGGATTGTAGTCGGTACAGATTTGAGGGGCCAAATGGTCTCCTTCTGTACTGTAGGATTTTGATAGAATTTTCCTCCTGCCTGGATGGCCACCGGAAGTTGTCCCAGAAGTCACATGACGGACTGACAGAAAACTCCGACCAGGAATCAATGTAATGAGGATCAGCTGTGTAGCCTTGCTAGCCTATATAAAATAAAAGTATATTTATTAGTCACAAGTAGGCTTACATTAACACTGACAATTAAATTACTGTGATCTTCTAGTCACCACACTCCAGTGCCTGTTCAGGTACACTGAGGGAGAATTTAGCATGTCCAATTTATCTAACCTGCACATCTTTTGACTATGGGAGTACGCAGAGGAAACTCCCACAGACACAAGGACAACGTGCAGATTCTACCTAAGGTAGTGACTCAAACCAGGAATCGATCCTGGATCCCTGATGTTGTGAGGTAACAGTGCCAAGCACTGTGTCACCCCAGTGTATGAACAGAGCACTGAGCCCTGATAAAGGGGGGAGCCACCTTGATGAATGCAAAGAAGGTATCTTGGGGAGTGAAGAATTTTTGTGTGCATAACTATATTTTATTCTGATCTCGGACTGTACGAAAACTCTGAGTTGGACGGAATTTTGGCCTGTATTAAAATCTGCTCTAATAATCTGACCATCCTCACCTATGTTTTGTCTTTGCCTCTGCCATGTCTTCCTGAAAGACTCTCATTGCTGTTGCTGCCTCTCAGTGCCAGGGACTCAGGTTCAATTCCAGCCTTGGGCCTCTGTATGTACAGAGTTTGCACATTCTCCCGTGTCTGTCCCCATTTCCTAGTTTCCTCCCATAGTGCGAAAGACATGCTGGTTTAGATGCACTGGCCATGCTAAATTCTCCCCCAGCGTACCCAAACAGGTGCCTGAGTGTGGCAATCAGAGGATCTTCACAGTAATTTCATTGCAGTGTCAATGTAAGCCTACATGTGACGCTAGTAAGTAAACTTTAAAACTATGAACTGAGATCTCCTTGCGAAATGGGTTTAAATAGGAATATATTGTGGGCAAAGTTATGCTCAAAGAAGAGCTAGATGTTTATTTCTTTCCTTTTCTGTATTTATTGATTATCCAAAGACCTTCTGAATGAATTTTTTTTTTGTAACTGTATGGGTTATCAAACTGAGCGCATTCCAGCTATCATGGTGGCACATTGGTTAGCACTGCTGTCTCACAGCGCCAGAGATCTGGGTTCAATTCCTGGCTTGCATCACTGTTTGTGCAGAGTTTGCACATTCTCCCTGTGGCTGTATGGGTTTCCTACGGGTGCTCCCATTTCTTCCCACACTCCAAAGATGTGTGGGTTAGGGTAATTGGCCATGCTAAACTGACACTAATGTCAGGAGGATTAGCAGGGTAAATGTGTGAGGTTGTGGGAATAGGACCTGAGTGGGATTGTGATTGGCGCAGACTCGATGGGCCAAATGGCCTTCTTGTGTACTGAAGAGATTCTGTGGACACTGTAGACAATCCCCAACCCCTAATGACATCAGAGCAGGAAGATACTTCAGTTTAATGCTTCAGTTTAAAAGATTTGGATTAGCCTTGATACATTAAGTCTATTTTCCATTCCACAAACGCTACTGAGTTTTTCCAGCACTCTCTCCTATTATTATCAGTTCTTTTTTGGTGTGTTTTTTTCCCATGCAAGTGAGAATCAGGAATCTTTACTGGAGAACTCAGTAATGTTGAGTCGCGTTAACTGGGACTGTTTACAAATGTTCTGGATTTATCCCTGCATACTCTTGGTGTTGTCAAAGTGAAGAATTACACTGTTATTTCACTTGTCACTCTCGCAATGGCAACAGCACAGAGCAGTCACCGGGGTAGGAAGTGGGTCAGGAATAAGGACCCAGCTCCTCCAGGCCCACCTCCCCGCCATTGTTTCTGTCATGCTGACTTCTAATCAATATTCCACTGCCTCCCAACAACTCTCGGCCTCCTGCTTAAATAGATTTTTAACACTTTCTGACAACCAACTGATCCATCAATACTAGGCCATTGGGAAAATCGGATTTAATAACTGGAATAATGAATATTCAACTATGTCTCTGTTTTCAAATCCAGTTTAAACCCACACAAGGAAAGGTCCATGGTGGTTTTAAGAATCCGATTTGGGCCACTTTAGTCCTGGTCCACTTGGGGCAATGGGTCCAAATAGTTCCATTTGTCCAAATTATGTCTTGCTCGGGGAGAACACAGTAAGAAGTCTGACAACACCAGGCTTCCAGATCATTTGCTCAGGAAGGCCAGTGTGGGAAACGGAAAACAGGAATAGTCGCTGTGAGCTGCAGCTGGTGTAATAACCGTAGGCTTCCATTTCTTTTGATGAAGGGATTACCTGCCCACCATCCGAGGGCAGGCGACCTTTCCTGACCTCCAGTCTGCTTTGACCAAAGTGGCAGGTGCCAGGGAGAGATTCCGACATAGCGGCCGGCCTCGGCATTCCAGATTTCCTCAAACCTCTGACGCTCACTACGGAGGGGCCCAAAGATTCGAACCGACCTGAAAAGGGGAAAGAAAAGGAAGAATTTCATCACAAAGATAAACATAGAAACTAAAGCAGGAACAGGTCTGTTAGCCCTCCAAGACTGCGCCACCATTCAAAGAACAGTATATCCTTTCATTAAAAGCCTCATGAGGAAATGGAGGTTGACGGTTATTAAACCAATTGCAGTTCACAGCGACTATTCCTGTTTTTCATTTCTCACACTGACCTCCCGGAGCGAGACGTAATTCGGAAAAATGGAATTATTTGGACCCATTGCCTCAAGTGGAACAGGCCCTTTAGCCCTCCAAGATTGCATCGATTATTTTGACATATCTAGACCAACCACTTACATCCCTCTATTCCTATCTGTTCATGTGTCTATCTAGATAAGTCTTAAAGTCGCTGACATATCTGTCTCAACCACCTCACTTGGTTGTACTCTCTCTGTAAAAAACTTCACCTGCACATCTCAACTGAACCTTTCCCCCTTATCTTGAACTTGTGCCCCCTGTCATTGTCATTTCTGTCCTGGGAAAAATCTTCCAACTGTTCACCTATCTATACCCCCGATAATGTTATAAGCTTCTATCAGATCACCCCTCAGCCTCCGTCCTTCCAGGAAGAACAATCCCAGTCTATTCAATCTCTCCTCGTAGCTAGTACCTCCATACCAGGCAACATCCTGGTAAATCTTTTCTTGTCTCTCTCCAAGGCCTTCTCATCACTTGGCAGCAGATTCTCCCTTTGCTCCTTGTTGTTTCTGTGGAGCCAGGTATTACATGGGTGCTTTCCCAACTCCGCTGCGTTCCAGCCTCCAGACACCTCCCATTTGCTTGCCCCACCCTTTCCTTCCCCTCTTTCCCTACCGATGGGGTAATGGGTGTGGTGAGCACACAGTGAATGAGACCCAATATCAGGCTGACCTCAGCTGTCCCAGGTTCTCGGGCCTGAATCAGAAACACAACATTCCAGTACGTCAACCCACTGGGCTGAAGATTCTGGGAGACGGGGGGGGAGGTGACTGCAGCAGCAAGTAGGGGAGGCCAGAATAACGGTACAATAGAGAAAGACTCCTGTCATACCTGACTCCACAGAAACATCTTAAAATAAAACATTAAAAACATTTATTAGAAGTTGCTGAAAAAAGCAGAAAGGAACTTCCCAGCTCCAGCTCTGTTCTGATAAGCCCAGTTTTCCAGATTAATTGAATATTTAGGCCCTTTACACACTCATCTTAGTCTCATTTTCCAAATGCAGTGCAAGAATGAGGGTCACTCTATCCAGGGAATGAGGATCCCTCTGTCCAGGGAATAGAATGAGGGTCATTCTGTCCAGAGAGTGAGGGTTACTTTGTCCAGGGAGTGAAGATCCCTCTGTCCAGGGAATAGAATGAGGGTCACTCTGTCCAGGGAGTGAGGGTCACTCTGTCCAGGGAGTGAGGGTCATTCTGTCCAGGGAGTGAGGATCCCTCTGTCCAGGGAATAGAATGAGGGTCATTCTGTCCAGAGAGTGAGGGTTACTTTGTCCAGGGAGTGAAGATCCCTCTGTCCAGGGAATAGAATGAGGGTCACTCTGTCCAGGGAGTGAGGGTCACTCTGTCCAGGGAGTGAGGGTCACTCTGTCCAGGGAGTGAGGATCCCTCTGTCCAGGGAATAGAATGAGGGTCATTCTGTCCAGAGAGTGAGGGTTACTTTGTCCAGGGAGTGAAGATCCCTCTGTCCAGGGAATAGAATGAGGGTCACTCTGTCCAGGGAGTGAGGGGCACTCTGTCCAGGGAGTGAGGGTCACTCTGTCCAGGGAGTGAGGATCCCTCTGTCCAGGGAGTAGAATGAGGGTCACTCTGTCCAGGGAGTGAGGGTCACTCTGTCCAGGGAGTGAGGGTCACTCTGTCCACAGAGTTGAAGTAAGGGTGGCTTTGTCCAGGAAGCAGGAGTGAGGGTCAGTCTATCTGGAGAGCGGGATCGAGGGTTGCTCTGTCCAGAGAGTGAGGGTCACTCTGTTCAGGAAGCTGGAGTGAGGGTCTCTCTGTTCAGGAAGCTGGAGTGAGAGTCACTCTGTTCAGGAAGCAGGAGTGAGGGTCGCTCTGTAAGGAAAACCGGACGGAGGATCCTTCATGTTACAGGCACGGGCGGAGAGAACTCTAAGATCCTCGTCATCTCCCTGACCATCCTCAATCAGTGATTTTTGAGAGGCGAGAGTGCCTTTTAAAACTCCTGAGTGTGTGGAACAGCGGCAAGTTTCTCATTGTTTCAAACAAAGAAAACTAATGACTTATTGAAGCACTCACCATGAAATTGAACACGACAGTACTCAATCACATACAGACACACTCAAGGAAAGTACAGAGAAAGAGAATAGTGCACTGAAGCATTCACATACCACACAATGTAATTTTGAAAATCAAAATTGCAGGTCCAATTGAAGGCTTCCTTCACACGCAAAGCACAATTCATTTGGGTTCAACAGTCGAATACAAGGTGAAATTATTCGCAGGAGTTGCTCAAAATTATGGACTTTCTGCAGATTATAAAGTCCGTTTTGTGCGGTATAAAAAGAAAAGGGTCAGTTTTCTGTTTTCCATTCCCCATTCTCTTCCTGAACCTATTAGTGCACTAAGGCAGAGTTCCATCCATTTCCATAGTGAGTTAGTTCCAGAATACTGACATGATATGCCCCAGGGCTGTGGCTCACCAAGAATGTTGTTCACTCTTACTGCCAACCATTGGCATGTTTGGAAAGATTTGCAAGTTGATAATCTGTTTGGTTGTGTTATGAATGCACCTTCCTTAGCCATCAAATCCTGGGGTGGGACTAGAACCCAGAGTCATAGAGGTTTACAAACAAACCCTTCAGCCCAACTTGTCCATACTGCTTTTTTTTTATCACTAAGCTAGTCCCAATTGTCCATGTTTGGCTCATATCGCACCTCACCAATCTTATCCATGTAACTTTCTAAATGCTTTTCAAAAAGACAAAATTGTACCCGCCTCTACTACTACCTCTGGTAGCTCGTTCCCGATCCTCACCATTCCTTGTGTGAAAAAATTGCCCCTCTGGACCCTTTTGTATTTCTCCCCTCTCATCTTAAATCTATGTCCTTTGTTTTAGACTCCTCTACTTTTGGGAAAATATGTTGATCATCTACCTTACCTGTGCCCCTCACTATTTTGTAGGTCTCTATAAGATTACCCCTAAGCCTCGGACGCTCCAGGGAAAGAAGTCCAAATGAAATACTATCTCCATGTAATTCAAACCATCAAGTCTGGTAGCATCCTAGTAAATCTTTTTTGCACTCTTTCTAGTTTTAATAATATCTTCTTTATAATAGGGTGACGAGAACTGTACACAATAATATCTTGTATAACTTCACCAAGACTTCCTGATTCTTGTATTCAATGTTCTGACAAATAAAACAAAGCTGATTGCCTTTTTCACGACCCCGTGACTCCACTTTCGAGAAGCTATGAACTTGTATTTCCAAATCTCTTTGTTCCATAATGCTTCCCAACTCCCTACCATTAACTGAATAATCCTACCCTTGTTCGATCAACCAAAATGCAGCACCTCGCATTTATCTAAATTGAATTTCTGGTTCAGAGGCAGGCCCGCTACCCACTGCGCCATAAGACCTCCCAGTTTGCTGCTTTGGTGGAACCAAAAATGGAACACGCTTGGAGGCTGGGCAATGTTACAGCCTTCAGGTCTTCGTGTACAGTCAACATTCCTTATTCAGAATGTCAACAGGCCAAACATCTGTTCCACCATCTGACCTTTCACAATTCTGGTTTCTTTACCAAAAATGATAATGGTTGTGCTACATCCAACTCTATTCGTTCTCGATGACCGTCCCATCGATGACCATCCCATCAATGACCGTCCTTTTAATGACCATCCCATCGATGACCGCCCCAACAATGACCGTCCCATTGATGACTGTCCCATTGACGACTGTCCCATCAATGGCCGTCCCATGAGTTTGAGCTGTCCACCTCAAGGGGTTCAAATAATTTATTTCTTTCAAAATATCCATTCAAGAATATTTTCTAATAGTCTTTCTGATACATGTAATTAACACAGTTTAGTCTGGAATGCAATGTTCTATTCTTGTGAGCCCGTAGCTGGAATTTCCCACTCCCCCACTGGTGGCAGGGCTCGGGGTGGGTGGGGTCTGAAATTTGATGTGATGGCAAAAACTCAGTTTTGTGCCAGTGGGAAATTTGTTTGGAATTTTATTCTTCCCTATCGGGATAACAGGAGTGAACATAGAACATAGAACGTAGAACACTACAGCACAGAACAGGCCCTTCGGCCTTCGATGTTGCGCCGACCAATATAAAAAGCAATGCCCCTCCAAACTAAACCATTCCCTTCTCTTCCACATACTTATCAACTAACCTCATAAACGCCACCAAACTTGGCGCATCCACAACTGCTGCAGGCAGGGCATTCCACTCCCGAACCACCCTTTGGGTAAAGAACCTACCTCTGATATCCGTCCTATAACTATCACCCCTTAATTTAAAGCTGTGTCCCCTCGTGCTAGCTTTCTCCATCCTAGGAAAAAGGCTATCACTGTCCACCCTATCTAAACCTCTAATCATCTTATATGTTTCAATAAGGTCCCCTCTTAGCCGCCTCCTTTCTAACGAAAACAACCTCAAATCCATCAGCCTCTCTTCATAAGACCTGCCCTCCATACCAGGCAACATCCTGGTAAACCTCCTCTGTACCCTCTCCAATGCCTCCACATCTTTCTTATAATGTGGGGACCAGAACTGCACACAATACTCCAAGTGCGGCCGCACTAGAGTTTTGTACAGTTGCAACATGACATTGCGGCTCCGAAATTCAATCCCCTTACCAATAAAAACTAAGACTCCATATGCCTTCTTAACAACCTTCTCGACTTGACTGCCTACTTTCCCATTGAAGATCCCATTGTAGGGACAACAGGAATGAGAGTCCCTATATCAGGACAACAGGAGTGAGGATCTCTCTATAACAGCAACAAGAGTGGGGATTTCTATATAAGGGGAACAGGATTTAGGGTTTCTCTATAAGAGGCACAGGAGTGAGGGTCTATCTCTAAGGCAAACAGGAGTGAGGGCCTCTCTATCGGGACAACAAGAATGAGGATCTCTCTACAAGGAAAGCAGAATGAGGATCTCTTGTAGTAGCTAGACCTTGATATTTTATTTCTTGTTTTTAGTGCTCAGCATCATTTTACGCACAGAGTAAGGTGGGTATGAAGGAAAGTTACAACTCAAATAATAGTCAATACCTCAGCTCCCAAACCGCTCGAATGTTACGGTTAAAGACACTTGGTGAATCCAACAGACACCGTGCAGCACAGAAAATTTAATTTGCCTTTTTGTATAATTTCATACCTGTCTGAACTCTTGAGTATTCTTTAGACATTTCATACAAAAACCCCATTCATTGGAGAATTTAAATTGTGAAAATGTGATCATGATCTATCTGTATCTCTCCTTCTCCTTGTTTATCACTTTCTCTCCTTCCTTTTACCTTCTGTCATTCTCTCTGTCTTTTCTTTCTGCCTACACATCTAGCTGGCAGAATGTAATGTTCCAGGCTGCTTTACACAGCTCATAGGTCAACTGGAGATGCCCCATCTGACCCTGCAGTGCTGATGTTGAGATATCCTCACATGGGTCATTGAAGGCGATAGACTTTGTGAGCTCAAGATAAAAGGTGCAGAAACTTCGGTGTCGACAGGGAGTGACTGAGCAACAGCCAGTCCACCAGCCCAGAACCAACGCTGATGCCGTCTTTTCACAACTCCTGATAAAGTCAAGGACTCTGGCTTACTGAGCAGATAAGAAGAAAGTAATGATGGCTTTAAAGCAGTGTCTCAATGGGAAGTGGATGGTGTTGTGATGGCAACAAAGTTGGGCAAAGCAGCAGGAGGTAGTAATGGGACTTACTCACAATTCCTAAAAGAATGTTAACCCATAGGGAAAGAAATGGCGAGCAAAAGTATTTACTACCACACAGGAACTATTCCGAACATCCGGCACCAATCGAAAATGGCGGCCATTGCCAGGAGAGGGAAAGCTCTTGACAACCCACATAACTACCATCCCATCGCCTGCCTCTCAATAATTTATAAGGTCCACGAACCCCTTTCTACTGAACAAACTGTGTCCCACCTTGGAAACAGCAATGCCCTCCCCCACTCCTGTAAGTTTTCACATGGGTTACAACTACTCTGACACAGTCCTCTCATACCGAGGCCTGTTTCCAGATTGCCCCAAAGACGGGAACCACCTTTGTTGACTTCCCTGTGCCAATGACACAGTGTGGTACACAGGCACACTGCTGAATCTCCCCAAAACGAAAACCCAACAACTCATCAACTCTGTCATCAGCAACTGACTGTTCCTGTGCACCTCGGAGATCAAATCAGTCAGCCACATGCAACCAATAGGGATCAGTCCTCATACTGGCTCTCTTCAACATAGCTACCAGTGACCACTTCCCCACACTAAGTCACATTTGCAGATACTATTTGGACACCTACTTCAGAAACTGGAAACTTTGACCAAACTTTACCAAGACTATCTTTCAGCCTTTCATCTGAGCAACTCAAATGTCAAGGAATGACTTCCTGCCCAGTTGTGTGGTTGTTGGCAGAATCTTCTGGGCCTGGAAATATCTGTAGTATTTTGCCTGGCTTGCCTGTTCTGCCACTGGCGAACCTGCCACGGAGTAGTCGCTTTCAGTGGGACTGGAATGGGTGGCACAGTGGTTAGCATTGTTACCTCTTAGTGCCAGGGACCCGGGTTCGATTCCCCGTTCGGGTCACTGTCTGTGTGGAGTTTGCACGTTCTGGGACTGAGGGAGGAAACCGGAATACCTGGGGGAAACCCAGATGGGGGAGAATGTGCAGACTCCACACGGAGAGTGACCTGAAACCAGAATTGAACCCATGTCCCTGGCACTGGGAGGCAAGAACTTGAAGATCTTGGTCCGTTTCACAATCCCACATAGAGGAATCTTTACATTAAATCTTAAATTGTTATCTGGGAACCTTAGGTTTAGCATACTCTCAGAGGTAGGGAGGTGGGTGGAATGTTTTTTATCACGTGTACTGAAAACTCAAAGATCAGTGAAGACACTCAAGTGTTGAATTTAAGCTAAAATACCTCTTGTTTTCTGCTTGCATGATTATCTAAATTATCAACAGCAAAAAAAAACATTTAGCATTTATATTTAGCCCAGAGAAAGATCACAAATGTCACTTCCCACAAACACAATCCGATAGAATTTGGCATTGAACTGAAGAAGAAGAATTAGGGCAAATTTCCAAAATTCAAATGTTTCTACGTCGAAGCAATTTTTCCAAGCAAAAGGTTGGATTTTGCTTGGAAAACCCACACAGAAACCATTAGGCACAATGCTCAGGGTTTCGGGAAAAAAGCCAGGGGAAAAGCTATTAGTCTTGGTGCTGTTCTGGAGAGGCAGTGCAGACATGATGGGCTAAATGACCTCCTCCCACACTGCGTCAATTCTGTGATAAGAAGAGATTGTCTTTGAGTTATTTCATTCTTATTTGGGATGTGGAGTCCACTGGCATTTTTATTGCTCATTCCTAATTGTCCTTGAGATATACAGAACATTAATGTCCTGTGAGAGAAAAAAAATCCCCTTCCCAACTACAAAGAAGGAAAGATCATGGATTGGACTTGATTAAACATAGATTCTGCCAAGTATTTAATTGACTCCTAGACCAATAAAAATGTACTGTGACTATATCATCTCATTGCATGTGGATATCAGGCCCATTGGGTAGTTTGTCATTTGTGTCATTGGAGGGCATTCGGCCCATCGAGCCAACAACAACAATCCCACCCAGGCCTTACCCTATAATCCCACATATTTACCCTGCAAATACCCTTTACACGAGAGGGCAATTTGTCACGGCCCATCCACCAAAACCTGTACACCTTAGAACTGGGGGAACAAACCAGAGCACCCAGAGGAAACCCATGGAGACACAGGGAAAATGTGCAGACTCCACATCGACAGTGACCCAGTGTTGTGAGACAGCAGTACTGTATCACCATGCCACCCATGTAAAGATAGAACCCTTAACACTTTAAAATTCACAGTGAATGTTTATTATAGCTCCAGCATCTTGAGAAAGGGGTGCTGGTCTTTCTTCACTATTTAAAGGGAAATCTCTCTCCATATTTTGCTCTGAACCTTGATTACCAGCAGCATTTGACCACACCAGCGATGTTGCTTTATTTCTTCCTCTGATTTAAAATCATGTAGCTCGTTTCCTAAAGCAGTTTTAATTACCACCCACGCATCATAGCCATCAAAATACCAACCGACACAAGTGACAAATTATTCAATGGGCCTGACATCCATACGCAATGAGATGACATGGTCACAGTACATTTTTATGGGTGTAGGAGTCAATCAAATATTTGGCACAAGCCACCTTTAATCAAACCACGTTTATTTTGTTTCTGAGCAGCTAACCCAGGAAGGCAGCTGCAATGCAAATTGTCCTCTTCACAGTTAGATGAGTTGTCTAATTGTAGGTCAGAGACCGGGAAGTTTTGCAGAGAGTATGTCACCTCCCGACTCCCCAAAGCCTGTCTGTCATCCATAAGGCTTGAGTCAGGAGTGGGATGGAATACTCTTTACCTGCCTGCATAAGAGCAGCTCCGACAAAACACAAGAAGACATGAAGCAGCCTGCTTGACTGGCACTCCAGCATCGCGCCAAATGTTTTTTTTATTAATTTGTGGGACGCGGGTATCGATGGCTGGCCAGCATTTATTGCCCATCTCTTGTTCAAAGGGTAGCTGAGAATCAACAACGTTGCTGTGGCTCTGGAGTCATGTATAGACCAGACCAGGTAAGGACAGCAGATTTCCTTCCCTAAAGGACATTAGTGAGCCATTTTTCCAACAATGGTTTCAACGTTCATCAGTAGATTCTTATTCCAGATTTTTTTTATTATTGAATTCAAATTCCACCAGACATTGTAGTGGGATTCGAACCCAGATCATTGACTGAGTTCCTGATGAATAAACTAGTGATGATACTGTGAGGCTATCACCTCCCCATGTTGGAAATACAACTCACCAAGTCTCCTTCAATAGCACCTTCCAAAACCGTGAAACCTAACGCCTTCCAGGTGTTAGACTTGGAAGTTGGTGAACATTTTGGTGATAGTGACCACAATTCGGTTACGTTCACCTTAGTGATGGATAGGATAGGCATGAAGCTAGGGGCAGCAGTTATAGCTGGGGGAATGGTAATTATGAGGCCATAAGGAGGGAATTTGTGTGCATAGGTTGGACTAGGAAACTACAGGGACTGGGAACATCTGAATGTGGAGCTTATTCAAGGAGCAGCTACTGCGAGTCCTTGATAAGTATGTCCCCGTCAGGCAAGGGGGAAATGGTCGAGTAAGGGAACCATGGTGTACTAAAAAAGTTAATTCGCTGGTTAAAAGGAAAAAGGAGGCTTATGTCAGGATGAGGCTTGAAGGCTCAGTTAGTGCAATGGATAGCTATAGATTAGCCAGGAGGGAGCTAAAGAGTGAGTTGAGGAGAGCTAAAAGGGGACACAAGAAGACTTTGGCTGATAGGATCAAGGAGAATCCTAAAGCTTTCTTTAGATATGTTAAGAATAGGAGATTGGTTAGGGCAAGATTAGGGCCAGTCAGAGACAGCAGTGGGAAGTTGTGCGTGGAGCCTGAAGAGATTAGAGAGGCACTGAACAAATATTTCTCTTCGGTATTCACGCAGGGAGATGTAAATGTAGTTGTGGAGAGCACTGGGATACAGGGTTGCAAACTGGAAAGTATTGAAGTAGATAAGGAGGATGTGCTAGATATTCTTGAGGGTTTGAAGTTAGATAAGTCCCCTGGGCCGGACGGGATTTACCCTAGGCTTCTCTGGGAGGCGAGAGAGGCGATTGCAGAGCCTCTGGCTCTGATCTTCAGGTCGTCGTTGGTTACGGGTTTAGTGCCGGAAGACTGGAGGATAGCGAATGTGGTCCCATTGTTCAAGAAGGGGAATAGAGACTTTCTGGGGAATTATAGGCCGGTGAGTCTTACTTCTGTTGTGGGCAAAGTATTGGAGAGAATTATTAGGGATAGGATTTATAGTTATTTAGAGAGAAATGAATTGATTGGGGATAGTCAGCATGGTTTTGTGAAGGGTAGGTCGTGCCTTACTAACCTTATTGAGTTTTTTGAAAAAGTGACCAAAGAGGTGGATGGGGGTAAGGCGGTTGATGTGGTATATATGGACTTTAGTAAGGCGTTCGATAAGGTGGCCCATGGAAGGCTTCTGCAGAAAATGCAGATGTATGGGATAGAGGGTGATTTAGCTAATTGGATTAGGAATTGGCTAGCAGATAGAAGACAGAGGGTGGTGGTTGATGGGAGATATTCATCGTGGAGTTCGGTTACAAGTGGTGTACCTCAGGGGTCTGTTTTGGGGCCCCTGCTGTTTGTAATTTTTATAAATGATCTGGATGAGGGTATTGAAGGATGGATTAGTAAATTTGCAGATGACACTAAAGTCGGTGGAGTGGTAGATAGTGAAGAGGGGTGTTATAGTTTGCAGAGAGACTTGGACAAGTTGCAGAGCTGGGCCGAGAGGTGGCAAATGGAGTTTAATGTGGAAAAGTGTGAGGTAATTCACTTTGGCAGGAATAACAAATGTGTAGAGTATAGGGCTAATGGTAGGACTCTTAATAGTGTTGATGAACAGAGGGATCTTGGTGTATATGTGCATAGATCCCTGAAAGTTGGCAATCAAGTCGATAAGGTTGTTAAGAAGGCATATGGAGTCTTAGCTTTTATTGGTAGGGGGATTGAATTTCGGAGCCGCAACGTCATGTTGCAACTGTACAAAACTCTAGTGCGGCCGCACTTGGAGTATTGTGTGCAGTTCTGGTCCCCACATTATAAGAAAGATGTGGAGGCATTGGAGAGGGTACAGAGGAGGTTTACCAGGATGTTGCCTGGTATGGAAGGCAGGTCTTATGAAGAAAGGCTGAGGGATTTGAGGTTGTTTTCGTTAGAAAGAAGGCGGCTAAGAGGAGACCTTATTGAAACATATAAGATGATTAGAGGTTTAGATGGGGTGGACAGTGATAGCCTTTTTCCTAGGATGGAGAAAGCCAGCACGAGGGGACATAGCTTTAAATTAAGGGGTGGTAGTTATATCAGAGGTAGGTTCTTTACCCAGAGGGTCGTTAGGGTATGGAATGCCCTGCCTGTGGCAGTGTACATGCTCCAAGTTTGGTGGCGTTTAAGAGGTTAGTAGATAAGTTTATGGACGAAAAGGGAATGGTTTAGGTTGGAGGATCATTGCTTTTTCCTAATTGTTCAGCACAACATCGAGGGCCGAAGGTCCTGTTCTGCGCTGTAATGTTCTATGTTCTACTGAACTGTAGAACATACAATTGCAATTATTCTCCAGATTGCAATTATACCTTACCCTCCTTACCCTAAGCCTGTGACCCCTCGTGCAATTTGAGTCCATACTCGGAAAGAGCTTAACTCTGTTTACTCTATCTACATCCCTCATAATCTTGTACACCTCTATTACATCTCCTCTAAGTCTACGTCTTTCTAAGGAAAACAGTCCCAATTTGCCTAACCTCTCCTCGTAACTCAGACCTTCCATACCAGGCAGCATCCTGGTAAACCTCCTCTGCACTCTCTCCAGAGTCTCCACATCCTTCCGGTAGTAAGGCGACCAGAACTGGACACAGTATTCCAAATGAGGTCTAACTAACATTTTATACAACTGCAACATTAAAGGCCAATTCTTGTACTCTATACTCCTTCCTATAAAGGCTAGCGTATCATATGCTTTCTTCACAACCTTCTCCACTTGCTCTGCCACTTTCAGAGACTTGTGCACCTGCACCCCCAGGTCCCCCTGCGTTTCTATACTCTTAATAGGTCTACCCTTTATCATATACCTCCCCCCTACATTCTTTCTCCTAAAATGCATCACCTCGCATTTATCAAGATTGAATTCCATCTGCCATCTGTCTGCCCAAGCTCCCAGCCTATCTATGCCCTGCTGCATCACCTGACAATGTCCAATCCATCACACAAAACTGCCTCCCATTCATTGACTCTGCCTACTATTCCTGCTGCCTTTGCAAAGCAGGCACCATAATTTAGGACCGGATGCACTCTGGACATTCTCTCTTCCGCTTTCTTCCATCGGGAGGAAGATACAAAACTCTGAGGTCACGTACCAACCGACTCAAGAACAGCTTCTTGCTGCCACTGTCAGACTTTTGATTGAACCTACCTTGCATTAAATTGATGTTTCTCTACACCCTAGCTATGACTGTAATACTATCTTCTGCACTGTCTCGTTTCCTTCTCTATGAACAGTATGTTTTGTATAGCGCGCAAGAAACAATACTTTTCACTGTATGTTAGTACATGTGGCAATAATAAAGCAAGTGAAATCAAATCAAAGATTATGAGTGGCATGGACAGAGTGGATAGTCAGATGCTCTTTTCTAAGGTAGAAAAGTCAAGTACGATGGGGCATAGTTTTAAGGTATATGGGGAAAAGTTTAGAGGAGATGTGCGGGGCAAGTTTATTTACACAGAGGGTGGTGAATATCTGGAAAGCACTGCCTAGGAAGGTGCTGGGAACTGGTACAATAGTGGTATTTAAGGGGCAACTGGACAAATATGGGAAGAGGATGTGAATGGAAGGATATGAACTTGGTAAGTGTGTACAGTTCTAGGTTAGGCAGGCATCATGATCAGTGCAGGCTAGGAGGGCCAAAGGGCCTGTTCTTGTGCTGTACTGTTCTTTGTTCTTTCCTTATTCTTTGGATGATCCTTGGATGTTCACTGTCACCATGTCAAGTTCTTGGAACTCTCTCCCTAGAAGCATTGTAGATGTACCTATATCACCTGGTCTGCAACGGTTCAAGAAAGCAGCTCAGTCTCCGGTCTCCCCAGAGGCAACAAACGTGGCCTTGCCAGTGACACTGCCCCCACCTGCAAAAAAAGAAAAGTAACCTGAGTTTCTGCTGTTTTCAGCTCAATGAGACTAACAATGCACACATTCTTAATCTGTCAATGTTTCTATCTCCCTCTCCCACGAAGGCAGTCGTATCAATGAGGTACAACTGGCAGAGACAGATTGGTGTACAGGAGGTTAAGTCATTACAATACTACACAGCTTGTTAACCGCAGGCACAGCAGTTAGGCTGCTGTGCAAATACCTGCTCAATTATCTCCCTCTTCTCACTAATGCCAGAACCTAGATGGTTTCTCCAGAAGCAGGGCTCAAACACAAGAGCACACAGAAATGTGGCATTTTTCAAAGTTCCTCATTCGCTGGTCTGGAATGTTTAACAAAATCGGAAAGCTCAGACCTTGGGCAAAATCTTACCACAAAAATGACCGAGTTGATTCCAGCAAGAATAATTCTGTGTTTATCTCCAGATCTGACCACACCCTGTCGCAAAAAGACAACTTCCCTGTCCGTTAATTCCCAAAATCTAATGGTCTCTGTCTTGAACATACTCAGTGATTGAACATTTCTCGGATCGTGAATTCCAAAGATTCAGAATCCTCTGCATGAAGAAGTGGGTGGCATGGTAACACAGTGGTTAGCACTGCTGCTTCACAGGTTCACAGTCCTGGGTTCGATTCTTGGCTCGGGTATTGTCTGTGTGAAGTTTGCACATTCTCCTCATGCCTGTGTGGGTTTCCTCTCATAGTCCAAAGATGTGCAGGTTAGGTTGATTGGGCATGCTAAGAAATTGCCCCTTAACGTCCAGAGTAGCTGAGGTTAGAGGGATTAGTGAGCATAATATATAAGGATATGGGGGTAGAGCCTGGGTGGATTGTGATTGGTGCAGACTCAATGGGCTGAAGGGCCTCTTTCTGCATTGTAGGGTTCTATGATTCTAAGAAGCAGCTCTCATTTCAGTCCCAAATGACGGTATTCTATTAACAGTATGTTTTGTCTGCAAGGTGCACAAGAAACAATATTTTTCACTATATCCAAATACCTGTGACAATAATAAATCAATTCAATTCATTCTCTTATTCTGAGACTATCACATCACGTTCTGGGCTCCCCAGCAAATGAAAACATTTTTTTTGCATCTGTAAGGATTTTATATGTAGATCATCTTGCATTCCACTAACTTCCAAAGAATATAATCCAAGTCTACTCAGTTTCTCCTCATCATCACCATCCACACCCCAGGGATCAATCCACAGAAAATGCATCGTTCGTATGTGTTATATAACCACACAGTTCTAAATGACTAGAGAAGTTAACACAACAGATTTCTCAGGAGGTTAAAGAAATTAGGCATGTCTACTACTGCTCTAGATGTACCAAAGAAAGCATCCTTTTCAGATGTATCACAGCTTGGTATGGCTCCTGTTCTGACCAAGATCACAGGAAATTACAAAGGCTCGTGAAGGAAGCCTAGTCCATCACACAAACCAGCCTCCTACCAGTTGACTCTGTCTACACTTCCTGCTACCTCAGAAAAACAACCAGAATAATCAAGGAACCCACACAACCTGGACATTCTCTCTTCCACCTTCTTCCATCAGGAAAAAGGTACAAAAATCTGAGGACAAGACCAACCGAGTCAAGTACAGCTTCTTCCCTGCTGCCATCAGACTTCTGAATGAGCGTGCCTCGCATTAAGTTAATCTTTCTCTACACCTTAACTATGACTGTAATGCTACATCCTGCATTCTCTCCTTTCCTTCTCTATGTATGGTAAGAAACAGTACTTTTTACCGTACACTAATACATGTGACAATAATAAATCAAAGCTCCCTCCACATTCAAACATTCCCAGTTTCTCATATTCAAAAGTTAACCTGAGATTTTTTTAAGGTTCCCTGTCAAAGTGGATGGGGGTGATTTTTCCAGCCCCACTGTACTGTTCAAGCAGCATAGTAGGCCAGGAGACACAGGCATTGGCCATTTTACAGGCTTCCCTCTGAGCACCACAGCTTCTGCCTGTTTCTGGGACCATGTTTATCCATGTAATTCTCCGGGCCCCTTAGCGTCTCCCTTTCCCTACCAGGAGTGGCTGCCTCCAGCAGGATTTATACCTACTCTCCATTCATAGGTAGCCCAACCCTGCTGGGGGAAGAGAGGCCAAGACAAAACCCTACAGTGCAAGGTTTTCAGCCCATCAAGTCGGCACCGATCACAATCCCACACAGGCCCTACTTCCATATCCCTACATATTTTACCCACTAATCCTTCTAATCTATACATCTCAGGTCACTAAGGGACAATTTAGCATGGCCAATCAATCTAACCCGCATATCTTTGGACTGTGGGAGGAAACCGGAGTGGCTGGAGGAAACCCACGCAGACATGAGGAGAATGTGCAAACTCCACACAGACAGTGACCCAAGGCCGGGAATCGAATCCAGCTCCCTGGAGCTGTGAAGTAACAGTGCTAACCACTGTCCTACTGTGCCGCCCCTAGATGTTGGAGGTAAGGGGTGACCCCCTTGGGCAGTGCCAGCCTGGCACCTTGACCAGGCATTGGGCATTGCGCAGTGGCAAGGGGATGGGACAAGCAGGAGCAGGGCTGACTGCAGTGCAAGACCTATTGGGGAGTGATCAGTTGGGGTGGGAGGTAACTGCTGCCACTCTGCATTCGGAATGCTGGCAGATGGAAGGGAATGAGGGCTAGCCATCTGGGTGGAGCGGTAGTATGGAAAATGAGGTTGGAGCTGTTGGGAGGAGGACTGGGGAGATCGGGGCTGGCCATGTGGGAGCGGGCAGGGGAAACATTGGGGCTGGCCCAGAGAGGTCTGAGAGGCTAGTGACTGGAGTGATCCAAGTATTGGTCCATTCAGCACTGTGCTGCCGGCCTCTTGACCAAAAATAGGCCCTGCCTCTAGATTCCCAATGAATCCCCGGTGAATCACACCGAGGCACTCTATGACGTACGGGGTGTCGGAGGTTCATTCCAGAAATCACACTGAACAAACCAGCAGTATTTATTCCTATTTTCCCGCATCTTGTGAATTTCAGATTTTTTGGGGAGAATCCCAGTGCCACATTGTAATGCACCCTGCCGTGTCCCTTGCCCACTCGCTCAATCTTTCTCTGCCCCTCTGTAGAATTCTTGTGCCCTTCTCAATATTAACTGGACGGCACGATGGTTAGCACTGCTGCCTCCCAGCGCCGGGGACCCAGGTTCAATTCCGGCTTTGGGTGACTGTGTGGAGTTTGTGCAATCTCGCTGTGGCTGCGTGGATTTCCTCCGAGTGCTCCAGTTTCCTCTTACAGTCCAGGGATGATACATTCACCACACTTAATTGCCCCTCAGTGTCAGGGGGATTGGTCAGTTAAATACGTGGGGTTACAGGGATAGGGCCTGGATGGGATTGTTGAGGGTATAGGCTTGATGGGTTGAATGGCCTCTTTCTACATTGTAGGGAACATTATGTTCAGTGCCCTCAATTAATAAATACCTGAAGCTCCAGTGCTAATTCTTGCAATACCCACTAATTACAGCCTGCTAATCAGGAAAAAAGCCCATTTATTCCTACTCTCTGGTTTCTGCCCATTAACTAACATCAATCCATGCTGTTACATTAATCTAATCCCAATATTCCTACTTTAATGTTATGATCTCTTGTGCAACATCTTATGGAATGCTTTAAATATCCAAATACACCACATCCACTCTTATCTATCCCACACCTTCAAAAGAACAGATTTGTTAAACATGATTGTTGTAATATACCTTCAAGGGATAGCAATGTGGCATCTCTTAGAAGGAAAGGTGTCACATAGTCCAGCTTCATAGAACCATAGAATTCCTGCAGTGCAGAAGAAGAAGGAGACCATTCAGCCCATCGAGTCAGCACAGATTCTCCAGAAAGAGCATCCCATTCGAGCCCACCTCTTCCCTATATCCTGTAGCCCCCTGCATTTTACCACAGCTTACCCACCTAACCTTTGGACTGTGGGAATAAATTGGACTACCTGGAGGAAACCCACAGCGACACAGGGAGAACGTGCAAACTTCACACACACAGAGACCTGAGGCCAGAATCGGACCCTGGTCACCGGCACTTTGAGGCAGCAGTAGTATCTGATCTGGTACATTCTGCACTACACAAATGCCAACAACAACCCAAACAAATGATGAAAGATTCCACAATGCACAAACTGTGGAACATCACCATTGAAAGATTGCCTGACACAATTCAGCATGTCCACAGAGAGTTGGAAGCATGTTGGCCTTACCCTGGGCCTCTCATGGCGGGGTGGGGGAAGTTATTTTTAAAGACAGGCAGCTCAGACGGAAATTTTGCAAATGGATTTTCTTCAACAACTTCATCACTCATGTATGGGCTCAGATCAGATGGGAAACTGGCCAGTGTGATAGTATATTGGCCAAGTCTGAACAATGACATTGAAGTCATCATCGAGCAGTGCAAGGCATATCAAGAGCATCTCCCAAATCAGCACAAGGAACTGCTGATTCCACTTGAAGTCTCTACACATCCTTGATCCAAATTCCCATCTGACCCCTTTCATCTCCATGACTCTGTCTTCATCATCATCTTTGATCAGATTGCTGGGAATCCCATTAATCATCAAGAACAACTGCTATGCACATTGTAAGTGTCATCTACACTTTATTTGCCATGTGTAGAGAGATGATATGGATAGCAATCCACAATTTACTGTTAAGACATTTCAGGAAATGCATGATATTTGGAATATTGATCACACTACTTCTTCTCATTACCCTAGGTCTAACAGCCTAGATAAATGCATGATTTACACAGTGAAATCTCTAATTCTCAAATATAGTCAAAACAACTAAGGTCTACTCATTGCAATGTTGCATCTGAGAACAATACCTTTAAGTACAACTCTTTCATCACTGGCAGAGCTCATGTTTGACAGACCCTATTTACCAGTTCTGATCCATTCTGCTCTCTGAGAAACTAAAAAGCAACTTGTAAAACTGCAAAAGAAGATGACCAATATGTATGCTAAAAATATGGGTACAAAATCGCCAAGTTTAGAGTTGAGACAACAAGTTTATAAACAGCAGCCAAAGAAGGTGCATGGTATCCAACTGAGGTGACAAGAATCTGTTCAGAACCCAGGTGTTATGAAGTCATTACACATAAAGGTGCAATGATGAAGTGTAATTGAGGAGAAACTCAGCTCCATTCCAGCTCCTCAACCACCATATAGTCCTATTCCATCGAGGGTAAGATCCCAAATATAACCAGGAATAACATCCAAGAATGACAATCCCACAGTTCACTACAAGCAAGGTTACTATTACAAGATTTGGGCATACCATCAGATTGCCTTTACATTTAAAAGATTCATATATCTATGCTTGTGTAATAATAAATAAACATGTATTAAAAATAATTATACTATACATCGTTAAAAAGAAAGAGGGATGTTGCAACCTGCATTTAATGTATAGCAGAATGCCATCACTTTAAGGGAAGTGTGTCACTCGATCCAGCCTCAGTTTCACTTTGGCCTGAAGCAGAATAGAGACAACAGCTCTGATGCCTTCAAGCTTTCTATCCATATATATTTGTTCATATATGCCTAGAATTAATACGAGACCACAGTATCCGTTATGAGTGATCAATGCTTTCATATCATTATAACACACACAACAATGATTTTCCTTTCAGAAATCCCTGTTGGCTTAGCTTAATCAGATGAGGGAGGTGTGAATGCATGTGCGTGTGCATGTGTGTCTGATAGTATTATCACTACATAATTAATCCAGAAACTCAGCTTAATATTCTGGGGACCCAGGTTCGAATCCCATCACGGTACATGATGGAATTTGAATTCAATAAAAGAAATTCTGGAATTAAGAATCTATTAATGACTATGAAACTAGCGTCAACTGTCTCACTAATGTCTTTCAGGGAAAGAAATCTGCTATCTTTACCTGGTCTGGCCTACATATGACTCCATAGCCACAGCAACGTGTCTGATTCTCAACTGCCCTGCATTTGCAACGAGGGAAGGGCAATAAATGCTGGCCAGCCAGCAATGCCCATATCCCACAAATGAATTTAAAAAAATTCCAAGTGCCTTGTTACCACATCGCTAATAGTTGATTCTAGTATTTTGCCCACTACTGATAAGCTGCCTAAACTATTGTTCCGTGGTTTTTTTCTTCCTCTTTTGTTAGACAACAATATTATGTTTGCTACTCTCCAATAATAGTGGGATAAATAAAAACCAAGATTTTGCAATCAAGAAATACCCTGGGCCCATTTGTAGGTCATCTCAGGTAATGACAATAATCTTTGCCTGAAAGGGAGCCGTAAAAATTTATTATCACAAGTAGTCTTGCATTAACACTGCAATGAAGTTACTGCGAAAATCCCCTAGTCGCCACACTCCAGCACCTTTTTTGGGCACACTAAGGGAGAATTTAGCATGGTTAATGCATCTAACCAGCATTGCTATCAGGTTGTGGGAGGAAACCCACACAGACATGGAGAGAATGTACAGACTCCGCACAGACAGTGACCCAAGCCTGGTATTGAACCTGGGTCCCTGGCACTGTGAGGCAGCAATGCCCACCACTGTGTCACCATTGAGACAGATAAAAAAATCTGAAGTTCTCCTGACTAGTTTTTCCACTAAGAGAGAGGAAGAGAAAGTCTAAACAGGTTCGGCTGTGCTTGATCACATTGTAGAATCGTGTACGACCACATTGCCATGGACTGAATAAGGTGATTTCATTCACTGACTTGGAATAGTGTGACGCACAACTCCTTAAAATGAAATAAAACTGTGTGGACTGAATATTTTTAATATATACAGTTGTCTGTTAAAATTCCGTTTGATCAGCAGAAGTCAATAAAATTTTCTGTATATTTGAGCAGCAGAGACTTGTAATAAATAGTAAGTGGTGTGAATGGAAATTAAACATCATTGAAGACTATGACGATATAGCTAGCAGCTCTTGGCTGTAGTCTGATGTGTCAGTATCACATACAGGAACAGACAGTGAGCAGATCAATCACAGGACTCCAAAGTTTTTATGAAGTTCAGCAGAGTCACAAATTTTGCATCTTGAATTTGGCTAGATTAAGCATGAGATGTTTCCTTCAGGTATGATTCAAGTGATCCACTAGGGTGCTTTTATCAAACAAAATTTATTTAAGAATATAGCCAATGTGCATATAAGAAAATTAGTAAGAATTTCTTTCAATTACAATTAGCAAAATGACAACCATAATATATAACCCTTAATGAATATATATAAGCTACACTAATCAAATTAACCTCCATAAACAATCCTTTAAACAGGATCAATACAATTCAAAGCCTACTGCTCACGTGATCATGGGATGGAGGCCATTAGTTGAATTCTTCAGTCATTCTTGCGGCTCAGAACAGTTTGAAGACAAACCAGCTTCCCAAAACACCTAACAACAGGTTAGGTGTTGTTAACTTAACAACAGCAGCCCCTAACAACAGCAGAGTTTCACCCCTCCAGAAAACAAGAGAATTTCCAAAGAGAAAACAGCAGAGAGAGAGGGAAAACACTTCTTTCTAGCTTTTTGTGCCTTCTAAAATTAAAACTCAAACCTGTAGCTCCAAACTGAAAATGAAACCTTAAATTCACTGAAAGGAGTCCAAAAACACATGACCATCCTCCTAACAATGTAGGATTGTAAAACTAATCCCAAAGTAAACACGATCCCATTTAAGCCACATAAGTAGCTATCAAAGGACCAGAAAATACTGGAAATGCTCAGGAGATTAGACTGCTTTTATACACTATACTTTTCAACCTGAAATGTTTCAATTGTGTACTATTTGGCATGCAGGACAACGTTTAACTCAAGTTGGCTCTACTTGTATTACAGGTAGAGAATGGCAACAATTTGTTTCCAGAGGTAAGGGAGTCTAAAACTAGAGGGCTTATGTTTAAGATGAGAGTGGACAGATACAAAAGGGTCCAGAGAGGCATTTTATTTCCACACAGAGGGTGGTGAGTGTCTGGAATGAGCTGCCAGAGATCGTAATAGAGTTTGGTACATTTTTATCTTTTGAAAAGCATTTAGACAGTTGCATGGGTAAGAATGGTATAGAGGGCCATGGGCCAAACACAGGAAATTGAGATTAGCTTAGTGGTTAAAAAAAGTGCTGGTATGTACAAGCTGGGCTGAAGGGCCTGTGTCCATACTATAAACCTCAACAACTTTATAACTGTGTAACAATAGTGGCATCACTAAAGCTGTGAACGGCAATAATCATGTTTGAAATAAAAAAAACTTTCCTAAAGGTACACTAACACCACAGGGATTCTTACCATTCTCTACCTGTAATACAAGTAGAGCCAACTTGAGTTAGATATTGTCCTGCATGCTAAATAGCACACACTCGAAACATTTCAGGTTGAAAAGTATATGTATAAAAGCAATTTAATCTCCTGAGCATTTCCAGTATTTTCTGGTTTGATTACAATAGAAATATAATAGATCATTACTAAAGCTCTAAATCTGGGGAGGATTTATTACATTTAATAGTGTGTAAATGAATAAGTATTAAGCATGAATTGATGTTACACAATCCTAGTACAGATCAATCTTTTGTATCATCATTTTCCTCTTTCTTCATGGTTTTGTGAATGAGGAGGAGCAGGCAGAATGAATTGGAAAATCTTAATGCCACCCACTAACTAACATTTATTTTTTAATCTGTTACTTGTTGACGCGGTCTCTGTATCGAGCTACTTTGCTCCAGCAGCAATCTGCTCCTGCCACTCCCACTCTGCCACCCTCACCCCCTGCAGATCAGGGATTTCTCTCTCCATCCTCCAACCACAACCTGATTGTACCATGGGCTCGATGAACCCCAGATACCCACTGACCCAAGTATTCACCCTGCATCTTTAAACTGAGGCAGTGAATGTCGCTATGTGGAGAGACTGTGGTTAGCTCCTAGGGCGATGATATTTAAGAGTTTAGGGAGAGGCAATGATCAAAACCTAAGAGAGCTTTTACAGAGTAAACCATGGGAAATAGTTTCTGCTAGACAAGGATACAGGGACTATGAGAGGCTGAGAGAGGTTTGGAGGGGTTAAGAGGTGGGGTTTGGGGCGTGCAAGTGGGGTTGGTGAGATTGGACAGCTGGTTGGGTTGGACATTGGAATAGTATCCGTACAGTGCAGAAAGAGATAACTTGGCTCATCAAGCCTTCACTGAAAACAATCCTACCCAAACCTTACCCCTGTAATTAATGAGTGTGTGTCTGATGGTCAGTGTGTGTCTGGGGTCAGGGTGCACCTACGGGGTCAATGAGTGTCTGGGGGGGTCAAGGATGTCTGGAGGGGTCAGTGTGTGTCTGGTGTTCAGGATGCATCTAGGTAAAGGTGCGTCTGGGGAGAGGGGTGTCAGTGGGTGTCTAAGGGGTCAGTGGGTGTTTGAGGGGTCAGTGGGTATCTGAGGGGATCAAGGGCGTCTGGAGGGGTCAGTGGATGTCTGAATGGTCATTAGGTGTCTGAAGGGTTGACTGGGTGTCTGGAGGGGTCAGTAGATGTCTGGAGAGTCAGTGGGTGTCGGGGGGGTCAGTGGGTTCTAGGGGGTCAGTGTGTGTCTGAGGGTCAGCACGCATCTGCCTACCAGCAAGACAACAATGGAAAATGAGCAATGATCCAGCTGCACATTTCACCCTGGCATACACAGGGTGGTGTGTAGTTTGAGGTGCCAGGGCTGGACATGATTGTTTTACACACACACACACATACAATCCTGAACTGAGCTGCTGGTAATTGGGGTCTTACGCTGAGAACTGTGTGCAGAGTACAGACCCCAAATTACATCACCGAGCACAATTACTTGCAGAATGTAGATGATGCATATCAAAAACGCAAGAACGAATTTAAAAAGGCATTTCAGATGAAAAAGAGAAGAGGATGAAATAAAATATTGGGGTATTGTTGACAGATGTTTTTGTGACTACAATATGGTTTCCAAAGGGGTTCCGCAATGCTTTTATTGGTTTATGTATCAATGTTTTAGGCTTAATCATTGATTGATATATAGGTATCAGAGAGAGGAGCAGAGCAGCATTGTGAGTATATAAATTAATTTGCCTCAAGAATCCATGGCCTAGTTTCCATGGATCATTTGGAAAACAGAGCAATAGCATTGTGAGTACCTAAACTAACTTACCTTGGGGATCTGCGGCCTAATCTGTAGGGAGTTGTTGAAGGGTAGAGCAGTAGCATGTGGTGAATGTATGAACTAATTTACCTCAGGGATCCACAGCCTAATCTGTAGGGAGCTATTAAAGGGTGGAGCAGCAGCACAAAGTAAATATAAAACTAATTTATCTTGGGGATCTGCGGCCTAGTCTCCAACAAGTAGTAGGAGGGTGGAGCAGCAGCCCTGTGTCTATAAGATAATTTACCTCAGGGAGTGAAGCGTAGTCTCCAGGGAGCTGGTGAAGCAGCTGCACTGTGAATATATAAATTAATTTACTCGGGAATTGAGGCCTAGCCTCCAGGGAGCTCGTGAAGCAGCAGCACTATGTATATAAGCTAATTTACCTCAGGGATTGAGGCCTGGCCTCCAGGGAATGGGTGGAATTGCAGCACTGTGTAAGTAAACTAATTTATAGGGTGGCATGGTGGCAAAGTGGTCAGCATTGCTGCCTTACAACACCAGGGACCAGGGTTCGATTCCTGGCTTGGGTCACTGTCTGTGTAGAATCTGAATGTTCTCCCTTAAACGAGGACCTTGGGGATTGAGGCCTAGCCTCCAGGGAGAGGGTGGAGCTGCAGCACTGAGTGTACGTTGTACATAACATAAGAACATAAGAAATAGGAGCAGGAGTAGGCCATCTAGCCCTTCAAGCCTGTCCCACCATTCAATAAGATCATGGCTGATCTGAAGTGGATCAGTTCCAATTTCCCGCTTTCTCCCCATAACCCTTAATTCCCCTGTCTGTCAGAAATCTATCTACCCATGACTTAAATATATTCAACAAGACAGCCTCCACCACTTCAATGGGCAGAGAATTCCAGAGGTTCACCACCCTTTAAGTGAAGAAGTTCCTCCTCAACTCTGTTCTAAACTGCACCTCCCCCCTTATTTTGAGGCTGTGCCATCTAGTTTTGTTATCCTTTCTAAGTGGGAAGAATCTCTCTACCTCTACCCTATCTAGCCCCTTTATTATCTTGTAAGTCTCTAAGATCCCGCCTCAGCCTTCTAACGAGGGGTGGCACGGTAGCACAATGGTTAGCACTGCTGCTTCACAGCTCCAGCGTCCTGAGTTCGATTCATGGCTCAGGTCACTGTCTGTTTGGAGTTTGCACATTCTCCTCGTGTCTACGTGGGTTTCCTCCGGGTGCTCCAGTTTCCTCCAAAGATGTGCGGATTAGGTTGATTGGCCACGCAAAGAAATTGTCCTTAGTGTCCAAAGATGTGTAGGTTAGAGGGATTAGTGAGTATAATATGTAGAGATATGGGGATAGGGCCTGGGCGGGATAGTGTCCCGTGCAGACTCGATGGGCCGAAGGACCTCTTTCTGTACTGTAGGGTTCTGTGATTCTATGAGTACAGGCCCAGTCTATTCAATCTCTCTTCATAAGCTAACCCCCTCATCTCCGATATCAGCCTGGTGAACCTTCTCTGTACTCCCTCCAAGGCCGATGTATCTTTTCGCAAATACAGAGACCAAAACTGCACACAGTACTCCAGTTGCGGAATTGTAGCTGGACAAACCTGAAAAAGTGAAACTGCAGGAAAGCTGTGATCTGATCGAGCTGGTAGAAAGTCTGAACAAAACCCTGCAAAATTAATTAATTAACTAAGCGGTGATATGCTGGAGCAGTACGGTGTGGGAACTACATCTGCCACAAGTGTTAGTTCCTTGAAGAACTTTAGCTCAGAATTAATGAGCTGGAGTCTGAATTTCAGACACTGCGGCACATACGGATGGGGGAGAATTCCCTCGACACTTTGGCTGTGGTTCTCCCATTGCGACCTGAAACGTTTCTGGTGGATCGGGGTGGAAGATACCGTCACTGGCCTTGTACCAGGATTTGTGCTAGGAACACATGCTCATCTCCCAGAGAACTGTCACCGGTCAGAGCGCGCTGGAAACCGGCAGGAAGGCAGGTAAGTCATTTGGATGTCTTAAAATTTAGTTTAACTATGTTTAGCAGTTCCTTATTGGGAATTTTCATTTCCAGATTGAATCTCCCACCCTACCAGGAGTATTTCTTTTAGGCGGGATTCAAACTAGCTCCCTACATTTGGGGAACAAACGGGAGACCCCACCAGAATGAAGGGGTGGGGCAATCAGGGCAAAGGGGCAAAGTGCCCATGCCAAGGGGGCACCTTGGCATTGCCCATTGGACATGAAGCAATGCCCGGGGGCATGGGGCTTATTGTGAGTGAGGCCTAGGGGCAATCAGTGCAGATTGGGGGGGTCCCGTATCCACTCTGCAGACTGGGTAGAGGGAGGGTAGCGATAAGCGAGGTCTGTTGGTAGGGGGAGGCTTGCTTCCCAGAGGACGTCTGACCCTAGGGAGTTAGCAGAGGGGCTGGGGGGAGGTCAGTTGGGTGAGGGGAGTGGGGGATCGCCACTGCTGGGAGAGGGGCTTTGCATCAGGGCTTTCTGGGATGGGAGAGTTGACGGGGGGGAGGCTGTCAGAACTGGCCCAGGAATTATAGTGGGGCCATAATTTGGTCGTGGGATGGGGCTGGAGGAGTAGCAATGCGGGAGTCCCAAACTGACCAGCAAAGAGGAGTTTGACAGTTTGGAGAATGCACTAACTTCCGTAATCTTCCTTCAACAGGATGTAACGGAACCAGTGAAGGAGCAAGTTATGCTAGATCCTGTGTAATGAGTCAGGAATAATTAATGATCTCACTGTTTGGGTTTCTCTCAAAAGATGCAATAATAGTACGGTTGAATTTAAAATACAGATGGAGGGTGAAAAGATAAAACCCAATACCAGAATCTTGTGCTTAAATAAAGAGGACTACAATGAGATGAGGGAGGAATTGGCTAAGAAAGTAAATTGGGAGCAAAGATTTTATAGTGGGACAATTGAGGAACAGTGGAAGACTTTCAAAGTGATTTTTCACAGTGCTCAGCAAAACTATATATCATGATAAGGAAGGGCTGTGGAGAAAGGGATCAGCAGCCATGGATATAAGAAATAGAGGGTATCAAATTGAAAGAAAATGCATTTGAAGTGGCAAAGATTAGTGGGAAACTGGAGGATTAGAAAATCTTTAAATGTCAACAGAAAGCCATGAAAAAAGCTACAGAGAAAAATAAGATAGATTATGAGAATAAACTAACTCAGAAAATAAAAAAAGGTAGCAAAGATTTCTACAAATATATAAAATCAAACAGAGTGGCTGAGGTAAACATTGGTCCTTCAGAGGATGAGAAGGGGGATTTATTACAGGAAATGAAGAAATAACTGAGACATTGAATAGGTATATTGTGTTGGTCTTCATAGTGGAAGACATAATAGCATGCTAAAAATTGATGACAGGAAGGCTGTGGCATATGAGGACTTAGAAACTATCATTATCACTAAAGAGGTAGTGTTGGGCAAGTTAATGGGGCTAAAGGTAGACAAATCTCCTGGTCCCAATGGAATGCATCCCAGGGTACTAAAAGAGATGGCGCGGGAAATAGCAAATCACTCATGATAATTTATCAAAATTCACTGGAGCTTGGGGTAGTTCCAGTATATTGGAAAACAGTAAACGAGATGCCACTGTTTAAAAAAGGAGGTAGACAAAAAGCAGGTCAGTTAGCTTAACGTCTGCAACGGAGAAAATATTTGTATCTGTCATCAAGGAAGAAACAGTAAGATATCTGGATATAAATTGTCCCATTGGTAAGACGCAGCATGGGTTCATGAAGGGAAGGGCATGTTTAACTAAAATATTGGAATTCTTTGAGGACATTATGGTATGGTGGAAAATGGGTAACTTGTGGATGTGGTGTATCTGGATTTCTAGAAGGCATTCGAAAAGGTGCTGCATAATATAAAGGTGCACAGTGTTACTGGTAATGTATTAGCATGGATAGAGGATTGGTTAACTAACAAAAAGCAAAGAATGGGGATAAATGGGTGTTTTTTTGGTCGGCGATTAGTGACTAGTGGTGTGCCTTGGGAATCAGTATTGGGACCGCAATTGTTTACAATTTACGTAGATGATTTGGAATTGGGAACCAAGTGTAGTGTGTCAAAGTTCACAGATGGCACTAAGATGAGTTTTAGAGCAAAGTGTGCAGAGGATACTGAAAGTCTGCAAAGGGATATAAATAATCTAAGTGAGTGGACGAGGGTTTGGCAGATGGAGTACAATGTTGCAGAATGTGAGGTCATCCATTTTGGTAGGAATAACAGCAAAATGGGCTATTATTTAAGTGGTAAAAAATTGCAGCATGCTGCTGTGCAGAGGAAACTGGGTGTCCTTGTGCAAGAATCACAAAGAGTTGGTTTGTAGGTGGCAGAAAGTAATTAAGAAGGCAAATAGAGGGATGGAGTAAGATTATGTTTTAGTTGTATAAGGTACTGGTGAGGCCACACCTGGAGTACTGTGTACAGTTTTGGTCTCCTTATTTGAAAAAGATATACTGGCACTGGCAGGGGGAGAGGAGATTCACTAGATTGATTCTGGAGTTAAGAGGTTGACTTATGAGGAGAGAACTGGGTAGGCTGGGACAATACTCATTCAAATTTAGAAGAATGAGAGGAGAAATCTTAAAAAGGCATATAAAATCATGAAGGGAATAGATAAGATAGAAACAGGGAGGTTGTTTTCACTGCTGGGTAAAACCACAACTAGGGGGCATAGCCTCAAAATAAGGAGGAGCAGGTTTAGAACTGAGTTGAGGAGGAATTTCTTCACCCAAAGGGATTGAATCTGTGGAATTCCCTGCCCAGTGAAAACAGTTGAGGCCACCTCACCGAATGATTTTAAGACAAAGGTAGATAGATTTTTGAATAGTAAAGGAATTAAGAGTGATGATGAGCAGGCAGATCGTGGAGCTGAGTCCATGAAAAGATCAGCCTTGATCTTATTGAATGGCAGAGCAGGCTCAAAGGGGCCAGATGATCTACTCCTGCTCCTAGTTCTTATTAAATGTAGGGGAGTGTGATTAAAAAGCTTCCAATTGATTCAGAAGTTGGTTGCCTGGTTGAAAGTGAAGCTATCGATGGGGTGATCGACTGGGCAGTCCGATAGCAAATGAAGTTCAACTTTGGATCAAGAAGTAAATTTCTAAATAAACAGTGTGTTTAATGATTCATAAACTTAATTGTCTTAGAGTACAATAGTCCCGTTTGTATGTATTTGTCTTTAATTTAATAAATAGACTTTAATAAATGTTAAGTGATGGCTGAATTATTTATCTGAGGTTTCATGTAACTCCTCAAACCATTCCAAAAACAAAACTATACACCACTACAAACTGATGTTTTAAGTTGAGCCACCTTCGTAGATAATATTGACCGTGGTTCGACATATGGACTGATCAGCCTAATTTTAGTGATCAGCAAATTACCGGAGAAAAAAACATCGAAGACAGGCTATAAAACATAATTTGCAAAAGCATCAATTAATCCAAGATTACATATTTGTTAGGGGAAAGTCAGATTGACTAACTTGATTGAACCTTTGGAACTGGAGACAAGGAGGATTGATGAAGGTAGCATGTTTGATGTAGTCTACAGGGATCTTGGAAAGGTTTTTTTTTATTGAATTCAAATTCCACCATCTGCTGGATTGCTACACAAGTCCCCAGAACATTAGCTGAGTTTCTGGATTAATAGTCTAACAATAATACCACGAGACCAACACCTCCGCAAATGATTATTTAATGGATAGTCGACACAATAAAATGTTGACATTTTTCATTTCAATTGTTTAAACTGTTGGAATCTGATGCCGTACGTTCAGTGCTGAGAGTTGCCATGGAAACTGAATGCATTCTGATTGAGTGTGTGTGTGTCGCAGTCATCCACAGCTTCGGAAAGTGCCAATCTCAATCAGCCTGGAAAGCGGGGGGCAATTCTGCGGTTAACTTCTGAAAATCAGATAGCAGCGTGCACGGTGGCAAGACGTTAGCCTGACTGAGCCCTTCCCCCCTACTTCACCATGACGGGCATCGCTGACAGGTAGCACACAAAGCTGGCTGGACGGCGAGTGAGGAGAGGAAAAGGAAGGAGATCAATGAAGTGAGGAGAGGGAAGGCAACAAAAGAGAATCAAGAGATAGAGGGACAGAAAGAAATCTGAATAGAGAGAGAGAGGGGGGGTCTTAGTCAGAGAGAGAGGAAGTTAGCAAATTGAAGAAACGAAGGAGACAGAGGGAGAAAACGGGGAACTTCAAAATAGTTTATCATTACCAGTAAATTGGTGGAATTCATCAGTAAGAAGGTCTTAATACTGCACCCAAAAAATATTGTAGTATAGTCAGACATTTCACTAAAGGAAACCGTGTTTGACAAAATGATTAGAGCTTTCTTAAGGCATAAATGGGAAGTCAGCAGATATAGAATACTCAGACTTGCAAAAGGCATTTAACACTGCCACACAAAAGATTAATATGTGAAATAAGGACTCGGAGTTAGGAGCAATATATTAGCATCAGTAAACAGGTTTATGCACTGGACAAGGGCACAGGAGGTTCACCAGGATGCTGCCTGTGATGGAACATTTAAGTTATGAAGGGAGGTTAGATCAACTTGTTCTTTTTTACATTGGAGAGAGAAGATTGAGGGGTGACCTGATAGAGGTGTACAAGACTGAGAGACATGGACAGAGTGGATAAAGAGCAACTGTTCCTCTTAGTTGAAGGCTCAGTCACAAAGGGGACATAGGTTCAGGATGAGGGGCAGGAAGTTTAGGAGGAATGTGAGGAAAAATCCTTTTATTCAGAGGGTGGTGGCGGTCTGGAAAGCACTGCCTGGGAGGGCGATGGAGATGGGTTGTCTCACATCCTTTAAGAAGTATCTGGAAGAGTACTTGGCATGCCATAACATTCAAGGCTTTGTGTCAAAACCTGGGAAATGGATTGGGTGGGAGGTCAGGTCTCGTGTGTCAATGCAGATTCGATGGGCCAAAGGGCCTTGTATGATTCTATTATTCGAAGAGACTACAAAGAACAAAGAGAGTAGGGATCAGTGGGATATCTTCAAGTTGGCAACTGTGACTAATAGAGTAGAAAGAACATAACAAACAGGAGCTGGAGTCACCCATTCCACTCAGCGAAGCTGGGACAGATCAATTTCTGATCTCTGAGGAAAATGGGGGGATGTGCAGAGAGGCAGAGTTTGGGCAGAGAATCCGCCATCATTGTTTTGAATGAAGGAACAAACGTTCCATTCATCCTCCTACTTCTTATACCAGGGAGAGGAGTAAAGAGACAAGGTAAAGTGATAGTGGAAGCAAAGAGAGGGAAGGGCAACAATGCAGTGTAAGTGGTAGAGGGGAGATGAGATTGCATTCAAAAAGGAGGAATAGAAAGGACAATGAGGAGAGAGAAAGGATTCCCCAAAAAGAGCGGTGACAGCAAAGCATGGGATGCCGAGATGGAAATTCTTATTTTCAAGATTTGGGGAACAGTACTATCGGAGGAGTTTGTGATTGTACACTGTTACAAAGTTGTGATGGTTGAAGGAGGATAGGGCCAGATGGTGACCTTTGTGTTGATCACAGTTGAATCTTCGATAGGTCGCCGCTGGGGTTTGTTACTGGCATCTGGCAGTGCTGAAGCTCAGTGCGGTTGGAGCAAAGCACATCTCTCCAGCTGGCAGGCTTTCCGTGCTTGGATCACTGCATTGTAACTGACTGGAGGGAGTGTTTCCTCTCATAACGAGGAAGAGGCGGGCCTGAGGAAATGAAAACCAGTAGGCCGCCAGGATGGCTGCAAGAGTCCTTTTTAGTGTTAGCACAAGTCATAGAATCTCCACAGTACAGAAGGAGGTGATTTGGTCTGCTGAGTCTGCATCAACTCTTCGAAAGAGCATCATACTCAGGCCCACTGCACTGTCCTATTCCTGTATGCCCGTGTATTTATCCCACTAATCTACCTAACCCCACATATTTTGGGATACTAAGGGGCAATTTAGCATGGCCAATCCAGTACACCTTTGGAGGAAACCCATGCAGACATGGGGAGAATGTGTAAACTACACACAGTCACCCAAGACTAGAATCAAACCTGTGTCCTGGGTGACTGCAATGTTCATCACTGTGCTATTGCAGTCAGATAGAAAGATTATCACCGTCCCTTCAAACTCCCAAACAGACAAGGCGTAGAAAAGTCAGTTCCAAATGAAGAAGGCACAATTCCTGAGTCTGCACTGCGAATGGATGTACTGACAGACCCGAACTGACTGCTGTTGCCAATTCCACTTTATCCTATAGCCAACAAGGGCCTGACCAACACCTCTTTCTATCCCACTCCTCACCCTTTCTAAACCTTGACCTCAGTCCCTGCATCAAGACAGGGAAGACCTCAAAGGAACATTCCACCCCATATTTCAGTGAAATGGAACTTCATATGCTGGGCAAGATTACAAACACATGAATTGGGCATTCCGTTTTATTAATAGAGAGTATAGCAACTTGCTTTTACATCACATGTACAATGTGATAAAACAGCCCAAGGCATCTCAAGGAAGTCAATGGGCAGGATTTTACAGTCTCACTTCATGCAAAATGGTAAAATCCTGCCCGAGGTCAGCATGATCCACCCTCACCCACTCCAATCCCCATGATGGACTAGACAGGAAAACTCCAGACAAAATCCGCACAGGGAAATCAGGATGTAGGGGTGGGGGAGATCAGAGAGAGGGTCAGGGACTGCCAGTTATGGTGTGATGGAAACCAGGATTGTGCTCAAAGTCAGATTTCAGAGAGTGATACTATCCTGAATAGTTAGAGCTGGACAAAATGGGAAGGGGTCAAGGCCATGACGAATTTGAAGAGAAGGATGGGAGTTTTAATTTCGGAGGCCAATGTGCATCAGCCAGCATGGTGCACTCAGCTCCTGATCTCATCAAAGCCTTGCTCACAACATGGACAAAAGAGCTGAACTCCAGAGGGAGGTGAGAGCAACTTCCCCCGACATCAAGGCAATATTTGACTCAGTGTGACATCCACGAGTCCTGGTAAAACTGGAACCAATGAGAATCTGGGCAAAACCTTCTACTGTTTGCAGTAATACCAAGAACAAAGGAAGATGGTTATAGATGTTGGAAGCTAATCAACTTAATCCCAGGATATCGCTGTAGATGTTCCTCATCTCAGCCCAACCATCTTCAGCCTCCCCATCAATGATATTCCCATCATCATAACCATCCTCTCCTGGAACAGTATCACTATTCTTTCGCTGGCTCAAAATGAGTGCTTCTTTTCTAACAACACTGTGGGTCTAAACCACAAGCATTGCAGTGGTTCAGTAAGATGGCACACCAATGTCTCAAGGGCAATTAGGAATGGACAATAAATGCCTGTACCCCTCAAGCCATAAGATCCAGTCTTTGCGTTACTGAGTGATTAGGAGGATTGCCCAATTTTGCCAAGGTTTCGCACAGTGGTCTTCCTTAGACTGGATCGAAAGGGGTCCAGAGTCAACAGAATGTGTTTTAACAACACCCTCTCACACCCACAACTCATAGTGGAGACCATTCCCGGCAACTATAGAGAGCAGTGCAAATGGTATCTTCCGATCCACCCACACTGAGGTTTATAGGAAGAGGATCGTGGTTGCTGAATGGGGGGTCTTGCAGTTGGCCAATGAGTCAATCAAATTTCAAATAGGATAGCACGGTGGCCCAATGGTTAGCATGGCTGCCTCACAGTGCCAGGTTAAGGAAAAAATCAAATATACCAAAGCACCATTTTCAATGGTGCCATCATTACAACAAATGCAATGGAGGTGGAAAAGCTGGGAGAATGGAATGGAGTCCTTACAGGGAGTGAAGTGAGAGAAGCTGTAGGAATTGATGGGTTTATAATAAATATTGATGGTCAGTCTATCACCAATATAGAGACAGATGTCAAAGAAGGGAAGTGATGTTAGGGATTGGCCATGTGAAGGTGAGGGAGGGGTGGTTATTGGAAGCAAAATCAATAAATTGCTGCAAGTCCAAACATGAGAATGAAGCAGTGCCGATACAGTCATCCATGTAACAGAAAAAGAGTTGTGGGAGTTGTCCTGGGTGAGACTGGAATACGGAGTGTTTCACACCTCTTCAAAAAGCAGACATGCCTGGGATCCAGAGCCGCAACTTTTTTAATTGCAGGAAGTGACTCGGGTTTAAAGGAGAAATTATTCAGTGGTAGAACAAGCTCAGCCAAGCGGAGGAGGGTGGGTGTGGATGGGGACAGGAAGAAATGGAGAACTCTCAGACTTTTCTGGGGGAGTTATCCAGACAATACAGTCCAACGCATGGGTAATTCTGTGACCAAATATCCCATGACCCCCCCGAAGCCCCACACCGACTACTTCCCAACTTCACCAGTCACCTAACTCCAAGCTCCTTTGACACCTTCTCTCTCCGGAATCTCAAAGCCAATCCACCAGCATTGCTGTTGCTTAGAAGTTTCAGGCCAATAGATAATGAGACTTTTCTCACACAGATATTTGTCAGCCTGGTTCAGCATTCTCACCTCAAAACTAGTAGGCTGTAGGTTGATGGCTATTACAGACTTCAGCATGTAATCTTTGCAGATGTTACACTGTTGATTATGTTGTCTTTCTAACGCCTCCCCTCTCCGTTGAGAGACAGAAGATATTCACAGGATATGTCAAAGCGCAAACACAAAGAAAGATGGGTTATTTTTATTACAACAGAGGAGATTACAGGGTGACTTGATCAAGGTGTTTAAAACGGAGGTTACAGAGCGAAGTCATTGAAACAAATGGTTGAGGTGATTAAGTGAGGAATCGCAGGTAACGCTGAAAGGTAAAAGGTTCAGAGGAGAGAGAGAGAGCAGGAAATATATTTTCGTACAGGAGAGCTGAGATTACACAAATCCTCTGCTGTGTTTACATGACAATAATCACAGTGTCAAACCAACCTGTTGGTTGTGAAAAGTTTTGGGGGTCAGATAAAAATTAAAAATGCAGCCGTGTGTCAGCTGGGAGGTTCCAGAATAGAATCCCTCCAGTGCAGAAGGAGGCCACTCGATCCATCAGGTCTGCACCAACTCTCTGTCAGAACATCTTATCCAGGCCTCCCAACCCCACTCCATAACCCCATGCACATACTGTCCCTCCACCCCCAACCTGCATATTTTGGGACACTAAGGCAATATTATCATGACCAATCCACATAAACTGTACATCTTTGGACTGTGGGAGAAACCGGAGCATCCGGAGGAAAGCCACACAGACGTGGAGAGAAAATGCAAAGTTCAAACAGTTGTCCGACACCAAATCTCTGGCGCTGTGAGCGGCAATGCCACCCACTGTGCCACTGTTGGGTAGATAGAACCAAATTTCCATTCAAAGGAGTAAAGCTACAGGATGCAAGACTGGGCGGAGAAGTGGCAGATGGACTTCAACGCGGATAAATATGTAGTGGTCCATATTGGCAAGGATAATGGGATGAAGGAGTACAATATAAGGGGTAGGAGTCTTAGCTGTGTTGTAGAGCAGAAGGATCTCAGGGTCTGGGTCCATAGGACTCTTAAATCGGCCTCGCAGGTGGAGGAAGTGGTCAAGAAGGCGTACGGTGTACTGGCCTTCATTAATCGAGGAATTAAGTTTAGGAGTCAGGAGGTAATGAGGCTCTATAAGACTCTTGTCAGACCCCAGTTGGAGTATTGTGCGCAGTTCTGGTCGCCTCATTATAGGAAGGATGTAAAGGCTATTGAGAGGGTTCAGAGGAGATTTACAAGGATGCTGCCTGGATTGGGAGGCAGGCCTTATGAAGATAGGTTGAGGGAGCTGGGACTCTTCTCACTGGAGAGATGTAGGTTGAGAGGCGACCTGATAGAGGTTTATAAAATGTTGAGAGGAATAGATATGGTGGACTCTCAGAGACTATTTCCCCGAGCTGAAATGGTCACTACGAGAGGACACAGATTTAAGGTGCAGGGAAGCAAATACAAAGGAGATGTCAGGGGTAGTTTTTTTACTCAGAGGGTGGTGAGTGAATGGAACCGACTGCCGTCGGAGATTGTTGAGGCAAACTCACTGGGGTCTTTTAAAAGACTTCTGGATGAGTATATGGAAAAGAATAGGATAGAGGGTTATAGATAGGTCTGTGGATTGGTAGATGTGATCGGCGCAACTTGTGGGCCGAAAGGCCTGTTTGTGCTGTATTGTTCTATGTTCTATGTTCTATAATATTGCCCCTATGGCAGTCTGGTAGGGCTCATATCCCTTCCTCTGCAACTTCTCCGCGTTCAAATGCTACTTTCAGGATCTGATGGCTGTGACCTTCATAATGTGGTCAAACGAATTAGTTATCAGCCTGCAAATGCTTCTAATGCTCCTAACGGCAAGAGTGGAGAAACTCCTGGTCAACTGTAACTGGAGAGAATGGCAAACCACTGCAGGAGCATTACCATGGACCAATCCACTGGCCTCTTTGGCCAGGGTACTCAGAGAGGAGGAGGGCTCCTATGGGCGGTGCATTTAGTAACAGGATCTCCAGCCATTCACGGCCTCAACTAGTGTCTGTCGTCCAGTATCTTTGTTAAACTAACACATGAAAATTGTCAAAACATTATCGATGGTCAGAAATTGGAGCACTGCACCTCATTTCCCTGCTCTTGAGCAGGTACAGAAAAAGAGGCATTGCACAAAGAGACCAAAACATTCAAAAGGAGGCCATTCAGCCCACACATCTCTATGGCAACTCCTTAACAAGCGCATTCCAATTAGGCCCACTCCCGAGCCCTTTCTGCATAGCCTTGTGACATCCTTTCAAATACTTCATAGGCCTCATTAGGAATAGGAGCAGAATTAGGCCATTCTGCCCATCGAACCCACTTCCGCCATTCGATCATGGCTGATCTGCTTCTCATCCCCATTTTTCCTGCCTTCTCCCCATATCCCATTTAACCCATTACAAATTAAAAATCTATTTTAACTCCTCCTTAAATTTACTCACTGTCACAGCATCCGCCGCACTTTGGGGTAACAAGTTCTATTTTGGGAGAAGTAGTTTCTCCTCAACTCTGTTTTATATTTGCTGTCCTTTATCCTAAGCCTATGACCTCTCGTCCTCGAACACCCCACAAGAGGAAGAATCCCCTCCACATCTACTTTATCCATGCCTTTTATTATCTAGGGTACTCCATATGGCAATAACTCATCTCCTCAATTAGACACAGATTTCCAAACCAGATCAGATACCCAATTTGCATCTTCCCTCCGCAGTCTCCTACTTATCAGGGATCATTTGACGTTCGCTGTAGACACTGCTGTCCCATGTGTCAGGGGATGGGAGCTTCGTTAAAATGAACTCAGTTTAAGTTTATTCCAACACTGCAAGAGGTTTCCAAAATAGAGAGCTCAGTGTGGGTAGGTGTCAGAGGGATGTAATTCTCATTAGTGTGGGATATTGAGAAGAAAGGATCGAAACGTCAAAGTTCTCTCAGTTGACGTGTGCCCAGGTTTTGAAGAGCACTCCAGAGGTTGCAGTATCTCCCACCTAACAATACAATAAAAAAAATCATTTATTCCATCCTGCCTGTATTCATTGACAGCACCTGCGTGCTGAAATATGCGTAGTGGTTTATTAAAACAGCATTGGATGACTCATTGTTCGACTCACAATATCCAACAGGGTCCCCATATTTGATTAAAGTTCTTGAGGAGCAGTATCTTACTAAAGGACGTCACTCCAAACTATTCACTAATGGTTTATGATATTAGAGCCAGAAATTGTTAGCTTCCATCTCAGACTGCTAATTAAAGCTCTTGGTTGTTGCTCCGCTGTCCTCATACACTGCACCCCCACTGAGTTCTTGCAAGCTAACCTCTTAGAAGAAAGAGGTGACAGCTTATGATGTTACAGGTACAGACACAGATGCATGCTGAGCCTTACTTGGGCATAGATCCATAAAGATTGGCCATCAATATATATGGCACTTAACCCATCCCCACAGGGGATACCACAGCTAGGCTGGATCCTGTTCACTCAGCCTATGCTACACAGGGGGCTGAGCCCATTTGCAGCGAGGACGCAAGATTTCTGAGTAGTCAGTCTTCTCAGTGACTTTCTAACTCCACGTTAACTTATTTGCATCCCACTACTGGATGTTATGACCTATTGGAGTAGCGGGTGTATTGTACAATTCACCTGACTGGCAAAACTTCAGCACTTAAACGGGCTCTGCCGAGGTCACAAGGGAATATTCCAGGATTGTGAAAAGCTACTTGGCCAGTGGAGTGTCAATGAAGGAAGGCTTCCCAACTGATGTATCTCTGGGCATCGTGCTTAGGGGTAAGAGCCCACTGGTGGGTTTATTTTCCTCCCTCCCCAACCCCACCCCAGCAGATAGGGGGGGCACAGCTTCAGAAAACAAGCAGAAGCTGAGTTACAGAGAGAGATTGAATAGATTAGGACTTTATTCCCTGGAACGTAGAAGAATGAGGGGAGATTTGATAGAGGTGTATAAGATTTTGATGGGTATAGATAGAATGAATGCAAGTAGGCTTTTTTCACTGAGGCTAGGGGAGAAAAAAAAACAGAGGACATGGGTTAAGGGTGATAGGAGAAAAGTTTAAAGGGAATATTAGGAAAGGCTTCTTTCACACAAAGAGTGGTGGGAGTGTGGAATGAGCTGCCAGATAAAGTGGTAAATGCGGGGTCACTATTAACATTTAAGAAAAACTTGGACGGGTTCAAGAATGAGGAGGGTGCAGAGGGATATGGTTCAGTAGGACTAGGCAAAAAATAGTTCGGCACAGACACGAAGAGCCAAAAGGCCTGTTTCTGAGGCTGTAATTCTCTATGGTTCTATGGTTGAAAGTGAGCAGGTGCCTGGCTCCTGAACAGTCTCACAAGAGGTTCAGTGCCCTGACCAAGGCAGTTAAGATGAGGAGCATGTGCATTAGAGTACACACTCCCACACTCTGTCATCCACAGCCATCTTCAAAGCATTCATAGAATCGTAGAAACATACAGTGTAGAACAGGTTGTCCAAGTCTGCACTGACCATGTAAGAAATACTTAACCTCCCACCTAATCCCATTTATCAGCACTTGGCCCGTAGCCCTGAACTTTATGATGTGCCAAGTTCTCATCCAGGTACTTTTTAAAGGATTTGAGGCAATCCACCTTTACCACCCTCCCAGGCAGCGCATTCCAGACTATCACCACTCTCTGGGTACAAAAAGGTCTTCCGCACATACCCCTTCAACTTCCTGCCTCTCATCTATGTCCCCTCTGTGAGAGACAGATTGTCCCTGACTCTCACAATCTTACGAACATCAATCAGGTCACCCCCCTCAGCCTTCTCTGCTCCAACAAAAACAACCCAAGTTTTTCTTTATAACTTAAGTGTTCCATCTCAAGTAGCATCCTGGTGAATCTCCTCGGTACCCTCTCCAGTGCATTTCCTTAGACCACAGACTCACCCCAGTTATTCACCCCAGTTTCTGCTCTGGGGACCTGCGTTCAAATCCCATGATGGCAGTTGATGAAATTTGAATCCAATAAAAATCTGGAATTAAGAATCTGCTGATGACCATGAAGTGGAGATGCTGGCGTTGGACTGGGGTAAACACAGTAAGAAGTCTGACACCACCAGGTTTAACTCGTGCTTACTGCTTTTTCCAATCACATTGTTGGCATCTTTAAGACTTGAATAGCAGGCTATTTCTAAAGAATCGCATTCTAATCAGTAATCTGTAAACCGTCTGTGCTGTTATATGCTCTGTCTGAGGCCAGAACTTTCCATTCACCTGACAAAGGGAGAAACCTTGAAAGCTTGTGAGTTTACTATCAAATAAATCATTTGGATTTAAACCTGGTATTGTCAGACTTCTTACTGTGATGACTATGAAACAATTGTCAATTGTCATTCAAACCCATCTGGCTCACTAATGTGTTTTAGGGAAGAGAATCTGCTGCTCTTACCTGGTCTGACCTACAATGTGGTTGATTCATAAATACCATCTGGAATGGACAAGTGAAATTCACATCCCATGAGCAAATAAAGAAAAAACATGCATTTTCTGTCTCTCAGGGCATCTCCTCACATCCCTACACCGCCCGCCCCCGCAATGACTGAAACACACCTTATACAATGTCACACCCATCCCTCACTGTTACTATCTAAAATGTCCTTGCAGCCTCTCAGCATAGTTCCCACACTCTCTACTTTCTCTCCTTACAGTAAGAGAGGGCAGAATACCTGGGAGAGGCTGAGAACAAGGAGTGATCCACCTATCGTCTGGACTCTGACCGCTGTGTAGGAGGACACACTACAAACCTGGACAAAAGAGGTGGCTGCCGGGTAAGGGTGACCGACCCTGACATCAAAACAAGACTTAATCGAGTATGGCATCAAGGAGCTCTAGAGAAATTGGAGTCAATGGGAATCACTGCTGGTCTGACTTATACCTGGCACACAGGAGGATGGTTGGGATGGTTTGAAGTCAATCATCTCAGCTCCTAGCTGCAGAAGTTCCTCAGGGTAATGTCCTCACCTCAACCATCTTCAGATTCTTCATCAATGACCTTCCCTCCATCATAAGGTCAGGAGTGGGGATGTTCGCTGATGATTGCACGATGTTCGGCACCATTCACAACTCCTCAGATACTGAAGCAATCCATGTTCAAATGCAGCAAGACCTTGACAACATCCAGTCTTGGGCTGACAAGTGGCAAATAACATTCACACCAGGCAAATACCAGGCAATGACCGTTGAACTGAACTGAATTGAATTTATTCATTAGTATCACATGTTTTGGGATATAGTGAAAAGTGTTGTTTCTTGCAAGTTGTACAGACAAAACATACCATTCATGGAGTACATCAGGGAGAAGGAGAGGTTGCAGATTACATGTTGCAGTTACCAATAGGGCGAAGACAAAGTTCAGCTTAATGCATTCAAAAGTCTGATGGCAGCAGAGAAGTTGTTCTTGAGTCAGTTGGTACAGGTTTTAGACTTCTGTATCTTTTTCCCATGGAAGAGAGTATGACCTGCATTTTCTGTTTTAATTTCAGCGCAGAATTCTTTCTGACTGGGTGCAGCCAGTGAAAAGAAAATTAGCAAGGAATATAAATCAAAATACCATTTTGTTTGATGCCTCAGTGATTTTTTTCACAGGCTTTAGTTTTAGTGGTATCTGAGGAGTTCCCTTTACTCTTGGAGACTGAGAGATGGAATGGCACTCTATAAAGATGCTCTTTCACAAACTTTATGGGCGGGATTTTACAGCCATGTTTATCCCTAAACTGTAAAGCCCAACAGAAGTCAATGGACCTTCCCTTTGTCCGCCTCACCCGCTCCAATTCCCATGGTGGGACAGTAAACTTCCAGCACATTAGTGAACACAAAGGTATTTATTAATAAGAAGACAGTAGCCTCCTCGTTGTAGATAGCTCCCAAAATGCCCCTCTGCCTAGGAGCCTCTCTCACTATATGGTGATAAATCCCCATTGGTCACCCAGGCCATGTGATTCTTACTCTGCTGTGTTGCCCTTAAAGCGATAATCACCACATACCCCTAGCCTAATCTAGCCCAACGATATACTTTACCTCAGAAACCACCTTTGATATTTCCTCTTTCTCATCTCACGGGAGCTGGGGGGAGGATGGCACGCAACCAGTTGGCAAAGTGGTTAGCACCACTGCTTCACAGTACCAGGGACCCAGGTTCGATTCAGGCCTCAGTTGACTGACTGGGTGGATTCTGAACATTCTCCCCATGTCTGCACAAGTTTCCTTCAAGTGCTCCAGTTTTGTCCCACATTTGAAAGATGTTGTGGGTTAGTGGATTGGTCATACTAAAATGTCCGTTATTGCCTCAGGACGTGTAATTTAGGGGACTAGTGGAGTCAAAAACTTGGGCTTAGGGTATAGGTCCAGGGTGTGATGCTCTATCAGAGAGTCAGTGCAGACTCAATGGGGCCGAAGGGCCTCTTCTGCACTGTATGATTCTATAAAATAAGGGGTGCTTTACTGAGGTTAGAGGGTTCAGGAGCGTTAGTGGGACAGAGCCGAGAAAAACTTCATTCTGCGTCTGAGTCACAGCAAACTCACCTGTTCTGACACTGGATGGGGGAGGGAGGGTGAGGGTGGAGAGGAGGGGGGTGGGAGGTGACGAAGCGGGGGCGCTAAAACGTGAAGCAAGATGAACTTGGTGACAGAGTTCTCCTGGCTCCGTGTGACACAAGTACATAACTGGACTCTGACTGTGGAGGTCAATCCTTATGATTTGTGACCTGCGCAAATTAAAATGACCGGGTGGAGAAAGGGAGCAGACTGCAAATTGGCCCAAATCTGTCAAGCAAAGTTCTGCCCTGGGAGCATTAAATTATAAAACGTTTCCAGTGTCCTCATCCAATCCTTCATCTTGATGGGTACAAAATTAACCTATAAACGAAACACTTAGCTCATTTCCCAGACTGTATGCACACTCATATTCTTCCAATTAATCTTTTACTTTCCCCCGTCGCCCCGGAGTTTTCGTCTTAATTACTATTTCTGCAAAGCCCTGCGGGATCAACTTTAAAATGGGCAGCATGGACAGCATAGCCAGGTTCAATTCCTGGCTTGGGTCACTGTCTGTTGCGGAGTCTGCGCGTTCTCTCCATGTCTGTGTGGGTTTCCTCCGGATGCTCCGGCTTCCCCCCACGGTTCAAATAATGCGCCATTGGCTGAGATAAATTCTCCCTTAGTGTTCCTGAACAGGCACCGGAGTGTGGCAAGCATTTTCACAGTCACCTCACTGCGGTATTAATGTAAGCCTGCTTAGATGGGTCACTAGATTGGTTCCACTGTTCGACGCAACATCGAGGGCCGAAGGGCCTGTACTGCGCTGTAATGTTCTATACTCGATGTTCTATGTACTTGGTTTTTAATCCATAGATCTATAAACATAGACAGGGATCACGGGTAGAGGTGGGAACATCGGGGCGGCGGCGCGGGCTCGTTGGGCCGAAGGGTCTGTTTCCCGTGCTGTTTTGTTCTTTGTACTTGTGACACTAATAAAATTTAAGACTTTTTTGTTTGGTCGTTTCTGTCAAGAAAACCCAGATTGAATCTACAGGCTGGTGTGCAAGTCCAAGGCACACCTGATACTAGGCCTCAAGCCTCCTTCAACTGACACCAGCCATAGGACAAGAGCTGTGATTGCGAGTCTTCCAACCGCAGGCCACCCCGATGTAAAAAAAATCCTCAGGTAGGAATTAAGGAAAAATTAATTAGGACAGAAGGGTGGTTTGGGAGAGAGGGGGAGTTATTTGGACACACGGGACACAAAATTAAATTATAATTACTCGTGGCAGAGATAGTCCCTTTGCATCAGTACTGTCATGTGTTAAAGGAGTGAATACCTGACAATGGGCCCAATGGCCTTCCTCTGTGTAAGTATGATTCTGTCTCACTCTCCAAAGTAGGTTTGTGCTGTCCTTGCACTCACTCAGCCTATTCCCAACTCTCTCTACTAACGGAGGTTTATATTTCTACGTCCTGTACTGTTTTATTTTGGACATAGGATTCCATGGAAAAGACCAGCTGAGGGATTCTTTCAGAAAACAACACAAAGACGATGGGCTGAATGGCCTTTTTCAGTGCTGTGCCCATTCTATGAACAGTTGCTGCCCTTCTGTATCCCTGTCTAGAGACCAGTCTTCAAGAACGAATCTTAAGAGCTAGTGTCTCAGCTGGAAATTTGAAATAAGAACACAAAATGCTGGAAAACCTCAGCAGGTCTGGCAGCATCCATGGAGAGAGCAAAACAGTCAATGTTTTCAAGTCCATTCCAGAAGAATCAATGGACCCAAAACATTAACTCTATTTCTCACACCACAGTTGCTGCCCAGACCTGCTGAGTTTTTCCAGCATTTTGTGTTCTTATTTCAGATTTCCAGCATCCGCAGTATTTTGCTTTTGTTTAAGTGTCTCAGCAGACTATGTGTCCCCCGGCCTATATCATCGCTGAACTGGGTCCCCCTGTGTTCATTTGATGCCCAAACATTCACACTTTCTATCAGAGGTCACTCGACAACTATTACCACTGTTGTGTCTTAGAACAAGAGAGAAAAAAGGGTGGGTAGAGAGAAAGGATGTAAGAGACAGGGGTGAAGTCAGTCCAAGGTAAAGGAGGTGGAAGAGAGAAAATGTTATGATGGTTTTCTCGTATTTAAAGCTATTATTACCCTCAAGTAGCCAGACAAAATTTGCGGAGTGGTTTCAAGATGTATTTATTAAAAGACTATAGTTATAGAACTCTGAATGAAATTTGATGGGCAACACGACAGCTCAGTGACTATCGCTGTGCTGTGCAGATACATGGATTTGGGCCTGTGTCTGTGGGAGTTTGCACATTCTCCCCGTGCTTGCGTGGGTTTTCTCCGGGTGCTCCGGTTTCCTCCCACATCCCAAAGATGTGCTCTTAGGCTAATTGGCAGAACAAATTCTCCCTAAATTGTCTCAAATTTGGTTTCAATCCATAAATCTATAAACATAGACAGGGGTCACGGGTAGAGGTGGGAACATCGGGGTGGCAGCGTGGGCTCATTGGACTGAAGGGCCTGTTTCCTGTGCTGTTTTGTTCTTTGAAATCATTTAGATAATTCAAAGTGAAAAATTCAGAACACTTGAGCAATTATAGTCTCTAACTTTAATTGCAAGTAATTAGCATATACCAATAGAAGCATAGGAGTTATCTCTATCCGATCATTGTTTTTAATAAAGGTTACATCACTCATACATAAGGGTATAGTTTCCAACTGTGCATGTTATATTGTCAAGAAATGATAGCTATATCTTTGATATGTTAATAGAACATAGAACATAGAACACTACAGCACAGAACAGGCCCTTCGGCCTTCGATGTTGCGCCGACCAATATAAAAAGCAATGACCCTCCAAACTAAACCATTCCCTTCTCTTCCATATACTTATCAACTAACCTCTTAAACGCCACCAAACTTGGCGCATCTACAACTGCTGCAGGCAGGGCATTCCACTCCCGAACCACCCTTTGGGTAAAGAACCTACCTCTGATATCCGTCCTATAACTATCACCCCTTAATTTAAAGCTGTGTCCCCTCGTGCTAGCTTTCTCCATCCTAGGAAAAAGGCTATCACTGTCCACCCTATCTAAACCTCTAATCATCTTATATGTTTCGATAAGGTCCCCTCTTAGCCGCCTCCTTTCTAACGAAAACAACCTCAAATCCCTCAGCCTCTCTTCATAAGACCTGCCCTCCATACCAGGCAACATCCTGGTAAACCTCCTCTGTACCCTCTCCAATGCCTCCACATCTTTCTTATAATGCGGGGACCAGAACTGCACACAATACTCCAAGTGCGGCCGCACTAGAGTTTTGTACAGTTGCAACATGACGTTGCGGCTCCGAAATTCAATCCCCCTACCAATAAAAGCTAAGACTCCATATGCCTTCTTAACAACCTTCTCGACTTGACTGCCTACTTTCAGGGATCTATGCACATACACACCAAGATCCCTCTGTTCATCAAGCCTACTAAGAATCCTACCATTAGCCCTATACTCTACACATTTATTATTTCTGCCATAGTGCATTACCTCACACTTTTCCACATTAAACTCCATTTGCCACCTCTCGGCCCAGCTCTGCAACTTGTCCAAGTCTCTCTGCAAACTATAACACCCCTCTTCACTATCTACCACTCCACCGACTTTAGTGTCATCTGCAAATTTACTAATCCATCCTTCAATACCCTCATCCAGATCATTTAAAAAAATTACAAACAGCAGGGGCCCCAAAACAGACCCCTGAGGTACACCACTTGTCACCGAACTCCACGATGAATATCTCCCATCAACCACCACCCTCTGTCTTCTATCTGCTAGCCAATTCCTAACCCAATTAGCTAAATCACCCTCTATCCCATACATCTGCATTTTCTGCAGAAGTCTTCCGTGGGCCACCTTATCAAATGCCTTACTAAAGTCCATAATGGTATATCAATCTCCCTTTCCATGCTGAACATTCCTGCTTTTCAGAAAAAAAATTACCTTATCGAAACATATAAGATGATTAGAGGTTTAGATAGGGTGGACCGTGATAGCCTTTTTCCTAGGATGGAGAAAGCTAGCACGAGGGGACACAGCTTTAAATTAAGGGGTGATAGTTATAGGACGGATATCAGAGGTAGGTTCTTTACCCAAAGGGTGGTTCGGGAGTGGAATGCCCTGCCTGCAGCGGTTGTAGATGCGCCAAGTTTGGTGGCGTTTAAGAGGTTAGTTGATAAGTATATGAAAGAGAAGGGAATGGTTTAGTTTGGAGGGTCATTGCTTTTTATATTGGTCGGCGCAACATCGAAGGCCGAAGGGCCTGTTCTGTGCTGTAATGTTCTATGTTCTATGTTCTATTGTGTGGAGATACTGGTGTTGGATTGGAGTGAGTACAGAACAAAGTTCACAACACCAGATTAAAGTCCAACAGGTTAAACCTGTGGAAGAAGGAGCAATGTTTCAAGAGCTCATGATTTCAAATAAACTTATTGGACTTCAAACTGATGTTGTAAGAATTCTTACTGTACCTTTCCAATGTTCCTTGTTCTAATAGGCAAACACGAGCTACAGTGGCACATTGTTCAATTAAATAGTCCTTGATCTTATCTGGATTTGCTTTAATCAAAATCTGTAGTTTTCACACAGCTTTCCCTGTGTGACTAAGATACAGCTTGCAGCTCGCGTGATTTTTAAATTTGTGAAATTATTAACCCTTTCAGAAAGGAATAAAGAAGGAAGTAAAAATCCAAAATCCACAGTCCAGCTCAACAGTTGGCCATTAGTCAGTTGGTTGGCCCGTGATTTGTGGGTGTGGGGGAGAAGGGGGCAGCTCCCAGCTCCTCGAGTGTGCTTCTCACTCTCGAGCCTTACACCTTCTCACCAGTTACACCTGGTGAGGTAAGATTCATCTTCATGGAGACTCCAGTTCACTCTCTTCCCAAATGTTAAGTTCAAAGCCAATGTCCCTCAGAAAGATTCTCAGGAAACATCAGAAACTAGATAGCAGTTGCAAGGGTCAAAATCGTAGAGTCTTAGAGCACAGAGAGAGGCCACTTACCCCATCATGCTTGTAATAGCTCTCTCCAAAAGCAACTTACCCAGCCCTTCTCTCCCACCTTTTCCCCAAAGTCCTATCACCATCGGTTTAGTTGATCATTCTCTTTAATCTCCCCGGTTTCTGAAGCTGATAAAGATTAGTTCATTGCTCCAACAGATTCCTAATCTGACATTTTCCAACATTAGTATGAAGCATTTGAACATTCTTCATTGTTCAAGCTTTCACTTTTCTAGATGAATGTATCTGTATTCTCTAGACGGCCTCAAAGCCCAGGGGCCTAGTTAATTCCAATTAATGAATGATTCATCAAACAGAAAGTGAGACATTCAACACTCAACCCTCATTCATCTTTGATCCTAATTTCCCTGCAGAAATAAACTCCAATAAATCCCAGGGCTTTGCATCGGATCTGCTGCCTAAAAGGCCGTACTTTTGAAGCCTTTTTAAGTGAAGTGGAATAAATCTGTGTCTCAGTTATATTTGCAGATTAGATCAATCTTCAACCTGATACACAGCTCAAATCCCACAGCCAGACAATTCATGAAGTAACAGGAACAGAGCAAACATAATGAAAGAGACGAAGAGACAGTTGACAGCAGTACGGACATTCGCTGCTTGTTAAGATCACAATAGTCCCCCTCCAGTCTTGATTATATTTTGCCACAAGTTGATATCCTGAGGAGTGTGGCTCACAACTAAAATTCTCATACCTGCAATTAGTCCAATGTTAACAGCTCTGATATATTAATAGCTCCAGACTTCTATATACCGGATCGTTTTTGCTTTGCACAACAGTATCAATGCTCTGTAACGATTCAGCATTAGTACAGTACTACATTTGAACAATGCTGTGATCACAACGCAATGTAGCAGCGCTGTAGTATAGTGGTACCATGTGGTAATAGCACTGTAATGCAACAGTCCTATGCTGTAATAACAATATGCTAGTTCTGTGTTGTAATAACAACATGCTAGTTCTGTGTTGTAATAACAACATGCTAGTTCTGTGTTGTAATAACAACATGCTGACACAGTATCAAAATAGCGCACTGTAAGAGAACTGGAGCAGAATGTAAGAATTCTGCAACGTACTGTAGTGTAATTACATCAGTAAAACACATGTGGTTTAGCGAAGCAGCAACTAGTATTTCTTTTTAAAAAAAGTTCATTTATTAGTGTCACAAGTAGGCTTACAGTAACACTGCAATGAAGTTACTGTGAAAATCCCCCTAGTAGCTACACTTCAGCGCCTGTTCGAGTACGCTGGGGGAGAATTTAGCATGGCCAATGCATTGAACCGGCATGTCTTTTGGACTGTGGGAGGAAATTGGAGCACCCGGAGGAAACCCACACTGACACAAGGAGAATGTGCAGGTTCCGCACAGGCAGAGACCCAAACCAGGAATTGAGTCAGGATCCCTGGCGCTGTGAGGCAGAATGCTGGCTCCTTTATTAAAGGAATCTCCCTCCCACATTTTTGAAACAAACAATAATTGAGCTGTTGCTATTAAATTGTAAACCCATTTGGTTTTGCTGCCCAACAATATTATCCAAAAAATGAAATGAAGGAATATTGAACTCGATCACAATTAATTCCAACTGTTTCCCATTTTAAGATCAGCTCGAAACCAAAGCCCTTTTCCAGAGGCTGCTTTTCCACTTAAAGAATCAAGACCAAACCAAGCCCCCGCCCCAGCTATGAATTCTCACCATAGGGATGGGAACAGGGCAAATTTGTTGCAGCAACTGATTAAGGCTCAGATTTTTACGTGGGTGATACAGAAATGGCATTCTTGTCTGCTTCAAGTGGTGCAAGGGTGGGCCAGATTAATAGAAACATTACTGTAGTAGCCATTTCCAAGTTGTTTGTCCCGAGAGCGAGATGTGATTCATGTCGAAGCTTTCCAGAGGCCCAGAGGGGAGTGAGATATCAGAGGGGAAATGGAGGCATGGCAATGAGGACAGGGCTTGTCCTCGATATTGACCTTGATCTAATATTGGGGGAATGGCAGGAGGAGACCATCTTACTTCGTAACAGGGGCTCTCTCTCACCCTGCTCCTCTCTTCACAAGCTGTTTGCTGTCAGGGCCTCGCTATTCTCAAGGCCCATGTTATGGGTAGTGCAGCAAACCAACAGAATAACCAAGACCCTGGCAGGAGGATGTTGGAAGGCATCACTCAACTGGTTCAGGCAGCAGAATTGCATTTTTGGATGCCCAATGGCCAGCTCAATGGTTGCCCTGTTGAGCAGGTGGCACTTGCTGTATAGTCTATGTCTAGGGGCACCATAGAGGGCTCAGTTGTATTCTTTGGCAGATATCCTTTCCCCCTCGGATCCATCCATGCCCTTGATGGGTTGGAGTGAAGGTCTGAGGAAATCAGGGCTAGCAGAGGACGAAGGAATCAGGAAAGCCCACACAGTTCTTGTTGGGGGGTCACACCCAGTTGGACATTGAGGGAGTGGAAGCTCTTGCAGTTATGGATCCCACTGGGCGCTCACTGGATGTCTTCCCAGCAACATGGGTGGAATAGATGATATCCTGACCCTAGGGGGGTATCCAGTGATGGAGGTGAAACCAAATGCCAGGGATTTGATGCTTCAGGGGCACTGTTCCCACTCTGCCTGCATCTGCCAAGGGCTACCTTGTTTCCAAGGCTGCTTCTGCTCCCCTGACCCTCTGGTGGGGTTGGGGAGCGTGGAGGGGGCAGGAGTGGCAGATCTACATCAGCTTCCCTTCAGCTGATCTGCAGAGCAGACTGACCCCCCCTTCCCCACCACACGCCTCCTTCAAAATGCCATTGTTACCCTTCAACAAACTCACAGTGAGTTTTTATACATAAATTGGCCTCAGTATGGAGGGGAGTGAAATTGCCAGACCCTTCACCCTGGTTAATATTGCTAGTACCAAAACTGGCAGGTTCATGTCCCACCACCTCCACAACCCACCTCTCTCCCTGTCCTTAACGGAGAGAGGGGGGGGTCGCAAAATGTTCAGAGGGGCTGTGATTGGGATCGGGAATTCAAGGCAACAACTTCATGTCCCCAAGGCTAAGGCCAAGTTGACAGTTCTCACGCCAGTTGAGAGCAAAGAAGCAGGTACAAAATGCTCTGGGTGACTCACTTATCAGGCGGGTTATAGGAATGAGCAGGTCGGAGCTCTCTCCTCAACATCATCTTATCCCCAGCTGCTGCCAGGCACGGTTGGACCATTCCTGGATGTTTCATTGTGTCACATAACCTCCGACCACCCCACCCACCAGACATTCCAGCCCCACCTCCAAAAACGGCACCTCAAAAGGAACGCAAAGGAATTGAAAGAACAATGTTTTCACGGCCCACTGATATTGTTCCTCCCTGGGTTGCTAACGGCAATGTGCTGCAGAGTAATCCTTCACCCCTGGAGAGTACAGATCGATCGTGGAGGGCTGGCAATCTTATCCATTATTCATGGCAATCAATTTAACTCCACTGAACTGAACACAGGCATAAGGACTGGAATGTCTTCTACTGGCAGCACTGAGCTGAGCAAATATATCTGAAGCTAGTGAGCTCAAATCAGGAAAGAACAAACCTATTCCTGTTTGTCTTTCATCCTTTGACTCTGTCCACACATCCTGCTGCTTCTTGGGTAAAGCAGCCAACATAATCAAGAACTCCACGCACCCCAGACATTCTACCTTCTTCCGCGGGGAATAAGATACAAAAGTCTGAAATCAAGTGCCAACCATCTCAAGAACAGCTTCTTCCTTGCTATTGTCAGACTTTTGATTTTTCACCGGCACTCACCCCGAAACCGGAAAATCTTGCCCAAGGTCACTCTGATTCCCTATCTTGCATTAAGTTGATCTTTCTCTACACCCCTTGCTATGATTGTAACACTACATTCTGCACTTTCTCCTTTCCTTCTTTATGAATGGTATGCTTTGTCTGTGTGGCGCACAAGGAACAATACTTTTCACTGTATGTTAATACATGTGGCAATAACAAATCAAATCATTTAGTTCTGTATTTATGAATGTTTTTGCCGTAAGCCTCATCTCCTTCATTTCCCACCTTAAGATGTATTTTTTTTTACTCCGTAGACGGTGAGAATTAAAGAGTTTGAATGGTAAAGTGAAGCTCTGGTACAAATCAGGGGAAGTTAATCTGTGTGTTGATTCATTAGTCTCTGTCCCTGAATGGGAGAAGAGAATCACAATATAGAGATGATATTACTGAATTAGTAATCAAGAGACTTCAACTAATAATCTAAAGATTATGAGTTCATGATCCCCACCACCCATGACAGGGCGACAGGTTGGCACAGTGGTTAGCAATGCTACCTCACAGCACTAGCGACCCGGGTTCAATCCCAGGCTTGGGTCACTGTCTGCATGAAGTTTGCACATTCTCCCCATCCTTTCATGGATTTCTTCTGCGTTCTCCGGTTTCTTCCTACAGTTCAAAGATGTGCAGGTTATTTGGATTGGCAACACTGAATGGTCCCTCAGTGTCAGAGAGACTAAATATATGGGGTTACGGGGATAGGGCATGGGTGGGATTGCAGTAGGTGCAGAGTTAATTGGGCCGAATGGCCTCTTTCTGCACTGTAGGGATTCTATGAATTTTAGTTTGTAAAATCCAGTCATGGGAAAGAGGAAGTCAAACAAGTGTAAAAACCTGAAGGTTTGCTCTTTACCAAAGGGTATGATTGAACTGGGGGGTGGGGTGCAGGTAGGGGATGTTGCCTGGGATGGAGCTTTTGAGCTAGAAGGGGACATTGGATAGTCTTGGATTCTTTTCTCTAGAGCAGAGATGGTTGAGGGGGAACCTGACTGAGGTATATCAGATTATGAGGGGCATCAACAGGGTGAATAGGAAACAACTGTTCCCTTTGGTTGAGAGATCTGTGGGAAGGGGTGTAGCTTTAGTGTAAGGGGCAACAGATTCAGAAGGGATTTGAGAAAGCAATTTTTCACCCAGAATGTGGTGGGAATCTGGAATGTGCTTGCCGTTAGCAACTCAGGGAGGAAGAATATTAAGGGGTGGCAGTTGTAGGATGGATGTCAGAGGTAGGTTCTTTACTCAGAGGGTAGTAAGGGCATGGAATGGCCTGCCTGCGGCAGTTGTGGACTCTCCAACTTTAAGGGTGTTCAAATGGTGAGTGGATAGGTATATGGATAGCATTGGAATAGTTTAGGTTAGGGGGTCATTAGATTGGTTCCATTGATGGGTGGGATGGTCGGAGGTTATGTGACACAATGAAACATCCAGAAGTGATCTAGTGAAGGTTGGGAACCTTATTAACCTTTAAAAAAAATTTGGATGAGCACTTTACCTATTATAACATTCATGGATATGGGACAAGTGCTGGAAAATGGGATAACTGTGGTAGCAATAGTTATTGTCAGTGCAGACTCCATAGGCCGAAGGACCTTTTCTGCACTCTGTGACTCTATGGCAGGATCTTCCGGCTGCACTCAACCCAAAACCGGAAAATCCCACCCAACATCAACGGACTCTTCCATGGTCCTTCCCTCGCCCGCTCTGATTCCCATGGCGAGTGAAATGGGAAAATTTGCCCCTACGAAGTAAGTTATCTATTAGTGTCACAGGTAGGCTCACATTAACACTGCAATGAAGTCCCCTAGTCGCCATAGTCTGGTACCTGTTTGGGTACATTGAGGTGCATGGCTAATGCACCTAACTGTTATGTGTGACTCTGTGATCTAGAATGTGTCTGTGTGAGTATGTGTGAGTTTGTGTGTGTGAGTTTGTGTGCGTGAGTTTGTGTGTGTGAGCTTGTGTGTGAGAGAGAGAGCATGCATGTGTGTGAGTGTGTGTGTGTGAGTATATGTGTGTGAGTGGTGTGTGTGTGTGTGTGTGTGTGAATGTATATGTGAGAGAGAGAGAGAGTGTGTGTGTGTGTGTGTGAATGTATGTGTGAGAGAGAGAGAGTGTGTGTGTGTGTGTGTGTGTGAGTATGTGTGTGAGTGGTGTGTATGTGTGTGAGAGAGGGTGTGTGTGTGTGTAAGCTTACATTAACACTGCACTGAAGTTACTATGAAAATCCCCTAGTCGCCATACTCCTGCACCTGTTCAGATACACTGAGTGAGAATTTAGCATGACCAATCCAACTAACCTCTATGTGTGATTCTGTGGTCTGGCACATGTGTGACTTAAAGAAACACCAGTGTTTGCTGCCCATTCAAGTGCTTTAGGAAAATACTATCAAACGATCAGGAATGTGTAATAAATGTTAGCCATATCAGTGATATCTGTACCCCAGGAATGATGTTATCCTTGTCTCTATATGGACAGTGGATATATTGGTGGACAGTGATAGCCTTTTTCCTAGGATGGAGAAAGCTAGCACGAGGGGACACAGCTTTAAATTAAGGGGTGATAGTTATAGGACAGATATCAGAGGTAGGTTCTTTACCCAAAGGGTGGTTCGGGAGTGGAAGGCCCTGCCTGCAGCAGTGGTAGATGCGCCAAGTTTGGTGGCGTTTAAGAGGTTAGTTGATAAGTATATGGAAGAGAAGGGAATGGTTTAGTTTGGAGGGTCATTGCTTTTTATATTGGTCGGCGCAACATCGAAGGCCGAAGGGCCTGTTCTGTGCTATAATGTTCTATGTTCTATGTTCTATATAGTAAAGAGTAATGATAAGGTGACTGAGCAGACTGCAGCCTTTGTAAATTGCACTGTGAGTGATTGGGGTGTTTAAGGTGTCTTTACAGACAGTTTTACATCAAAATACTTAGTTCTGTTCAACACAGTTGAATACTCACCCTTACTGAAATGTAGAATTTTATAATTGGTGGATTTGTGATGCTGGAGTCGATTTTCATCTGACATTAACTCTTTGAGACTGTTGCTGGGTGCCAGCAAGCAAAAACATATTCACATTCGGTGCATTGCCAGTCCAATAAGCAATAAATAAATATTAAAGCTGAGCATCTGCTAATTGGCAGGTAGTGAGTGGGGACGGCAGAGAGAACAGATCATTGGAACATCCCAAATGTCAAGACAACATTGGTCATTCTCTTGGATTAAAGTGTGAGTGTGTGAGTGTGTGAGAGTGTGTGTGTGAGTTTGAGAGAGAGGGAATGTGTGTGTGAGTGTCTGTGTGTTTGTGAGTGTCTGTATGTGTATGAGTGTATGTGTGTGTGTGTGTGAGTGGGCATGAGTATGTGTGTTTGTGAGAAAGTGAATGAGTGTTTGACAGTGTGAGAGAGTGGGTGTGTGATAATGTGTGTGTGTAAGAGTGTGTGTGAGTATGTGTGTGTGACTATGTGCGTGTGTATTTGTGTGTGTTTCTGTGTGTGTTTGTGAGTGTGTGTGTGTGTGTGTGTGAGAGAGAGTGTGAATCTGTGTGTGTGAGTGTGTGTGTAAGTGTGTGTCGGTGTGTTGAGAGCGACTGTTTGTGTGAATGTGTGTGAGTATGCGAGAGTGTGTGTGTGACTGTATATTGTGTGTGACTGTGCGTGTGTGTGAATGTGTGTGAGTATGCAAGAGTGTGTGTGTGACTGTATATTGTGTGTGACTGTGCGCGTGTGTGAATGTGTGTGAGTATGCGAGAGTGTGTATGTGACTGTATATTGTGTGTGACAGTGTGTGAATGTGTGTGAGTATGCGAGAGTGTGTGTGTGACTGTATATTGTGTGTGACAGTGTGTGAATGTGAGTATGTGAGAGTGTGTGTGTGACTGTATATTGTGTGTGACTGTGTGTGTGTGTGTGAATGTGTGTGTGTGACTGTATATTCTGTGTGACAGTGTGTGTGAATGTGTGTGAGTATGCGAGAGTGTGTGTGACTGTATATTCTGTGTGACAGTGTGTGTGAATGTGTGTGAGTATGTGAGAGTGTGTGTGTGACTGTATATTCTGTGTGACAGTGTGTGTGTGTGAATGTGTGTGAGTATGTGAGAGTGTGTGTGTGACTGTATATTGTGTGTGACTGTGCGTGTGTGTGAATGTGTGTGAGTATGTGAGAGTGTGTGTGTGACTGTATATTGTGTGACTGTGCGTGTGTGTGAATGTGTGTGAGTATGTGAGTGTGTGTGACTGTATATTGTGTGTGACTGTGCGCGTGTGTGAATGTGTGTATGTGAGAGTGTGTGTGTGACTGTATGTTGTGTGTGACTGTGTGTGTGTGTGAATGTGTGTGAGTATGTGAGAGTGTGTGTGTGACTGTATATTCTGTGTGACAGTGTGTGTGAATGTGTGTGAGTATGTGAGAGTGTGTGTGTGACTGTATATTCTGTGTGACAGTGTGTGTGAATGTGTGTGAGTATGTGAGAGTGTGTGTGTGACTGTATATTGTGTGTGACTGTGCGTGTGTGTGAATGTGTGTGAGTATGTGAGAGTGTGTGTGTGACTGTATATTGTGTGTGACTGTGCGTGTGTGTGAATGTGTGAGTATGCGAGAGTGTGCGTGTGACTGTATATTCTGTGTGACAGTGTGTGTGAATGTGTGTGTGTGTGTGTGTGTGTGTGGAATGTTGGGGGACGGAGGGAGGGACAGCGGCAGAAGGCAAAATGTGAAAAATAACTTTAAGTCTTGACATCCTCCCTCTCAATGTGATGTTAAATAAAACATCAAGAAAGCGATCAAAAGGGGAATAAGAAAATGAGCGTGAAACAGAAAGATTTCATGGCAAAATAACTGTGTCTGCGAAGTAAACTGGACAGTGCAAATGATATATTAAAGCAGAAATTCCTTTAAGCTAACAGAGAAGGAGAAGGTCAGTGCTGTGGACAGAAAGGGGTGAGTGAGGAACTTCCATGTGAAGAACAAAGAGAAAACAAGAAAAATGATTTTCCAGTGTAATCCCAATATTTTCTTCTAACAGATTCATTCCATTCTATTCTATCATGCTGCCCAATTAAACCCCCCCGTGTGTTTTGAATTTATCTTGATGGTGTCAAACATACAATTTCTCCGATGTTCCACACCACTAACCATGCCACCTCCCCCCCCCCACCCCCCTCCCCTCCACCCCACACACACAGTGAAGTTAGAGAGCTGCGTGACTGGGTGGCGTTGTAAACCCTGAGGTCAGCACTCTCAGCCTGCTAAGAATGTAGATGAATTGAAACACCGCACAGTTGGATAGCAAACTGCATCCCTACCTGCCCTTGGCTGTTCAATGCCCCCAATGACACATTCTGCTAGCTCACCTTTTGCCGCCATAAACACTCTTTATCCCTTATGGCACCATTAACACTCCCCCTTCCTCTTAGGTCTATGACAAATTTGTCAATATCTCCCTTACCCCGACGTATCTCTGTGCTTCTAGTCTGCGCCACTCCCTCCAACAACATAAGTCATTACCTTTGCAGATGGCATGAAGATTGGTGGAGTTGCTGATAGTGCTGAGGATTGTCAGAGGATGCAACAGGATAGATTGGAGACTTGGGCACAGAAATGGTAGAGTTTAATCGGGACAAATGCGAGGTGATGCATTTTGGAGGATCAAATTTAGGTGTGAATTATACTGTAAATAGCACTGACCTAAGGGTGCGTTCAGAACATTAACATACAGAGGGATCTGGGCATGTAGGTCCACAGTTCTCTAAAAGTGGCAACATAGTTGGCCAAAGTGATTTAGGAGGCATATGGAATGCTTGCCTTCATCGGCAGGGCATTGAGTAGAGTTGGGAAATCATTAGTTAGGCTGCTTTTGGAGTATTATGTGCAGTTCTGGTAACCACTCGACCGGAAGATCTTGGAAGTTTTGGAGACAATGGAAAGAAGGTTCACCAAGGATTTTGCCTGGTCTTGAAAGTGTTAGATATAAGGAGAGGTTGAATAAACGAGGATTGTTTTCAATGGAAAGATGGAGGCTGAGAGGAGTCCTGACAAAAAGTCTACAAAATTATGGGAGGCATAGACAGGGTGGATGGTCAGAGGCTTTTTCCCAAGGTGAAAGTGTCAAGTACAAGGGGGCACAAGTGGGGGAAGTTTGAGGGAGATGTGCGGGGAGCATTTTTCATGCAGAGAATGGGTGGCTGGAACGCACTGCCAGAGGATGTGTTGAAAGTAAGCATATTAGCAACATTTAAGAAGCATCTGGATGGGTGCATGAATAGGGAGGAAGTAGAGGGATATGGGCCAAATAAGGGCAGAAAGCTTTTCTATAGTGAGGACATCTTGATTAGCACAGGCTTTGGAAGGCCGAAGGGCCTGTTCCATTCCTCGTTCTATTCTTTATTCTCTGTTATAAATTTCTATCCTTCTTGACTTTAGTAGGAGGATCATTAAATAGCCCTTTACTGAACTGAGATGCACAGTTAGTGGGATTAGTGGGTGTAAAATGTAGAGATATGGGGATAGGGTGGATTGTGTTCAGTGCAGATTCGATGGGCCGAAGGCCTCTTTCTGTACTGTAGGATTCTACGATATCTATAAATTCAAAATATTCACTGGAATTCTACCACCTGTGCTCTACAGAAGTGGGAGCGGATAACTGAGATGTTTGTTGAACACAGGCAGGAATTTCCGGTTGCCCTCGAACGAGGCCATAAAATCCCACCCATGCACTCTGTGTCTCTCTCCGCAGACGCTATCAGGCCTGTGGAGTTTACCAAGCATTTTCTTATTTCAGACTTCCAGCATCCGCAGTATTTTGCTTCAATTATAGGTGAGAAGATCCTGATTGCTTCCGCAGCAGGGTGGGTTTGGAAATTAGGGTGGGGGGCAGGGGGCATTGTGCCAAGCGCACTGCGACTAAACTTTAAACACATGCACAAACACCAACGGCTGTGACCAGAGGATTAAAAGAAGCAAACCTCACCGAACATCAAATTCACATTAATAGCTGCTTACAGCACTGGGGAGAGAGGTGAATTATTTTAACTGATTACAGAGAAACTTGCATATTCCACTGCAATACTTCACTTTGATGAACATTTTCCACCCCGTGTTTGCATTTTCGTGACAAACCACAGTAACTCAGAAGTTAAATAGGCTGCCAAAGATTTCAGTTATTGCAAAATAATTAAAGGAAGTGGCTGAGATTGAGCAAACTATCATCACAACAGTTGCCAACTTCGCTGCCCACATTCCCGGGATTTTTAATCACACAAACCTCCAACCCGGCAGAAAAAAAACTGTGCTTCCCATCACCAATTTTTAAATGCATCGACGAACCTGGTCAAAGAAAACAGACACCAGTTTTCGATGCCCCTATGGTTTTCCTCTCGAATCACAAGCACAGCGGCGTCTGAGAGATTAACCCTGAATTCTTGGAGACTCCAGGACAGTCCTGGGGGGTTGGCAGCTGGTTTCCTGGAAGCGGAGAGGCTGGTTAGTGATGGAAAGAGTGCACTCCCGGGTGATAGGACGTGAAGGGACGATGTGCCTTCTCAACTCAATCCGGCAAACAGCAGAGAGGTTCAGAGTCGGTGCCGATGCGTCCTTTGTGGTGTGCCTGTATAAAGAGAGACCAAAATGGTGGGGATTGGGTGGGGGGAGGGAGGAAACGGGGGCAGAGAGGGGGAATGAGGGGTGGGGCGGTTTTCCCAGGACAACTTCTGCCTGCAATCAGATTCTCTTCCTGACTGGCGTTTTATCTCTGTTGCCCCCCTGTCCCATGAACTGCTGGCAGACGTTGGAAGCAGAGATGGGTGCCTGGGAAGCCGATTTCAAACATCTCGGCAATAGAGCAAAACTGGGAAGTTGTTTCGATGGGAGGGGGTGGCCATTGCAAGCACAGATGGGGTGTAGAGGAGGAAACCTTTCCCTGTAGCAGAGGGGTCAATAACCAGAGGTCGCAGACTTCAGGTAGGAGATTTAGAAGGGATTGGAGGAAAATTTCCTCAGCTAGAGAGGAACTCTCAAACTCTGCCTGAAAGAGTGCAGCGGCGGAAAGCCTCACAACATTTCAGTCATAGTTAGATAAGCACTTCAAACACCACAGCATACAAGGCTATCCAGCAAGTGCTGGAAAATGGGATTAAAATAGGTGGTTAATGGCCAGTACAGACACGATGGGCTGAAGGCCTTTCACTGCTATAAAACTCTATGAATACAAGATCCCTGAAGGAACAAACAGTAAAACGAACAGATAAGAATACTGTTCCGAACTAGTCTTGTATACTTTAAAATGGAACACGAGTAAAATAGGGATATAAGAACACTCATCCGAACTTTTTTTTTCCCCCTCCTGGGATCTCAAACATCCCATCACACAGGTTTCCTGTCCCTCACTTTAATAGTCAAATAACTGCAAAAACCCATGATCGATTTCAGAGCGCGTTGCAAACTTGTTTGAAAAGCAGGTTCAGGAAAACGATCCAGACGCGGATGTTGCAAAGCGAGAGAGGTGAAAATGAACCGTCCTTGTTATACACACCCAGCGTGGTTTTTTTTTTGGACATACTGTTTACCAACTCTACCTGGGAATCAGTCTGACCAGAGGTGAGCTCTGGAACAGAGGCAGAACCAGTTGCACTCCTCGTTCATTTTCAAAGATTAACTTTGCCAGTCGGAATTTGAATACATCAGCACAGTGCTGTACTCAAGATTTGAGCAACTCTAGAAAAAAAATGGGGGCAATAATACCAAGCTAGTCGAGAAAAGCATGATTGGATAATTTTTATCAATCTTTGTTTTTTTTTGCATGTACAGTTTTAAAAACAAGAAACTTTAAAAGTGGGGAACGGAATCACATCTAAAGTGGGGGGGGGGGGGGGGGGGAAAAAATTAAACGAAACAGTTCTCTGGAGAACCATTGTAAAACCATGCTGTAACAACCCAGATACTGACAACAGACTGGGGAGAGAGAGATTTAAAACAGGCACCAATACCGGGAGAGAGAGAGAGAGAAAAAATCATTCATGCGATTAAAAACTCGTCCTGGCGAAAATATCTTACAAAAATGATTTGGTTCGGAGTCAGTTTCATGTACAATTACATGTCAAGTTGTTTGAAGAATCATTCAATAGCTGCATGCAACATTCGCTTTAAGATCCCAACTGCACGATTCCTCTGTCCCCAAATGCTTCCTCATTACGCGTGAATTTTTCATGCAATTTGTAATTATTATTCAGACTGGTTCGGTTCTGCATGCAACACAATTCCCCCCTCCCCGCCCTCCTCCCTCCCCTCCAGGAAGGGTACAAACTCGGACTTGCAATTCTTCCAGCACTTTGCCCGAAGCTCTCCTTCAATCAAACACAGCTTCTCCCTGCGACTCGCTTCCCGATCCGTGGCTTTCACTGCAGTTGCATGTCCTCCACCCCCAGCTCTCCCCCAACACCACCACCCCCCCCCACCACCCCACCCCAGGCCCTCCCTGGTCTCAGGGGGGGACACTCTCAAGCTATCAATGTACAAGCAGGAATTAGTGACCCTCTGCCGCTTTAACAATCTCGTTTCTGGAAAAAAAACAGGAGATAAAGGGAAGGGCGAGGTCCCCTGCTAATACAGGCCAACTATCACAGCCTCCACGTCCTTGGAGGGTCTCCTGTCCTTTACCAAGAAGTTGATCATACTCTCCGACTTAATCATTAAGTTGCAGCCCAGGAAAAATATGCCAAAGATGACAGTCAAGGAGAGCACGCACAGGACTGCGATCTGTACCACTCTCATAATGAAGAGTTTCTGTTCCTCTTGGTTGAGACTCAAGGACCCATCAGTGGTCACCGCGGTGTGGTTGCAACACCCAATGACTGTCCCCAGATCGGCTGGTCCCTTACTGGAATAAAATCCTTCCTGCACCACAGTGTGATTGAAGAAAGTAGAATTCATGTTGTTTCTGCAGCAGAGAGGGAGTGGGGAGAGAAGAGAGAGAGGCAGTCACAGAGCTGGGCTGCACTGTCAGTGCTGAGTCTGCATCACCAAAGTCCTGGCTGCTGAGGAATTCCAGATCTCCCAAGTCTTCAGGAAGACGCTTCTTCAGTGTCCTCCCTCCTTCCCGCGGCCACCCGGCTTCTCCCCAGACACACACACACGAACAAATAACCCCCCTGGCGATTGCAGAGTCTTGAGCATTCAGAGCGAGTCGCTACTTGTGGATTTACACGGTGTAAGCGAGAGGCGGTGTTATAAATCAAGCCGGAGCCAACCACCAGAAACTTAGAGGGAGGTGACAGTCTGTAAAAGAGAAGACAAAATAGTCACAGTCATTGAGAGAGAGAGAGAGAGCATACACGCCAACTTCTCCACTGTCCAACCTGCAGCACAGCTGCACTAAAACCAGCCACTACATCTACTGAGTTTCCAGCTTCCCCCCCAAACCCTCCCATTCCATCCCTAACCGCCTTTATTTTCCCCAGAATCTTACTGTGCCCGACTCCTGGCGATCGGAAGGAGTGGTTTTGGGAGGGAGGGTGAGGTTGCTGATATGTATCAGTCAGTCTGATAGTTTCTCTCTCTCTCTCTCTCTCTCGCCACAGTCCACCCTCTTGGTGCTGAGAGCCGTTTAACATTAGACAGCTGCCCAGTCATTCACTTCCTCAAACATCAGGGTAACCTGCTTTATCCCGGAACAATTATCCTGACTGCTTATTCAAATGTTTGCCAAACCTTCCGGGAACTTGGGGGAAGGCAGTGACGAGGGTGGAGTGATCTATTGTCTGTACAGATTTCAGCTCCTTTCCCTCGCTGGAGATCTCAGCGGCTGAGAGTAACCGCTTCTCAGGAACAGCTGAACTCTCTCTTCCCCTCTCTCCCACCGTGCTCAGATCCTTCTCCAAGAACAACCCAGCTCCTTTTCCTACCCCGCTTTCTCCCTTCTTCTCATTCTCTCTCCCTTCCTATCTATCTCCTTCTCTCTCTGTTCCCCTCTCTCGCTCCCTCTCTCTCCCTCTCCCCCTCTCTTTCACGATCTCTCTCCCCCAGTCCCTCTCTCACACTCCCTCTCTCTCTCCCCACTCTCCCACACTCCCTCTGTTTTTGTCCTCCCTCTCTCTCACTCCCTCCCTCTCTCCCCCTCCACACTCCCTCTCTTCTTTCACACACTCGCTCTCTCCCTCTCCCCCTTCTCTCTTTCACACTCTCTCTTTGTTCTTCTCCCTCTCACACTCCCCTCTCTCTCCCACCTCTTCCACACTCCCTCTCTTTGTCCCTTCCCCTCTCTGCCTCTCACACTCCCTCTCTCCCCCCTACACTCCCTCTCTCTCCTTCACATACTCTCCCTGTTCCTCTCCCTCACTCCCTCTCTGCTCAGGTCCCTCTCCAGCACTATTTGTAAAAGCAGCACCATTCACTGTTGAAGCCTTTGTTCGAGTAGCCTCTGTACAGTCACATGGCCGCAGTCAGTCTCATTTACACAGTAGCCCTGCAGAGTCAAGGAGCTGTGTTTTATTGGTGTTTCCTGAAAATCCCAGCTCCTAGCCCGGCTTCTAATAGTCACCCCAGTGCACGTGGCGTGGCAGAGGTTTAGAGACCCAACGTCTCGATTTTGTGTGAGAGATAACTTACATTCCTGTAGCGCCTTTCACAGCCTCATAACGATCCACGCGGCATACTCAGACTGGGTGTTTATTAAAAAGTGAAGTATTTCAAGGTGTGGCCATAGAGAGCAAAGAGTTCAAATTTGTAACATACACGAACCCAGGCTGCATGCTTGGCAGCATACTCAGACTGGGTGTTTATTAAAAAAGTTACAGTGTGACACAGGCTTTGAATGCTTAAGCCAAGCCAGACCACCTAGCACAACATTCCCCTTTATTGCTTCATTGGTTGACAGCATTCACATGCAGCCAGTCACCAGTTTAACTCATTATAGATACAATTTATTATTACTTATAGAGTCAAAGGGATTTTCAGCATGGAAACAGGCCCCTCAGCTCAACTTGTCTCTTTCTTCCTCTCTCTCCTGCCGTGCTCAGACCCTTCTCCAAGAACAACCGAGCTCCTTTTCCTACCCGCTTTCTCCCTTCTTCTCAATCTCTCTCCCTCTCTATCTCATTCTCTCTCTCCCCCTCTCTCGATCCCTCTCTCTCCCTATCTGCTGCCCTTTTGTTAACCACCAAACTAGTCCCAATTGCCCATTTGCCCACATTTGGCCCATATCTCTCTAACTCTGTCTAGATTGGTTGGGGAGGGTTTAAACAGGGGGATGGGAACTTATGTAAGGAGTCAAAGAAGGAAGGAGTAAGGACAAAAACAGAAGATAAGAAAAGGGAATAAGGAAAGTGATAGGCAGAGAATCCAAGGACAAGGTTCAAACAGGACTATAGAGAAAAATATTGGGGGCAAAACAAACGATGTTGAAAAGATAAGCTTAAAGACTTTGTGCTTTAAAGTGAGAGCACTGGCAATAAAGTGGGTGAACTAATCACGCAAGTGGATGTAAACAAGTACGATATAATTGGGATTATGGAGATATGGCTGCAGTGTGACCAAGGATGGGAATTGAATGTCCCAGGGTATTCAGAAGGACAGGCATAAAGGAAAAGGAGTGTCATTGTTGGTTAAAGAGGAAATGAACACAATAGTGAGAAATGATGTTAGCTCTGACAATGTGGAGTCTGTATAGGGAGAGTTGAGAAATACCACGGGGCAAAAAATATTAGTAGATGTCATATATAAAACTCCAAACTGCAGTGACAATGTTGGGAACGGCATTAAACACGGAATTAATGATAAGGGAATATTGGTGATCGTGGGTGATTTTAATCTGCACATAGATTGGGCAAATCAAATTAGCCACAATGTCATAGAGGGGAATTCCTGGAGTGTATAAGGATGGTTTTCTTGACCAACATGTAGAGAAACCAATTAAAGAGCAGAACACCTTAGATTAGGTAGTGTGTAATGAGAAGAGAATCATTGCCAGTCAAGCTGTACAAATGACCATAACATAATAGCATTTTTTATCAAGATGGAGAGTGAAGCAGTTGATTTGGAGACTAAGGTGATGATTCTTAACAAAGGAAACTATGAGGATATGAGGTGTGAGTTGGTCTCGGTAGATTGGGGAGAGTTACTTAAAGGGATGACAGCGTTATAGGCAATGGCAAACATTCAACGGACGCATGTGGGAACTGCGGCAACTGTTTTTTTTCTGCCTGTTAGAAAAACAAAATGAGTAAGAGGGCCAACTCATGGTGTACAAAGAAAATTAGAGAGTCTCCGATCTAAGAAAGAAGAATATAGATTAGCCAAGGAAAATAATAGATCTGAGGATTGGGAGCAGTTTAAAATTCAGCAAAGAAGGACCAAGGGATTGTTTAAAAAGGGAAAAATACAGTACAAAAGTAAGTTTGAGAGGACATAAAGACTGACACAATGATTTTAATATCGTATTTCTACTCGTTTTGGCACAAAGACTTGGTAAAGTCGGGCGTGAGGCGAGTGGCACAATTCAAACCCAGCTCTGTATTGGTTCCCCCTTGACCAAAGTCCAAAAATGGGTGCAATTGGAACTGTGCCTGAAACATTCATGAAGTTATTTGAATGTATTTAAATTGAATTCCTAGGCTGTACGCCCAACTTTACCGGCACTTCCACCTTTACCACTTCATTCACCAATCTGGAGTCAGCGCAAAACACACATCCTCCATGAAAGTCTGATTCGGGCACTCCACCGGTGAGGGTTAGTGAGGAGGGGAGTGGGTAGCGTCCTATGGCTCTTTACAGCTTATTGGTGTCCTTTCGTTGCAGGCATTTTCTTTTTCAGGTGGGTGGCAGCTCTGAGAATGTGTGTGTGTGTGTGTGTGGGTGGGGGGGGGGGGGGGGGGCGCGGCGGCGAGGTGCTGGGGGGGGGGGGGGGGGGGGGGGCACCCACTCTCGGTGACTGTCAAATTGACAGCCGCTCTGAACTTTTATGCGACTGGCTCCTTCCAGACCCCTAGCGGAGACGTATGTGGCACCTCCCAGTCAGCCGTTCACTCCTGTGAGAAGCAGGTTACAGAATCCCTGTGTGCCCAGGCTGGGCAGTACCTCAAATTTATCCTGGACCAGGCGCAGAGGAGGCCTGGGCTTCAGGGTTCACAGCCATTACAGGAATGCCTGACGCACAGCGAGCTATCGACTGCACCCACATCACCCTCAAGGCCCCACCATAGAATTCATGCTGATTCATCAACAGAAAGAAGCTCCACAACCTGAATGTTCAACTAGTGTGTGACCATAATATGAACATTGTGTACGTCTGTGCAAGACACCCAGGCAACGTGCTTCATTGTCAGGAACTCAGACATCCCGGAGGCATTTGAGGAGGACCCCAGGGTGTGGGGGTTGCTCTTGGGTTACTCGCTTCGGACATGGCTGATGACACCTGTGTCTGAGGCAGAGACGCACTATGATGAGGCCCATGTAGCCACCCGCGTGGAGAGGTGCACTGGGCTCCTCAACACGCGATTCCTGTGCTTGGACTGATCTGGCGAGGCCTCCAATACAGCCCAGAGATCTCTTCCCGCATTGTGGTCATGTGCTGTCCTTGCACAACCTGGCTGTGCAGAGGAGGAGGAGGAGGAGGATGTGGAGGCAGATCAGCCAGGCATCACTGGCATGGATGACCAGCAGGAGGAAGAGGAAGAGGAGGAGAAAGAAGAGGAGGAGGGAGAGGAGAAGAGGAAGAGGAGGAGGAGAAAGAGAAGAGGAAGGAGGAGAAAAAAAAAAAAAAAAAAAAAAAAAAAAAAAAAAAAAAAAAAAAAAAAAAAAAAAAGAGGAGAAGAAAGAGGAGGAGGAGAAAAGAGGAAGAGGAGGAGAGGAGGAAGAGGAGGAGGAGGAAGAGGAGGAGGAGAAGAGGAGGAGGAGAGAAAGAGGAGGAGGAGGAGGAGGAGGAGGAGGAGGAGGAGGAGGAGGAGGGAGGAGAAGAGGAGGGAGGAGGAGGAGGAGGAGGAGGAGGAGGAAGAGGAGGAGGAGAGGAGGAGGAGGAAGAGGAGGAAGAGGAGGAGGAGGAGGAAGAGGAGGAGGAAGAGAAAGAGGAGGAGGAAGAGGAGGAGGAGCATGCCGAGGAACACCACCCAGGTGTTGGAGAACTGGCAGCTCAAATGAAGCTGGGCAGCAAGGGGGCCGTGATCACCTGGCAGTTCAGTCACTAGGGGTTTGTGTCTATGGGTTCCATCCCACATCCCCTGCTCCCCACCTGCCCCCAGTCCAAAATTCCGTCTATCTCCTGCGACCAGAGTGGTGGGCCTGGGCAGGTTTTCCGGCAGGCAGGAGGGGGATGATGCATTGCGTCATTATGATAATGCCCTGGTGTAAACTAGGTGACTCCTACCTGAGTTCCGCATGCACACAGGCACTTGGGCCCACACCTGTGTAATGGGGAAGGGATCTGCAAACCCGCTCTGGGACGGGTGAGGTAAGAGAAGGGAGGGAATCGTTTGTGGATCTGGGGAACCAGTGGCTTCCTTTTCTCAATGGGGAGTCACTGAGATGTAGTGGGAGGTCACATAAGATTTGGAATTTTTAGTTGTACTAAGATGAGATTGGTGAAGGGCAGTCCTTTACCCATGCTATCTTGGTGCAGCTAAAAATTCCAAACCTTATGTGCCTCCCACTGCAGCTCAGTGACGCCCCAGAATGTGCACCGGAGGTGTAGGGGGCCAGCTCCTGCTTACCTTGCCCCGTGATGCGCATGGTGGGTATCCTCTGGAGGCCCTGGACCTTGAGGGCCCTGGCCAGCTTCTAGGTGTCTGGAATGTGTCCATCACACCCTCTTCATCTGGCTGCCTCTGAGATATCCCATTGTCAGGAAGTGGGAGCGGGGGGGTGGTGTCAGAAGGTGTAGTCACAACCACAGTCTCCAGTATGGGCACAAACCCTTCCTTCTCCCTTGGTGTTCCTGTGGATCCTCCGGGTTACTTCATGGGACGGCAGCGAGCTCCAGAAGCTCTGGCATCACCTGGCACTGCCAGTCCTGGAGGACCACCTGTGTCTTACCCAATGGGGGTTGAGACATTTGGTGTGTGTACAGTTCTGTGTACGGTTCTGGTCACCCTATTATAGAAAGGATATTATGAAACTAAAGACAGTGCAGAAAAGATTTACGAGGATGCTTCTGAGATTTGATGGTTTGAGTTATAAGGGTAGGACGTTTTCTCAGCGAGGCTTCTAGGTCTCTCCCTGGAAAGGTTGGAGGTGCTTGGGGGGGGGTCAGGAGCTGGAAGCATGCAGTGTGCTGGGGATGACAGGATCTGGAGGAGATTTGGGCGAAGATGCAAGATGGAGTTCAGCACTCACTCTTGCTGCATATGGATGAAGTCATTGACCTTTCTCCAGCACTGCTTCCCAGTTTAGTGGAGAGGGGGTCACTGTCCTGGCACTGACTGAGGCAGAAACGACCTCCCAGACCCTTTACCATCAGAATCCCTAGCTCTGTGTTCTCTTTGGGAAGAGGATGACTTGTCTCATCTCTGCTGCAACCAGTAGCCTGCCCAGGTCACCCTCAGAGAATTGGGGGGGGGGGGGTGCGTGGATCAGTGCCTCAATGAATGGGGACGGGGAGAGAGAGGGAGGTGTCACTGAATATGTACTTTGGTTCTACCTTCACAAAGTGGAACATCAATCAGATGCCGGAAATGTTGGAAAATACAAGATTTAGTGAGAGGAAAGAACTGAGAGAGATCAATATTAGCTGGGAAATTGGATAGCATTGAAAACAGATAAATTCCCAGCGCCTGATAATCTACATTCCCGAAGGTCTAGAAATGGTGGATGCATTGTTGACCATCTTCCAGAATTCGAAGGACTTGGCAACTACAGATTGGAGGGTAGCAAATGTCACTCCAATATTCAAAAAAGGAGGCAGGCAGAAAAAAGAGAACCACAGACCAGTAAGCCTAACATCGGTAATGGAGAAAGTTCTCAAATCCATTATCAAAGACTTCATAGCAGAACATTTTGAGCATACCCTTTGTGATTTGTATAAATGACCTGGATGAGGAAGTGGAGGGATGGTTGTTAATTTGCTGATGACACAAAGATTGAAGGTGTTGTGGATAGTGTGGAGAGATGTCAGAAGTTGCAGCGAGACATTGATAGGATGCAAGACTGGGCAGAGAAGTAGCAGATGGAGTTCAACCCAGATAAGTGTGAAGTGGTTCATTTTGGCAGGTCAAATAGGATAGCAGAATATAATATTAAAGGTAGGACTCTTGGCACTGTGGAAGATCAGATCTTGGGGTTCGAGTTCATAGGACTCTCAAAGCAGCTGAGCAAGTTGAAACTGTGGTTAAGAAGATATATGGTGTACTAGCCTTCATCAATCGAGAAATTGAGTTTAGGAGTCGAGAGATAATGTTGCAGCTAAATGGGACCTTGTCAGACCCTACTTGGAGTACTGTGCTCAGTTTTGGTCGCCTCATTACAGGAAGGATGTGGAAGCTATTGAAAGGGTGCAGAGGAGATTTACAAGGATGTTGCCTGGGTTAGATGGCATGCCTTATGAGGATAGGTTGAGTGAACTCAGATGTATAAGATGTATAAGATGTTGAAAGATATTGATCTAGTGGATTCTCAGAGGCTTTTTTCCCAGGGGTGAAATGCTTGCCATAAGAGGACACAGATTTAAGGTGCTGGGGAGTAGGTACAGAGGAGATGTCGGGGTAAGTTTTTCACTCAGAGAATGGTGGGTGCATGGAATGGGCTGCCAGCAACAGTGGTGGAGATGGATTTGATAGGGTCTTTTAAGAGACTTTTAGATAAGTACATGGAACTTAGTAAGATAGAGGGTTAAAGGTAAGCCTAGTAATCTCTAAGATAGGGACATGTTCATCTCAACTTTGTGGGCCGAAGGGCCTGTATTGTGCTGTAGTTTTTCTATATTTCTAATATCAAGAAGATAGGGTGTAGACAAAGAAAGAATGACTACAACAATGGTTTAACAACAATAATGTCAATATTGGCTTTATAATGGCTATTCTGTCTAAGAGTTAAGCATGCTGGGATTTTTGATCAAATTATCTTTAAAACCAGATACAGGTTATAAAGTTACTCTGAGTCAAGAGTCAGGGAACTCTGACTTGAAGCTTCCTATGTTGACCAAATATGGGAAGCTGTTTATTTCTCAGTAGTCTGGGTGTCATCAAATTTTATTGCCACTATGTCAGCGATATGCAATTTGAACTTAACATAATGGTGTCATTTACAAATAATTTCATCGGCTGTTCGAGTTGTTTCCAGTTACACAATTGGCTGGATGACAGAGAATCTTCTGGAAGCAAGTGAAGAACTTGTAGATTAAACACAATGCAGTTTGCCAATGACGGTTCTATAGAGATTCCCCATTGTAAGAAGTGTGTCCTGAAGGGTTCTTCAGAGAGAAAGTAGATTCTACATTGGGGAATATCTGTTGCCCAATGTTTTCCTAGATTTGGTAGCATCTATTTTCAATTAAATGATTAAAGTTAAGACATAAAATTCAGTGAAACAGTTAGAACATTGCAACTGTTTCAATTTGAGTTGGTGTCTAAGGTGCTAATTAAAGGGAGATTGTTGAATGAACTGTTTGCTGTGCCAATACACGGATTTGGGCCGGTGTCTGCCAGAGTTTGCACGTTCTTCCCGTGATTGTGTGGATTTTCTCCCGGTGCTCCGGTTTCCTCCCACATCCCAAAAACCGGCTCTTAGGCGGATTGGTGTAACAAATTGTCCCTAAATTGTCTCCCCTCAATTTTCCTTAATAGGTTCAACAAAGGTCATAGGTAGAGGAGGGCATTCAAAATGTTAAGATGGCGGCACGGGCTCGTTGGGCCGAAGGATCTGTTTCCCGTGCTGCATTGTTCTTTGTTCTTTGTAATTCAGGAGTCTATTCCTGTCCTTGTTTGCCTCATTAAACAGGAGTGCTTGGAAGATATTTAAATTAAATGCTGAATTGGCAAAACAACATTCATTTTAAAAAGGAGATTAAGTGTTAGTGCCAGGAATGAGAAAGGGGTACCAGCCACAGTTTTAGCAACAATAAAGAGATGTTTGACAGTGACAACCAATTGTTGTCCTTTCCAAATGATTCCCAGAATCATTTCCAGAAGTACTAAATTTTTCAGTCCCTAGTGTTGTGAAGTAAACTCGGGAAGACTTAGTTAAATCTCAGTTGCCCGATGATTATGTATTTTCTGTTCTGCCAAGTGAGAATGATGCAGCATTAATTCCAAGAGAAGAGGTGTCTACTGAAGTTCCAGAGCATAATTGTAGGGTCAAGGACAACCAAATTCTAGAACATTGCGTACAACCAATGAGAAGTAGACCTCCTCCTAACCGATTTTCTAATTGACTGTGTATAATGATTAATAATGTATTGTACTGTGTCTGGAGTATTATTGATCCTATGTGAAATACCACACTAATTTGGTGTCATGACTACATAATTTAATGGAAGGAATGTTAAATATTTAAGGGGTTGCATGATTGCTTTAAGAGCCAGTCATATGATTTGATGATAATGTCATTGGCATGTTTAACAGGTTCCTGTTTTAATTTCATTTTATACTCCATACGGGCAACATATTCTACAATAAATCTGTTGCTATTTGAATCAAGTGTGAAAACCATGTGCTTGTCTATTTGTTTAAAATCCAAAACACATAACAGAATTAGGACATTTCACTACATCATAAGAATTATCTACTGAGTATATCACTAACGTATTTAATAAAAAATATCACCCAGCTATTTAATCTCTACATCACAGAACTATTTAATAATTTGATTTTATTTATTAGTGTCACATGGATTGGGATACGGTGAAAAGTATTCCTTTTTGCATGCTTCACAGACAAAGCATACCATACATAGAGAAGGAAACAATGGAGTGCAGAATGTAGTGTTACGGTCATAGTTAGGGTGTAGAGGTAGGTCTATTCAAACATCTGATGGCAGCAGAGAAGAATATGATCTTGAGTCAGTTGGTACGTGACCTCAGACTTTTGTATCTTTCTCCCAATGGAAGAAGGTGGAAGGGAGAATGTCTGGGGTGCATGAAGTCTTTGATTATACTGATTGCTTTTCCAAGGCAGCAGGAAGCGTAGTCAGAGTCAATGGTTGGGAGGCTGGTATGCGTGATAAAGTGGACTTTATTCATGACACTTTTATTTTTTTGTGGCCTTAGACAGAGCAGGAGCCATACCAAAGTGTGATCTAACCAGAAAGAATGCTTTCTATAGTACATCTGTAAAGGTTGATGACAGCAATAACAGACATGCCAAATTTCCTTAGCCTTCTGAAAAAGCAGAAGCATTGACGATCTTATAGCACGGTGTGGAAGGATGAGGACAGGTTGTTGGTGATCTGGCCACCTAGAATGCTCTTGACCATTCCACTTCATTCCTGTTGACTTGGACAGAGGTATGTCCTCCACTTCACTTCCTGAAACTGAGGATTATCTCTTTAGTTTTACCGACATTGAGGGAGAGATTTTTGTCATTACACTAGTTCGCCAGATTCTCTATCTCATTCCTGTCCTGTCTCAACATTTGAGATCCGACCCACTGTGACGGTGTCATCAGCAAACTTGAAAATCGGGTTGGAGAGGAATTTGGCCACAAAGTCATAGATGTATAAGGAGTATAGTAGGGGGCTGAGGACACAGCCTTATGGGGCATAGGTGTTGAGGGTGATAGTGGAGGAGGTGTTGTTGCCTATCCTTACTGATTGTGGTCTGTGGGTTAAGAAGTTTGGGATTCAGTTGCGGAGGGAGGAGCTGAGGCCCAGAGTTTGGAGATGTGTTTCCAGGAGATAATGAAAGACTGAGACATAGTCAATACATAGGAGTCTGACATAACAGACTCCTATTTATTGACTTTGTGGTATCAGTAAGTGACTTCATTAGTAACTGTGTGGAAGAGTGCGTGCCAAAGAAGCAAATCTGTGTGTTTCGCAACCGGAAATTATGGATGAACAAGGAAACCTTGCTGAATCTTGTGTGCTGATATCTAGGTCTGAGGTACTCAAGTCTGTAATCCTGGCCTATAAGGATATATATATATATATATATATATATATATGGCCTATGAGGGATTTGAGGTTGTTTTCGTTAGAGAGGAGGTGGCTAAGAGGAGACCTTATCGAAGCATATAAGATGATTAGAGGTTTAGATAGAGTGGACAGTGATAGCCTTTTTCCTAGGATGGAGAAAGCTAGCACGAGGGACACAGCTTTAAATTAAGGGGTGATAGTTATAGGACGGATATCAGAGGTAGGTTCTTTACCCAGAGGGTGGTTAAGGAGTGGAATGCCCTGCCTGCGGCAGTTGTAGATGCGCCAAGTTTGGTGGCGTTTAAGAGGTTAGTGGATAAGTTTATGGAAGAGAAGGGAATGATTTAGTTTGGAGGGTCATTGCTTTTTATATTGGTCGGCGCAACATCGAAGGCTGACGGGCCTGTTCTGTGCTGTAATGTTCTATGTTCTATGTTCTGTGTTCTATGTTCTATGTTCTATAAAGAAAGCCAAATATGATCTACAAGATCTATCAAAGATGTCAAAAGATTAAGCTAGAGTCTCAGCCTAACCACATGGACTCCCACCTGCTATGTGTTCCAGGGTTGAGTGTAAAGCCAAGAAGATGGCTCTTTTTTCGTACAGGGATGATGGCTGTCTTCTTGAGGCAGATAGGGACCTCAGACTAATGTAAATAGAAGTTAAAGATGTCTACGAATATCCCTGCCAACTGGCCTGTGAAGGATCTGAGTGCACCTCCAGGTACCCGATAAGGGCCAGTGACTTTCAGGGAGTTGACTTTTGAGAAGGCTGATCTGACGTCTGTGATGGTGACCTCAGAGATCGGTTCCACCAAGGCAGGAGTTACACTCTCACTGACCTCTTGCTTGAAACGTGCATAGAATGCATTGAGCATCAGCTTGGGATGCATTGGAGCCTGTGATTTTTACTTGCCTTCATCTCGTAGCCTGTTATGTCTTGCAGACCTTGCCATAGCAGGTGGGAGTCTGTGTGGTTAGGCTGAGACTCTAGCTTGGTCTTTTGACATCTTTGATGGATCTTGTAGATCATATTTGGCTTTCTTTATAGGCCAAGATTACTGACTTGAGTACCTCAGACCTAGATATCAGCAAACAAGATTCAGCAAGATTTCTTTGTTCATCCATAATTTCCGGTTGCGAAACACACAGATTTGCTTCTTTGGCACGCACTCTTCCACACAGTTACTAATGAAGTCACTTACTGATACCACAAAGCTATTTAACAACTAGTTATATCACCGAGCTTTCTAATAACAATATCACACAGCAAGCTATTTCTATACCCTTCCTGTGAGTTTACCAAATCTCTAAATGTCAAAATGGCAAATGTAAATGCAATGCAACAGCCTGGCATGTAACTTATGGAACCTGCTTCCTGCTTGAGTTCTTGAGCAATCTGCCCATTTTCGTAGGTGTTTACATTCTTGGAATAATCATTGTGCCAGAACCAGTTTAGTCAGATTATTAACTTGTGCCATTTTTAGAATTTCAGCTAAGATTTAACTTGAAGAGAGAAATCACAGCTTGCTCAGCTGAATAAATTAAGCAAGAGGCAAAGCATTGGACTGCAGCGCAACATGTAGGAGCGAACCTCCCCATTCTTTTGTGGGGGGGAGGGGAGAATGTCAGGTGTCAGTGACCAGATCGACGAGATTGGCACAAGAGCCTTTTCCTGAGGCCTCCCTGCTTCTGATGAGAGTGGATAAAAGGGATATCAGCTTGGTTCTCCCATCCATCAATCTCTCTGCCATTTTGGGGCATGGGGTGAGAGGAGTCCTGTGATCCATGGACAGTTTGTCCACAGTGATTGACTTGGACCCAATACGAAATAGCTCAACATTGGACGGAAGCATTTGGGAAACATGTGGTTCAGTGATAGCACTAATGTCCTCGTGTCAGGAATGTTGTGCATTTCATCTCAGCTGGAGGCTTGAGAACCTCCTGACACTCCAGTGCCAGTGGACTATCCACTGTGGTTTAGAAGAGCAAGAGGTGATGACAGAGACAAGCAGCGGGCAATCTTATTGGTTTGTCTGTCAGTCGATCAGCGTGGCAAGCTGGAGAGATTGGGCGAGAGGTGGAAAATTGAGATCATGCCCGGTTTTTCACCTCTCTTGACATTATTAACGCTGATTTGCTGGCGAAATTAGCTTCACGCCCAACCAGGCCTGATGGGGGGTGCAGGGCCTAAGGGGGGAGGCAGGTATAGCCATGATGGGGGGAGGCAGGGGGGTGGGTTGGGGTAATCGGCACAGGGATTGATAAGCAGCAGGACCTGATATCTATGGGCTGACAGGAGATGTCCAGTACGCTGGGAGGTCAGGGCACCTGCACAATGGCACTCCTCGAGCTCAGCAGCGGCTTTTCCAGCAAGGTCAGGCTCCATTTCCCCCTACTGGTGAGAATCATCCTGGCCCTGTATTTTTTTTATGAAGTGCTGTAAGATTGCTCCTTTCAACACACCCAAAAATCGAGTTTGTGGGTGGGATTTTACAGCCTCGCTCAAGTGAGAAATTCCCACTCAAGGTCATGGACATTTCCGTTGGCGCCTCTGATTCTGTAGCAGTCAGGGCAATAGTATTCCAGCGTGAAACTCTCCCACTTTCATGTTCATTCAGCATTTAGAATTTTTTTGGTAAGATCACTCCCTTTGAGTGTTTGCAAGGCAGAGCTGGATAGCCTTGATTTTAACAAGGGGTGAAAGGTTACTGAGGATAGACAAAAGGTCACAGTCTGATGAATCATGAACTTATTGAATGGAGGAACAGGCTTGAGGGGCTGAGTGGCCTACATTTGCTCTCAGCTTGTTTGTTCGTTTGTATGTACAACACTGAGTGAGGGCTATGCTGTTGTTCAGGTGGGACATAAAACCACATCAAAAAAAGAGCAGTGGATGATTCTTGGTGCTCGGGTCAACATTTAGCCCAAAACAGACAATGTTTATCTTGCTGTGTACAACTTGGTTGCCATAATAATTGTGCCACAATAGTGACTACACATCGAACTGTATTTAATTGTTTGTAAGCTGCTTTGGGATGTCTTAAGATCCTGAGCGTGGCTATAAAAATGCAATTCTTTATATATTATGGAGCTCATACATGATCGTTACCGCCTGGGTGAAAGGTAGTCTCTATATATGAGGCGAAAGGAATTATAGAATTCTCACGGCCCTCTCTCTCATCCCCACCCCGACCCCAACACACCCCACCCTTGATTTATACACTTCACCATTTGACATTTAACCTGGTAATGTGTGTCCAACTTCACTTCATTGTGTATTTGTTGTGGATATGGGCCACAGTAATAAGTTGGCATTTGCTGTCCATCATTAGTTGCTGTGAGAGACAACAGAACAGTGAGGGGGCTAGGGTCACATGTAGGCCAGGCTGGGTGGCCGGGTGGTGGAGAGGTCACAAGGAGTGAGATTATTGAACCGCTTGAGTCTTCACGACAATCAAGCAGCTTTTAAGATCATTCCTTAGCAACAGCCACAAATTTATGACCTCTTGATCTTTAGACCATGAGACGTAGGAGAAAAGTAGGCCATTCGGCCCGTTACATCTGCTCTACCGTTCAATGAAACTATGGCTGATTTGATGTAATCTTCAACTCCATTTTCCTGCCTTATCCCTATAACCCTCGATTCCCTTACTGATTAAATACCTGTCCATCTCAGCCTTAATAGCCCAGCCTCTACATCTCTCTGTGATAAAGAATTCCACAGATTCATTACCCACTGAAAGGAAATTCCTCCTCATTTAAATGGGCCATTCCTAACTCTGAGATCCTGCCCTCTAATCCCAGACTTTCCCACAAGGGGGAACAGCCTTTCAGCATCCATCCTACCAAGCTCCCTGGAATTCTATGTCTCAAGAAGGTCATCTCAACTCCATTAAGTACAGGTCCAACCAACTCAACCACTCCTCGTAAGAAAATGCTCCATATCCAGGGTCAACCTGGTGAACCTTCTCTGGACTGCCTCCAGTGCCAGTTTAGCTTTCCTTAGATAAAGGCAGTATCGGAGGTGAGTGCTCAGGTGTCCATTATTTCTGGGACAGTCCAACTGTAAGGAACACCATGGGGAATATTGGAGGGGTGCAGCTTGGGGGCCGGGGCTAAGGGTCACTGTCACTATCTGTGGGGAGTGAAGGGGGGAGGGTGTTTGGGGGCTACGTGTGAGTCACTCAGAGGATTTATTTTCCCTTCATACCAGGTCCCCTCAGCTCCAAGGATATGTACTGGCTCCAAACAGAGATTGCTTTCCAGTTCCCGCACGCTGTGTTAGTGTTAGCCCGCACCCTCCCACATATTATCCATGCCACCCTCACGTCCCACAATTTCTCCATATCTGTCATGCCCCCATATCAAACTATGGCACAGCCATTCCCATTGACTCACTACACACAACGTGAGGAGGGAGTGAGGCCAGATTGTTGTCTGTGGGGGGAGGAGGGAGGCGGATAAGATGTATCTTTGGCAGGGGGGCAGATGGATCTCTGGTGAAGGGGCAGTGGATCTGACAGGGGATCCACTGCCAATCTGCGGCAATCAGAGGGAGACTGGCGGGAGGAGTCTGGGTAGGGGGGGCGGTGGATAAGGGGCAGTGATGTAATGTGGGTAGTGGGGGGGGGGTGGATAAGGGGGACAGTGATGTGTGTGGGTAGTGAAATGGGAGACAGTGATGTGGTTGGTAGTGGGGGGGTGGATAAGGGAACAGTGATGTGTGTGGGTTGTGGGGTGGGTGGATAAGGGAGACAGTGATGTGTTCGTGGGTTGTGGGGGGGGGATAAGGGAGACAGTGATTGTGTGAGTAGTGGGGGGCGGGGTGGATAAGGGAGACAGTGATGTGTGTGGGTTGTGGGGGGGGGTGGATAAGGGAGACCAGTGTGTGTGTGAGTCATGAGGGGGTTGGATAAGAGAGACAGTGATGTGTGAGGGTCATGGGGGGGTTGGATAAGGAAGACAGGGAGACAGTGATGTGTGTGGTTGGGGGGGGTGGATAAGGGAGACAGTGATGTGTGTGAGTCATGAGGGGTTGGATGAAGGTGAGGGTCATGGGGGGGGTGGACAGTGATGTGTGGGTAGTGGGGGGGGATGGATAAGGGGGACAGTGATGTGTCATGATGGGGGGGGTGATAGTGGAGGTGGATAAGGGGGACAGTGATGTGTGTGGGTAGTGTGGGGGGATGGATAGAGGGGGTCACAATGATGTGTTGTTCATGAGGGGGTTAAGGAACAGTGATGTTTGTGGGTAGTGGACATAGGGGGACATGTGTGGGGTAGTGGGGTGGGATGGAAAAACTGAACACATCGACAGGGGGAACAGGGATGTTTTGGATCATGGGGGGGGGGATAAGGGGACAGTGATGTGTGTGTGTGGGTGGGGGGGTGGATAAGGGGGACAGTGATGTGTGAGGGTCATGAGGGAGGTAGGTAAGGGGAACAGTGATGTTTGTGGGTAGTGGAAGATTGGTGTAAGGGGGACAGTGATGTTGTGTGGGTAGTGGGGGGGGGGATAAGGGGGACAGTGATGTGTGTGGGTAGTGGGGGGGTGGGATAAGGGGGACAGTGATGTGTTTGGATCATGGGGGGGGTGGATGGGATAAGGGGGACAGTGATGTGTGTGGGTAGTGGGGGGGTGGATAAGGGGGACAGTGATGTGTGGGGTCCATGAGGGAGGTAGATAAGGGGAACAGTGATGTTTGTGGGTATAGTGGAGGATTGGGTAAGGGGGACAGTGATGTGTGTGGGTAGTGGGGGGGGGATAAGGGGGACACAGTGATGTGTGTGGTAGTGGGGGGGCAGTGGATAAAGGGGACAGTGATGTGTGTGGGAGTGGGGGGGGGATAAGGGGGACAGTGATGTGTGTGGGTAGTGGGGGGGTGGAAAGGGGGACAGTGATGTGTGGGTAGTGGGGGGGGTGGATAAGGGGGACAGGGATGTTGTGTGGGGTAGTGGGGGGGGGATAGGGGGACAGTGATGTGTGTGGGTATGGGGGGTGGATAAGGGAGACAGTGATGTGTGTGGGTAGTGGGGGGGGTGGATAAGGAGGACAGTGATGTTGTGGGTAGTGGGGAGTGGATAAGGGGGACAGTGATGTTTGTGTGCGGTAGTGGGGGGAAGTGTAAGAGGGACAGTGATGTAGTGGGGGGAGTGTAAGGGGTGAGTGTGGGGGGGGGGGTGGATAAGAGAGACAGTGATGTGTGTGGGTAGTGGGGGGAGTGGATAAGAGAGACAGGATGTGTGTGGGTAGTGGGTTAGTGGGGGAGACAGTCTGTGTGTGGGTAGTGGGGGGGTTGGATAGGGGGACAGTGATGTGTGTGGGTAGTGGGGGGGGTGGATAAGGGGGACAGTGATGTGTGTGGGTAGTGGGGGGGGGATGGATAAGGGGACAGTGATGTGTGTGGGTATGGGGGGGAGGATAAGGGGGGTAAGGTGGGGTGATGTGTGTGGGGGTGGGGGGGGGATAAGGGGGACAGTGATGTGTGTGGGTAGTGGGGGGGTGGATAAGGGGGACAGTGATGTGTGTGGGTAGTGGGGGGGGTGGATAAGGGGGACAGTGATGTGTGTGGTGGGTAGTGGGGGGGGGTGGGGATAAGGGGGACAGGATGTGTGGGGTAGTGGGGGGGGGGTTGGATAAGGGGGACAGTGATATCTGTGAGGACCATCACTTCCGCTTTCTCCGCTTTCTGAAGCTTGGGAGCGATCTGACACAAACGCACTTTTTCAGATATTTTTCCAACTGTGCATGTGCAGATCAAAGCTCCGATGGTTTTCCCCACACTAAGCCCCACCCACAGCACGAATGTGACTGGAGATGGCAGAGTGCATATGGGGCATCTTCCTAAATCGGACCTGCATCACGCCCAGATTCAGCACTTCGAATGAAAATGGTAAAATCAGGCCCATGGAGGGTGCGGGGGGTGGGGGGGCGGTGGGAAGAGGTGGGAGGGGGAGCTCTGCTACCATTCTGCTTGAGATTAGTGGGGTGGGGGGGGGGGAAGGAGGTTCTGATGCCACTCTGCCTGAGATCAATGGAGGGGAAGGGGGCAAAGAATAGCCACGGTATGTCTGGGTAGCGGCGGGATGGGGGAGATGCAATGGGGTCAGTAATGTTATGGGGGTGGAGCAATGTCTGCGGGGGCCAGGGACAGGCATTATCCGGCCCTGGTGCGATGTGATAGGGGAGCGAAACACTATCATTTTTTTTGTCTGCACACGCGCAGTTGGAGGTGCCGATCGGAACTGCAGAGATTTAGGTACGTTACACCTCAACCACAGGGTTTTACACCAAGATTCAGAATCACTGATATTTTTTTCAGGCAGAGTACTTATGGGGGTGCCTGAGAATGGGTCTAAAAGTCGGATTTGAAACACCCCCCGTTTCAAGTCCACCCAGCGCTTAGAATCAAAATGGTAAAATAGGGGCCATGATGCCTGCTACTGACAGTGGATGTGTGAGAATTCCAGTGCACGTAGATCCTTCCCCAAGCCACTCACCATCCTGACTCGGAATTATTTTGCCATTTCTTTTCTGTCGTTGGATTAAAACGCTGGAATTTGTTCCGTAACAGCATGGTGGGTGCACTTACACCACAGTGATTCAAGAAGACAGTTCACCACTACCCTCTGAAGAGACAATTACGGGTTGATATTTGGATGCAATACTGATGACAGTACGCCAATAATTATTCATCGTCTTTGGGGCGGATGCCATATCGATGGGAGTGTTTAATTGGGCAGAGGTTAAGGTGGGACTTTATAATACTGCAGACATCCTCTTGCAGGGCTCCTTTACAATCATGGACTCTTGTTCGTGGTCAGTTTTCAAATTCTTATCTATGTGTTCAATTCCTTTGATGGCTTCACCCATTCTGTAACCTTCCTCTAGCCCAAGAAACTTCTGAGAATTTTGCATTCCTCCATTTCTGATCTCATATGTGTCCTGATTTCCGTCACTCCACGTTTAGTGGCTACGCCTTCACCTGTCTAGAATTCCATCCCTAAAACTCTTTGTCGCTCAACCTCTCTCCCGCCTCTATGCTTCTCCGTCACATCTCCTCTTTGATACAAAGAACTTGGTCACCCATCCCCATGTTCCTTCTTTGGCTCAAAGTCAAATCTTGCCTGACTGTGGTCCTGGCAAGCACACTGAAATATTGCACAGCACTAAAGGCACTACCTAAATGCACATCATTGTTCTTATTCAGTTCAACAGTGGCAACAAATACAGACCTCGAATCTTGGATCTGTGCTCACAGCCCATGAGGTTTTGTGTTGGAGAGAATCTGCTTAAAATGTCCCGGTTGGAACATTCCAATCGATTCTGGTCACCACCCAGGATACTGAGGTATTGCAGGGATATAGACAAATACAATAACAGGAAGGATGAACTCATTGGAAAGATTAGAGAAAAATCTCTTCAAGCAGTAAAAAGAAACATTTTTAAAAAAAATAAATCATCACAGTAAATGGTTCAGAGAGATTAAACAGTAGAAATAACGCAAAATCTGATTTCAAGATAATCATAGAATCCTACAGTGCAGAAGGAGGCCATTCAGCCCATCGAGTTTGCACAATCCCACTCAGACTATATCCTCATAACCCCATGTATTTACTATGCCCCTGACACTAAGGGGCAATTTAACATGGCCAATCCACCTAACCCGCACATCTTTAGATCGTGGGAAGAATTCAGAGCACCCAGAGGAAACCCATACAGACATTGGGAGAATGTGCAGATTCCAAACAGACACTGACCCAAGCCGGGAATTGAACCCAGGTCGCTGATGCTTTAAGCCAACAATTCCGAGCAATGTGCCATTGGAGAGTTCTCATACTGTCCTGGAGGCGTAGAGAGATTGGATGTCAATAGTTTTGTTCAGATTAGTTTATTTATATGTCATAAGCATATTTACATTAACACTGCAATGAAGTTACTGTGAAAATGCCCTAGTGAGGAGGAGGAGGTTTATCCAGGAAACTGGAACCTGTTGCAATGACGTAGGACATCAGAAGAAATGATGCAAGTGAACATGTTAATGTTATTATAAAGGATAACAGTGCTGTTAGACAAATATCAACTGGATTAGACAAAGTCAACATGGATTTATGAAAGGAAAGTCATGTTTGACAAATGGAACAGAGTTCTTTGAAAAAAATAAAGGATAGAATAGTAGAAGAGTAGAGTAGATAAAGGTGAGTCTGTGGATTTTCGGAAAGATTTTGAGAAAGTTTCATATGGGGTGGCACAGTGGCACATTGGGTAGCACTGCTGTCTCACAGCATCAGGGACACGGGTTCGATTCCCACTGTGGGTCACTGTCTGGGCAGAGTCTGCACGTTCTCTCTGTGTCTGCAAGGGTTTCGTCGAACAGCCTGAAAGACGTGCTGGTTAGGTGTATTGATTAAATTCTCCCTCAGTGTAACCGAACAGGTGCTGGAGTATGGCGATGCAGGAATTTTCAGAGGGAGTAATCACCCTATCATTGGGAGTAATCACCCTGTCATTGGGAGTAATCACCCTGTCATTGGGAGTAATCATCCTGTCATTAAGAGTAATTAACCTGTCATTAAGAGTAATCAACCTGTCATTGGAAGTAGTGACCCTGTCACTGGGAGTAATCACCCTGTGATAGCCACTGAGCTGTCATGTTGCCAATCAACTAGTCCAGTTTAAGCGTACACTAACTACGTGAAGCATTAGGCTACTCTCGAAAAATCCAAGAGCAGCCCTCGCATGCCCCATTGCGTGTATGCCTCTTGTTGGACAACAAGGCGGACCAAAGCACCTGTGGAATAAAAGAGAAGAACATCAATAACCTGCACATCTTATACACACATTCAGGAGAATCCCCAGAAGCTCAAAAGTAAAGCAAATGAGCCAGAAAACTATGTTGGAAGGTCCGTAGGAATCAATTGATTCCTAGAATGTCCCAAAGTTCTTGATCCCTATTTAAAACAGTCTTCTATGTCCCTCCATCTCTATTCCACTCATGTGCCTATCTAAGTATCCCTTAAATAACTCCAGCACGCCTGTCTCCACTACCTTACTTGGCAGCGCGTTCCTACCCTCAAAACCTTCTGTGTGAAAAACCACCCTCTAACTTCAAATTATACCTCGCACCCCTCCCCCTCATCCTAAGCCCGTGGCCCCTCGTAATATTTGTTTCCAATCTAGGAAAAAGCTTACCACTGTTTACTCTATCTATACTCTTCATAACCTTATACACTTCTATTAGATCTCCTCTCAGTCTCAGTCTTTCGAAAGAAAACAGCCCCAATTTGCCCTACCTTTCCTCGTAACTCAGACCTTCCATACCAGGCAGCATCCTGGTAAACCTCCTCTGCACTCTCTCCAGGGTCTTCACATCCTTCCGGTAGTAAGGCAACCAGAACTGGACGCAGTACTCCAAATGAGGTCTAACCAACGTTCTTTACAATTGCAACATTAAATTCCAGCTCTTGAACTCTATACATGCATATATATGCATGTATAACTATATATGCATATGAAATATAGGGTTAATGGAATGACCCTTAATAGCGTTGTCGAGCGGAGGGATCTTGGGGTACAAGTACATAGATCTTTGAAAGTTGGCACCCAGGTTGATAAAGTTGTTAAGAAGGTGTACGGTGTGTTAGCTTTTATTGGTAGAGGGATTGAATTTAGGAGCCGTGAGGTTATGTTACAACTGTACAAAACTCTGGTGCGGCCGCACTTGGAGTATTGCGTACAGTTCTGGTCGCCGCATTATAAGAAAGATGTGGAAGCATTGGAAAGGGTGCAGAGGAGGTTTACCAGGATGTTGCCTGGTATGGTGGGAAGGCCTTATGAGGAAAGGCTGAGGGACCTGAGGTTATTTTCATTGGAGAGAAGAAGGTTACGCGGTGACCTAATTGAGGCGTATAAGATGATCAAGGGATTGGATAGGGTGGATAGTGAGACCCTTTTTCCTCGGATGGTGATGACGAACACGAGGGGACATAACTTTAAATTAAGAGTTGGTAGTTATAGGACGGATGTCAGAGGCACGTTCTTTACACAGAGGGTGGTGAGAGCGTGGAATACCCTGCCTGCAGCAGTTGTGGACTCGCCTACTTTGAGGGCATTCAAATGTTCGGTGGATAGGCATATGGATGATATTGGAATAATTTAGGTTAGAGGGTCCACTGGCCGGTGCAACATCGAGGGCCGAAGGGCCTGTACTGCGCTGTAATGTTCTATGTTCTATGTTCTATACCCCTTCCTATAAAGGCTAGCATACCATAAGCATTCTTCGCAACCTTTTCTACCTATACTGCCACTTCAAAGACTTGTGCATTTGCACCCCCAGGTCTCTCTGCGTTTCTATACTCTTAATAGGTCTACCCTTTTATCATATACCTCCCCCCTATGTTATTTCTCTCAAAATGCATCACCTCACATTTATCAGGATTAAATTCCATCTGCCATTTATCTGCCCAATATACTAGCCTATCTATGTCCTGCTGTATTGTCTGACAATGCTCCTCACTGTCCGCAAGTCCAGCCATCTTCGTGTCATTTGCAAATTTGCTGATCACACCACTTACTCCCTCTTCCAAGTCATTTAAATATATTACAAATAGAAGAGGTCCCAGTACTGATCCCTGTGGCACACCACTAGTCATGATGTAGAGATGCTGGCATTGGACTGGGGTAAACACAGCAAGAAGTCTGACAAAACCAGGTTTAAGTCCAAGTGATTTATTTGATAGTAAACTCACAAGCTTTTGAGCTGTTTTGACCTCTTCATCGGTGAATGAGGTGTTCTGGTCTCAGACAGCACATATAAGAGCACAGACAGTTTACAGATTACTGATTAGAATGCAAATCTTTGCACCTAACCTGCTATTCAAGTCTTAAAGTGGCCAACAATGTGAGTGGAAGGAGCACTGAGCACAGGTTAAAGAGATGTGTATTGTTTCCAGACAGTACAGTAAGTGAGGTTTTGCAGACCCAGGTAAGTCACGTGAGTTACTGATAGTGTGACACGAACTCAAGATCCCTGTTGATACTAACCTCATGTGTGTGGAACTTGGCTGTCAGTCTCTGCTCAGCGAGTCTGTGCTGTCATGTGTTGTGAAGGCCAGTCTGAGCAGAGACTGATAGCCAAGTTCCGCACATGAGGACGGTCTCAACAGGGGTTTTGGGATCATGTCACACAATCTGAACCCCCATGACTTGCCTGGATGTGCAAAACCTCACTTACTGTACTGTCTGGAACTATACACATCTCTCTAACCTGTGCTCAGTGCTCCTTCCACTCACATTGTTGGCTACTTTAAGACTTGAATAGCAGATTAGGTGTAAAGATTCGCATTCTAATCAGTAATCTGTAAATGTCTGTGCTGTTATATGTGCTGTCTGAGACCAGAACACCTCATTCACCTGATGAAGAGGTCAAAACACCTCGAAAGCTTGTGTGAGTTTACTATCAAATAAATCGGTTGGACTTAAACCTGGTGTTGTCAGACATCTTACTGTGCACACCACTCGTGACCAACCTCCAGCTAGAAAAGCACTCTTCCACTACTACTCTCTGTCTCCTATTACCAAACCAGTTACTAATCTATCTAGATATCTGTCCTTGTATCCCATGAGCCTTGACCTTTTCAACCAACCTCCCATGAGGGACTTTGTCAAAAGCCTTTCTGAAATCCATATAGACGACATCAACGGCTCATCCTTCGTCGACCGTTTTTGTCACCGCTTCAAAAAATTCTACCAGATTCGTAAGGCACGACCTCCCCTGAACAAAGCCATGCTGCGTATTCCTAATGAGATTTCAAAGCTCTAAGTGCGTATACATCCTATCTCTAAGAATCTTCTAAACAGCTTCCCTACCACTGATGTCAAACTCACCAGCCTATAATTACCAGAGTTATCCCTAAGTCCCTTTTTAAACAACGGTACCATGTTTGCTATCCTCCAGTCCTCTGGGACCTCACCTGTGTCCAAAGAGACAAAGATTTGTGTCAGATCTGTCCAGCTGGAACTCATTACCTGACCCTTTTATAAGGCAGGCCCAGGACTGAGCTTGTGCACTGCAGTCTCACCGATGTGGAGATGCTGGCATTGGACTGGGGTAAACACAGTAAGAAATCTCACACCAGCAGATTAAAGTCCAACAGGTTTATTTGATAGTAAACCCACAAGCTTTCGGGGTTTGGCCCTTCATCAGGTGAATGGAGAGTCTCCAAATAATTAAGTTAAGAGACTTAAATAAGTTTCCACTTACCTGACAAAGGGGCAAACCCCAAAAGCTCGTGGGTTTACTATCACATAGACCTGTTGGACTTTAACCTAGTGTTGTGAGACTTCTTACACTGCAGTCTCAGGCAGGGACAAATTCATGTATACCATGATAGTGATTTTACTTTGCATTCTGTAAGAAACTATCTTCCTTTCCAGCCAGGCTTCCTGAGTCATTACACTGGCATGAGGAACAAGAAAAGCTTTGGACAGCTTTACCTTCCAATGAACCGGGTTAGACCATGAGGAGAGGTATTGAAGAGATATGTGAGTGGCACAGTGGTTAACACTGCTGTCTCACAGCTCCAGGGACCTGAGATCGATTCCCGGCTCGGGTCACTGAGTGTGTGGCGTTTGCACATGCTCCCTGTGTCTGTGTGGGTTTCCTCCGGGTGCTCCGGTCTCCTCCCCCACTCCAAAGATGTGCAGGTGAATTAGCCGTGCTTAATTGATCTTTTGTGTCCTGGAATCGGAAAAGTCAGAGCGGTTAAATAAGTGAGGGTAAGGGGATAGGACTGAGGTGGGATTGTTGTTGGAGATTCGATGGGCTGAATGGCCTTCTTCTGCACTGTAGGGTTCGATGGGTTCCGTTGAAAACGGTGTTATTTGGTAAACTGTGGGTGTGGAGGATTGGCCCCAATGCTCTGAAAGAATGAGATACTTCATCCAGGCAAACTGGTTAGCAGGGGTCAGCAGGCATAAACTCATCCTCCTCTCTACTTGTGGGTCCACGGTTTTCAGCATCATAAAATGTTTAACCTACTCGGCAGCCCCGGATTTGAGACCTTTTAATGGATTGGAGAATGTGGCATTGAACCCTAAACTGTCTGCTATGTTGCAACGTCACAGATTTAACATTGCAACCAGACTCCCTGGGGAACCAGTCACTGACTTCTCAATGATATTGATGGACCTTGGGCGCGGGTCTGCACTTGCAGAAACGTTGAGGGATCGGTGAGTGTGTGGAATTAATTTAGCAATCCAAAAGAAAATACTGATTGAACCAACTCTGAGCCTCAAAAAAGCCATAGGATTAGCAGTTTCCTGTGAAAATGTGGAAAAGGGACTCCATCCTACCACAGAACCAAGTCCCCGGGGGGTGATATTCCCGTCTCCCATCTGTTGCTAAGAAAGGAGTCGGGATTGTTGAATCAGTGGGGTAATTCCTGCTGTCACTGGGATTGGAGGAGCTATTCCTCATTGAGGAACAGGGGATTAGGGAGGGTGGTGGAGGTTAATGTGGGAGTGCTATTCCTGCTGTCACTGGGCTTGGAGGAGCGAGGGGTTGGGGGGGAGCGGAGGTTGGTGTGGGGGTGCTATTCCTGTTGTCACTGGGATTGGAGGAGTGAGGGCTGGAGGGGGCGGAGGTTAGTGGGGGTGCTATTCCTCTGTCACTGGGATTGAGGAGCGAGGGCTGGGGGGGGGAGGTTGGTGTGGGGGTGCATTCCTGCTGTCACTGGGATTGGAGGAGCAAGGGGTTGGGGGGGGAGCAGAGGTTGGTGTGGGGGTGCTATTTCTGCTGGCACTGACAGGGGGCTGCTGTTCTACTGGGCAGTGACTCACTGTAAGAAGTCTGACAACACCAGGTTTAAGTCTAACCGATTTATTTGACAGTAAACTCACAAGCTTTCGAGGTTCTCCTCTTCATCGAGTGAATGAGGTGTTCTCGTCTCAAACAGCTATCAGTATGAGATGAGCCACTCTATCTGGCTGTGCTGCTGCTCCCTCTGGTGGCCCTGTAGGAAAGTGTCTGGTTGAAACTTGGATAGTCCATGTCTGTGGACTGCACTGTGTCAGCCAATGAGCTGGGCAACAACATAGAACATGGAACATTACAGCGCAGTACAGGCCCTTCGGCCCTCGATGTTGCGCCGGCCAGTGGACCCTCTAACCTAAACTATTCCAATATCATCATATGCCTATCCACCGAACATTTGAATGCCCCCAAAGTAGGCGAGTCCACAACTGCTGCAGGCAGGGCATTCCACGCCTCACCACCCTCTGTGTGAAGAACCTGCCTCTGACGTCCGTCCTATAACTACCACCTCTTAATTTAAAGTTATGTCCCCTCATGTTGGTCATCCCCATCCGAGGAAAAAGGCTCTCACTATCCACCCTATCCAGTCCTTTGATCATCTTATACGCCTCAATTAGGTCACCGCGTACCTTCTTCTCTCTAATGAAAATAACCTCAGGTCCCTCAGCCTTTCCTCATAAGGCCTTCCCACCATACCAGGCAACATCCTGGTAAACCTCCTCTGCACCCTTTCCAATGCTTCTACATCTTTGTTATAATGCTTCGACCAGAACTGTACGCAATACTCCAAGTGCGGCCGCACCAGAGTTTTGTACAGTTGTAACATAACCTCACGGCTCCTAAATTCAATCCCTCTACCAATAAAAGCTAACACACCGTACGCCTTTTTAACAACTTTATCAACCTGGGTGCCAACTTTCAAAGATCTATGTACTTGTACCCCAAGATCCCTCTGCTCGACAACACTATTAAGGGTCCTTCCATTAGCCCTATATTTCATATGTCTGTTATTCCTACCAAAGTGAATCACCTCACACTTATCCGTATTGAATTCCATTTGCCACCTCACGGCCCAGCTCTGCAACCTATCTATGTCCCTCTGCAAACTGTAACATCCATCCTCGCTGTCTACAACTCCCCCCACTTTGGTATCGTCAGCAAATTTACTAATCCAACCCTCTACACCCTCATCTAGGTCATTTATAAAAATGACAAACAGCAGTGGCCCAAAACAGATCCTTGAGGTACACCACTTGTAACTGCACTCCAGGTTGAATATTTCCCATCAACCACCACCCTCTGTCTTCTATCAGCTAGCCAATTCCTAATCCAAACTGCTAAATCACCTTCAATCCCATGCATCTGCACTTTCTGCATTAGCCTACCATGGGAAACCTTATCAAACGCTTTGCTAAAATCCATATACACTACATCAACTGCCTTACCCTTATCTACCTCTTTGGTCACCTCCTCAAAAAACTCAATAAGGTTTGTGAGGCACGACCTACCCTTCACAAAACCGTGCTGACTATCTCTAATCAATTTATTCCTCTCTAGATGCTTATAAATCCTATCCCTTATAATTCTTTCCAAGACCTTGCCCACAACAGAAGTCAGGCTCACCGGTCTATAATTTCCAGGATGGTCCCTACTCCCTTTTTTGAACAAAGGGACAACATTTGCCATCCTCCAGTCTTCCGGCACTATACCTGTAGCCAACGACGACATGAAGATCAAAGCCAAAGGCTCTGCAATCTCCTCTCTAGCCTCCCAGAGAATCCTAGGGTAAATCCCATCTGGCCCAGGGGACTTATCAATTTTCATACCCTCAAGATTCGCTAACACCTCCTCCTTATGAACCTCAATCCTGCCCAGTCTACAACCTAGTATCGCAGTATTCTCCCCGACAACATTGTCCTTCTCCTGCGTGAATACTGACGAAAAATACTCATTCAGTGTCTCTCCTATCTCCTCAGGCTCCACGCACAACTTCCCACTGCTATATCTGACTGGCCCTAATCTTGCCCTAACCAATCTTTTATTATTTATATCCCTGTAAAAAGCTTTAGGATTCTCCTTAATCCTATCCGCCAAAGTCTTCTCGTGTCCTCTTCTAGCTCTTCTCAACTCCCTCTTTAGCTCCTTCCTGGCTAATTTATAGCTCTCCATTGCCCTAACTGAGCCTTCACGTCTCATCATTATATAAGCCTCCTTCTTCCTCTTTACCAGAGATTCAACTTCCCTAGTACACCATGGTTCCCTCACTCGACCACTTCCTCCCTGCCTGGCAGGTATATATTTATTACGGACATGCAGACGCTGTTCCTTAAATATGCTCCACATTACAGATGTCCCCAGCCCCTGCAATATCCTGCTCCACCTATGCATCCTAAATCTCTCCTAATAGCCTCATAATTACATTTCCCCCAGCTATAACTACTGTTATTCGGTGTGTGCCCATCCCGTTCCAACACTAAGGTAAACATAACCGGTCACATCAAGTGGAATCAATTTCACAGCAAAGCAATCCGTTTCCACAATCTATTCACAAAGATTCTCCATGAATCACAGCAAACAGAATTACATAGAACATAGAACATAGAACAATACAGCACAAACAGGCCCTTCGGCCCATGAGTTGCGCCAATCACGTCTACCAATCCACAGACCTATCTATAACCCCCTATCGTATTCTTTTCCATATACTCATCCCGAAGTCTTTTAAAAGACCCCAGTGAGTTTGCCTCAACAACCTCCGATGGCAGTCGGTTCCATTCATGTCAGGGGTAGGTTGAAAAACCTACCCCTGACATCTCCTTTGTATTTGCTTCCCTGCACCTTAAATCTGTGTCCTCTCGTAGTGACCATTTCAGCTCAGGGAACTAGTCTCTGAGAGTCCACCCTATCTATTCCTCTCAACATTTTATAAACCTCTATCAGGTCGCCTCTCAACCTACGTCTCTCCAGTGAGAAGAGTCCCAGCTCCCTCAACCTATCTTCATAAGGCTGCCTCCCAATCCAGGCAGCATCCTTGTAAATCTCCTCTGAACTCTCTCAATAGCCTCTACATCCTTCCTATAGTGAGGCGACCAGAACTGCGCACAATACTCCAACTGGGGTCTGACAAGAGTCTTACAGAGCTGCATCATTACCTCCTGACTCCTAAACTCTATTCCTCGATTAACGAAGGCCAGTACACCGTACGCCTTCTTGACCACTTCCTCCACCTGCGAGGCCGATTTAAGAGTCCTATGGACCCGGACCCCAAGATCCTTCTGCTCTACAACACAGCTAAGACTCCTACCCCTTATATTGTACTCCTTCATCCCATTATTCCTGCCAAAATGGACCACTACACATTTATCTGCGTTGAAGTCCATCTGCCACTTCTCCGCCCAGTCTTGCATCCTGTCTATGTCCCGCTGCAACTTTTGGCATCCCTCCAGACCATCCACAATACCACCAACCTTTGTATCATTGGCGAATTTACTAGCCCATCCCTCCACTTCCTCATCCAGATCATTTATGAAAATGACAAACAGCAGGAGTCCCAGAACAGATCCCTGGGGCACTCCACTGGTTACCGACCTCCATGCAGAACAAGACCCATCCACAATCACTCTCTACCTTCTGCTGGCAAGCCAGTTCTGGATCCATGAGGCCAAAGCCCCTTGGATCCCATGCCCTCTCACCTTCTCCAGAAGCCTTGCATGGGGGACCTTATCAAACGCCTTACTAAAGTCCACGTATACTCCACTACTCTGAAACTTTGTGCTAAAATCTGGCTGATTTCCCCAGCAAACTACAGTCATAGAAACTCGAAGCAAGGCTAGGCCATTCGGCCCTTTAAGCCAGATCCGCCATTCATTTTGATCATGGCTGAAGATCAAAATCAATACCCTGATTTCCCCCCCTTCTTCCCACCCCTATCCTGCATGGTGGCATAGTGATTAGCACCAGGAACCCAGGTTCGATTCCTGGCTCGGTTCACTGCCTGTGTGAAGTTTGTACATTTTCCCCATGTCTGCGTGGGTTTCCTTCGACTGCTCCAGGTTTCTCCTGCTATCCAAAGATATGAGGATTAGGTGCAATGGCTGTGGCAAATTGCCCCTTTGTCTTTGACTGGCAGGGTAAATATGTAGGGCTGGGTGGGATTGTGGTTGGTGCAGGCTCGATGGGTTGAATGGCCTTCTCCTGCACTGTAGGAATTTTATCATTCTTGATCCCTTTAGCCCAAAGAGTTATATCTAATTTCTTGCTGAAATCAGACAATGTTATGGCCTCAATTATTTTTGGTGGTAGTGAATTCCACACATTCCCTTCTCTCTAGGTAAAGACATTTCTCCTCATCTCAATTCCAAAATCTAAGGTTCTCAGTTGGTGGAGGATAATTAGGCATCACAGATCTCTTGTGTGAAATCAATAGCAGGGTGGTCTCCAGGCATGATTGACAGGGAAATCAACCAATCCTCTACACTGAATGGGTTGATAGGTTGAGGGAGGTCGGTCTCTTCTCGCTGGAGAGACGAAGGATGAGAGGCGACCTGATAGAGGTTTATAAGATGTTGAGAGGAGTGGATAGGGTGGATTCTCGAAGGCTATTTCCCAGGGCTGAAATGGTCGCTATGAGGACACAGGTTTAAGGTGCTGGGGAGAAGGTACAGAGGAGATGTCAGGGTAAGTTTTTCACTCAGAGGGTGGTGAGTGAGTGGAATCGGCCGCGGTCTGTGGTGGTGGAGATGAACTCATTGTCTTTTGAGAGACTTCTGGATGAGTACATGGGATTTATTGGGATTGAGGGTTATAGATAGACCTGGTAGGTAGGGATATGATCAGTGCAACTTGTGGGCCGAAGGGCTTGTTTGTGCTGTAGTGTTCTATGTTTCATGTTCTGAATTAATCAATAATCACCAAGGAGGCATAATCCTTGTTATAACTGAGGTAAGAGAGGCTGTAAAGAATCTGCCAACCTGATTGGAAATTATACCCACTGGGTGACGATAGGATAGACCTGTGATGTTCACCCTGCATCTGGCAAGCATGAGACACAGAATCACAGAATATCACAGTTTAGAAAAGACCCTTCAGTCCATCGAGCCTGCAGCCTCACATGAAAGGCCCTGACCTGCTCACCTAATCCCACTTCCCAGCACTTGGCCCATAGCCTTGAATGTTATGCTGTGCCAAGTGCTCATCCAGGTCCTTTTTAAAGGATGTGAGGCATCCTCTCTTCACCACCCTCCCATTCCAGACCCCCTCACAACCGTCTGAGTAAAAAGGCTTTTCCTCAAATCTCCCCCAACTCTCCCACCCCTCACTTTTAACTTGTGAACCCTGATAACTGACCCTTCTACTAAAGGGGACAGCTGCTCCCTGTCCATGACACTGTGGGCCAACAGCAGCAGCAGAATTAGAACATAGAACATAGAACATTACAGTGCAGAACAGGCCCTTCGGCCTTCGGTGTTGCGCCAACCAATTAAGAAAAAGCAATAACCCTCTAACCTAAACCATTCCCTTTTCATCCATAAACTTATCTACTAACCTCTTAAACGCCACCAAACTTGGCGCATCTACAACTGATGCAGGCAGGGCATTCCATACCCTTACCACCCTCTGGGTAAAGAACCTACCTCTGACATCCATCCTATAACTACCACCCCTTAATTTAAAGCTATGTCCCCTCGTGCTAGCTTTCTCCATCCTAGGAAAAAGGCTATCACTGTCCACCCTATCTAAACCTCTAATCATCTTATATGTTTCAATAAGGTCTCCTCTTAGCCGCCTTCTTTCTAACGAAAACAACCTCAAATCCCTCAGCCTCTCTTCATAAGACCTGCCCTCCATACCAGGCAACATCCTGGTAAACCTCCTCTGTACCCTCTCCAATGCCTCCACATCTTTCTTATAATGTGGGGACCAGAACTGCACACAATACTCCAAGTGCAGCTGCACTAGAGTTTTGTACAGTTGCAACATGACGTTGCGGCTCCGAAATTCAATCCCCCTACCAATAAAAGCTAAGACTCCGTATGCCTTCTTAACAACCTTATCGACTTGATTGCCAACTTTCAGGATCTATGCACATATACACCAAGATCCCTCTGTTCATCAACACTATTAAGAGTCCTACCATTAGCCCTATACTCTACACATTTGTTATTCCTGCCAAAGTGAATTACCTCACACTTTTCCACATTAAACTCCATTTGCCACCTCTCGGCCCAGCTTTGCAACTTGTCCAAGTCTCTTTGCAAACTATAACACCCCTCTTCACTATCTACCACTCCTCTGAATTGTACTCAACCACAGTCTGTAACCTCATGGACGGGCATGTCCCCCACTCCACCATTACCACCAAGCGAGGGGATCAACCCTGATTTAATGGTTCAACAGAGCGTGCAGGAAGGCATGTCAGGAGCAGCACCAGGTGTACCCCAAAAATGAGGTGACAACCTGGTGAAGCTGCTGTACAGGGCCACTTGTCTGCCAGATAGCATAAATACCAAGTGATGGACAGAACTAAGTAATTAGACAACCACTGGATCAGATCTAAGCTCTGCATACCTGTGACACCCAGTCGTGAATGGACAATTAAACAACTCATTGGAGAAGGAGCTTCCCCATCCTCAATGATAGAGAAGCCCAGCACATCAGTGCAACAGAAGAAGTCTGAAGTATTCGCAGCAATCTTCAGCCAGAAGTGCCAAGTGAACGATCCATCTTGGCCTCCTCCAGCAGCTCCCAGTATCTCGGCTAGCTTGATTCATTCTATGTGATATCAAGAAATAGTTGGAAGCACTGCAAAGGCAATGGATTCTGAGAACATTCCGGCAATAGTACTGAAAACTTGTGCTCCAGAACTTGCCGCTCCCCTAGCCAAATACAGCTAAAACACTGACATCTGCCTGGTAACATGGAAAGTTGCCCAGGTATATCCTGTACACAAAAAGGACAAATCAAACTGGGCTAGTTACCACCCAACCAGTCTACTCTCAGTCAACAGTAAAGTGATGGAAGGGGTCATTGATAGTGCGATCACGTGGCACTTATTTAGCAGTAACTTATTCAGAGGTGCTTAGTTTGGATTCTGACATCAAGGCAGCATTTGACTCAATATAGCATCAAGGAGTGGAGCAAAACTGGAATCGATGGGAATCAGGGGGAGAACTCTCTGTGGGTTGGAGTCATACCTGGTACAAAGGAAGACAGTTGTGGTTGTTGGAAGGTCAGTCACCTCAGTTCCTCAACATCTCTGCAGGAGTCCCTCAGGGTAGTGTCCCAGGCCCAAGCAACTTCAGCCGCTTCATCAATGATCTTCCCTCTATCATAAAGTCAGCAGTATTTACTGACAGTTGTACAATGTTCAGTATCATTCATGCCCCCTTAGACACTGAAGCAGTCCATGTTCAAATGCAACAAGATCTGGATAATATCGAGACTTGGGCTGACAGGCAATGACCATCAATAAGAGAGAATCCAATCATCTCGTTTTGACACTCAATGGCATTACCAACACTCAGTCCCCCACTGTTAACATCCTGGGGTTAACCATTGAGCAGGAACTGAACTGAAACCAGCTGTGTAAATTCTGTGGGTATCAGAGCAAGTCAGGGGCTAGGAATCCTGCAGTGAATTGTGAGTCACCTTCTCTGACTCTTTAAAGCCTGTCTGCAAGGCACAAGTCAGGAGTGTGATGAAATATTCCCCACTCGCCTGCAGCTCCGACAACACTCAAAAACCTGGCACCATCCAGGATAAAAACAATCATTTGATTGGCATCACATCCACAAGTATCCAGTCCCTCCATCAGTGAGGGACAGCGGCAAAGGCTCAGCACCAGTTTGATGGGCTAATGGGAAAGTTTCTCACTCCCCGTAGCATTGAAATACCGAGTCTATATCTCTCTCCAAATGCACTTCCCTTGAGAGGCCGATTCATTTTATAAATCCACTGTCGATTCTTACAAATGTATGCATTCACCATCTTTACCCCCTCTATCTCTCAACTCTTCCAAACATGTTGGCCAGAATTCACATGCACGCGTACACATAATCACATGCACATACACACACACACATATACACACACTCATACACATGCGCATGAACAGGCACACACATACACACACACACATGTGTACGCACATACATACACACAGACACATGTGCGCGCATACACACACATACATGCACAGACACACACTACACACACTCACAGAGAAACTCACACATTCACACACAGACTCACATACAAACTCACATAGGCATTCACACGTAAACATAGAGTCATAGAGTTAAAGAGGTTTGCAACATGGAAACTGACCCTTTGGCCAGCTTGTCCATACTGCCCTTTTTTTTTAAACCCTTAAGCTAGTCCCAATTGCCTGTATTTGGCCCATGTCCCTCTATATCCATCTTACCTATGAAACTGTCTAAATGCTTCTTAAAAGATAAAATTGTACCCACCTCTATTACTACCTTCTGTGTGAAAAAATTGTCCTCTGAACTCTTTTGTATCTCTCCCCTCTCACCTTGAACCGGTGCTGTCTAGTTTTAGACTGTTCTACGTTTGGGAAAAGATATCGACGACCCAGCTGATTTATGCCCCTCATTATTTTATAGACCTCTATAAGATCACTCTGCAGCCTCCTACACTCCAGAACAAACGTCACAGTCTATCCAACTTGTCTGTATAACTCAAACCATCAAGTCCTGGTGGCACCCTAGTAAATCTTTTCTGCACTCTTTCTAATTTAATAATATCTTTTCTATAATAGGGTGACCAGAACAGCACATAGTATTCCAAGTGTGGTCTTGTACAATTTTAACAAGACATCCCAACTCCTGTATTCAATATTCTGACCAATGAAATCAAGCATGCTGAATGCCTTCTTCATCACTCTGTCCACCTATGACTTCACTTTCAAGGAGCTACGAACCTGTACCCCTAGATTTCTTTGTTCTATAACTCTCCCCAACACCCTACCAATATCGGAGTAAATTCTGCCCTGATTCAATCGACCAAAATACATCACCTCGCATTTATCCAAATTAAACTCCATCTGCCATTTATCAGCCCACTGGCCCAATTGATCAAGATCCTGTTGCAATCCAAGGTAACTTTTTCACTGTCCACTATACCACTAATATTCATATCATCTGCAAAATTATTAACCATTCCTCCTATTTTCTTATCCAAATTATTAGTATAAATGACAAATAACAGTGGACCTTGCGCCAATCCCTGAGGCACAGGTTTGTAGTTTGAAAAACAACCCTCTACAACCACCTTCTGTCTTCTGTCATCAAACTCAGTAAAGTTTTGCAATACCAATTTTAAATCCAACCAATTTATTTGATAGTAAATCCGCGAGCTTTCGACACTATGTTGTGCCTTTGTCATTCTGTCATCAAGCCAATTTTATATCCATTTGGCTATCTCATTCTAGATCCCATGAGATTTAACTTTATGCAAGGTACTATCATCTGGTACCTTGTCAAAGGCTTTGTAGAGAACATTAACTGCACTGCCCTCATCTACCTTCTTGATTACCTCTTCAAAAAACTCAATCACATATGTGAGATATGATTGTCCACTCACAAAGCCATGCACTGCCCTAATCAGTCCTTGTCTCTCTAAATGCCCATAGTTCCTGTCTCTCAGAATACCTTCCAACAACTTACCCATCAGATATGTGAGGCTCCCTGGCCTGTAGTTCCTAGGCTTTTCCCTGCAGCCCTTTTTAAACAAAATCACGGCATTTGCCACCCTCCAATCTTCAAGCACCTCACCTGTTACTGTCGATGACTCAAATATCTCTGCTAGAAGATCCACAATTTCCTCCCTCGCCTCCCTCAGTGTGCTGGGATACACTTCATCAGGTCCCGGGGATTTATCTACCTTGATGTGCTTTAAGACTTCCAGCACCTCCTTCTCTGTAATATGTACACTCCTCAAGACATCACTATTTATTTCCTCAAGTTCCCTAACATCCGTGCTTTTCTCATTTAGGATCTTACCCATCTCTTGTGCATCCGCACATAGATTACCTTGTTGAACCTTAAGAGGCCCTACTCTCTCCCTTGTTATTCTTTATGTAATTGTAGAAGCTCTTTGGATTCTCCTTTGCCTTATCTGCCTAAACAATCTCGTGTCCCCTTTTTTGCCCTCCTGACAGAGCTGGACAAACTGGATATAGGGATGTTGATTCCTCTGGCTGGAGGGTCTAGAGCAAGGGTCCAAAGATCTGTGGGTTAGGTTGATTAGCCATGCTAAGAAATTACTCCTTAGTGTCCAGGGATGTGTAGGTTAGAGGGATTAATGGGTATAATATGTAAGGATATGGGGGTAGGGCCTGAGTGGGATTGTGTTCAATGCAGGCTCGATGGGCCTAAGGGCCTCTTTCTGCACTGTAGGGTTCTATGATTTCTATGATAAGACGGGGTTACAATCTCAGGATACAGGATAAGTGAATTAAGACTGTGATGAAGAGAAACTTCCTCTCTCAGGAATTGGTGAACCTGTGGAATTCTCTACCATGAAGAGGCCAAAACAATGAAAATATTTAAGAAGAAGACATATAAATTTCTGGACTCTAAAAATATCAAGGGGTATGGGGAAAGAGCGCGGATCAGTCTATCTCAGAGTGATCTGAGATAGAAGATCAGCCTGGATTGGGTCAAATGGTAGAGCAGTTCGAAGGGCCGAATGGCCTACCCTCTGATATTTCCTAGGTTTCTACAGGTGTTGGAGCAATGTTGATCGGCAAGTTACACGGTATGAAGAGCTCTCCTGGAATGCTGTAGTTGTCCAATCAGGAATCCTTGGTTTGGATGATTAATCATTGCCATAATGTTTGATATATGAATGACAAACACAAACAACAACATGGTCGCAGTAGTTCAAAACAAAAGGCAGCTCACCAAGAGTCAATTAGGGATGGGCAGCAAATGCTGACTATGCCAACGCACTCACTTCTTATCAAAGAATATAAAAGTCACGCTCCGAGAGAAAAGACCACACAACTGAGATAAGATATTGAGAGAATTCACACCCACGATGCGATCAGGTGCAGTGTTGTATTTAAAACTCACCTGCTTTTAGTTTTTGATTTGATTTATTATTGTCACATGTATTAGTGTACAGTGAAAAGTATTGTTTCTTGCACGTCAAATAGACAAAGCATGCCGTTCATACAGAAGAAAAGGAGAGAGTGCAGAATGTAGTGTTAGAGTCGTAGCTAGGGTGTAGAGAAAGATCAACTTAGTGCGAGGTAGACCCATTCAAAAGTCTGATGGCAGCGGGAAAGAAGCTGTTCTTGAGTCAGTTGGTACATAATCTTAGACTTCTGTATCTTTTTCCCGACGGAAGAAGGTGGAAGAGAAAATGTTTGGGTCGTGTGGGGTCCTTGATTGTGCTGGCTGCTTTTCCAAGGTAGCAGGAAGTGTAGACAGAGTCAATGGTTGGGAGGTTGGTTTGAGTAATGGATTGGGTTACATTCATGGCCCTTTGTAGTTTCTCGTGATCTTGGATACAGCAGGAGCCATACTAACCTGTGATATAACCAGAAATGATGCTTTCTATGATGCATCTGTAGAAGTTGGTGAGAGTTGTAGCTGACATGCTAACTTTCCTTAGTCTCTTGTGAAAGTAGAAGCATCGGTGGCCTTTCTTAACTGTAGTGTCGTCACATTTAATAATATAAAAACTTGAAGCTCTCGACCCTTTCTACTTCATTCCCGTTGAAGTAGCCACAGTGACAGGTAATGTGAAAGATGACCTCAGATCACAAGACTTTTCACTGAATAAAAATAAATCTTTTCACTTCACGCCCGATTGAACTCGACATTGATGCGCACAAAACTGTTCAGGATGGCTGATTTCCAGGATTAAAATACCCTTCAGGCTCTCCCTGGCCTCTTAACAATCTCCTCAGGGATCTCAACAGGCCAGAGGTACACAATTTTCCTCAATCCCTTCCCTTCTCCCCTTGCATTGAAAATGGGAATGCCACCTGGAGGTGTTGGGATCCTGAGAGACCCTCTGGGTAAATGTCATTTTAACAATTTTAAAAGCTCAAGTTCATTCTTAGAAGCAAGGGCTTGCACATTGGCACTGTGGTTACCATTGCTGATTCACAGTGCTAGAGACCTAGGTACAATTCCAATCTTGGGTAACTGCATATTCTCCCCATGTCTCCTTGGATTTCCTCTGTGTGCTCTACTTTCCTCTCACACTCGAAAGATGTGCAGGTTAGGTTGAGTGGCCATGCTAAATTGCCCCTTATTTCAGTGGGATTAGCAGGGTAAATGTGTGGGGTTACAGAAATAGGGCTTGGTTGGTATATGGCCGGTTCAGACTTGATGGGCTGAATGCCCTCCTTCTGTACTGTAGGGGTTCTATGAACATCTGAAATCTGTTGCTATATCTTTGAATTTAGACTAGAAGAAGTATTTGGACTAAAATATTTGCCTTGTTGCATCCTTTAAGAATCGGGGCAGGGAGAAATTAGCAGTGTGAGTTCAAATTATAAATCCAGTAAGATCCAAGCTTCACTAAAGCTGAGGTGAGGGGGATTTAGCTGCAGTTTTGTGGTGTTGCTGGTTTGAGTTACACTTTCTGTGATTTATGTACTGCACTTCATGCACAGGTCCACTGGAGAGAAGGAGCTCGGTAACTAGAGAACTTCACAGCAACCCTGCTCACTACGAGCTTTTAATCCCAGCGTGGCCACACTCCATACCCTGTACAGGGCGTGAACTTGTCAGCTCAACTGAGAGGGGAATATTCACGCCTCTCGGTCAGAAGATTGAGAGTTCACCTCCTATTTTTGATCTGATGATCTGCAGTGATGCTCCAGGTGCACAGCCAGTCCCTTGACAGGAGCTGACACAAGTCCCTTGCATGCAAATGAGGGGAAGCAGTGTGCACTATCTACTGGATGGGAAATGACTTTAACAAGATCCATGAGGTTGACCTGTGGGAGTATGAGCTCCCTGATTGAGGCAGTTACTGCTTTCTAATTCAGAAGCCCGGAGAGGTATATCATGTGGAGTTTCAGGCACTTACTGAATATTCTGTGCTGGAAAGTATCTGTCTGAGTGTTACTAACGATAGTAAATAACTGATTTAGTGAAGGGACACCAGCCTCGGTGGATTTATTTTAAGATGCACTGCAGGAACTCAAGGTTCATTAGTCATCACCTTCCAAACCCACGACTGCTTCCATCTAGAAGGAGAAAAGCAGCAGATACCTGGGAACAGCACCACCTGCGTGTGCCTTTCCAAGTCTCTCATCATCCTGATTTGGAAAAAGACATCGCCATTCCTTCACTGTGGCTGGGTCAAAATCCTGGCACTGCCTCCCTAACAGCATTCTGAGTGCATCTACACCTCAAGAAGGCAGCTCAGCACCATCATCTCAAGGGCAACTGGGGATGGGCAATAAATGCCCGCCTTGCCCGTGATACCTACATCCTCTAAATGAAGGATGTGATTCCTACACCAGCTTTAATCACATCAAACAGCAACTTTTCCCCTATTAACCTGTGTGTTTAAAAATGTGTCTGGTCTCTGTCTCAAGGAGTTAGTGGTTCTTGGTGGTGAATGCCTGAATGGTGGTGTTTAAGGCAGTGTGTCTGTGGTAGGTGACATTCCTGTGCTGTTTCTCCGTAAGGTTTGGCTGGATCACATGGCTCCCAAAGACCACCCTCTTAAAGAGGCCACGCTAATACAGTACACAAAATAAGATCTCGCCCACACAGCGGGGGTTCTCATGTATGGGAGCAGAAGTTGGATCTCCACTACACAGATTTAAGGCACTGGAGTGGCAAACCTTGTTCTGGCTAGCAAACAGAATAAGCAGAAATATAAGGCTAATACCATGTAAGGGCTTTGGCAATGTTTCCTGGAAATCATCAAGGAGCTTAAAACCAATATTTCTTCATCTGAAATATGGTGATAATTCCTGAGAAATAGTAGCAGCAGATGAGGAAACTGGAAAAAGATCCCATTTCCGCTTCCAGGTATGAGACACTAAGAGGGTGTTGGCAACCATGGTCTTGCATTTGATTGGTCCTTGATTATGCCAAATCCTGCAATGGTTCGCTGTTACTATTTCCAACACGGCTGACACCAGGGAACGCTCCCATCCTTACCACACACCATATTGAAAAGATTTACAGGTTGATTATCCCCCTGTTTGGGCACATTATGAATGCACGTTCCTTGGCCATCAAATCCCCAAGTGGGACTCGAACCCAGAGGCTGGGATGCTACCACTAAGCCAACAGAACTCCCATCCCATTACCACACAAGCTAAAAATACAAATCCAAACTTGGGGATTTTTTTCTGCCCCATGATTTGGAACAAACCAATCCACACTGGGATACAGGGTTGTAAACTGGAAAGTATTGAAGTAGATAAGGAGGATGTGCTAGATATTCTTGAGGGTTTGAAGTTACATAAGTCCCCTGGGCCGGACGGGATTTACCCTAGGATTCTCTGGGAGACAAGAGAGGCGATTGCAGAGCCTCTGGCTCTGATCTTCAGGTCGTTGTTGGTTACAGGTATAGTGCCGGAAGACTGGAGGATAGCGAATGTGGTCCCATTGTTCAAGAAGGAGAATAGAGACTTTCCAGGGAATTATAGGCCGGTGAGTCTTACTTCTGTTGTGGGCAAAGTATTGGAAAGAATTATTAGGGATAGGATTTATAGTTATTAGAGAGAAATGAATTGATTGGGGATAGTCAGCATGGTTTTGTGAAGGGTAGGTCGTGCCTTACTAACCTTATTGAGTTTTTTGAAAAAGTGACCAAAGAGGTGGATGGGGGTAAGGCAGTTGATGTGGTATATATGGACTTTAGTAAGGCGTTCGATAAGGTGCCCCATGGAAGGCTTCTGCAGAAAATGCAGATGTATGGGATTGAGGGTGATTTAGCTAATTGGATTAGGAATTGGCTAGCAGATAGAAGACAGAGGGTGGTGGTTGATGGAAATTATTCATCGTGGAGTTCGGTTACAAGTGGTGTACCTCGGGTCTGTTTTGGGGCCCCTGCTGTTTGTAATTTTTATAAATGATCTGGATGAGGATATTGAAGGATGGATTAGTAAATTTGCAGATGACACTAAAGTCGGTGGAGTGGTAGATAGTGAAGAGGGGTGTTATAGTTTGCAGAGAGACTTGGACAAGTTGCAGAGCTGGGCCGAGAGGTGGCAAATGGAGTTTAATGTGGAAAAGTGTGAGGTAATTCACTTTGGCAGGAATAACAAATGTGTAGAGTATAGGGCTAATGGTAGGACTCTTAATAGTGTTGATGAACAGAGGGATCTTGGTGTATATGTGCATAGATCCCTGAAAGTTGGCAATCAAGTCGATAAGGTTGTTAAGAAGGCATACGGAGTCTTAGCTTTTATTGGTAGGGGGATTGAATTTCGGAGCCGCAACGTCATGTTGCAACTGTACAAAACTCTAGTGCGGCCGCACTTGGAGTATTGTGTGCAGTTCTGGTCCCCGCATTATAAGAAAGATGTGGAGGCATTGGAGAGGGTACAGAGGAGGTTTACCAGGATGTTGCCTGGTATGGAGGGCAGGTCTTATGAAGAGAGGCTGAGGGATTTGAGGTTGTTTTCGTTAGAAAGAAGGCGGCTAAGAGGAGACCTTATTGAAACATATAAGATGATTAGAGGTTTAGATAGGGTGGACAGTGATAGCCTTTTTCCTAGGATGGAGAAAGCTAGCACGAGGGGACATAGCTTTAAATTAAGGGTGGTAGTTATAGGACGGATGTCAGAGGTAGGTTCTTTACCCAGAGGGTGGTAAGGGTATGGAATGCCCTGCCTGCTGCAATTGTAGATGCGCCAAGTTTGGTGGCGTTTAAGAGGTTAGTAGATAAGTTTATGGACGAAAAGGGAATGGTTTAGGTTAGACGGTCATTGCTTTTTCCTAATTGGTCGGCGCAACATCGAAGGCCGAAGGGCCTGTTCTGCGCTGTAATGTTCTATGTTCTAAATATCCCAGTGATATCTACAATGACCAAAAATCCAGCCCTTGAGGTCAAGGTCAAGGAGACATCATAACTCTTGCCCAATCAATAAAATATGGTTGGGTAAATACCCTTTGTTGTTCACAAGGGCTCCCAATTTGGGTGGATGAGTTATTCATAAGTTCATAACTTCATAATGTAGAATTAGGCTGTTCAGCCCATTGAGTCCATTCTGCCATTTGATAATGGCTCCTCATCCCCATTTTTTCCTGCCTTCTCCCCTTAACCCTTCCAATTAAAAATCTGTCTAACTCCTTAAATTTACTCACTGTCTCAGCATTCATCGCACTTTGAGAGAAGTAGTTTCTCCTCAACTCTGTCTTAAATTTGCTACACCTTATCCTAAGGCTATGACCTGTCGTTTTAGAATGCCCCACAAGAGGAAGCATCTGTTCCATGTCTACTTTATCCAAAACTGTTAACACTTTGTATATTTCAATTTGATCGCCCCTCGTTCTTCTAAATTCCAGAGAGTCTTGGCCTAACTGTTCAATCATATGACCAACCCGTCATCTCTGGAATCAATCTAATGAACCTCCTCTGAACAGCCTCCCCCGAGGAAAGATCCCAAGTTTGTACTATCCAAGAGATTGACAGAGGATTTATTGGTTCCAAGTCGTCAAATCATGAAATCTGTCCTCAGGATCTTGTTATTCTCATTGCTCAGCCTGACAAATCTTTCAGGCAATCTTTGCTCACGATGTTTCTTATGTTGCGTCTCTTCAGCAATACAGCACACTAGATGCAATTTACTCAGAATAGTCATGTTCTGATTAAATGGGGCTAAGTGAATTATTCCTAACTCCTTGTTTGTATGTCTGTTGGTTTCTTAGACATAACATCCTTGATTGTAGGCTTGGGTCACCTTGAATATTGAAGATTAAGGTGGGATCTCATTGAAATGTTGAAATGATTGAAGTATCTGATAGGGTAGATCGAGAAAATAGTTTTCTTACGTTCAGAGAGAGGGGCGTAATTTAACCATTAAGGAGTGTGCTGGAAATCAGGAACTCTTTCCCTGAATCAGCAGTTGAGGCTGGAAATCAATTGAAAACTTAAAAAGTAAAATTGATAGACTTTAGCTTTGCGAGAGTATTAACAAATGTAGATGTAAAGGCAGGAGAATGGAATTACGATCAATTAAATATTGGAGCAGCACAATGTTTAGCACTGCTGCCTTAGAGTGCCAGGGAACTAGGTTAAATTCCGGACAGGGGTGACTGTCTGCATGGAGTTTGTACAATCTCCCCATGGGTTTCTTCCCATTTCCTCTCACAGTCCAAAGTTAAGCGGGTTAGGTGGATTTGCCATGCTCAATTTCCCCTTGTATCAGGGGGTTTAACAGAGTAAATAAGTTGGGTTATGGGGATAGGGGCTGGCTGGGATTGTTGTCGGTGCAGGCTTGATGGGCTGAATGGCCTGGTTCTGTACTGTAGGGATTTTATGGAAACAGTCTTGGGTTGAATGGCTTCCTATGGGCCTGATATTCCTGCCGTTGCTTGTGTGCAAGATCAAGTTCAGCCGTACAGTCTGAGGATTCAGAATAGACCATTTAGGAGGGAGGTGAAGGGACATTTCTTCACACAAAGAGCGGTGAACTTGTGGAATTCATTACCACAGGAAGTAATTGATGCCAAAATATTGAATATATTCAAGAGGCTGCTGGACAAAGCACTTGGGGTGAATAAGGATCAAAGGTTACCAAAGGGGTCACAAGTTCAAGGTAAGGGGGGGCAAGGTTCAATACAAATATGAGGGGGACGTATTTTACACAGGGGGTGGTGGGGGCCTGGAATGCACTACCAAGTAAAGTGATTGAGGCACATACGTTAGGATCATTTAAGACTTATTGAGGTAGCCACATGAACAGACTGGGAATAGAGGGATACAAATGGCGGGTCTAGTTAGGAACACATGATCGGTGCAGGCTTGGAGGGCCAAAGGGCCTGTTCCTGTGCTGTAATGTTCTTTGTTTGCCCTTTGTTACGGGGAGAGAAACAGGATTAGGCTAAATTGGACAATCAGCCATGATTGTGATGAATGGTGGAGCAGGCTCGAAGGGCAGAATGGCCTCCTCCTGCTCCTATCTTTTATGTTTCTATGTATCTTGCTGCTATTCACCAACCAGGCTAGCGTGTGAGGATCAGTTGTGTAGAGGAAACACGCAGGAGCAAGCAAGGTGTGAGTGACAAAGATAAAATGTGAAACAAGCATGTCTGAGAGTCGGAGATAATTTTACAGCTCTTCCTCTGTCTCCATCGACCCCTGAGTGGACAACTCCTCAAATTCCCAGAACAGATGGAAGGGGAAGAGGCATCGGTGAGCCACACATCTCCTACTCGAAGGCCCAGTACTTTCTCCTCGATAATTTGACAGCTGTCACAGGCTTTAGCTTCTCTTTTCCAGTGAATTATACATCATTATTGTTTTATTCCTGGTTAAACCATTTATCTCAAAGGCGCACATTGACTTTGAACAGCTGACGTTTAATTTCTACTCATCACTTCCTTCCTGACTGTAAGAGCCTCAGCCTTGGGGCCAGATGAAGGAGGCTGGAGTCAACTGTGGAAGCAGTCACTGTATCAGTATGACAACGGGCAGCATCTGAGTTTTAATTCCAGATTTTGAATTTATATTCCACCGTACGCCGTGGTGGGATTCGAACCCGGGTCCCCAGATCATTACCCTCTGCAGTCTCTGATTTGCTATCCCAGTGATAATACCATTCCCAACACAAACACCTCCCTTGCTCTGCAAGTAACATCTGCTGTGATTCTTACCGTGCCATGAACACGGTACCTGAGACGCCACTATTGCCCACTGGCAGGTGCATTACTCCACCACTGCCTCACCTTTAGTTTGCAGACATTTTAACAAACAAAAACTGTTTTTGCATTCCATCGATTTCTTCCATCCTCTTGGAAAGGTTTCCTTATACATGGAGTTTATACAGGATACAGCGAGATTTGGATAGAATGGATGTAGAGCGTAGTTTCCACTAGTAGGAGAAATTAGAACCAGAGGGTATAACCTCAGGCTAAAGGGTCGCTCCTTTTAAACAGATGAGGAAGAATTTCCTCAGCCAGAGAGTGGTGAATCTGTGGAACTCTTTGCTGCAGAAGGCTGGGGAGGCCAGGTTATTGAATGCTTTAAGGCAGGTTCTTGATTAATAAGGGGGTCAGGGTTATGGGGAAAAGGCAGGAGAGTGGGGATGAGAAAGAAACCAGCCATGATTGAATGCGGACCAGACTCGATAGGCCTAATTCTGCTCTTAGATCTTATGGTCTTAACCCAACTGAGATCGCTGATAGCCGTATGGATTTTGGGGTAAAGCAAATGATTAACTAAACAACAAAGATTGAGAGGATGGTGGGTGCGCAAGTGAATAATGAGCTTCTCAATTGACCCATCAGCCCACGGTTAAAACATGAAGAGTGAAGATGGGGAGGTGAAGAAATTCTTCTCTCAGATGGTTACAGCAATTGGCTATTCAGAGAGGAACATGATTTAAGAAGTTGTCAGTCATACAATCCCAGGAGAAATGGAACTTTCTGCTTTTCGTACTAAACTGGTGCCAGTAGCACCAGAAGCAAGATAGCAAGGCAATCAGTACTGACCCCAGAACCTCTATCTGGTGTTCACGGATGAAGTGGTTCTCCCACATGAAAGGAGCTATAAAATCCCTGTCGTTGTCCTTGTTATATTTCCTGTGTCCAATTTCATCCTCTGCCACAGTTGCTATCGACGTGAGCGAGAGGAAATTAAGTTTTTAATCAAACCACCCACAGATTCAGCACAAAAACAAAACAGCAAAGGCAACTGGATCTAACCCATGAGAGAGCAAATCCTGAGCAAACACCAATTAATGCCAGTCAAAATATCACAAGAAGAGTGAAATTCTCTCCGGGTCACCCCTCTATATCCCATCTATCTCTCAGCACCAGTCATACATCCTTTAACGTGCTTTTTAATTGACGGTCAGCAACTACCTCCCCCCCCCCCCCCCTCCCCAGACTGTTCTAAATGTCTTGTTGCAGGGAATAATTGAGGCAAAGATCACTACATCTTTTATGGGAAAGTTGGATCAATATTTGAAGCAGTTGTTAGTCAAACTGTGGAACCTTATAGAATCTGTCGGCAGAGTGTGTGCTGGGTTCAGTCAGTAAAGCCACTGAGGTACTCATCGCTATCATTGCTGCTCCGTTTTGTTCCGACACCTGTTTTTACTGTTTATTGTAACATTCCCCATTCTGTTCCAGGCCGGATGTTTAATGTCACACCCTTCCATTGGCATCAAGAAGTAAGCTTGCCCCCACTTCATTATGGCACGGTTTGGTGTTAATTACGATTTTACAGTTTACCTACTCCATGGAAAACTTGGCATCCATGTTGCAACCAAATAGAAAATTCTCAAGGATGTGCCAATAGCTTAGAGAAGTTAAGACCTCTGTAATAAACTGGGGGAGGTGACTCGACGATACAAATGTTTTATTACTAAAACAAACATTAATAATCTATACAAATAGGGTTCAACTTACACTACTCCTCCTGGCTCCAGCTGCCTATCTTTCCTGAACCAGGTACGCACCTTCACAGTTCATTGGCTCAGTTTCCCACTGTGACATAGCACAGGGTCTGCCCAATCATGTGGCCCTCAAGGGACACCCCCGTACAGGGGCCACACTACTGCACTCCTTCCCCCGCTCTCCCACCACCAACTCCTGAAGTCACCTAAGAGCAGAATCCGACAGAATGCTAGAATCCGTCATCAAAGAAGAAATAGCGAGGCACCTAGAAAAGAACGGTTTGATCAAGCAGATGCAGCATGGATTCGTTAAGGGGAAGTCGTGTTTAACGAATTTATTGGATTTCTATGAGAATGTGACTGGTGCGGTAGATAGAGGGGAACCAGTGGATGTGATGTTTTTAGATTTCCAAAAGGCGTTTGATAAGGTGCCTCACAAAAGGTTGCTGCAAAAGGTTAGGGTGCAGAGAATTGGAGGTAAGGTGGTAGCGGGGATAGAGGATTGGTTGTCTAACAGGAAGCAGAGAGTTGGAATTAATGGATGCTATTCTGGTTGGCAGTTGGTGACTAGTGGAGTGCCCCAGGGATCGGTGCTGGGGCCTCAACTGTTTACCATTTATATAGATGATCTGGAGGAGGGGAATGAGTGTAGGGTAACGAAATTTGCTGATACACGAAGATGAGTGGAAAAGCAAATGGCATGGAAGGTGCGGAAAGTCTGCAGAGGGATCTGGATAGGCTGAGTGAATGGGCGAGGACCTGGCAGATGGAGTATAATGTTAGCAAGTGTGAGGTTATCCATTTTGGTAGAAATAATAGTAGAGGGATTATTATTTAAAAGGCAAAAAGCTGCAGCATGCTACTGTGCAGAGGGACCTGGGGGTCCTTGTGCACGAATCGCAAAAACCCAGTCTGCAGGTGCAGCAGGTGATCAAAAAGGCGAATGAAATGTTGGCCTTTATAGCGAGGAGGATAGAATATAAAAGCAAGGAGATCTTGCTGCAACTGTACAGGGCATTGGTGAGGCCACAACTGGAGTAGCGTGTGCAGTTTTGGTCGCCGCATTTGTGTAAGGATATGTTGGAGGGAGTGCAGAGAAGGTTCACCAGGCTGATACTGGAGGTGAGGGAGTTAGTCTACGAGGAGAGATTGAATAGACTGGCTCAGTACTTGTTGGAGTTTAGAAGACTGAGGGGAGATCTTATAGAGACATATAAAATAATGAAGGGGATGATAGGGTAGAGGTAGAGAGATTCTTCCCGCTTAGAAAGGATAGCAGCCTCAAAATAAAGGGGTGGTGGAGTTGAGGAGAAACTTCTTCACTCAAAGGGTAGTGAGTCTCTGGAATTCTCTGCCCGTTGAAGTGGTGGAGGCTCCCTCGCTGAATCTATTTAAGTCAGGGGTAGATAGATTTCTGATAGACAAGGGAATTAAGGGTTATGGGGAGAAAGTGGGAAAGTGGAACTGACCCACTTCAGATCAGCCATGATATTATTGAAGGGTGGGGCAGGCTCGAAAGGCTAAATGACTTATTCCTGCTCCTATTTCTTATGTTCTTAAAGAACTAAAAAATCATTGTTACAATTTACACAGAAAAATATCAAACAAAAGTTGCCATGACAACTTGTCATAAGTTTAATCATGTGGTGACTTCTGAATTCTTGTAGAACGTCTCAACTCTGAGCTAGGTTCATCTGGATGTGAGAAATTGGGTTGGGCTGAGACGAAAATTCATCAATCCAGGCTCTATCCTGTCCTCGGTAGGTGCTGAGTTCTCCGTTACTGTCACAGCTGGGTGCTCTGGTTCCATACCTATGGCCGGGATCCCTGCTCCCAATCCAGATGGTTCAACCTGTAATGCTGGAGTCACCTGCTGATCCCTTGTCTCAGGTATCACTCTCCTCCTCAGCTAATCCATCTGTTCCTTAATGCGACATCCTGGTATCTCTACAGTATACGAGACCTATACTGTAGAAATCTCCCCACAATCTCTCCAGCCTCTCCCGCGCCGCTCCAGCTGCACAATTTCTTACCGAGACTAAATCCTTGACTCTGAAGACTCTCGTTCTTCCTTTAGTCGTGATTCTTTCTGAGAAGATTGCCGAGCTTCCACCGTCCCCACCAAACTTGGAAAAGCTCATATCCAGCTGCGTCCTTAGACATGGTCCCCTAAGCAGTTCCGCTAGCATGACAAAGAATAAAGAACAAAGAACAAAACAGCACGGGAAACAGGCCCTTCGGCCCAACGAGCCCGCACCGCCACCTCGATGTTCCCACTTCTACACGCGATCCCTGTCCATGTTTTTAGATCTATGGATTAAAAACCAAATTTGAGACAATTTAGGGAGAATTTGTTTTGCAATTAGCCTAAGAGCACATCTTTGGGATGTGGGAGGAAACCGGAGCACCCGGAGAAAACCCACGCAAGCACGGGGAGAATGCACAAACTCCCACAGACACAGGCCCCAATCCATGTATCTGCACAGCACAGCGATAGTCACTGAGCTGTCGTGTTGCCCATCAAATGGTCCAGGTCAAGCGTACACTAACAATGTGAAGCACTAGGATACTCTCGAAAAAAATCCAAGAGCAGCCCTCTCACGACCCATTGCATGTATGCCCTTCGTTAGACAACAAGATGGACCAAAGCACCTGTAGGATAAAAACAAGTACATCAATATCATCATTTATTCACACACTTCCCAGGGACCCCCAAGGCTCATGATCCCTATTTTAAATCAGTTTTCTATACCCTTCCATACCCATTCTGTTCATGTGACCGTCTAAGTATTTCTTAAGTAACTCCAGAGTACCTGCTTCCACCACTTTACTTGGCAGTGCATTCCATACCCACCACCCTCTGTGTGAAAAAAACTCCCTCCAGCATCCAAATTATACCTTACCCCCCCTCACCCTAAGCCCGTGACCCCTCGTGCTATTTGAGTCCATCCTAGGAAAAAGCTTAACCCTGTTTATCTATCCCTTTCATAATCTTGTTCACTTCTATTAGATCTCCTCTAAGTCTACGTCTTTCTAAGGAAAACAGTCCCAATTTGCCTAATCTCTCCTCGTAACTCAGACCTTCCGTACCAGGCAGCATCCTGGTAAACCTCCTCTGCACTCTCTCCAAAGTCTCCACGTCCTTCCGGTAGTAAGGCGACCAGAACTGGATGCAGTATTCCAAATGAGGTCTAACCAATGTATTATACAACTGCAACATTAAAGGCCAGCTCTTATACTCTACACCCCTTCCTATGACTTCTGAACTCTTGTAGAACGTCTCAACTCTGAGCTAGGTTCATCTGGATGTGAGAAATTGGGTTGGGCTGAGACAAAAATTCATCAACCCAAGCTTTATACTGTCCTCGGTAGGTGCTGGATTCTCCATTACTGATCAGCCATGATCTTGTTGAATGGTCATATTTGTCATGGTGCTGTATGAAAACAGAAAGGTGGTGCTACATAAAGGCAGAGGCGTATTTACTTGTTGCTTCATTGATGCTTTAAAAGTTTGCATGGAACATTCCGCTAACCCATTTGGTACTGGGTGGCAATGTGATGATTGTCATTCCATTTTACAAATTTCTGAAACCTCTCTGCTGTGAAGAATGGACTATTATCTGAAACAAAGAGCTCCAGAATCTCATAAATGTCAAAGATTTGTCTCAAGTTATCCATTGTGGCAGTGGTCGATATGGATTTCATCAGGTGAACACTCAGCCACTTTGAGAATGTGTGCACTACAATCAGAAACATGTGGCCCATAAAAGGTCCTGCAAAAATGACATGTATCCTTGCTCAGAGCCTCTCTGACCACTCCCAAGGTAGTAAGGAGTTTTACAACACCAGGTTAGTGTCCAACAGGTAGCAAAAGCCACTAGCTTTCAGAGCACTGCTCCTTTGTCAGATGAGTGGAACTCCCAAGAAGAACTCCCAAGGCTGCAGATTAGCAGGTAGCAGTGATGTTTGTTGAGCTTGACAACTGGGGCATCGACTGGCCAATCACTCTACCTCTGTATTAAGGCCAGACGTAACTTCCAGTTAGTCTTTCCATCCTGTTTTGACCTAAATGCAAGTTTGCATCGCTCCTTGGGGCAGGACTATCACACTTGCCACCCACAACAACAGCCCTAACTTCACAAATTATCTCTATCCTCCTTAATTGACATGGCATTAACAAATCTCCACCTTCTTACCATCTTCTTAACTTTCAATAATGCTGGATGATCTTCTGTCTGCATCCCTATGTTTATTGCTGAGACCAGCAAGGACTTTATCATATGCCAGCAGTATTTCTTGTGGAATAGGTCATGAGACAACTGTCTTTCCCTAGGGCAACCTGCTGAGTGCGTCTGCATTAAATATCTGTGCCTCTGGGTGATATTCTGAAGTACAATTGTTCATAAGCAATGAGAGAGGCCATCTCTGCACTCTTGCTGAAGTTATTGGCTACTCTGGCTCACTTTCTCTGAATAAACCCAGCAATGGCGAGTGATCTAAAATTGTTGCAAAATGCTGGATATAAATATACTGATGAAACTGCGTATATAACTGCCAAACTTTCCTTATCGATTTCAGAATATTTATTTTGTGACTCAGAGAACATCTTTGAGGCAAAGGCAATTGGTCTTTCCGCTCCATCAGGCATTCACTGGGATAAAAATTCTTCCATTCTATATGGTGATACATTGCACGTCACTAACAAGGGCGTGGTTCGATCATAATGCACCAATAAAGCCGACAACTGCAGAGCCTGTTTGATTTTTATGATTGTCCATTTCTGGTCTTCTCCCCACCTCGAATGTTGATACTTCTTTAACAATTGGTGGAGTGGGGCTAATGTGGCTAATACATTTTGTAAAAATCTACCATTCATTATTCCAAGAAGTGATTTTAATGCAGAGATGTTTGTTGGCTCTTTTATGAATTTTACTTTGTCTTCCAAACATTTTGTGTCCATCCTAAAATCTAAATAGGTCCTTGTCTATTGGAAAGTACATTTCCCCCTGTTTCAGACTATCACAGCTTCTTTAAATCTTTTCAATTCTTCCTCCAAGTTTGATCTGTGATCTTTGGGTGTAGTTCCTGGAATTAAAACATGACCAAGATTAATCATTACATTAGGAATGCCTTGTAACACACATTGGAAAATGGCACAGTCTGATAAGTCTCCAAAAGACAGAGGTATATATTCATAGAATCATATATAATTACAGAATCATACAATGCAGAAGAGGCCCTTCGGCCCAGTAGGTCTGTACCGACACATTAGAAACACCAGAACTCCCACCTAATCTCATCTGCCAGCACTAGGCCCATAGCCCTGAATATTATGGTTTGCCAAGTACTCATCCAGGTACTTTTTGAAGGATGTGAGGCATTCTGCCCCCACCACCCTCCCAGGCAGCGCATTCCAGACTGTCACCTCCTTCTGGGTAAAAACAGGCGGCACTGCTGCTTCACAGCTCCAGGGTGCTGGGTTCGATTCCTGGCTTGGGTCACTGTCTGTGTGGAGTTTGCACTTTCTCCTCGTGCCTGTGTGGGTTTCCTCCGGGTGCTCTGGTTTCCTCCACAATCCAAAGATATGTGGGTTAGGTTGATTGGCCATGCTAAGAAATTACCCATAGTGTCCAGGGATGTGTAGGTTAGAGGGATTAGTAGGGATAATATATAGGGATATGGGGGTAGGGCCTGGGTGGGATTGTGTTCGGTGCAGACTCAAAGGGCCTCTTTCTGCACTATAGGATTCTATGTTTTTCCTCTTATCCATCTGAAACCTCCTGCCCTCACTTTGAACCTATCTCCCTTTGTGACTGACTCTTCAACTAAGGGGAATAGTTACTCCTTGTCCATTCTGTCCATGCTTCTCTTAATCTTTTGCATCTTGATCAGATTGCCCCTTAGTCTTCTCTGCTCCAATGAAAACAACCCAAGCTGATGCAACTTCTGTTGATAACATAAATGTTCTATCCCAGGCAGCATTCTGGTCAATCTCCTCTGCACCCCCTCCAATATGTTCACATCCTGTCCAATAATGTGGTGACCAAAACTGCACACAGTGCTTTAGCTGTGTATTCACCAACGTTCTATACAAATCACTTTCCTGCTTTTGTAATCTATGCCTTGACTGATAAGGATAAATATCCCATGTGCCTTTTTCACCACCCTACTAACATGCCCTTCCATTTTCAGAGATCTGTGAACAAACACTTCAAGGTCCCTTTGTTCCATAGAACGACCTACAATTCATTGAATATTTTCCTGTCAAATTAATCCTTCCAAAATGTGTCAGCTCACACTTTGCAGGATTAAATTCCATCTGCCCTTTACCTGCCCATTTGACCATTTCATCTCTGTCTTCTTGTAACACATTATAGTGTATCTTACAGATGGTTAATCATGTGGATGGGTTATTAAACCTGACAATTACTAATGTGGAAGCAGCGTTATTAACCATCAAAATAAACTTATTACGGATAACATGTTTCTTGTCGTCTTTGTAAATGTGTTCAAAGACCCATCGATTGATGGACCTTTGAACACTCAGCCTCACTGTTAACCATTTGTCTAATCTTTGTGTCATCCAAAAACTTACTAATCCTACTCCCCACATAGTCATCGGTCATTTATATGAATGACGGTTAATAGGGGACCTGTGGTACGCCACTCAACACTGGCTTCCAGTCACTAAAACAGCCTCGTCTCACCACCTTCTGCCTCCTCCAGCTGAGGCAAACTCTTGTGAATGTTGATGGTTACCAATCTTGGCGAGTCCTCATCCAATTCCAACTGCTGGTAGTGTCCTGAAGGTCCAAGTTGGTGTATTTTAAACCTCAAGCTAGTTTTGTGTACAGGTCTCCAATTTTAGGGAACTGGATATCTGCCTATTTGAGCTCCGCTATTAACTGTCAATTTATAGCCGCACAAATTCTTGCAGCATCATTTGGTTTGAGGGTAGGGAGTATGGGTGCAGCTCATTCTGAAAACTGAACTGTCTTCATGACAACCAAATCTTCCAGTCCCTTGAGTTTGACTTCAACCTTCTAATGAAGTGGAGGGGGCACTGGGCAAGCCCCAAAACTGTTGCTGTTGCTTCCGGTTTCAAATATGGTTTAGCTTTTATCTCCCTTTATATGCCCTTATTCACTTTGGAATACCTCAGAGTATTTCGATAGCGGCTTCCGGAAACCTCCATTGTGCAGGTCTGATGGGCAAGATTTTATAATCTCATTCGGACAAGACCAGAACTTCCCACCTGAGGTCAACAGAGATTTCCATCCGGATCTGGATCCGATTCCATGGCGGGTGAGTTTTGGCAAATATCTCTCACCAATTTAGCTTAATCTGCTCAAGGCAGTCATGCACCATTTAACAGGACTCTTAATTTCCAAAACACTATGACATTTGATTCTTGTCAGACACCGTGAGCTTTTCTACCACTAACGTCTGCATTCAATATGGGTTAGAATCTGGCTCCTGAATCATCCAATCTCAAAGATCTGAGACCTTTTCAAAGGTAACAAAGTGCCTGCTCCCCTATTGCTGTTGTTGCAGTCAACTTCCATTAGGAGAGAACTTCCACTCACCATTAAAGCTATCTCTACAGGGACACCTTACCCACTTGGATTTGGTTTAGGGTAAATGATTTGGGTCACTTGTAGGATCCTCATCCAGTTTCTTCACTAACCAGTGTGGGTTTTGTTTTCCCATGTTCTGCCCAGATAGCTTCGCTCTGCGCCGCGTTTGTAATCGACCCTTTTAATTGCATCAGAAACACATAATTTCTTCATCAGTGCTCTCCTTGGGAGTGTTCCATCCTTAACTGATAACAAGTTTCTCGATGCTGTACCCCTTTTATTGGGTTTTTCACTACCCACATTTGGATCGGCCTTCAGCACAGTTTCCTTCACCTGGCCCACCTTGCAATTTCCACACTCCGTTTTCCGCACACTCAGTCGCTTGGTTCACTTCCGCGTTTTGTTCTGAAGAAACTACACTCTGTGCCAGCAGCTTCTTTGGTGTAATCAGGCTGTTTACATCACAGGCCAACAGTTCCTCAACATTTCTCGCAATGCTCTGTTAATCCTCTCAACGTGACCATAAAGCCTGAAGCTGCCGTCGGTTGGAGACCAGCGATTGGCTTAGTGTCGGCAAAGGGACTGCCGATGCTTCTGGTGAAAGTTTGGCCCAATAAGAAGTCTCACTACACCAGGTTAAAGTCCAACCAGTTTATTTGATAGTAATCCCACAAGCTTTTGGAAATGGTGTTCCTGTGTGTGGAAGGTTCTGATCAGAGAAAGGCATATAAAGACACACAGTTTACAGAATACTGATTAGAATGCAAGTCTTTACAGGTATTCAAATCTTAAAGATGCAGACAATGTAAGTGGAGATAACATTAGCATAGGTTAAAGAGATGGGGGTTACAGATAATGCAACATCATGTCACACTATCTGTAATCCCCATGACTTGCCTCGGCTTGTAAAATCTCACTTACTGTCCTGTCTGGAGTCGTCTCTTTAACCTATATCCACATGTCTGTGTGGGTTTCATCCAGGTGCTCTGGTTTCCCCCTATAGTCCAAAAGATGTGCTGATTAGATGCATTGGCCGTGCTAAATTCTTTCTCAGTAGAACCGAACAGGCAACTAGAAGATTTTCACAGTAACTTCATTGTGGTGTTAATGTAAGCCTACTTGTGATTAATAAATAAACTTTAACTGTGGGTGCAGCTCCATTCAGATAAGAATTTACCCATTGATACTTGAACCAAGAAGTCAGAATTTCGGGGCCATGTTTAGTCAGAGCGGAGATCACGACAGTCAGGACAACCTGCTGCTTGGTTATTCCCTGACGTTGGATAATTCCTTGAGAAGTCCAGACCTGACAGACACTGAACCAGAAGCTGCTTCAGGTTGATATTCCATTTCTGCTTCTCAGATACCCTTGCACAGAATGCTGCCCGTCTGACCCTGGGGAACAATGGAGAAAACCACTATCAGAGTCCCAAACACACCAAAGACCATCTTCATACTGTAAGTACCTATTTAATGTTGATCTGTTTGAAGTTTATGCTTTTATCTGCTAGGTAAAGTTGTCTGCTCAGTGATTTGAGATTTGTTTTAAGCTCGTTTCTCACTTGAATGAAATAGGGCTGTCTTGAAACTGTACTCCTGTTCAAATTCCAGAACCAATCTGAGCCCAGAGCTTGTGTGTTGCAGAAGTGCCAAGCTGGGGTTGTTATAACCCATGTTTGTTATAAATGCATCCTCTCACCACTTCCCCCCTTGCTGTGAGTGAAGACTCTGGAAATGAGGATGACGAGGAGCGAAGGTTTTGATGAGGAAGTGGGAGGTTCAGCGAGGAGAAAGATTGGTGAGGATCGGGGCAATAGAGGCTGCGCATTAGCAACAAACAGGTTGATTAGGGGAAGGGGGAATGGTTTTGAGAGTGGGATTTTTTCTTTTTGCACTCATGGGACGTGGGTGTCACTGTCTGGCCGGCACTTATTGCCCATTCCTAGTTGCCCTTGGAGGGCATTTGAGAGTCAACCATGTTGCTGTGGCTCTGGAGTCACATGTAGGCCAGACCAGGTAAGGATGGCAGATTTCCTTTGCTAAGGGACATTAGTGAACCAGATGGGTTTTTTCTGACAATCGACAATGAATTCATGATCATCAGTAAATTCTTAATGTGTCAAGCGGAAGGTTCCAGAAACAAGTTGGTGTTGTAGAAGGTTACCATATTTTTTTCATATTTTAAAATCAATTTCATTTTACAAGCTATTTCTTGAAAAAATAAAGACTTCATTCCAACCTACTAAACATTATTCAACATTCTGCAGCATCTAGCAGTGAGGTTTGGATCTCCAGGAGATAAGAGGTCCAGAGCTGAACGCCATTGCGGGTGATGATGAGGAGAGATGGGAGAGGCAGATGATGATGAGGGCAGTGCACCCCAGATGCTCAGATTGCTGCCCACAATGACAAGGATGCCCTTATTTTGGTCGCCACATTTGAGGAAGGATATGTTGGCCTTGGAGGGGGTGCAGAGAATGTTCTCTAGGCTGATACCGGAGTTGAGGGTGTTGGATTATGAGGGGAGACTAAATAGGCTAGGTTTGTACTCATTGGAGTTTAGAAGGCTGAAAGGGGATCTTATAGAGATGTATAAGATAATGAAGGGGATGGATAGGGTAGAGGTTGAGAGACTCTTCCTGCTTAACAAAAATAGCAGGACTAGAGGGTACAGCCTCAAGATGGGCGGGGCGGTGGTGCGGTTCAGTTCAGAGTTGAGGAGGAATTTCTTCACGCAAAGGGTGGTGAATCTTTGGAATTCTCTGCCTGTTGAAGTGGTGGAGGCTTCCTCACTAAATATATTTAAGTCAAGAGTGGATAGGTTTTTGATTGACAAGGGAATTAAGGGTTACAGAGAAAAAGCGTAAAAGTGGTACTGAATCATTACAGATCAGCCATGATCTTATTGAATGGCAGGGCAGGCTTGAGGGGCTGGATGGCCTACTCCTTCCTGCTTCTATTTCTTATGTTCTTATTAATGCAAGGTCCACTTAGGTCACAGCAGATACAGAGTCAGAAAAAGATGGCAATGGGCAACTATCAATGACTCCTGATACATCCCCCACTGATCAACTGACATCTTCCCATTCATCATCAAACTGTTTAAAACACAACATGGCACCCAACAAGCAAGATCGAGCAAGAGAAAGCGGGAAAAGCATGCAAACGATTAGAATGATCAGAGACAATGTCAGACATCCAATTGCACCAGTGTTCTGATTGACTGCTCCAAGTCCTTCCCTCTGCATTACTAATCAGGGATTGCAGGTTTGTGCATGTGCGAGATGTCTGCTCATTATTCATTCATTTCACAAAGTATTATCAACATCTGCCATGCCAGACAAGGGCTTCTTGCCGTGAAGTCACCTCATCTGCTTGAACAAGCCTGGGGCCTGTGCACCTCTGGTAAAACTTCACCTCCCCACCTGCCCACCCACAGCCATCACCAGCAATGGACCCCTTCCCCTGACCCCCAAACAGAAAATGCCAGTATCTCCACAGCTCTCAGATCTGCTCCCCACCCTCATCCTTCACCATTGCAAAGAAATGAATGAGATTTGGGAGGGGGAGGGGATATATGTCAGCAGAAGGAGTGGGGGGTCTTTAATTATATTAAAGTGTATGTTAATGTATTGTAATTAGACTCATTGAGACTCATTACATTATGATTACATCACCAGAGAGGGGTAGGAAAAATCAGAACTTGCTATTTTCACTGACGATATTCACAATTTCTGGAGTTTGCCAGTTCTTGAGTCCCCACCACTAACTCCCACAGTGAGAGGACACAGGCTCAAGGTCACCCCCCGCCCCTTTGCAGGGAATGTATCTCTTAAACCACAGAAAAGAATATTTCTCCTTTCTGTTTTAGCACAACCAAAACAAATAAACTTAACTCTCATCTCTAACATTGTCATTCAATTCTCCCACAATCTATCAAAAATGATTCCTTGTTCTCAAGCATTTACATTTGCCTTTCCTTTGCCTGATAATGTCTAGCCCCAGACTGTCCTTCACCAGTGAGAGTATTACTGGAAATCCTTCCACTAAAGTTAGGCGAATCTTCCAGGCTCATTTTAACTTCTCATAAATGTAGTCTTTTGTAATCTGAGAATGAACTCGCTGGTGGGGCCACGGTGGGAAACTATAAAGACTTTCAAGCTCTAGCTGCCCTCTGCATGTACGAGATGTCTGCTGGAACCGAACAAACTAATCCATCTCTGATATTCAGCGACATTTTTGGAAACACTGTCACTCAATGTCACAATGGCTTTCTCTGTATCCTTCCCATATCAAAACCATCACCATGACAATGTAAATCATATGGGCCTATTATCCAGGTAGAGATGTTGATGAGCAATCCTTGAGACCCAAGCCATCTTTTATCTTGGAAGTCAATAGACTGAAGCACAACTATTTATTCTGACATTCTGAACACTTTGCTGGGATTTCGTGGATTCACAGGGTGGAATTTTATGACAAGTCTGCCTGAGGTTCATACGATTCTGCCCAAGGCAAATGGAAAATTCTTTCCTTCAAGTCTCACCCACCTCCAGAATTGGGACAGGTGTGCCAGTCAAATCCTGGCCACGATGCATAAACAGTTAGCACAAAGGCCACTGCCATTTTCTCTAAGTGGAAGTACCTTACACATTTTTTTGCCAGTAAAACTATCTGACTCCTTACTAATCTTTGGCAACCTAACTATCCAGACTTGCAATCATACAGAGTGTAGGGCAGCTGATATCACCCCTTCATTTCCCCTTTATATTCGAGAAACAATCCCTAAACATAACAATCTGATAAACACCACAATTGTAATAGGCTTCTGTTGAAGGGAGCCCTGAAGCAGTGCTTAATTAGCTATTTAAGGTCTTTAATTGACACAATAATGGGTTGACCACCCGATGTCTCCTCCACCGTTTGCAAAATTGTGATGGGGTGGATCAGGTGGAAAAGATTCTGTAGTATTTCACATCCCACTACCTGCAAACACAAAGGACATATGATTTTGCCTTACAGTTGTTAAAACCCACTTTCAGGGCGTTTCTCCCAAAAAGCATTCTAAGTGCCAAATTGTTGGGAAAAATGGTAATACAGAATTGTTTTATCAACTTAACTGCAGACTTGAATCTCCCACACTGTGCAATGCAGAGATCACAATCATGAATGTCATTATAAGCTCAGGAGTGGGGCCTATCCTTTCTAATGAAAACAACCTCAAATCCCTCAGCCTCTTTCTTTCTTAAGAAAGATGTGGAGGTGTTGGAGAGGGTACAGAGGAGGTTTACCAGGATGTTGCCTGGTATGGAGGGCAGGTCTTATGAAGAGAGGCTGAGGGATTTGAGGTTGTTTTCGTTAGAAAGGAGGCGGCTAAGAGGGGACCTAATCGAAACATATAAGATGATTAGAGGTTTAGATAGGGTGGACAGTGATAGCCTTTTTCCTAGGATGGAGAAAGCTAGCACGAGGGGACACAGCTTTAAATTAAGGGGTGATAGTTATAGGACGGATATCAGAGGTAGGTTCTTTACCCAAAGGGTGGTTCGGGAGTGGAATGCCCTGCCTGCAGCAGTTGTAGATGCGCCAAGTTTGGTGGCGTTTAAGAGGTTAGTTGATAAGTATATGGAAGAGAAGGGAATGGTTTAGTTTGGAGGGGCATTGCTTTTTATATTGGTCGGCGCAACATCGAAGGCCGAAGGGCCTGTTCTGTGCTGTAATGTTCTATGTTCTATGTTCTATTCACACTGGGGTCTGATAGTTCTGGAGCTCTGTGCATGTGCAGTGGCCCCGATCTATCAGCCTACAGTTTGCTGGCCAACTCAATCGCTGCCAGCCTGGGACCCTTGCACTGCTGCCCCTCTTGGCACTCATGGCCTGCTCACAGTCCCCACGAGCATTCCCGGGCTAGCTCTGACCCTGCTCGGGCCCTGATCTCCAGTCCCCCACTCTCCCCACTCCCCTACCCCGGCACCATCCTGACAGATCACCTCTCCCCCCCACGGGAGGCACAGCCCCTGGTAGACATCCCCCAGCCAACCCAATTGCTGGCCTCCCTCCTGCCCAACCAGATCCCAACGCAGAGTTGCAGCGGGACCCCCATCCCCACCGATTGTGCCCTTGGCTTTGGCCCCAGCTGACCCTGCCCAACAGGCATTGGACAGTGTCAAGGTGCCCCTTGGGTAGTGCTAGGGGACACAGGCTGTCACTGCCAGAGTGCTCATGCGTGGGGGGTGGGGGAGGGGGGAGCATCATGCCCTGCTGCCTAACTCCCTGGGGGATCCCAATTTCCCCCCTCCCCCTTCATTCCAATAGGCTCTCCCACTCGTTCCCCGAAAGTAGGGAGGTATTCTAAACCTCGCTGGAGTGGAAGTGTACTGGTGGGGAGGGAGATATTTCAGGCCTAATAATCACATGCAAATAACATTAAAAATAGATTTAAAGTACTTACTTAGTCTTCCTGCTGTTTCCTGCATGGTCCCAAGCGTGCCTGATTTCCGGAGGTGAGAGACCTGCAGGTGTTGGGAACGCATGCGCAAATCGACATACAATGCACTCACCTCCCAACTAAATCTGTCAAAAAAATTAGTAGGTTGGAATGGGAAAATCACCCCCTCCGTGTGTGTGTGTGTGCGCGCGTGCGAGTACATGCGTGTCAATGTGTGTGTATGTGCGAGTATGTGCGTGTACATGCCCATTCCATTAGTATATATGTCCACTCCCTCAATGTAGATTGAGGGAGTAATTGTGTGTTCATTGACAGTGTATATTTGTGTTTACATCCCCCGTATATGTGTGTACACATGTTGCACACTCACTTTGTGCATGTGTGTTTGTGCTCACTCTGCGTATGGGAGTACATTCTCTCCATGTAAAAGCATGTTCCATGTATATGTCTCCACTTCTCATGTACATGTGTGTATATATGTGTGTACCCTCCCTCTGTATATACGTGTATATTGTTGAACAAGACCTTGTTCGATGACACAAAAAAGACACCTAAATTAAAGACAACTCTACTTTATTTGGAAGAGCTAACTTAAGCAAAATTTTTGAGAATATAGTACAGAGATTGAGGCTAATTACTGAGATTGAGATATTACCCACACCGGTAAGGGAGTTGGCCAGGTTTCAGTCATTCCATATGGATATCTCATTCTTCTCTGGGCTCCAGCTCAATTTCCTTCTTTTGTAATGGTGATTCCTGGGTTTTTTGCATGCTTTGAGAGCTTTCTCTTACATTGAGTCAGTAACGTACTCAATCATCATGTGCCCCGACTTACCTCTGTCACGCTCCAAGCTCACAAGGTATCCTTAGTTGGCACTTTACTGTTGCATCTGTCTGTCCACCTGTTACATCCCCCCACCCATTGATGTAAACATACGTGATCACCAAATTTGGGGAACCCATCTCCCAGGGTGAGCTGAGGTACAATTCATTAAACAGTAATTTACAATGGCACAATTAATTATAATACACATCAAACCAAATGTTCAGTCCATGAATCGTTCTCAACAATTATAGCTGCTTCAAATTTCAATTGTTATTTATGACCATTTCCAGCTTTTAAGCATAACCAGCATAAAAACTTGACAGGAAGGCAGGAGTTTTACCATTCTGCACCCCCTCACCCCACTCCCTGACCCCACCACCAGGGGAATTGAAGCAAGGCAAAGGATGGACCATGGAAAGCTCTGTTGTCCTCGGGCGGGATTTTACGGTTTTGGGACAAATGAGCCATAAAATCCCGCCCATGGCGGGAAGAGCAATAGCTCTAACAACAATGTGTGAGGAGATGTGGAACCCAAGGGTAAATTTCTTTCAGTGCCCCATTCCCAAATGTCATCCCACCAAGTTGTTTCTGCGGGCGGCACAGTAGCACAGCGGTTAGCACTGCTGTCTCACAGCATCAGGGACCCGTGGTCGATTCCTGGCTTGGGCCACTGTCAGTGTGGAGTTTGCACATTCTCTCCATGTCTATGTGGGTTTCCTCCGGATGCTCCGGTTTCCTTCCACAGTCCAAAAGACAAGCTGGATAGAGGCATTGGTCATGTTAAAATCTTCTCTCAGTGTACCTGAACAGGTGTGGCGACTAGGGGATTTTCACAGTAACTTCATTGCAGTGTTAATGTAAGCCTACTTGTAACACTCATAAATAAAATATAAAACTTTAATATTCTCCATCTCTTCACCAATCCTTGTTGTTTCCTATTCTATTTGGACACAGGGTTTTTGTGAAACTTTTCTAGTTTCTTCTCCAATTTCTTCAGGTATTTGGGAAATAACTTTGTCTCAGTTAGAAAAATCTCCTTCTAGTCCTCAATTTACCTCTAGTTTCCCCTGTGACTGTAAAGGTGACCTTTGATCTGTTGTGTATGTCTATTAATTCCATTGCGCCTAAACGGGCAGCTGGAGAGAAACAAAATGATGGTTTGTCGATTGAACAAGTTAACTTTCCATAATGTTATGAAGTCAGTTTAGTGATGGGTGCCAATACTTCAATATCCAACTCTAACCAGGTCTCATTCCTCCTCACATATTTCTAAGATACAATTTATGGACATTACATTGGCTTTCAACCTGCATACAGCTTTCGGTTCCAGATAGATAGGATAAGGACACATGATTACTCATTGGTCTATGTGGTATCATGGCCCTTTTAAGGGGCCATATTTTACAGACCATGTAAGCAGGCTGGACCCTACAGATTGGAAATGCTAAAAGGTGGGCCAGGGAGTGAATGCAGAGCAGGGCACAAGGTATCTGCCGCAGATTGGACCATCACCAGTGGTTTCACAAGAAATAGCATTGGCATTGCAGCTTCTGGAGACATTGCCAGTTTTAGCTACCAACATGACATACTGGACGGATAGGAATCCATTGCTCCCCAAAGTTGAGATGATGGTGCTACAAAATTGGCAGTCTGACAAATCAGAGCAGATCAGACCCTACCAACAGAGATAATATGCGAGGCTGGCGTGTTACTGTACGGGGGCTCATGTTATAGTGCCAACCCAGGGGCAATGGCTTTTACTGCAAGAGCTGCATGATGCCCACTCTGGGAAGAGCAGGGTGATGGCACTGCTCTGAAGCTATGCCTGGTGGGCCAGGCATCACAGGGAGATGGAAGGAATGGCCAGCTAGTGCCCGAGTTGTCAGACCCAGCAGTCATTGCTGCCACGGGTAAATCGTGTGAGTGGCTGGATTGACCATGGTCATGTTTGCACACAGACTTCGCTGGACCGTCCATGGGACATATATTCCTCATCCTGGCTGATGCACATTCCAGAGGGCTAGCTGTTCAGCTAGTGAACTCCATAATGGCCACAACCACTGACAACAGGTTGTGACAAATCTTTGCAATTCGTGGCATCCCTGAAGTCTTGGTGTCCGATAATGGCACAGCTTTTAGAGCAGTGGAATTCCACCAGTTTGTCAGGTCACATGGGATACATCACATTCAGTCGGTCCTTTACTATCCAGGTACAAATGGCCAGCAGAACAAACCACACAAATGTTTAAAGATGCAAGCTCAGAGGCCACTGTCTTTATACTTGGTACATTTCTTACTATTTTATTATAATGATACACCAAATGCTATCAATGAGACTGGGCAGCTGAATTATTAATAGAACAATGCCTATTTGGATTTGGTATTCCCAGATTTATCGGGAAGGGGAGACTCAGCAAGCCATCCAGAAAAAAAACACTGTGACTCGAAAAAAGGGTAAACACAGTAAAAAGTCTCACAACATCAGGCGTACACAGTTTTCAAAAGCTTGTGAGTTTACTATCAAATAAACTGGTTGGACTCTAACCTGGTGTTGTGAGACTCTTACTGTGTTTACCCCAGTCCAACGCCAGCATCCCTACAACTTGAAAAAAGGGAACAGAGAGTATTGGATGACAAAGAGCCATGGCAAAAGACTTTGGTGATGGAGCGACCTTGGTGCCAGGAAGAATTGTAGAGAGAAAACAGGACCAGTTTCATACATGTTGGAAGTATAAGGTCACCATGTGAAAAAACATGTGAATTATTTGAGGAAGAGAGCTGGGACTGATCCAGAGACCAACAGGAGTCTCCCATTGCAGACTCATGTGTGCCAGCTACAGTAAGAAGTCTGACAACATCAGGATTAAGTCCAACTGATTTATTTGATAGTAAACACACAAGCTTTCGAGGCTCCTCTCTTCGTCAAGTGAATGGAGAGTTCTGGCCTCAGATGGAGCACAGACTGTTTACAGATTACTGATTAGAATGTGAATCTTTACACCTAACCTGCTATTCAAGTCTTAAAGTGGCCAACAAAGTGAGTGGAAGGAGCACTGAGCACAGGTTAAAGAGATGTGTATTGTCTTCAGACAGTACAGTAAGTGAAGTTTTGCAAACTCAGGCAAGTCATGGGGGTTACAGATAGTGTGACATGAACCCAAGATCCCTATTGAGACCGTCCTCATGTGTGCGGAACTTGGCTATCATACTCCACATCATGCCAGCTACATTGTGCCTGTGGTCATTGTGGAGTCGAGCTAGCCTCCAGGATTCTATAGCCCAGGAGGAGAAAGCTATTGAGGAAATCATTGCTCCCAAGGTGATGAGTTTGCTTCTGCTGGATTGGGATCATTAGCTGCAATAAGGATTCTATATCCAGTTACTGCATTCCACAAAAGTCCAGAAGCCTCTGGACCGACTAACTTTGTGAATGGGCTTCTCTTTGGTGTCCCTAATGTGATATTGTGTCTGTGTGTCAATTTGTAATGGTGTATTCGCTGAAAGGTGGACTGAAGGAGAAGGAGTGGAATAACGGGATGCCTTTAAGAAGTGAATGCATGTTTACAGTCCCTCTGTGTATATATACATTGTATATAGGCATATTCACAGCACCCTGTTTATATGTGTGTGGGTTTGTCCACTCCCTCTGTGTGCATGCTTGTGTTCATTCTGTGTACATGAGTATTTGATCCCAGGCGGCGCTGCCGATCTCCGGTGTTGGGAAAGGTAGGGCGGGGTTTAAATTTAAGTTGTGAAAGTTTTTTTTCTGCTACAAGTTCTCTGGTCGAGACCTCAGTGTCTGAGCTGCTGCCGCTATTCGGAGTCACAGCAATGGGGAGAGCCAGCCTGAGAGTTGGATACATCGCACTGCTGGGTGCACTCTGCATCAGCACAGCCCGGGGTAAGTGACCACAGATTCCCCTTGGGACACAGCGGGGAGGGGTTCCTCCTGGGATTTCCCCACGGAAAAGGCTGTGATAGACCGAGGGATCCCTGGGGGTGCTGTAGTGCTGCAGATGCCCGCAGACACGTGAAGGGTAAATTTCAGGTATTCCTCTCTGGTGTTGGTTAAGAAACAGGGAGAGAATTCCTGGATATGCCAAAGTCCTGGCGGACAGGTGAGGTATTCCCAGCGGCTGTTTGACCTCTGAATGGCAACAAACCCATTTAAAATGGGCAAGCTGTGTTTAAAAGACTATTTCCGAGGTGAGATTGTGAAAAAAAATGCTGCCAGCGGTTTTAATATCAATACAAATAGTGCATATTTTCAAATTAAACTAAATAAGCCCGAGGCTACAGTCTTTTTTTATATTTCGAATATATACTTTATTCATAAGAACTCTGGAAATGAGTCATTGCAAAACGACATTTCCGATAATCACAAACAGTGCAAACAAGACCAATAATTTGTTACAGTACTCATATTCATTACAGTTCATTGCTGCTACTGTGCAGTATAACTCCAGGATACAAATGTGAATCTTGCACAGGACAAATGATGAGAAAGAATGTAACAAACCCCAAACAGAGACAGGCTGACGGGGTGGGCAGACACCGAGTGGACGCAGAAAAGTGTAGCCAATACATTTTGTTGCAAAATATAAATGATTCAAGCTAAACAGTACAATGTTAAAGAGAAAAGACATTGGAGACGGGTGGTGGAATTCTGGCGGGGGGGGGGGGGGGGTGGGGTGTTCAGCTGTTTACATTCAGACCTTTGAGGGTGACATTGGACTATTTAACACAATCGTTAGCAATTTTATTAAAGTGTATTTACTGGTCACAAGTAAGGCTTACATTAGCACTGCAGTGAAGTAAGTCACTGTGAAATTCCCCTAGCCGTCACACTCCAGCGCCTGTTTGGGTCAATGCATCCTACCAGCACGTCTTTCAGACAGTTGGAAGGAAACTAGAGCACCCGGAGGAAACCCATGCGGTTACGTGGAGAATGTGCAAACTCTGCACAGACCCAAACCGGGAATTGAACTCAGATCTCTGACGCTGTGAGATAGCAGTGCTAACTATTGTGCCACCCGCAAAGCATTTGGAATCCCGGGCTTTATACAAAGATGGGATTTTCTGGGTGTCCCAAGACCGTGAAATCCTGCTCGAGTTCAACAGAATTTCCACGCTCTGCTCGTCGCCCACTCCTACTATTCCTGAGCGTGCTCTCCAACTCTTTTTACAGCTGCTTTCTGCAGCAATTTATTTCCTGGATGTCCTGCATTGCCTCTCTACCTTTTAGCTTCATTGTTCAAACATGTAGAGAAGGTCCATCAAGCGGCTTATTGAGCAGTCAGTTCCAATGTGAGTCGTTCACTGACCCTTAAAGACAAGAGTGATGAGCAGGACGGTTTAATACACCCCCATTCCCCCCCCCTCCCCCCATAGTATATAAACATCAGGAAATTATGCTCAACCTACTAATTTGGCCTCAGTTGGAGTATTGTGATCAATTCTGGGCACCACACTTTGGGAAGGATGTGACTGAAAGCTCTGCAGGGAAGATTTAGGAGAATGGTTTCGGGGATGTGGGTTGATAAAACTGGAGAAGCCGGGGTTCTTCTTCAAGCAGGAGAATGCCGAGGGGGGAGTTAATGGGGGTGTGTAAAATCATGAAGAGTTTAAACAGAGAGAAGCTCTCTCAATTGGAAGGGTCAATAACCAGAGGTACGGTTTTACAGAGATAGCTTGGGCTTGTACTTGCTGAAGTTCAGAAGAATGGAGGGGAGGAGGGAGATCTGATAGAGATATATAAAACGCAGAAAGGAATTGATAAGGTGAACATTGCACAAATGTTCCCCTTTGTGGGACATTCTTCAATTTGATTTATTATTATCACATATATTGAGATACAGTGAAAAACATTGTTTCTTACACTATAAAGAAAAAAGCATACCATTCATAAAGTGCATAGTGGAGAAGGAAAGGAGCGGATGCAGAATATAGTGTTGCAGTCATAGAGTATAGAGAAAAATCAACTTGATATAAGATATATCCATTCAAAAGTCTGATGACAGCAGGGAAGATGCTCTTGAGTCGGTTGGTACATGTCCTCAGACTTTTGTTTCTTTTTCCCGGTGGAAGAGAGTGTATCCAGGGTGTATGGGGTCCTTGATGATGCTGGCTACTTTTCCAAGGTTGCGGGAGGTGTAGACGGAGTCAACGGATGGGAGTCTCCTCTAGAACAGGAGTGAGAGGAGGGAGTTCGCAACTGAGATGAACAGAAACTGCTTCTCTCAGAGGGTTGTGAATCTGCTGCCCCAGAGCGCAGTGGAGTCAGAATCAAATTACCAGCTTCGCGAAAGAGAGAGATATGTTTCTGCTGAAAATGGAGATAAAGGGATATGGGGAGCGGGCAGGAAAGTGGAGTTGGGACCCGGATAAGATCAGCCACGATCATGTTAAATGGTGAAATGAGCCCAGGGGCTGAATTGTCCATTCCTGCACCTAATTCCTATGTTCTTATGAGATTGGTAAAAGAAGCAGAGAAGACCTTGGGGGAATACATTCTTGTTCAATGAGTGGTTAGGATTTAAATGCACTGTCTAATAGGCTGGCGGATACAGATTAAATAATAAACTTCAAAAGGGAATTGGATTAGTATTTGAAGGAAAAATTAGTAACAGGATTGGGGGCAAAAAGCAAGTGAGTGAGTAAATAACAACCTGATATTTTGACTGGCTGAATGGACTTTTTACATGAAGAGCTATTCTAAAATTGGAGGAATCTACAATTTGCAAACCTGTTTAGAACACACAGGTTGAGCATGAGGAACGGGGTATGGAGGACAGGGGTGACCTCCTCATGTTAAAGATCGGGGAGGGAGAGTCTCCTGGTTGTAATGTATGAATTAATTACAACCGAGCAGCAACATTTGGACAAAGAAAGCAAAACAAATCGTAACAAAGAACAAAGAACAAAACAGCACGGGAAACAGGCCCTTCGGCCCAACAAGCCTGCGCCGCCACCCCGATGTTCCCACCTTTACCCGTGATCCCTGTCTATGTTTATAGATTTATGGATTAAAAGCCAAATTTGAGACAATTTAGGGAGAATCTGTTTTGCCAATTAGCCTAAGAGCACATCTTTGGGATGTGGGAGGAAACCAGAGCTCCCGGAGAAAACCCACGCAAGCACGGGGAGAATGCGCAAACTCCCACAGACACAGGCCCAAATCCATGTATCCGCACAGCACAGCGATAGTCATTGAGCTGTCGTGTTGCCCATCAAATGGTCCAGGTCAAGCGTACACTAACGACGTGAAGCACTAGGATACTCTCGAAAAAATCCAAGAGCAGCCCTCTCACGACCCATCGTGTGTATGCTCCTCGTTAGACAACAAGGTGGACCAAAGCACCTGTAGGATAAAAACAAGTACATCAATATCATCATCTATTTACACACTTCCCAGGGACTCCCAAGGCTCATGATCCCTATTTTAAATCAGTTTTCTATACCCCTCCATTCCCATTTTGTTCATGTGCCCATCTAAGTATTTCTTAAATAACTCCAGAGTACCTGCCTCCACCACTTGGCAGCGTGTTCCATACCCCCACCACCCCCGTGTGAAAAAACTCCCTCTAGCATCCAAATTATACCTTACCCCCCCTCACCCTAAGCCCGTGATCCCTCGTGCTATTCGAGTACTTTTAAGATACAATTTTAAATCTCTCACTTGCACAAGGGAGGCAGTGGTATAGTGACATTGTCATGAACTTGTAATCTAGGAATGAAGGGTAATGCCCTGGGGACCTGAATTGGAATCCCACAAGGTAGATAGTGAATCTTCAATTCAATAAAAATCTGGAATTAAAAGTCTAATGATAACCATTGCTGTAAAAAGCACACTGTTTACTAATGTCCTGCCATCCTTACCTGACCTGGTCTACATGTGACTCCAGATCCACAGCAATGTAGTTGACTCTTAATGGCCCTCCATAATAGCAAACGACTCCATTCAAGGGGAAGTGGGGATGGATTAAAAAAAAAGGCTAGAACAGCTGAGGACCCAACATCCCATGAATAATGAAATACGTACGTGTTGTTTTCAATTTGAAACCACAGCAAATGTACCTGAAATTTTAAACCCTTTTTCCCAGGATAACCTTCAATTTACAGCTCGTCTTTGTTGAAATGCCTGCAGAAATAGAATTTGTAAGAACAGTGGAAATAGCACATATTGTAATGCATATGGAGCATTGAAACTTTGGATAAATGGGAGATTACAATCACAATGATGAAGTGGTGACCGTTACAGAGATAGCGGGAGTGAAACTCTCTCTGTGTATTCTATCACCAAGTCCCAGTTATCCTTACGCAAACTCACTGATCTTCGTGAGATCTGTGGTTCTGAATGTTTTCAATTTAAGATGATCATTCTTGTGTCTCGATCGATTTTACCACCTGGTATCTGCCTCTGTAACTTCATCCAATCCCTTCCACCCCATTTCAAACCCAATCCCTTCATTCTTCTCACTTCCTTGCATGGGCCTTCTCTCACACCAAACACAGTGGTATCTCCAGCTGTCCCACGCTCTAGAATAACCTCCACTAAATTTCTGCTTCTCCGCTGACCCTTTGATCCTTTCGGAAAACCTTCACCTATCTGAATATCATTATTTTTCATTACATTCTATTACAGTGTCAAAATGCCAAAAACCAGCCTCCCATCCATTGACTCTGTCTGCACTTCCCTCTGCCTCAGCAAAGCAGCCAACATAATTAAGGATCACAAGCATCCCAGACATTCTCTTTTCCACCTTTTTCCATTGGGAAAAAGCTTCAAAAGCCTGAGGTCATGTGCTAGCCGATTCAACAGCTTTTTCCCTGATGCATCAGACTTTTGAGTGGACCTTCGTCTCCATAAGTTGATCTTTCTCTACACCCTAGTCATGACTGTAATACTACATTCTGCACTCTCTCCTTTCCTTCTCTATGAATGGTATACTCTGTCTGTACAGCGTGCAAGAAACAATATCTTTCGACAATAATACATCAAATCAAAACCTCCCTCCCTAACAGCACTGCAAGTGTATCTACACCACTTGGAGTGCAGCAGTTCAAGAAGGCAGCTCAGCCCCACCTTCTCAAAGGCAATTAGGGACGGGCAATAGATGCCAGCCCTGCCTGCGAAACTGGCTCCATGAATGAATACATTCTGCAAAGTACCTTTTGGAATTTCTGTTATGTTGAGGTTGCTAAGGCTTGTTCCTGTTTGTGGGAATGATGTGGCAACTGTGACAATCAGAGCCTGCAATGCAACTTGCGACTCACGCTGCTATCAGCTGTTGATAGCTGATGTTGCGATGTGCATATTCTTGTGTTTGTTTTACATCTGCATGCATAGTTGTCCTCTGTCAGTGACACATGATGGTTACCACATTGTTGTAGATTTGTCCGTACCCGCCTGTGTTTTGACAGGTTGAAATCCTGCCTCGTTCCTCGGCACTATGTGGAAACGTGTCTGGACGTATTGCTTAATTCACCAACTCATGGTTTGCGACGATACTCTCATCATTAACCATTGAAACCCAGCAGCTGTGGTGTGAGCTTTGGAACTGTTCAATTCACTGAATTTCTCTTTTTCTAAAAATATGTTTTTTTTTAATTCGTGAAATTTCTACGGGCATGTTAGAATTCCATCGAATGTTGGAATTCACACACTGTAATTCACTGTAGATCTGTGATTCCCAACCTCCCGCCGTGTGCTGTGAAGAGAGTGCTACAAGAAAAGGTTCAAAGTGGTTCAAAATTCATGTAATTAAACTAAAACTCTCCTTCGCTCTCAGCATGTGGTCAGCAACTCCGAGTTCTTGAGTCTTGTGTGCAAGTGCCGGCTGGGAAAGAGCCACACGTGCGTCATTTCGATTTTGTTTGTTCTTCAGGCCCACGCGCTTGACCAACGGGACTTGGAGCTAGAGACAAAGGTCCCATACTCGCCCACACAAAAAGCGAAAACTCAAACATCTGGGAGAAACAAGAGAGATGAGGAAAAGGTTTCCAAAACAAAAAGCAAGATGGATGAGGAAGGATGTGATGGCACTGGAGGCTGTTCAGAGGAGGTTCTGGGGATGAAAGGGTTGACCTTACTTTATCAATCACAGTGGTTTGCATTGTGGCTCTAGGAACCCAGGTTTGATTCCCAGCTTGGTTCACTGTCTGTGTAGAGTTTGCACATTCTCGCCGTGTCTGCATGGGTTTCCTCCGGGTGCTCCAGTTTCCTCCCTCAGACCAAAGATGTCCGGGTTAGGTTGATTGGCCGTACTGAATTGTCCTTTAGTGTCGCAGGATGTGTAGTTTAAAGGGATTAGTGAGGTAAATATGCTGAGTTATAGGGTGAGGGCCTAGGTGCGTTTGCTGTCAATGCAGACTCAATGGGCCAAATGGCCTCCTTCCGCCCTGTAAAGTTTTTATGACTCTGAGAGATTAAACAGTTTGGGCTTATACTGGCTGAAGTTTGGAAGGATGAGTGGGGATCTGATTGAGGTGTATAAAATTTTAAGAGGAATTGATAAAGTCAATGTAGACCAAATGTTTCCGCTTAGGGGGCAATCTGAAACAAGAGGTCACAGGTATAGGTTGAGAGGCAGTAGATTTACAAAGAACAAAAAAAAAGAGCACGGGAAACAGGCCCTTCAGCCCAATGAGCCCACGCCGCCACCCCGATGTTCCCACCTCTACCCGCGATCCCTGTCCAGCGCACGGTGGATTTGTGGAACTCGCCGCTCCATAGCGGGGTGGAGTCTGAATCGTTAAAGAAGGAGATAGGTATAATTTCTGATTTTAAAAAAAGTTAAAGGGATCAGGAGGGCAGGTGGATTTGAGACCACTATAAGATCAGCCATGATCTGGATCAATAGTGGAGCAGCGTCAAAGGGCTGACTGACTTTGCCCTTCATTACGAGAGAAGTTAAAAACAGTTTCCAGTAAGGGAAGAAGACAGAGGAAAAAGGAGATGTGTCTCAGGATTTTGTAATGGTATCGAGGTGTGCCTTGACACATAAAAGGTTGGAGACCACTGTCCCCAGGAACCTCACTCCTGGGCAATGCACATTACAGTGATATTACATTAAATATTTCCTAAGGGCTTTTGCACACGATCCAGTCCTTGAATGAGCCCCAAACTAAAGGCTGGTTATAATTGCAGTTAGTTGAAAAGATTTGGCAATCAGAGGAAAGATTGAATGCACTGGGGTTGTTTTCCCTTGAAAGACGTCGGCTGAGAGGGGATCTATTAGAGGTATATAAGATTATGAGGGGTATAGATAGAGTAAATGGTGGTAAGCTTTTTCCACCATTAGAATCGGATAGAACGAGGGGTCACGGCCTTAGGGTGAGGGGGGCTATGTATAAGACGAATATTAGAGGGCATTTTTTCACACAAAGGGTAGTGGGGGTGTGGAATGCGCTACCGAGTAAGGTGGTGGGAGCAGGCACGCTAGGGTTGTTTAAGGGTCTCTTGGACAGCCACATGAGCGGTCTGCAGATAGAGGGATATAGGAGGACTGTTTAAATACTTTAATTGTTTCCACAGGCTGTTCGGTCCACCTTGTTGACCAACAAGGCGCATGCATTCGGCAGGTCGTGCGAGGGCTGCTCCTGGATGTTACTTCAGGAGTGGCCTAGTACTTCATGTCGTTAGTGTATGCTTAAACTGGACCATCAGATGGGCAACATGACAGCTCAGAGACTATCGCTGTTGCTGTGCAGACACATGGATTTGAGCCTGTGTCTGCGGGAGTTTGCGCATTCTCCCCATGGTTGTGTGGGTTTTCTCCGGGTGCTCCGGTTTCCTCCCATATCCCAAAAATGTGCTCTTTGGGTAACAAATTGTCCCTATATTGGTGTCTATATGTCATTAAGACGTTAGGACGGCGGCGCGGGCTTGATGGGCCGAAGGGCCTGTTTCCCGTGCTGTGTTGTTCTTTGTTCTTTGTTCTTTGTCTTCTCAAAGAACCATTCAACTGGATCTGCCATCAGCCTTTCCCACAAGGTCTCAAAGATGTTACGTGTGCCCTTACTACCCGATGGACTTGGAGGTCACAGATGTTTCTTGACCTTTTCCTCGAGGGGCAGGTGGTACAGCTTGGCCCAGTTGAACGGAGCATTCTGTGGCAAGGTAGCTGGGCCCATCCTTCACGAGACTTGGAACATACAGAGCCTCACTTGGTCTGGAATTTTATCGGCACGCACACCCCAATTCCGGGGCGGGCGAGGTTCGGAGAACAGCATTCTTTGTTGGCCTCGGCTAAGGTCATACAAACCCCAGGTGGGCATGCCAGTAAAATTCAGCCCTTGGTGTCTGCATACCATAGGTATACACACAGCTTAATGCAGCTGTACACAAAGATGGCTGTCAGGATGACAGCAATATTGAATAGGATTTTCCCCTCGTTAGCTGGAGGTTGTCCCTGCAGACCTGGTCCACTTTTGATCTCTTGGGTAAAATGCTTTGGGTGAGATGAAGGCCTGTGTCAGATCCACACAGCAACACTGAGAGCACCTCACACACGGTGAGCAGATTCTGTGAAGAGAGAAGCACTCCGACGTACCCAGTTACTGTTACCCCGTGGTGAAATGTTCCGTCTCCCTGGGCCCTCTACACCATAACCTCAGCACCTTTTGGTGGTCCAATTTGATGGGACGGGGGACAAAGAGTTCGCCAGCTCAAAGAACATGACCTGTCTCCTGCTACCATTTACTCTGTTTCCCCTAGGCCAGATCAAACTGCTCTCAAAAGCTCATCAGTTTGTGCACCAATAGTGGATCCAAGCAGAAGGCAGAGACACCATCCATTGGGTCGGGAGGCTTTAACCCAAGTGCCTCCACTGTCAGGGATCATCACTCCATTGATGCTCTTCTCCTTCCTGATAGGTTCAATGCAACACAAAACAAAGCAGGTACTCACGGACAGCCCTGCCTGATTCCAGATTGGACCAGTAAGTTTTCCAACTCCCACCCATTGATTGAAACTGATGTTTGTGTAGAGATGTCACGGATTCCCTTCCAAATGCCATTTTCGAGAGCACATCCATCATGTAGGTTTGTGATATTCTGTCTAAAGGCCTTTTCCTGGTTGAGGCTGATGAGATGGGTGTCCCCCCGTCCTACATGTGGGCAATCATTTTCCGAAGTAGCATGAGGCTCTCTCAAATCTTTCTGCTGGGTGAATCAGAGTGGATCACAACCTGCAGAGCAGACTGACTCAATTGGCAATGACCCGGGACAGAATTTTGTAATCCACTTTAAGGAGTGTTACATCCTGTTTGTAGATGAGGATGATGCTGCACTTCCTCACAGATTTCGACGTGCTGCTGACCAGTGCTCTCGTACACCTCCAGCAGGCCTGGGATGATTCGCTCTCACAGAGTCCAATACAACACAATTGACGGGAGAGAGTAATCATAATACAGTTGAATTCCATATTAAGTTTGAAAATGACATACTCAAGCCCCAAAGGAAGCCCAAACCCACGTGGATATGAGGGGGGGGCGGACTATTCCAGTCCCAAGGAGTCAAATGCAACTCAATTGCTGAGAAAGAGTGATCATAATATAATTGAATTCCATGAGTACATGGGATTAAATGGGATTGGGAGCTGCAGATAGTTCTATGGCCTAATAGTATGGGTACGATCGGTGCAACTTGTGGCCGAAGGGCCTGTTTGTGCTGTAGTGTTCTATGTTCTACATTAGGTTTGAAAATAACAAAAGAAGCCCATGTAGATATGAAGGGAGGCCCAAGTAAAGCTGATTGGGTAAATGGACTGAATGATAAATCTCATGGTAAATGAGTAGCAGGAAACATTTGAAGAGACAGTTCAAAGTGTTCCACAAAAATACATTCCATTAAAATCAAACATTGAGCAAAAATGTTTCATCCATAACCTCAGAAGGAGTAGCACTGGATTAAAAGAAAAGACTTATAACATTGCAAAGAACATTAATTAGCCTGAGGCTTGGGAGTGTTTTAGCAACAAGCAAAGAGACACCAAAAAGTTGATAAAAAGACATAAGATGGAAATTTACTTGGAAAAGTGAAAGATATAATAGTCAACTATCCAGGAATATAGAAACAGATTGCAGGAGCTTCCATAAGTATGTGAAAAGAAGGAGAGTAGCTAAACATTGGTTCCTTAGAGCAGAAACAGGAAGAATTATGATGGGGAATGAGAAAATGGCAGAGATGTTGAATAAATATTCTGAGCAGGATTTTCTGGCTGTGCCCACCCGAAGACTGAAAAATCTCCCCCCTAAGCCAATGGACATTTGCGTGGTCCAAGTCCTGCCTGTTTTTGATTCCCAGGGGAGATAGGATGGGAAAATTCCACTCTCTGTGTCTGTCTTCACGATGAACACAAATTACTTACCAGAAATTTATATAGAGCTAATAAGAGTGAGGAATACAAGGTAGTTAATTTCACTGGAGGAAAAGGATGGGAGGAACTTGAGTGACAAAAGGTTTGACAAATCCCCAGAATCTGATGGTCTACAACCTCAGGAAAGATAGTGGATGCACTTCTATCCAAACTTCCCTGGATTCTTGAATGTTCCAAACAGAATGGAGGTTAGTAAATGCAATTCCAAAAAGGAGAATTGGAGAATACCAGGAACTACAGGCTAATTAACTTGACATCAGTTGGCTGAAGAATGCTGCAATCTATTATTAAGAAAATCTGAATGCACTTGGGAAATCAAAGCACCATCAGACAAGTGTGCACAACTTTGATCCCCTGTATAAGAAAATTGGAGACAATACAGCAAAAGCTCCCAGGTTTGGCTCCTGAAATGAGAGGACTGCCCCATGTTGGATAAATTGGACCTTTGCCATCTGGGGTCCAAAGGATAAGGTTGTGATCTCATTGAAACACAAGACTCTGGAGAGGTTTGACATGGGTGATATTGAGAGATTGTTTCCCATAGTGGGGGAATTAGCAGACAGGGGAAAGGGGGCTAATTATTTAGGACTGAGACGAGGAGAAATATCTTCAGTTAAAGGTTTATGAATCTTTACCCCAGAGGGTTATGGATGCTGCATTGCTGAATATATTTAAGGTTGGGGTGGATAGGTTTTTGGTCTCTAATTAAGGAAAGGAGCTCTTGGTCTTACTGAATAGTGGGGACAGGCTCAATGAATTGTGTTCTCTTCCTGCTTTTATTTCTTATATTCTTCAGTTCTTATCAAACACTGTTGCTTAGAAGGGTTCCACTTATCTCAAAGAACCTGACAGCCTTTGTCAGCTTGTCCATAATTTTGTGGTTTTCTTACGAGTTGACATTTACAGGTCCTGTGGTCGAGGACCGGAAGGATTGAGAGGCTGCTTGTCTGTGGCTTTCGAAACCCATCGTGAAAGCATTTGCTGAACTTCAATATGTCAGGCCATACAAACCTTATCTAGCCGCCTTCTTCCTTCAGGGCTGCTCTCCCTGTGTATTTTTAGGAAGAAGCGATGCCAGCAAACCGCATCCTGCTCTAAAGAGTGATCCCTGGACCAGGAAATGATCCAGGGGACTCCGGGGGGGCAACGAGTGAGCATACTGGTTCGTGGAGACTTTCTTTGACGTTTGTGGTGTGATACCAGTCACACATGGCACTGCTGTCTCTCAACGCCGGCGAGTCGCGTTCAATTCTGACCTCGGGTCTGTGTGGAATTTGTACGTTCGCAATGCCCTCTGTTCACAGTCAGGTCCACCAAGTAAAGCAAACCCACAAGCCTCCGTCTGTACTGGGGGAATTCTATGATAACCCTCAGGACTTGCAAGGGGAGTCACTGATTGGCCTCCCTGTAGGACTCATTGAATACAAGCTCCCTGGGGATTGGTAATTAACTTAACAGGGCCTGTATAACAAACCCTTTGTAAAGTAGGCCGCTGCACGGGTTCCTTGATGTATTGCCCTGATTGGGATCTGTTGTTTCACCACAGGCTTGTAGTTTTTGCTTTACTTAGTGTCACACATCATGCAGCTTGGCACCTTTTACCACCAGGGACCTCGAGGTCACCTCCAGTTTGCTGCCATCGCTTCTGGGTCATCAATAATAGGATTGCCGTCTCCACCAGCATATTGCCAGTACTAAGGTGCATCTAAGAAATGCAGATTGACCTTTATGTAGCAAGGTATCTCATGGTTGAAACACATCACAGAACAATTCATGCTACACTTCAAAAGAGGCTATCTTTAATCCATTTAAACTGTATTAATCAGTGACAATGTTCCTAGCATTGGGATTTGTTTCTTCTTCCTGATGTGTTACATTAATCCCGTGTTGAGGCACAAGTTCTGAACCTCCAGTGTTGGCGTTTTTCCAAGCTGAAATTGACAGCATTCTGAGATGAAGAAGAATTCAGGCAATCCCCAAATTGGTGCTGGTTTTCCCCTTTTTCTTAAAGCATCTTTGTGTCTACAGTCCATGTTGCTCCCGGTATTCCCAAGCTGCTGTTTGGTGCTCCCAGTATTACGGAGCTGCTGTTTGCTGTTCTGTGTTCCGGAGCTGTTGATCCCAGTATCCCACAGCTTCTCTTTGCTGTTCCCAGTGTTTTTGAGCTGCTGTTCGCTAATCCTGGCATACCCAAGCTGGGATTTGCTTGGCACATCGCAGTTGCCAGATCTCGGATCTGCGGGATCAGCCTGTGCATTGTTATTCTCGGGGTTTATTGTGATGATGTCAGTGGCTTGTCTAACCCTTCATCATCTGAACAGCCAATCACAGTGGTCCCTCCATGCCATCCATTCCCTTTTGTCATTCACCTTGGCATTGGCAGTAACTCTTATCCAATGTTCCCTCTGCCACCCACTGATTGTCCTTATGCTGCTTCATCACCCTGGGGACAGGTCAGGTGTCAGGGTTTGGCAGCTTGCTATCAACCCTCACCCCCGCTGGTCTCTTCCCCCCCGGCCACACTGGTCTCTCCCCCTCGCCCCGCTGGTCTCTCCCCTCTCGCCCCGCTGGTCTTTTCCCCTCGCCCCTGCTAGTCTCTCCCCCCCCCCCCCCCACCGCCCCCCTCACGCTGGTCTCTCCCCCCCACCGCCCCCTCACGCTGGTCTCTCCCCCCCGCCGCCCCCTCACGCTGGTCTCTCCCCCTCGGCCCCGGTGGCCTCTTCCCCCTCGCCCTCGCTGGTCTCTCCCCCTTGCCCCTGCTGGTCTCTCCCCCTCGCCCCCCCTGGTCTCACAGCACGTGTTTCTTGGCAATGTATTTCGGGTGCTCTCCTTTTGAGGCGGCCTCATTCATTGTATCTTCCTTGTACCCCACCCCTCACCCATCATCCTTTGATCCTGGCCACCTATATAGAGCTAAGGATATGTGTTGGGCAGGCTTCATAGAGACAGCCAGCTTCACCACACAGCTTAGAACAATTATTCCAAATCCTTTATCCAGTGGTCTTCCTGCTCACAATCCCAGCTGATAACTGGACAGCAGTTGGTTATCGTGTGGCCAGATTTTCCACAGTGGTGGCTAACCCGGTGAAGAAGGTTATCTCGGATTGCAGCAGGATCTTGATCAATTGTGTCAGTGGGCTGATGAATGGCAGATGGAGTTTAATTTAGATAAATACGAGGTGATGCATTTTGGTTGATACAGTCGGGGCAGGACCTACTCAGTTAGTGGTAGGGCATTTGGGAAAGTTACGGAACAGAGATCTGGCAGTATAGATTCATAGCGCCTTGGAAGTGGAGTCACAGGTGAACAGGGTGGTGAAGTAAGCATTCGGCATACTTGCTTTCATTGGTCAGAACACTGAAAACAGGAGTTGGGGCATCTTGTACAAGACATTGGTAAGGCCACACTTGAAATACTGTATACAGTTCTGGTCAGCCTATTTATAGAAAGGATATTATTAAACTAGAAAGAGTGCAGAAAAAATGTACTAGGATGCTACCGGGACTTGATGGCTTGAGCTCTAAGGAGAGGCCGCATAAACTTTTTTCCCTGGAGTGTAGGTGATTTAGAGATGATTTTATAGAGGTCTATAAAATGATGAGGAGCATAGACAAGATAGATAATCAACATCTTTTCCCAAAGTTAGGGGAGTCTAAAACTAGAGGGCATAAGTTTAAGGTGAGAGGGGAGAGATGTAAAAGCGTCCAGAAGGGTAATTCTTTCACACACACACTGGTGAATGAACTGCCAGAAATAGTAATAGAGGCGGCTACAATTTTATCTTTTAAAAAGCATTTGGACAGTTACATGGGTAAGACGGTCTGGAGGGATATGGACTAAATGCGGGCAATTGAGACTAGCTTAATTATTAAAACAGGCAGCATGGACAATTTGGCCTGTTTTAATGCTATTAACCTCTTCACCCGAGATTGTCCTGTGTACCGATATAGAATTTTCATCAGTAAGCGCATCGAGATTTATGCGGATAAGGCAGGAAAGTGGAGTTGAGGATACTTTAAATCATCTGATGATGATCTACAAAGGGACAGCATGGTGGCACAGTGTTTAAGATTGCTGCCCCAAAACGCCAGCACTGGACAGGGTAGATGCAGCAAGGATGTTTCTCATGGTGGGGGTGTTCAGAACTAGGGATCACAGTCTGAGGATACATGGTAGACTATTTAGAACAGAGATGAGGAGAAGTTTCTTTACCAGAGAATGGTCAGCCTCTGGAATTCACCACCAGGGAAAACAATTGAGGCTAAAATATTAAACGTTTTAAGAAATAGTTAGATAGAGCTCTTAGGGGATGAAAGGATATGGGGGAGGGGGAGGCAAGATCAGGTTATTGAGTTGGATGATTAGCCATGATCATAACAAATGGTGGAGCAGTATCCAAGAGCTGAATGATTCCTCCTGTTCCTACTTGCTATGTTTCGATGACAAAGGAATAAGGAAAAGGGAATTGAAAAGCCTGGAATTGGGTCCTTGCTATAACAGCTGAGAAAGAGCCTTGTTTGAAAGAATATTTGGAAAACCTGGAAGCATGTTTAAGCATTATTCAATTGTTAAAGGTTAAGCTAATTCATTTGTTATAGTTAAACTGTGTCGTTAAGTAACGTTTGTTTTGATAAAAGCTCCTTGGTTTGTCAGTAGAATTGCGCCTAGAGTAAAACGCCCTATCCTTGCACTAAAATAAAATCATAGAAGTCCTACAGTGCAGAAAGAGGCCATCCGCCCCATTGAGTCTGCACTGACCATGTCCCATCCTGGTCCTACCTAATATTATACCTAGTAATCCCTCTAACCTACAATCTCAGGACACTAAGGGGCAATTTTAACATGGCCAGTCAATCTTACCTGCACAACTTTGGACTGTGGAAGGAAACCGGAACGCCCAGAGGAAACCCACACAGGCACGAGGAGAATGTGCTTACTCCACACAGACAGTGACCCGAGCCGGGAATCGAACCCAGGTCCCTAGAGCTGTGAAGCAGCAGTGCTAACCACTGTGCTACCGTGCTGCCCAAATAAAACAGAAAATTGTTGGGGGTCTAGTCTGGCTTCATAATATACCCTGGGGTTTCTGATCTGATACACAAACACTAAGCTAAAAGTTATTTACCGAGGCATACGAATTATGAAATCAGATTGTCATAACACTCTCTATGTTTAACAGAATAGAGCTTTACCGAAAGTGAGTCTGTTTGAGTTGTTGGTAACATGTTTTACCTAACCAAGAAGCCAGAAGGTGACTTGTCACCCTTTTGGTTGACTCCTTCATGCCCATGTAAGGACAGTTGTAGCAGCAGCGGAGAGTGGAACACTTTTCCAATTCTGACATATGCGGAGAGGGAGTTATCCCATAGTGGGCGGGGGCGGGCCATGCAAAGTTCCGCTGACCTCGGGTAGGATTTTCCGGTTGTCGGGGAAACATGGCTGGAAAATCCCCACCTGCAGTGTCAATGCCAAGCGCTCGTGGGGGCAGGCTTGCTGGAGTTGGCTGCAGAACGGGGCTTCATAGAACCCTACAGTGCAGAAAGAGGCTCTTCAGCCCATCGAGTCTGCACCAACCACAATCCCACTCAGGCCTACCCCTATATATTATAACCCACTAATCCCTCTAATTTATGCATCCTTGGATACTAAGGGGCAATTTCTTAGTACAGCCAATTAACCTAACCCTCACATCTTTGGACTGTGGGAGGAAACCAGAGCACCCAGAGCAAACCCATGAAGACATGAAGAGAATGTGCAAACTCCACACAGACAAGTGACCCAAACCGGGAATTGAACCCAGGACTCTGGATCTGTGAAGCAGCAGTGCTAACCACTGCGCTACCATGCTGCCCCTGTATATGCTGTGGTTTGATTCTAGGCCCCAGCTTCATCAATACACTCCCTACTCCACTGTGCTTTCTATAGTCACAGTGATGTCATTTCCTGACTTCTTGCCAAAAAAAAAACTTATGTTTATACAGCACATTTAACAAGCACCCAGTGAGCACTACAAGGTGAATTTTGACACTGAGGCCCATTAAGGAGATTGGGGGGCACGGTGGCACAGTGGTTAGCACTACTGCCTCATAACGGCCGGGACCTGGCTTGGGTCACTGTCTGTGTGGAGTTTGCATGTTCTCCCCGTGTCTGTGTGGGTTTCCTCCGGGTTTTCTGGTTTCCTCCCACAGTCCAAAGATGTGTGGGCCAGTGGATTGGCCGTGGAAAATTGCCCCTTAATGTCGGGATTAGTCAAAATAAATGCATGGGGTTGTGGGAATAGGGCCTGGGTAGGATTGTGATCAGTGCAAACTCGATGGGCTGATTGGCCTCCTCTTGTTGTGGGCTTCTATGGCTCTGAGGTTAGCTGACCACAGCATGGCACTGCTGCCTCACAACACCAGGGACCCAGGTTCAATTTCTGGCTTAGGTCAGTGTCTGAATGGAAACTGCACATTCTCCCCATTTCTGCGTGGGTTTTTTTTTAGGTGTTCCAGTTTCCTCCCAAACTTCGAAGATGTACAGGATTGGTGGATTGGCCATGTTAAATTGCCCCTTGGTATCAGGGGGACTAGCTGGGAGAATGTATAGTGATAGGGCCTGTGTGGGATTGTGGTCAATGCAGACTCAATGGGCCAAATGGCCTCCTTATGTACTGTAAGATTCTATGACCAAAATCTTGGTCAAACATGGTAGGTTTTGAGAAGTGCCTTAAAGGAGGAAAGCAAGGCGCAGCGGTGTAGGGAGAAAATTCTTCAACTGGAGCCTAGTTAACGAAAGGCAATTGGTGGAATGACCTTCGATGCTCATAAGAATTAGAGAAGTGTAGATATTTTGGAGGGTTGTGGGACAGGAGGAGATTACAGAGATGGGGAGGGTCAGACCATGGAGGGATTTAAAAAACAAGAACAAGATTGTTAAAAGCCAAGACCATGTTTGGCCAGGAGACGTGTCAGCGGGTGCAGGTAAAAGTTTTGGATAACTCCAGTTTTACAGAGGGCACGTAACACAGGATTAAGGCACATGGAATGCATGGAAATTCCAACGCAGTGACCTTTTATTCCACCGACATCAAACTTGTAAGTACATTCATGAAGCATTTGATCTGAAAGAAACAAGCTTTTTACAATGAACGACTGTGTCTTGACACTCCAGACAAGAGAAAACTGAGAGTTCAACTCCTGGTTCTGACTTAGCCAGATGGCAGAGCTAGTTGTAGAACTTTGGGAGCTAGGGGCGCTTTGCATCCAGCAGAAACCAATTTGGGAGCTGACGCAATTATGGGATCCCTATTGCTAACTTCCCTCAAGCACATGGACTAGATTACATTGGCACCCAAACCACAAAGGTATCTTAAGAGTTTCCCAGATATGAGGATTTGATTTATTCTTGTCACATGTATTGTATACAATGAAAAGTATTTTTTTTGTGCACTGTATAAACAAAACATACGGTTGATAGCAAAATAATGTAAAACTGGTCTTTCTTCCCTCAAGATATTTTCTGCTCCCGATTGCCACAGCGCTTCCCATGGGGAGAAGTGGAAAATTCCATCCTAAAGCTTAGCTACCGTCACCTGTTCCACATCGGCCCCCTTATCCTTTGGATTTAATTTTAGTTTTTTTGATTTGATTTATTATTGTCACACGTATTAGGATATGTTTCTTTTACGCTAGACAAATAAAACATAACATTCATAGAGATCAATATGGAAGAAGGAAAGGAAGAATGTAGTGTTATAGAGTCATAGCTTAGGATGTAGAGAAAGATCAAATTAGTATTTGGTCGACCCATTCAGAAGTCTGATGGTTTCAGGGAAGAAACTGTTCTCGAGTTGGTCGGTACGTGATCTCAGAATTTTATATCTTGGGGGGGGAGAAAAGATGGAAGAGAGCATGTCTGGGGTGCGTGGGATCTTGACTATGGGGGGGGGGGGGGTGCAGAAGAGGTCTGTGCCATCCGGAAGGTCCTTCTAGGTATTGAACAGCCATGTCCCAGCTCCAGTTCCCCACACCAGTTCTCCCACCGACGGATGGTTTGGCTATGCCTCTTGCTTTCAAGTCTTGGTTCAAGTTGACAAGTGGAATCGGCTAAGTTGATCCAGGAAGCTTGCTCAGCTTCAATGTGGAATCTAAGAAGTTCAGAATAAAGAAGAGAATCGGGAAGAACCTCTTCCTTTAAGAATAATGGAAAGAAATGACCAAGGCATTAGATCATAGATTCATAGAACCCTACAGTGCAGAAAGAGGCCCTTCAGCCCATCAAGTCTGCATTGAACACAATACCACCCAGACCCTACCCCCATATCATACCCACTAATCCCTCTAACCTATGCATCCCTGGATACTAAGGGGCAATTTTCTTAGCATGGCCAATTAACCTAGCCCACACATCTTTGGACTGTGGGAGAAAACCGGAATACCCAGAGGAAATATGAGGAGAATGTGCAGACTTCATACAGACAGTGACCTGAGCCGGGAATCAAAGCCAGGACCCTGAATCTGTGAAGTGGTAATGCTAACCGCTGTGCTACCGTGCCAATATTCCATTGGAGTGGGCAGTATAAATAGGTACAAGAGACACCTGAATGTTTCTGAAGTTGAAATATGCAAAGAAATATGGATTAAGCCAATAAGGTGGGATTAGCATCCGTGAGAAAAAACCTGCTGAATGATTAAGAGAATATGAGGGTCAGATTATTTTATTATTTTTGTCTTCACCACTCCTGGGTGCCTATTCTCTTGTTTCCCTGGTTACAGCAGTATAGTACATGCTTGATCATCTCCATATACACAGGCCTTGAAGGGAAAAATACCTAAGCCCAGGATTTCCCAGCACCAGCTCCCACCCCCCAATTTTTCCCCCACAGATGTAGGAAGCCAATCAAATCCGTGTTGACTTCAGCAGCGCTGGTGGATCCCACTGGCAGGAACAGTCGGAAAATCCTGCCCCTAGTACTCGAAGTCATTCATCAAATTCATCAGTCCTGGGCTGGTTAGACCTACCTCAGTTTCCCTCTTTGAGTTTCCAAGTTGATTCTTGATATTTTGAGCCCTTTTTTGGCTTTAGTGGAATTTTGGTTATTTTTATTCCTAAAATATGCTGAAAGTAAGACATTTCTTTATGCATTTTGCTGAATTTCTCTTTTGTCTTTCCTCAGGTAACAAGTGTCAATCGCGAGGAGCAGTAACATGTGCAGAGTGCCTGCAAATAGATGTATCGTGTGCCTGGTGTTCACAACTGGTAAGAGTGTTGAATTGTATTGCCCTCAACAAATATCAGTATCCTGGAAGTTACCATTGACTAGAAACCAAACTGGACTAGCGAGATAAATACTGTGGCTATAATAGCAGAGGCTAGGAATCCTGAGTGAATAACTCATTTCTTGACTCCCCAAAGCCTGCCTAGCATCTACAGCAGTGATATCTCCCAGTGCACTGTGTACATTATATGTATACAGTACACTGGGAGATCGGGACACCTAGGCAATGGTACCTCTAGAACTCAACAGCTGGCTTCCCAGCAAGAATAGACTCTGTCCCCTCCCCCTCCTGGCGAGAATCACGTTTCTTTTCTACAATTGCATCTGGGAGTTCAATCAGAAAATTTGTCCTTTTTTTCCCCCCGTTTTCACGCTTGTTCAGCACTTATAATCTTTTTGGTAAGATCATCCCATTAATCTATGGAAATGAATCTGGTTAAGTACCATTGAGGAACCTTTCTGGTGATAGTAACCATAATATAGTTAGATTTAGCATCATTATGGAAACGGACAAAGATAGAGCATGAGTATCATGGAATCTCTACATTGCTGAAAGAGGCCATTTGGACCAGCAAACCAGTGCCAACAACAATCCTACCCAGGTCCTATTCCCGTAACCCCATGTATTTACCTTGTTAGTTCTCCTGAAACTATGGAGCAATTTAGCGTGGCCAAACAACCTAATGTTTGAATGTTGAGAGGAAACTGAAGCACCCAGAGGAAACCCATGCAAACACAGGGAGAAGGTGCAGACTCCATACACACAGTCACTCAAGGCCAGAATTGAACCCGGATCCCAGGCGCTGTGAGACAGCAGTGCTAACCACTGTGCTACCGTGCTGCCCCTAATATTTCTACCCGGTTGAAAGTTCTAAATTGGGGGAAGACAAATTTTACAAAGCTGAGAAATGAACTGGCAAGAGTGGATTGGATACAGTTATTAGAAGGAAAACCTGCCAAATCAGTGGGAGACACTCAAAGGCGAAATCCTGATATAGGCACAGGCAAGGAAAAAGGGTGGCACTGCCAAATCTAGAACCCTCTGGTTATCCACACACATACAGGTTAAAATAAAGCAGGAAAAGAAAGCTTATGACTATCACAAAATATTTAGAGAGTTAAAGGTGTATAGAAAGTATTGTGGCGGGGGGGAGTGAAGTAAAAATGGAAATTCAGAAAGCAAAGAGGGGATATTAGAAAATATTGGCAAGTAAAATCAAAGAAAATCCTACACAATACATTTGGAGCAATGAATAACTAAGGAGAAGGTAGTGCTTATTAGAGGTGTATGTAGTAACTTGTAGGTTCGTACAGAAGATGCGGACAGGGTTCTCTGAGTACTTTGTCTCTGCTTTCACTAAGAAGAGGAATAATGCAACCATTGAACTTAAAGAGAAAGAGTGTGAGATATTAAATGCAATAAACATAGTGAGAGAGGAAAGATTGGCATCCAGGCTTTTGAAGAAAGCCAGAGAGGAAATAGCAGATGTTTTTGAGGATCATTTATCAATTCTCACGTGATACAGGGGAAGTCCCAGAGGATTGAAGATCTGTAAACACTGTGGGACATTCTTCTGGAGAGTTTGTACAGACTCAATGATCTCTTTTCGCACTGTAGGGATTCTATAGATTTCCTGATCTCCTAATTGGTGCCCGATTCTCCGATTTACTTGGAAGTCCATTCTTCAGAAAATTACCAGGGATTTCTACAGAAAGTAACCAAAATGGCTGACAAGTGCCAAATGTTGCCTGGAATTCTCTGGCCTTTCATGCCGGTGGGATTCTCCATTCACTCTGGCAGCAGAGCCCACCTGTGGGTTTCCCACCGGCATGGGATGGGATTTGTGGGAATTCCCATTGATAGTGGCAGGAGCAGAGAATCCTGCTGCTTGCAAACAACATGGGAAACACACGGCTGGGAGGCCATATCTAGTGAAGGTCAAGGCATATTGATGAGATTTTGGAAAGGGAAATAAGCAGAGGGAAGATAATGCTGGTCTACAAAGCACAGTAAGAAGTCTGACAACATTAGGTTTAAGTCCAATCTCACTCACTGTACTGTCTGGAGACAGTCTCTTTCTTTAGCAAGTTGTCGAAGCATTATATCCTTCTTAATGTAAATCTTAATGTAATGAAAAGACAGTGCTTAACCCTTTGAGTTAAAAGAGATGCCATCACTGACCAATAAATTGTCTCAGAATGTATGATTTGCTGGATAGTAAAGGAATTCACAGATTTGGACTGATATCTGGAAGTTATGGTCACTTCTCCAATTTAAATATCCAGGGCACTTGCTCCATTCAGCACCATGCAGTGTGCACAGCCTGAGGCACACAATACATCAACCTAACATGACTTCCTCAACAGAGTTCCCAGAAATATAATCTCCATGGCGTGGAATGACAAAGGCAGTGGGTGCACAGGAGCGCACCTATCCAAATTTATTTGGAGGCAGAATTACAAATAAAGGCCATTCCTTCTGTTCCCCCCTCCATTTACTCACAGTAAACAACGTGTCAGATATTCATAGAATCATAGAACCCTACAGTGCAGAAAGAGGTCCTTCGGCCCGTCGAGTCTGCGCTGAACACAATCCTACCCAGGCCCTATATATTATACCCACTAATCCCTCCAACCTACTCATCTGAGGACGCTAAGGAGCAATTTTTTAGCGTGACCAATCAACCTAACCCGCACATCTTTGGACTGTGGGAGGAAACCCACGCAGACACGAGGAGAATGTGCAAACTCCACACAGATAGTGACCTGAGCCAGGAATTGAACCCAAGACCCTGGAGCTGTGAAGCAGCAGCACTAACCACTGTTCTGCCTACAAGTTTCAGTTTTTTTTAGCGCCTACAGAAAGGGATTCGGGAAATGATTCATCCATGTTTCCTTTCAGTTTAGCTGCACTGGTCTTTCGCAGACTGGCCTTGTTACTGCTTTGTAAGATATTGTTTTCAGTACACCCTGACAGTGCAGAGCCAAAAAATTGATGCATCCCTAACATTGTATATCAGTGACAAGCAACCTAGGCTAGTGAGTGGCTCTCCCTTATCTCGACGGGCCACAAGATTGAAATCGAACTTGTTCACTAACTATAACTCCCGTGAATAAGGTGAAATACACGTAGAACATTACAGCACAGCACAGGCCCTTCAGCCCTCGATGTTGCGTCGACCAGTGGAACTGATCTAATGACCCTCTAACCTAAACTATTCCAATGTTATCCATATGCCTATCCACTGACCATTTGAATGCCCTTAAAGTTATCAAGTTCACTACTGCTGCAGGCAGAGCATTCCATACCCTTACTACCCTCTGAGTAAAGAACCTACCTCTGACATCCTTCCTATATTTATCACCCCTTAATTTAAAGCTATGTCCCCTCATGTTAGCCATCACCATCCGAGGAAAAAGGCTCTCACTATCCACCCTATATAACCCTCTGATCATCTTGTATGCCTCAGTTAGGTCACCTCTTAACCTTCTTCTCTCTAACGAAAACAACCTCAAATCCCTCAACCTTTCCTCATAAGACATTCCCATTATACCAGGCAACATCCTGGTAAACCTCCTCTGCACCCTTTCCAATGATTCCACATCTTTCTTACCCGGCAAATATTTCATTACTGGTTAATTTAAAAAAATGCTTAATCTTCCATGTATTAATAGAACTGTCATCAACTTCAAATGGTGAAACAAACTAAATATTTGCACTTAACTGAAAATATAAAAGTAACATTAAAAAGCACAACCTTCCATGTCTGCTGGTTCTGCAACATGTGTCCCGGGATACAGTAATTTGGTTAGAATTTGCAGACCATGCTGACTTGAACTATAGCCATTCTTTGATTGGACACAGAGGGAGCGCCTGGCTGTCACAGTCAATGTGGTGAGTAATCATCACACACACCTCACTTCACTCACCCTTGCTCTACACGCAAATCATTTCAAATTGCACCAGTGCGAACAAAGCGATGTGGATGGAAACCAGGAGAATCTGGCAATGCTGTGCCTGGGCAACAAAATGTCTCAGAACCTTAATGGGTATAGTTTCATGGGTGGCAAGTCACCCAGGAATGTCATATATCCATAATCTGGGCACATGCTCAGGGTCCAGAACTCCCCATGGAAATTCACCTCCAAGGCAGGTAACAGTCGCACCACTCAAACGTCAGGCAATGAGTTTTCCCAATAAGAGAGTTCCTATCTTCCTCTTGATATTCAATGACATTTGCATCACTGTTCCATGCCATTAACGCTTTTGGGGAGGGAATTGGCACTGCCACACACTCAATTCAACTCGGTCACACAAATGCTGTGACATTGGAATAAGTTAGAAATTGTGTGTTTTCCACCAGAAATGCTCATTTCCTGACTTCACAAATCCTGTCCCCGCACACAGCACAGGCAGGAGCGTGCTGTCAGTTTTGTGTTTTTATTCGGCAGGTACAGGGAACAAGCAGTGTCGGGAACACGTCAGGGTGAATCTGACTAGCACTCAGCAGGACTGGTGGAAGCAGTGGTCAGAGGATGGAGAATTGTCACCATATGTCTGTATGAGTGCAGCTCCAGCAACACTCAGGAGGTTCAACACCATCCAGGGCAAAGCAGTCATCAGCCATCCCATCCCTCCAGTTCATTGTTACTGTTGTACGTACCGTTAAAGGATGGCAACCAGCCCCTGGCAGTGAAGATAAGGGACAGCTCGGTGTGGAGACAGAACTGGGGTGGGGGTTGTTGCCAGTGCTGTGGGAGTGGGTGTCATCAGAGCTTTCCAGGTTGCCTCAGGAGAGGGAGCAGAGCAAGTACCACACATCTTAGATGTTGCAGATATGGGAGAAACAGCATTCCCGGAGACAGGACACACCTCCCAGATACAGGAAAATCCCTTAAAATACGGACTGGTTGGTCACTCTTTCAATGTACCAACTCAACAAAGCACGCTCAAAAGCAGCTGCCAGGCTGACAGACTAGACATTCATTGAGCAAGAACAGTAAAGGCAGTGCCAGATTCCTCCCCTTAAAGCAATATGACTTTTTTCAATAGAAGGATGAAAAATGGAATCAGTCATAACACAATTAAGTGTCTGTTGAGCTAATTGCTGGATTCCTAAAAGGCCTCACTGTTTTGCATTTTTATTTGGAGGGTACAAGGAACAGGCAGTGTCGGGAGCACGTCAGGGTGAATCTGACCAGCACTCGGCAGGACTGGTGGGGGCAGTGGTCAGAGGATGGAGAGTTAAGCTCAGCTGCTCAGCCAGCGGCACGGAGCTACCGTCACTCCTTCCGACTGATTTTCATCTCCCAGCAGGGAGAGAGGTAGGAACCCTGAGCGGGGCAACAGGCTGCTGGCTTCGTATAAGCATCAGGGGTTGCGGAGGAAGCAAACGTCTGTCAGCTGAGGAACTGGAGTTGGGAACAGGCTCGGCTGACAGTGCCCTGAGTAAGAGAAGGAGCCTCAGTTGAGTCATCCCCCTGACCAGGAGCAAAGTGAAGGGTTGCAAAAGGGGAGATGACACCATCCAAGATATTGGACGAACCACTCAAACATCAGTTAACTTCAGATGAGGGAGCACCAGAACCATGGGGTGTTTGCCTCCCTACATGCTTGGTGTCCCTATATTGGTCCCTATATGGGAATCTTCCACAACAGGCATAGCCTAAGGTCATGGTTATGTCATAAAGACATTAAGACGGCGGCGCGGGCTCGTTGGGCCGAAGGGCCTGTTTCCCGTGCTGTGTTGTTCTTTGTTCTTTGTTGCCATAATCTCTACATGGAAGACGCATGGGAACATCACCACCTGAGCGATCTAATTATATTAGGGATTGTGGGTTTTAACAAAAAGTAAAAGATGTGCTTTGCATGCGTAGATTCAAAATAACAATAAAAATAACAGGGTTTATTGTGGGAGCTGTTGCCTGTGCAGAGCATAACATGAAACTAAAACAGGAACCTGTGAAACACCCCAACAACATCAAATCATTAAATAGCTTCTTTACAGCATTTGTGCAACCACTTAAATATGTAGCCCCCTCATAGTGACACATCATGCTGACTTGGAAATATATCACAGAACCTTCACTGTCCCTGGGTAGGAATGCTGGAACTGCCTCTCTAAAGCACTGTGGGTGGACTTATACCTGGTGGATTGCAACAATCCAAAAAGGCTACTCACCACCACCTTCTCAAGAGCAATTATGGATGGGCAATAAATGCTGGACTGGTCAACAACGCCCACACTGTGTGTTTTTTAAATACCAGATTTCAGGCTTATGTCCTGAAAGTATGTGAAGATTAATTATCGCCTGCATGATAATTCAGATTCCTTCATTTGCTGCTTCACAATAAACAAAGGGGTCAGATTTGTGTTATTAAGAATTATTGAGACAGTTTTTAAACAAGTTAGAACATTCTGGAGATGGTTAGGTAACCTAATCGAAGGCTAGTAGAGAATAAATCTGTCTCAGAATTCAAGCAGCTTCAAAACACATTGAGTAATGAAGTTTCTTCTCTATTCCCTACTCAATGAGACAGTTGATGGCAGTTTATTGAAGCAGAAACTGAATTGTCTTTAACAATGACATGTTTAACGCATGTTCACCACGTTGCAGTTGCTGAATAAGCAACATGCTCCATTCCTGTTGTACAGAGGTTGAAAATCATCAGCCATGCACCACTACTGATCTCTGTTCCTGAATCTGCTAGTCTCCTTATGGTCAGTGCAAGATTAACTACTTTAAAAGGGACATTACTGAACTGGAATAGCACAGCTTGGTCCACACTGGAGTGCGGGACAGGGGTAGGATGGTACAGCATTATACGTGTGTAGCTGTCCCAAAACAGGCTTCTTTACAAGACATTCTTTACAAGAATGTAAAACACAACACTGGTAATTCTGGGGAATTGCAAACCATGACCCCTAGCCTGAATACTCCTAGTGAACCTCACACGCCCTCCATCAACCATTAAGTTGGTTCAACAGAGTAATTATGGCCTCTCTTTGTAAAGAGGCATAACTTTAACCTTAAGACATAAGATGTAGGAGCAGAAGTAGGCCATTCAACCCATCAAGTCTGCTGTGGGATCATGACTAATCTGATATGATAATCCTCAACTCCACTTGAGCCCCATCCCCTTCGATTCCCTTACTGATGAAAAATCTGTTTATCTCAGCCTTGGATGTACTTAACGATCTAGGCTCTATAGCCCTCTGCGGTAAAGAATTCTACAGATTCACCACCTCTGAGAGAAGAAATTCCTTCTCGTCTGATTTCAATGGGTGATCCCATCCTCTGAAATCAAGCCCTCTGGGCTTAGACTCTTCCTTAAGGAGAAACAACTGATAGTTCCCAATCTAAAGGATTATTAGTGATGTTATCCTACCATAAAGGGATATTAGTAAAAGGATTTTATGATGGTGTCCATGCTAAAGAGGCATTGAGAGTGCCTGTCACTCTCTAAAGGGGTACAAATGATGGCCCCATGTTTTGAAGGTGGATTAATGAATGTCCCCGTTCTTAAGTGGTATTACTGATATTGGGCAAAACTTCTTTCCCTCTTCGATCATGCCACTCGCTAACGATGAAATCTTATGGTCCCTCCATAGTCAACGGGATTTCCCATTGAATGCTCCCCTCTCTGCCGGGAAACACACAGCAGAGGTGGGCCATCAGCGGGATAGTAAAATCTCTCCAGCGTGTAGAGCAGCAAGATTTAGCCAAATGTACAATCTTTCCAGAGAGGTTAATAGTGGTCCCTACTCTAAATTGAGAGCAATGCCCACTTTAAGAGGTTATGATGAAGCTGATCGATCATCAAGTTGTTTACATTTTCAAATCAGGCTCTATCATTCCCGCCATTATTCACAAGTTTGTTTGAGTGAATGTCGCTTTGCAGAGTGACTGCCACAAGCTTACCTCTCTAATTTTTGTTTAAGAAAGGGTTGTTTTGTGACTTGTTTCAGGATTTTGGCGGAAGGAGCTCTCTGAGGTGTGATTTCAGAGACAATCTAATTCAAAAAGGTTGCCAGGAGAATTCGACCGAGTTTCCTCAGGGTTCCATCCGATTTGACAAGAACATTCCCCTCAGTGAGAAAGGGTCAGAAGACAAACCGGAGGACATTGTGCAATTCTCTCCTCAGAATGTAACCATCAACTTGCGCCGAGGTATGGAACACGAGGCCTGTGCCTCTACTCTCATGGGCGACTAATCTCACCTCTCCACCCTGGGGGTAGGGAGGGGATATGTTATCACTCTCTCTTCCCATGTGCCCTCCAACAACACCTCACCCTCGCCTAGAACCTGGTCTTCCCTCCACAGCTTTCCACCAACAAACAACCATAGAATTCCCCATAGCAGTTTGGAAACTATCTCGAAGGTAATCTCGAACCGGGGTGCTGCTCATTCATCAGGTGAGCCACTCACCTGACTACGGAGCGACGCTCCGAAAGCTCATGATCCCACATAAACCCGTTGGACTTTAACCTGGTGTCGTGTGACCTCTTGCTGTGCCCACCCCAGTCCAACGCCGCCATCTCCGCTTCGTTATTGAATTAGCCATTGATAAATCGAGCTGCGTCCCCCACACTAAAGTGGAAGCCTCAATCTTGGCTTCTTCTCTAAGCAACAGCAATGCAGACGGGAGTTCCTCTCAGCGGTCAGGTGGCCATTCCGTTGTCCGGAAGTTAAAGGAAGAGCTTCTACTAAATACCGAAGTGGGGGTTGGGGGGGTGTTCTGTCCCATCCCGTCCCACCTGCCATGGGTATTATAGCAGGAGGGGTAGGGGAGTGGGGGGAGGGGTGCAGACCATGCAAAGGTCCATTGGCCTTGGCTTGGATTTTCCAGTTTTGAGGTGAGAAAATCCCACCCCATGCTTTTCAGTACCTCAGAGCATTCCGAGACTCGAAACAACCGATGGAATACCGTCAAATTTGCAACTGTACAGGGTGCTGGTGAGGCCGCAGCTGGAGTACTGTGTGCAGTTTTGGTCGCTGCATTTGCGGAAGGATATATTGGCCTTGGAAGGAGTGCAGAGAAGGTTCACTAGGCTGATACCGGAGATGAGGGGGTTAGCTTATGAGGAGAGATTGAATAGACTGGGTCTGTACTCATTGGAGTTTAGAAGGTTGAGGGGGGAACTTATAGAGACATATAAATAATGAAGGGGATGGATAGGGTAGAGGTAGAGAGATTCTTCCCGCTTAGAAAGGTTAGAAGATCTAGAGGGCACAGCCTCAAAATAAGGGCGGGGGGGTGCAGTTTAGATCAGAGTTAAGAAGGAACTTCTTCACTCAAAGGTGGTGAATCTCTGGAATTCTCTGCCCATTGAAGTGGTGGAGGCTCCCTCGCTGAATATATTTAAGTCACGGGTAGATAGATTTCTGTCAGACAGGGGAATTAAGGGTTATGGGGAAAGTGGAACTGATCCACTTCAGATCAGCCATGATCTTATTGAATGGTGGGGCAGGCTCGTGGGGCTAGATGGCCTACTCCTGCTCCTATTTCTTATGTTCAAATGTAAAAAATATAATAGTTAATTTGCAAGCGCATGAAATAGAGGCAGAAGTGGCCCTCGGGCCTGCCCCACCAGTCAACCAGGATCATGGTTAATCTGTTTCAAATTTCACATTCTCATCTACCCCTGAAAATCTCTGATTCCTTTGCCCAAGCAGAATCTATCTATCTCCATCGTAAAAATATCCAATGACCCTGCCTTCACTACCTGCTGAGACAGAGGGTTCCAAGGTCGCACAACTCACAGGAAAAAATTCTCCTCCTCCTTCCGGTTCCAAAAGGACGACCCCTAATTTTAAAACAATGCCCCCTCGTTCTGAACTCACCCTCGAGAGGAAACATTCCTTCCGCCCTTGCCAATACCGTGCAGGATCTTATAGATTTCAACCAAGTCACTTCTCACTCTTCTAAACGCCAGTAAAAATAAGTCCAGCCTGCCGAACATCCCCTCATAAGACAATGTGCCCATTCCAGGTAAATTGTCCTACACTGCAAGATCCCACAATCAACAATGAGCTTTATGAACAGGGGATAGAGTGCAAGAGCAATGAAGCTCTGGGAGTGTACAACATAGAAATGTACAACACAAGAACAGACCCACAATGTTGTGCCAAACATGATACCAAATAAAATGAGGTTCTCCTCTGATAGGTTTCCTCCCACAGTCCAAAGATGTGCGGGTTAGGTTGATTGGCCATGCTAAAATTGTCCCTTAGTCTCCTGAGATGTGTAAATTAGAGGGATTAGTCAGTAAAATATGGGATATGGGGGTAGGGCCTGGGATATGTGGATAGGGCCTGGATGGGATTGTGGTCTGTGCGTCAGACTCAACGGGCTGAGTGGCCTCTTTCTGCACTGTAGGGTTCTATGATTCTATCAAATTAAACAAATTTATTCTGCCTGCCCTTGGTCCATATCCATCAATTTCTTGCACATTCATTATCTAAAAGCCCCCTAAACACCCCCATCTAAACTCCACCATCATCCCTGGCAATGAGTTCCAGACATTTTGCACTCTCTGTGTAAAAACATGCCCCTCACATCTCCTTTAAACTTTCCTGGTCTCACCTTAAGTGTGTGCCCAATGGTATTACATATTTCAACTCTGGGAAAGATTCTGACTCTCAATCCTATCTATGGATTATATATGGATTCTGACTCTCAATCCTATCTATGGATTATATATGGATTCTGACTCTCAATCCTATCTATGGATTATATATGGATTCTGACTCTCAATCCTATCTATGGATTATATATGGATTCTGACTCTCAATCCTATCTTCTCATAATTTTATAAACTTCTTTCAGGTCTTTCTTAGCCTTCACCACTCCAGAAAAAAACAATCCTAGTTCGTATAATCCCTTCAGTGCAGAAGGAGGCCATTTGGTGCATCGAGTCTGCACTGACCACAACCCTGACCAGACCCTAACCCCACATTATTAATCCCCTGACACTATATTTAACTTAGCATGGCCAATCATCCTAATCAGCACACCTTTGGACTGTGGGAAGAAACCACAACACCAGAAGGAAAACCACGCAGACATGGGGAGAATGTGCAAACTCCACACAGACAGTGACCCGAGGCAGAATTGAACCCGGGTCCATGGTGTGTGAGGCAGCAGTGCTAACCACTGTGCCACCATATCCAGCCAGTCCTTATAGCTCATACCTTCTCTCCTGTGTACAATGGCACAGTGGTTAGCACTGCTGCCTCACAGCTCCAGGGACCCAGGTTCGATTCCCAGCTTGAGTCACTGTCTGTATAGAGGTTGCATGTTCCCCTCGCGTCTGCGTGGATGTCCTTTGGATGCTGCAATTTCTTCCCACAGTCCAAAGATGTGCAGGTTAAGTGCTTTGGCCATGTTAAGTTGCCCCTGGTGTCAGGGAGGCTAGCTAGCAAAAATTCTTGTGTCAGGGGGAGAGGGCCTGGATGGAATTGTGGTTGGTAACGACCCAATGGGCTAAATGGCCTCCTCCTGCACTGTAAGATTCTATGATTCCTTATGGTTCGTCCCCATTCAAACGATCTTCCCTCAACTTAAATATTCTGGGCATCGCAGTTTAGGAATTATGCGCAGTTGTTAGAGAGAGAGTGCAGTAAAGATTCACAAAAATGGGATGAGAAACTTCAGTTATGTGGATAGATTGGAGAAGCTGGGACTGTTCTCCTTGGGGAAGAGTAGATTAGGGGTAGATTTGATAAGAGTGTTCAAAGTCATGAGGTGTCTAGGCAGAGAGAATCTGTTCCCATTAGTGGGAAGAGCTGAAAAGAAGAGGGCACAGATTTAAGGTAAATCTGTGCAAAGTAAGCAACGGCAGCATGTTTTTATACAGCAAGTGGGTAGGATCTGGAATGCCTCAGAGTGTGGCGGAGGCAGAGTTAGTTGAGGGTGTGTGGAGGGAATTGGACCAGTGACAGAGGAAAGAACGTTCACAGAGCAATGGGATCAGCACAGAAGACTGACACCTGGAGTTATCTCTTCCTGTGAAGGCAAGAACTAGGAGCAGAAGGAAGTTACTTGGCCCCACGTGCTAGCTACGTCATTCAATAAGATCATGGCCGATTTTGACTTTGACTCTGCTGCAAGTACTCACTGAACAGATATTAGGATGAGTTGGACTTTGACCAATGAAAATTCACAGAGCAGTTCAGATAAACAGATTAATATTTCAAGCTTAACCGTCCATTAGAATGAAAAGCAGAAAGATAAACAAGTGTTTTGGAATGAAACAAAGACGGGGAGAAGACAAAGTACTGAATCTAATCAAGGGGAGCAAGTTCACTATTATTAAGTCGTTTGTAGATCAGTGTGCAACAGGAATGGACCACAGACATGTCCGTAAAGTCTGCTCACATAACAAGTATGAGGCCAATCAGTCTCTCGAGCCTGCGTCATTCTGTAAAATCATGGATGATTGACTTGTAGCCTTAACTTCATTTTCCTGTCTAACCCCAATAATCCTGGATTCCTTACAGATTAAAATCTATTCAATTCATTCAGCCTAGAGTATATTCAATAATCTGCAGCCTTTTTCTGTGGAAGAGACTAATGACTCTGTGAGAGAACAAGAAACTCCATTCCAGTTGTAAATGGCGGACTCCTACTTTTTAAATTATGTCCCCTAGTTCCGGACCCTCTGCATTTAATGAAACATCCTCTCAGCCTCCACCCTGTCAAGTCCCCTCAGAACCTTATAACTCACAATAAGATCACCTCTCATTTTTCGAAATTCCAATGCACTTAGGCCCAACCGGTTCAAACTTGCCTCATAAGACAAGGCTAGGGGAGACATACTAAAGGCTCCAGAGGGGCAAGTTTTTTTATTCAGAGAGTGGTGAGTGTCTGGAACACCAGTAGTAGGGGCGGGGACGGTGTTTCCTGTATGACAGTGTTTGCTGGGATATGTTTGCCAGGGTACAGCGTTTTCTGGGATACGGTGTTTGCTGGAGTACAGTGTTTGCCAGGATACAGTGTTTTTGACCTAGACTGAAGGGGTTAGTGTATCTCTGTAAACTAGGGCTAAGATGGGTGCTGGATTGGAAATGATTAAGCGCTGCTGAGGAAGCGATGGTCTGTACGTTCAGTTGAAAAGTATCTGATTTCCTTTTTTCAAGATCAAAATTCTATCAGTTGTCCATCATCGAGGTGTTTAAAGCTAAATTATAAAAGTCTGTGGAGAGCAGCTCAGTTGTTTTGACGATATTTTCTCCTTTATAGTTCAGTTCATAACAAACAATAATACGACCCTTTTATAGATACCTTGACCTAAATAGAAACGTCCTTAGTAATCTTCCACTGGAAGGAAATTGCTCACTGGCATTTACTTTATCTCTATATTCAAGTTGCTGCTTGAAAATGAGCAAATCCACATGGCTGTTACACTGAGGGCACGTTTCCTCCAACATGTAGCTCCCTGACTCATTGTGAGTAAGATGGAACTTCAAACCAAGTGAGAAAATTCATTTATATCTTCACTGCCTGCCCCTCATTCTGAGAGAGAATCAGCTCTGTCTCTGCTCAGATTTCATGTGGAGATGCTGGTGTTGGACTGGGGTAAACACAGTAAGAAATTTCACAACACCAGGTTAAAGTCCAACAAGTTATTTGATAGTTAACCCACTAGCTTTCAGGGTTTGGCCCTTGGTCAGATTTCTCAGATATATTTGATATTTATCACCAAACTGCAGTAATTATTAATATTACATTTGCAACCAGTCATTAGTGGAATCCTGCAGATATTCATGATATACAAAAACCTATTTTGCATTTGCATGGGAGGTGTTAGGGGAGATGAGGAGCTGGTGGTATTATCACTGGGCTATTAATCCAGAATCTCAGCTAATGTTCTGGGGACCAGGTTCGAATCCCGCCACACCAGATGATGAAATCTGAATTCAATAAAAAAGAATCTGGAATTAAGAATCAACTGATGGAATTATTGTCAATTGTCGGAAAAACCCTATCTGATTCACCAATGCCTTTTGGGGAAGGAAATCTGCCGTCCTTATCTGGTCTGGCCTCTGTGTAATTCCAGAGGCACAGCAATGTAATTGACTCTCAACTGCCTTCCAGAGAGATGGGCAATAAATGCTGGCCAGCTAGCAACACCCAAGTTCCATGAATTTAAAAAAAAATTGCTTTCATAACCTTGGGATGCAAAGGAGTACTTGTGAAGTTTAATCACAGTTCTACTAAGTTGGATAAGTGGTAACCAATTAGTGAACTCCATATTGAATGGATCCCTACAGTGCAGAAAGAGGCCATTCAGCCCATCATGAATGCACCAACTTTCTGAAAGAGCATATTACCCTGGCTCACCCTCTCTGCCCTGTCCCCATAAAGTCATGATGTAGAGATGCCGGCGTTGGACTGGGGTAAACACAGTGAGGTCTGACAACACCAGTTTTAAATCCAACCAATTTATTTGATAATAAACTCACAAGCTTTTGGCTTTATGGCCTTCGTCAGGCGAATGAAGTGTTCTGGTCTGCAATAGCACACATATCAGCCACATATCAGCATACATATCAGGCTGATGTGTGTGCTATTGCAGACCAGAACATCTCATTCGCCCGACGAAGGCCATAAAGCCAAAAGCTTGCGAGTTTACTATCAAATAAATTGGTTGGATTTAAAACTGGTGTTGTCAGACCTGTAACTGTGCTGTCCCCATAAACCAGCGCATTTACCATGGCTAACCTAACCTACACACCTTTGGACACTAAGGGACAATTTAGTATGGCTGATCCACCTAACCTATCTTTGGACTGTTGGGGGGGAACCGGAGGAAACCCATGCAGACATGGGAAGAATGTACAGACTCCACACAGACAGTAACTCAAGGCCAAAACTCCACAAAGACAGTACCTCAAAGCTGTTGGTGCTGTGAGGCTGCAGTGCTAACCGCTGTGTTGCCCTATGTGTGAGATAAATAACCATAATTCAGTCAGTGTGTTGGATAAAACTCTACACAATGTCTGCCTGTCCTTAGGTCCGTGGACTGTGGCATCTGAGAGAAAACGGTGCGCGATTTAATTTGCAAGCTAGGAGTAATGCTTAAAATAACTGACCAAGAAATCAGATGTTTTTGACGCTGATACGTATGCAGGAGCTGCCCTTGGCCTGCTGATTCTTAATGTTGTATGTACACCTTTGTAACACCCCGCAGGTGAGTCCATATCATTCATAGTACAGGCGCGGCAGGTAGAAGACTATCCCGTGGATATCTACTACCTGATGGACCTCTCTTTTTCGATGGAAGACGATTTGAAAACCATCGAGAAACTGGGCACAGAGGTGGCCAACGAAATGAGGAAACTGACCAGCAACCTGCGACTGGGCTTTGGAGCTTTCGTGGACAAGCCCCTCTCTCCGTACATATACATGACAACGGAAGACGAGATCAAAAACCCCTGTATTAGGTAAGGGAGGAGAGATTTGCATACGTCTAGACAGATCGGCTGGTTTCTCGATTGCTGGATAGCACAGCGACCCTCCACTGTTGACCCCAACGCCCCAATCGCTGGCCTCCCTGATGTCTCCGGACCAGCCCCTCCTCCAACCTGGCCTGCTTCTGTCTCCCCACTCACACCCTCCCTCCCCCTTCCCTCCTTGCAGGACTCCCAACCCCGCATCCCTCCCTCCTACTCTCCCGGCAGGCTGACCGTCACCCCCACCCACCCATCCCACTCCGATGGCCAACCCCAACCATTCCCTCCCTCTGTAACTGATCCAAAGTACTGAGTGACAGCAGGACCCCGTCCCCTGATTGATCTCCCCTCCTTGTAGCTCCCACCCAGCTCTGGACCGGACCCCCTGGGGCATTGCCACTTTGCCCCTTGGGCAGTGACAGGGGAAACCAGGCTGGCACTGCCAGGCTGGCAATGCCCATTGGGTAGCCCACCTTACCCCTGATCTCCGGGAAGGTCTCCAAGGCTCCCCCTGCCACCATCCTTTACTCCAGCAAGGTCAGGCCACTCCCATTAAGTGGAGTGAACCATTCCTAGGAGGGATGGAGAGGCAAGCGGGCCTAGGTACGTCAGTCCTGGCCAGCGAATGAAATGTAAATAGAAATTTAAATGCTTCAATCAGTACGGAGCTGATGTTGCCGGCAATCTGAGGCCTGGAGATGCGCTGAGGCACTATCAGGGAGCCACTAAACAGCCTTTGTGCTGGAACAGCCTAGCGGGCTGGGATAATCACCCACATGCTGTCCAAAAAGCCTTGAAAATCCATGCTCAATCGTAACTTTAAAATCAGAATGGACGGACGCTTAGTCAAGTTCTTGGGGCTTTGGGAAAGGAGCAAGGGGTGTGACACTAACTTCAAAGAGACACAATGGGACGAACAGCCTCCTTCTCTGCTGAAAGCTGCTAAAGTAGAAATCGCGATCCAAGACCAAAGGCTTATTGAGATTTTTGTGCATTTTTTTTTAAAAAAAGGATTTCCAGTTCGTGCGCACCCATGTTTGGATTCAAAAATGCTCTCAAACTGACAGCAGAAGTGGAGAAGTTTAATGAGGAAGTGATCAAACAGCAGGTCTCTCGAAACCGCGACACGCCGGAAGGAGGAATGGACGCCATACTTCAGAGTGCGGTGTGCAGTGTGAGTAGGGTTAGACGGGTCCCTTGAAGTGGATTATCGGAGAGAAGCACCTCTCCAGACAGAATGTTTCCATTCATAATCCTTCCATCAGCTCTGCCTTTCACCATCCCGTTTCCTGCTGAGTGTTGGAATTCCTAAATATTGTCAATCCCAATATTGGCATCCTGTTCTGTCACGTTACTGGTTATTTGGAATATTGCAGTCCGCTGGATACAATTTATCATTGAATCTCTACAGTGCGGAAGGAGGCCGTTCAGCCCATCAAGTCTGCGCCAACAGCAATCCCACCCAGGCCCTATCCCCGCAACCCCACACATTTACCCTGCTAATCCCCCCAAAATTAGGGTCAATTTAGCATGCCAATCAACCTAACCCACACAACTTTGGAGTGTGGGAGGAACCCACGCAGACATCAGGGGAATATGCAAACTCCGTACGGGCAGTGACCCAAGCCGGGAATTGAACCCGGATTGCTGGCATTGTGAGGCAGCAGTGCTAACCACTGTGCCGAGCCAATTTCTGTCTAATACCAATGAACTGCAATCAGGAATGTAAACCAAAGCTGATTTATTTTTAACTTTTGTATGCCCAAGCTCTGAGGCCAACAATAGTGACCAATCAGTCACGCCCAATTGAGGCGAGTCCGTTCAACTCCTGGAACTGAACCTGGGACTCCCTCAACCTGGAAGTGGGGGGATAGAGGGGTTTGGGGAGGGGGATGCGGGTTGGGAAGCCTGGATTTGTAAGCCTTTAATAGGCCCAAATCCCAGCATGGAATTTAAATTCAACTCATAACATTGAAATCTAGTCTCCACAACGATGACCGTGACAACTATTATCCATTGTTGTAAAAACCTTATCCAGTCCGACCTACAAGTGACTCCAGACCCACAGCTATGTGGCAGATTCCCAACTGCCCTCCAAGATAGCTTAGCAAGCCACTTCATTCACGGGATGAGCAATAAGCACTGCCCCAGCCAATGATGCCAATATCCCATAAAAGAATAGAGAAAAAAAATTTTTCACCCGATTTTCTCAGTATCTTTCTGAGGAAGCAAGGAGAAATCTCTTTAGGTTTCGTAAAGAATGACCCAGCTGCAGAAGGATAGGCAGTATATCTTAGAATCATAGAGCCATCATATAATCCCTACAGTACAGATGTAGGCCATTTGGCCCATTGAGCCTGCACCGACAATAATCCAACCCCAGGCCTTATTCCCGTAACCCCTCGATACTAAGAGGCAATTTAGCATGGCCAATCAACTTAACCCCGCACATCTTTCAGACTGTGGGAGGAAATCGGAGTACCCGGAGGAAACTATGCAAACATAGGGAAAATGTGCAGACTCTGCACAGACAGTGACCAAGCTGCGAATTGAACCCAGGTCCCTGGCGCTGTGAGGGAGCAGTGTTAATCACTCTGTCATCACGTTACCTTGTCAACAGAGCCACATTCTGCAATTGAGTTTTAAAATACAATCGATTGTCCGCCCAATGAAGTGGACAGGTCCTTCCGTCCCCAGAAATTGGGATTAAACTCAGTCTTGTTTGATGTCTTTGAGGGTTGGTGGAACCAGAAGGTGCCAGGGATTCTGTTCAGTTCTGAATATGGTTAATGACAGGGGGAGCTGGTTATTGGCAGTGCGAGGAGTGGAAGGGTTAACTGATATCGCCTGCCCCTTTCCACTTTGTCCGTGTTTGTCACACTAATCTAACTTAACCGATCCCTGGCTCAAGGAGGACCTGTGATGATGAAAAAAAACCAGGGGGAACGAAAATTAATCAAAGAGATTAATTTGATAAATCAAAAACAGGAACCGGCCGTTCAGCTCCTGGAGTCTATCTCCGCCGTGTTAGATCAAAGTTTATTTGTACGCCATCTCCATAACTTCAGTATAACTGAAAAAAAATCGAAGCGTTTTGCTTTGCACTCATCAGACTACTTTGCAAGAACAAGGACATGTTATTTGATAGAATTTTCTCCACCTATCTTTGGGAATACAGCTTATCTATCATCACACTGAAATTCATTAATCATGTTACTCATTTGTATGATAAGTAGATCGCTTTTTTGGCTTAAGAACACAAGAACTAGGAGCAAGAGTAGGCCATCTGGCCCCTCGAGCCTGCTCTGCCATTCAATGAGATCATGCTGATCTTTTTGTGGACTCAGCTCCACTTACCCGCTTGCTCACCATAACCCTTAATTCCTTTACTGTTCAAAGAATTATCTATTCTTGCCTTAAAAACCTTCAATGATGTAGCCTCAACTGCATCACTGGGCAGGGAATTCCACAGATTCGCAACCCTTTTTCCTCCCTTGAGAAGGAAAAAGTTCCTTCTCAACTCAGTTCTAAATCTGCTTCCCCTCATTTTGAGACCATGCCCCCTCGTTCTAGTTTCACCCACCAGTGGAAACAATTTCCCTGCTTCTATCTTATCTATTCCCTTCATAATCATATATGTTTCTATAAGATCTGCCCTCATTTTTTCTGAATTCCAATGAATGTAGTTCCAGTCTACTACTTGGTGGCAGCATCCTCTCAGTGACAAAAAAAAGAGTGACAGCCGTTTGTGATTCATTCCCCAGGGCATTGTTTTGACCAATCAGCGTCAAGTTACCTGCTTGAAATTTCAAACAATGCTTGGCAGTTAATTGTCAGTCACCATCAACTGGTTCCTTCTCCATTGCAACACCTCTCCCAATTAGAACTCATTTGCCAATCAATTCACATTCTCTTTTCATACAGTATAAGTTGCTGTTTTCCCCTTTAGCTGGTGTTCTTGCAAAGTGCCCTGATGAGTGGAAGACAAAAAGCTTTGACGTGCCTCTTCTTTTCAGAACACTAAATTCTGCACTACCAAATGACTTAGCTCCATCACCCTCCTTTGGCTCTTATTCTCAACAATCCCAAACAACCGAAACCTATCAGTTTCTTAATTATTTGAAATAGAGTAGATTGGATCAATGACGTTGAAACTGAATCCATTCTTATTACACAGAATCCAGGAGGAACACAGTGATATATGTTCGACTTGGTATATTCTTTTCGGAATGTTTGTGACAATTCATTGTTTACAGGGAAGGTGGGGGGCAGAAGTCGCCCTTTGAATTGTTCTAATGAACCCTTTATTCATTTCAGGATAAAATTGGTTGGCGTAAGGAGGCCACACACATGTTGGTCTTTGTCAGTGATGCCACCTCACACTTAGCACTGGATGGGAGGCTGGCTGGCATCACTCGCCCCAATGATGGAGAATGTCACATGGGACTGGACAACGAGTACAACGCCTCCACTACCTTGGTACGTTGATGAAGGAACATCGTTCTACCAAGATGAGAGCTTGGGATGAGAAGAGGTCACTGGCTAGTCCGGAATTTTCTCATAACTTAGTTGAAGGGTCAATTATGAGGGGAATCAAGTTGAACGTGAGGGTTGGGAGGTTTAGGAAAATGGTTTTTTCCAGAGGGCAGTGACAGTCTGGAATGTGCTGCCTGGGTGGGTGGTGGAGGCAGGATGCCTCACATCCTTTAAAAAATACTTGATAAGGTTATGGGCCAAATGCTGGCGAGTAGGATTAGGTGGGCAGGTAAGGACCTTCCAAGCATTGGTGCAGACTCAATGGGCTGAAGGGCCTCTTCTGCACTGCAGTGTTCTGTGATCCCATCATCAACTCCAGCCATTCCATCACCTGAGTGAACATTCTGAACAAATATATCTTGATCACATATATTCATAAAACATAGGAGCAGAATTAAACTATTTGGCCCATTGATTCTGCTTTGCCATTCGATCATGGCTGATATGCTATTTATCCCCATTTCCCTGCCTTTTCCCTATAACCCTTCAACCCATTGCCAATTAAAAATCTGTCTAACTCCTCCTTAAATTTACTCACTGTTACAACATCCACTCTACTTTGGGGTAGTGAATTCCACAGATTCACAACCCTTGGGGAGAAGTAGTTTCTCCTCAACCCTGTTTTAGATTTGCTACCCCTTATCCTAAGACTGACCTCTCATTCTAGAATGCCCCACAAGAGGAAGCATCTGCTCCATGCCTACTTTATCCATATCTTTTATTCATATCTTCTGTCATCTTCTACACCTCAATTTGATTTCCCTCAGCAATGGATAATTCCAGTGTGTTCAAACTCAATTCCAAAGAGTATTCATCCCTTAGTCCACTAATCCCCCAATCTGTACCCACTTCCACCACACCACCGCCCCCTCCCCACAATCCATCACTCCCTCTCAAACAATTCCCAGAAGAGTTCCAGAAAGCTTATCCATTTTTTAAACATATTCATGTTTACTTTTAACAATACCAAAGGACATTTGACTTCTGCCCTAAGGGCAACAAACCTCTCCAAAAGAGCACCTGAACTTCCTCAAAGGTACTCATGGACTTATTCAGAAGGGTATCTTTCTAAAAAGTGTGAAGCAAGGCGGGTTTGGACAGCTCACTGGATCTGACTGAAAGCAGCTAAACCTTAACATTATGCAGTTGTCCACATGAACAAAATAGAACATCCTAATTTCCTTCCTTACCCACACTTTCCAACCAGCCTGAAAGTGTTGGGTCCAGATTCTGAGGCTGGACTTCTTGAATTGGGCCATTTTGACTCTGATGGGCTCCCACCTTTACAAAAGTTGGAAGCATTCAGAATCAATATTGCCCCCTCCTCTTTTGACATGTTTTATATTTCAGGATTACCCGTCACTGGCAATGGTGAGCGAGAAACTAACGGAAAATAACATCTTCCTGTTCTTCGCAGTAACTGACCTGGTCACTGGCGTGTACAAGGTAAGCTTCAGAAAAGTGAAAAACATTGGACAAGTGAGAACAGACATACTGAGAGGCCCAAATCTCACCATTGCTGATCACGTGACCAATTCCGTTAATAGAGTCACAATTTCCTTTTCTGTCACAGGAAGAAAAGATTAGATTAGGTGTCCACTGAGCTCAAATGATCTAGTCTGACTCAGTTCAGTTTGTGTTTTTTTTATTTATCGGTGTCGCTGGCTGGGCCAGCATTTCTTGCCCATCCCTAGTTGTTCGAGAGCAGTTGAGAGTCAACCATATTGCCATGGAGTCACGTGTAGGCCAGACCAGGTAAGGACGGCAGATTTCCTTCCCCTAAAGAAAGGTAGTGAACCAGATGGGTTTTTTCCAACGTGGTTTTATGGTTACCACCAGCCTCTTTATTCCAGATTTCTTTTTTTTAACTTGAGTTCAAATATCACCATCTGCCAGGGCGGGATTCGAACCTGATGCTCCCAGAACATTAGCTGAGTTTTTAGTCTGGTTAAAACACCACTAGGTCATCTCCTCCCCCATAATTGTGCAAAATCAGTGCACACCCAGGCATCTCCAATAAACAGGCTCACTCTCAGGCATCTCTGGTGTACAAATCATTCCCAGGCCTCTCCTGTATACTAGCCCAACCATAGGCATCTCCAATATACAGGCTCACTCTCAGGCCTCTCCAATGTACAGGCCGTTCTCAGGCCTCATCAGTGTACAGGCCCATTGCAAGCTTCACAAAGATACAGGCCCACTCCCAGACCTATTGAACGCACAAGCACACTCAGGATTCTCTATTGTACCAGCCCACTCCCAGGCCTCACCAACGCATAGGGCTCTCCAGTCTACCAAACTACCTTCAGTCCCACTAGACAGCAATCATAATGCCTACTCCCTAAAGTGTTAGCAATTTCTAGTATGCCCATATGTTGTGTAATTGGGCAGCCTGGAGGTGATTTGGAAAGTGTTTGAAGTGTTAGTGTGTTCATTTCCTGCCTCTGAGCATTTTCAGGATCTTCTATTTCTTCGATCAATTGAAATAATTTTCCAAGTTATTCTTCCTCCCTGTCCATCCCTGACCATGAGTGCCATCTTAGGAGATATAGGAGAATTTGATCTCCCAGAAGGGAAAACAATTTGGACCAGTATTCATATTCCCCAGTTTTACTGTATTTTTTTCCTTCTGTTCTATATTTTTGGTTAGGATCTTGCCCTTTCCCAATCTCCGTCAGTCCTGTTTCCCCTTCCCACTGAAAATCTTGCCCTCCTCCCTTTCTGCCAAACCAATGCTTTCAATTTCCTGGCCTCCTGACTTTGTTTATCCACCATTGGCAGCTACGCTTTTTCCTGTTAAATCCATAATCTCTGATATTCATGTCCTAAACCTCTCCACCTCTTATCCTCCTAAATTAAAATCTGCTTAAAACTCTCTTTGAACAAGCTCTTGGTCAGCTATCCTAACATCATCTTCAAGAAGGAGTTAGATATAGCTCTTGGGGTGAAGGGTATCAGAGGATATTGGGGGGGGGGGTGTGGTCAGGGACGGGATCAGGCTATTGAGTTGGATGATCAGCGATTATCGGATGGGAAATATATAATAAATGGCAGAACCCTTATGCATAGGCAGAGGAATCTGGGTGTTCAGGTACACAGATCACTGAAAGTGGCAATGCAGTTAGAGAAGGTAGTCAAGAAGGCATATGGCATGCTTGCTTTCATTGAGGCATGCTTGATGGGGCATTTGTTTTAAAAATTGCAGTCACATTGCAGGTTTATAGAACTTTAATTAGGCTACAATTCTGGTTGCCACACTGCCAGTAGGATGTGGAGGCTTCGGTGAGGGCACAGAATAGATTTATCAGGATGTTGCCTGGCAATGAGGAGAGGTTAGACAAACTTGTTCTCACAGGAACAGCGGAGGTTAAGTGGCAACTTGATGGAATTCTACAAGATTGAGGGGCGTGGACAGAGTGGATAGTCAGAATCTTTTTCCCGGGGTGGATTTACTAAGGGGCATAGGTTTAAGGAGATGTACAAGGCAAGTTTTTTTACACAGAGGATGGTGGGTTCCTGGAACTCACTGCTGGGAGAGAGAGTGGAAATGGATATAGTAGTGACTTTTAAGGAGTGTCTGTACAAATACATGAATAGGATGGGAATAGAGGGACATGGTCCCTGGAAGGATAGGAGGTTCACTTCAGATGGACAGCATGTTTAGTGCAGGCTTGGAATGCTGAAGGGCTTGTTTCTGTGCTGTAATTTTCTTTGTTCTTTGATCGTAATGAATGGCAGAGCAGGCTGGAAGGGCCCAATGGCCTCCTTCTGCTTCTATTTTCCATGATTCTGTGTTGACTCATGTCAGCTTTTTATTGGTTTGATATGCGTATGAAACATCTTAGGACATTTTAATACATTAAAGGCACTATATCAATGTAAGTTCCAATTTTTTCCTTTCCTGATCGGGTTGGGAATGTTAAAAGGCATGATCGGAAAATAAATATTCCTCACCACTCTTCCCAGGGTGTAAATTCAGGACGTGGTTGTCCCCTCCCCTGCATTTTTCATCATTGTATGTCAGTAACATAGAATTGTGGAGGTTTACAGCATGAAAACAGGCCTTTCAGCCCAATTTGTCCATGCCGCACAGTTGGGACCAAGCTAATCCCAATTGCTCGCATTTGGCCCATATCCCTCTATAACCATCTTACCCATGTAACTATCTAAATGCTTTTTAAAATACAATATTGTAACCACCTCTACTACTGCCTCTGGCACCTCTATACTGCCTCTGGCAGACACTCACCACCCTCTGAGTGAAAAAATTGCCCTCCTGGATCCTTTTATATCTCTCCCTCTCTCATTTATAATCTCTGCCTTTTAGTTTGAGAGTCATTATTGTGGTCACATACCAGGATAATTTCACCCAGCATCCTGCCCACCACCACCATCACCCCAACCTCCCCACCCAAACACACTCAATATAAATCCCACATCAATGGACTAATTCCTGAGAGTGTTAATGATTGCTCTGGTGTGTTAACCCCTCATACACAAACAGAGTGTTATAGAGCTGCAGAACGGTTGAGCGAGTGAACAAGTTTGAGGATCCTCTGGCAACAGGTGGTCATGGATCACCCACTGAGATTGGTGTTTGGGGACACCCAGCATTATAATTATTTACATATAAAACCATATAATCCCTATGATGCAGAAGGAGGACATTCAGCCCATCAAGTCCGCACCAACAACAATCCCACATGGAATATTAATCCTTGCGGTGCAAGCACAATGCTCAGCCTGCGAGTGCAGGTTAGGCTTAAATCAGTACTTGTGCCGAGAGTATTGGATGTAATTAAGTAGCTTAAGGTGCCACCACTCTGTCATGTGGTGTGGGTGGATATGGGTCAGGCATCAAACAAACTGAAGACTGGTCATCCAGACTTCCCGGAAGCTTCCTACATGACGTGGGTAATGCTGCACCCCCAAATATACTATCTGGATTACAAAAACTCTGAGGTCATGGTGGGGATGGGTGAATCAGAGGACACCCTGCCAGCTATCACAGAACAAAGAACAAAACAGCACGGGAAACAGGCCCTTCGGCCCAACGAGCCCGTGCCGCCACCCCGATGTTCCCACCTCTACCCGTGATCCCTGTCCATGTTTATAGATCTATGGATTAAAAACCAAATTTGAGACAATTTAGGGAGAATTTGTTTTGCCAATTAGCCTAAGAGCACATCTGTGGGATGTGGGAGGAAACCGGAGCACCCAGAGAAAACCCACGCAAGCACGGGGAGAATGCGCAAACTCCCACAGACACAGGCCCAAATCCATGTATCTGCACAGCACAGCGATAGTCACTGAGCTGTCGTGTTGCCCATCAAATGGTCCAGGTCAAGCTTACACTAACGACGTGAAGCACTAGGATACTCTCGAAAAAAAATCCAAGAGCAGCCTTCTCACGACCCATCGTGTGTATGTCCCTCATTAGACAACAAGGTGGACCAAAGCACTTGTAGGATAAAAGTAAGTACATCAATATCATCATCTATTTACACACTTCCCACTATCCTACCTTAAGCCCCTGCCTCTGCCTTTTTTTAAACAAAGCCCACACAATAGGTTAAATTTTAAAGTTTATTTATTAGTAGGCTTACATTGACACTGCAATGAAGTTACTGTGAAAATCTCCTAGCTGCCACACTCTGGCACCTGTTCAGGTGCACTGAGTGAGGATTTAGCATGGCTGTTGAACCTAACCAGCAGCTTTTTTTGGACTGTGGGAGGAAACCAGAGTGCCCAGAGGAAACCCATGCAGACACGGGGAGAACATGCAAATTCCACACAGACAGTGACCCAAGGCTGTGCCAGGAATTGGGACCCCTGGCACTGTGAGGCAGCAGTGCTAATCCTTCATGCCGTCCATCGGTATTGGGTCAAACGCCACTTTACCCACAAGAAATTGGACTGGGACAATTCTGCCCTCAGTAACTGCAACAAACCAGAGAAGTTGGACCTAAAAATACCCAGTCAATCTCCAATCTCTGCCATGTCATGGCAGTCACACAGATGAGTGAAGGTTCAGTCAGCCCCAGGGCTGATATTTAAAGGGTGAATTCTTATCCTTTTTATTCCTGAATGAAAATCCCTTGCCCTTGATTAGAAGGCTGATCATAGTTGTAGCATGGGAATCGTGGCAGGTGGGACAGAAACTTTGGCAGACCGTGCAAAGGCCTGTTGATCTGGGGTGGGAAATTTCTAGCCTTGGGACAAGCACAGCCAGAAAATCCCGCTGAGTGTCTGGCAGAAAGCTTGAATTCTCTTTTCCAAATGGCAAATAATCCTAGATCAGTTGGTGATGTTAAAACTGAGAGTTTTGTCAATCAGAAATATTAAGGGAGATTGGGCAAAAGCATCTAAAGGGTTTTAGGTCACAGATCAGCCAAGATCTCAATGGTAACATTTTGGAGTCTGGATGAACAGAAACACTAGTTCTATTCTGTCTCCACACATGCTGTCCGTGTCAAATGCTGCAATTTTCCAGCATTTTCTGTTTTTGTTGCCTTATTAAAATACGGATGTGTATAAGTTGTTAACTGGTGCATCTGTCTGCGTTGTACACTCACAAATCTGGGAAACTGTAGAGCTTTCTGAAGTTCTGAAATGTCTGTGAGTGTTGGCATTATTTCTAATGCAGGGCACTAACAATAACCTGGAAGGTCCATCTTGTTGGCCAACAAGGGGCATCACGCAGTGAGTCGTGTGAGGATTGCTCTTGGATGTTGCTTCGAGAGTTGCCTAGTGCTTCACATCATTAGTGTCTGCTTAAACTGGACCAATTGACGGGCAACATGACAGCTCAGTGACTATCACTATTTGCTGTGCAGTTACAGGGACCCAAATCGGATCCCCAGCTTGGATCAATGTCTGTGGGAGTTTGCACATTCTCCCCGTGCTTGCGTGGGTTTTCTCTGGGTGCTTCGGTTTCCTCCTACATCCCAAGAACATGCTTTTTAGGCTGATTGGTGTCGATAAATTGTCCCTGAATTGGATCTCCCTTAATCTGGCGCACATTTACACTCTCTTTATTGTGGAATCCACCAGAGGTCGACAAAAATGTCAGTGAAAGACTTGAATAGGACACTTACTGAGTGTTAAAATGGGCGGCGCGGGCTTGTAGGGCCGAAGGGCCTGTTTCCTGTGCTGTGTTGTTCTTTGAAAGGGGTCAGTATTAGAGGTTGACTTGAAATTGGTGAAGAGGTTGGGTTGACAGTGAAGTCGATTGACATAAAAAAACTACTTTCATTATCAACATGATATATTTAAGGTTTCAGATTATTGAAATTTTATGTTGTATTATCTTGCTTTCTCCACAGAATTATAGTGAAATGATTCCTGGCTCCAAAGTTGCAACTGTGTCTAAGGACTCCAGCAATGTCCGCGAACTCGTAGTGGATGCTTATCGGGTAAGTCTGAACAAAGTGCAGCAAAGTACTCGAAGGTCATCGTTCATATTGATGGCATCATTGTAAAGTTTATTAGTCACGAGTAGACTTACATTACCACTCTAGTGAAGTTACTGTGAAAATCTCTGAGTTGCCACACTCTGGCACGTGCTTGGGTACACTGAGTGAGAGTTTAGCATGGCCAGTCCACCTAACCAGCACGTCTTTCGCACTGTGGAAGGAAACCGGAGGAAACCCATGCAGATACGGGGAGGATTGCAAACTCCGCACAGACAGTGATCCAAGCCGTGATTCGAACCTAGCTCCTTGGACTTTGAAGCAGCAGTGCAAACCACTGTGCCACCGTGTTGCCCTGGATTTGAGGAGGTATGATTCTGACTCCAGTAACCATCCCTGCTCCCAGTTCTAGACCAGGCTTTGATTCTTTCTGCTAACCAGCTCCATTGCAAATGGCACACATTCTGGAAACGAGATTGGGAAATAGACACCCATGGAAATGGGAAAAGTGCATCTGTAGTGGTCGGATCTGGTATATGAAGATTAATGTGGGAGTGAGTACAGTACTGCCCACACAGTGATATAAGAAAGCATGTGAACCAGAGCTAGGGTTAGTCTACTGATGGACAGAGATGGGTGAAAACCAACACTGCAGTTGGCATCTGCCTACCTGTCTCCTGCACTGTAAATATATAGAGTTATGAGTTTTTAATAAAGATTTTCTCTTAATATACTCAACGCTATGAAGACTACTCCATGGTATTCTTCAGGGTGGCAGCGTTTGTCACCATAACCCTCATCTTCTCAAGAAGGCCGAGAAAAGAGCACTTTCAGTAGATTCTGTATTGAATCTATCTCACAACTACTGATGCTGAGGAAATTGACCAGGCAAACAAAAATAAAGAGAAAGCTCCAGAGACAGAAGAGCTTGGCAGCAGAAAGGTAGAAGTTTACTCGAGCAGAAGCACCAGTTTCGAGAAGTAGAACTTACATGGATGAAATAAAATCTTTAAATTCCTGGCCAGATGGTTCTGAGATATATGTTACCCACTCAGAGGCAGTAAGTGGAAGCAGCGCACTATTAAATCCAATCCGACATTCGGGGGAGTGGGGGGGGGGATTAGTTGGGGGGGGATGTAGTTGGGGGGGTGGATTTTCTTGTTGCCATCAAGATGAGGTTTCCCACAAGATCAAGATTGAACACTCTGAAGATATATAACCGTGCTTCTTGAGTGACAATCAGAGAATGACATTCTTCCTTTTGGAATGCAGATATCCTGGTAATAGAACAAAGAACAAAACAGCACGGGAAACAGGCCCTTTGGCCCAACGAGCCTGTGCCGCCACCCCGATGTTCCCATCTCTACCTGCGATCCCTGTCCATGTTTATAGATCTATGGATTAAAAACCAAATTTGAGACAATTTAGGGAGAATTTGTTTTGCCAATTAGCCTAACAGCACATCTTTGGGATGTGGGAGGAAACTGGAGCACCCGGAGAAAACCCACACAAGCACTGGGAGAATGCGCAAACTCCCACAGACACAGGCCCAAATCCATGTATCTGCACAGCACAGCGATAGTCACTGAGCTGTCGTGTTGCCCATCAAATGGTCCAGGTGAAGTGTACACTAACAACGTGAAGCACAAGGATACTCTCGAAAAAGGTCCAAGAGCAGTCCTCTCACGACCCATCACGTGTATGCCCCTTGTTAGACAACAAGGTGGACCAAAGCACCTGTAGGATAAAAACAAGTACATCAATATCATCATCTATTTACACACTTTCCAGGGACTCCCAAGGCTCATGATCCCTATTTTAAATCAGTTTTCTATACCCCTCCATTCCCATTCTGTTCATGTGCCCATCTAAGTATTTCTTAAATAACTCAAGAGTACCTGCCTCCACCACTTTACTTGGCAGCGCATTCCATACCCCCACCACCCTCTGTGTGAAAAAACTCCCTCTAGCATCCAATTATACCTTACCCCCCTCACCCTAAGCCCGTGACCCCTCGTGCTATTTGAGTCCATCCTAGGAAAAAGCTTAACCCTGTTGACTCTATCTATACCCCTCATAATCTTGTACACCTCTATTAGATCTCCTCTAAGTCTACATCTTTCTAAGGAAAACAGTCCCAATTTGCCTAACCTCTCCTCGTAACTCAGACCTTCCATACTAGGCAGCATCCTGGTAAACCTCCTCTGCACTCTCTCCAGAGTCTCCTTCCAGTAGTAAGGCGACCAGAACTGGATGCAGTATTCCAAATGAGGTCTAACCAATGTTTTATACAACTGCAACATTAAAGGCCAGCTCTTGTACTCTATACCCAATATAATCGGTCATTTAATTTTTTTTGTTTATTCATTCATGGGGATATGAGCTTTGCTGGCTGGCCAGCATTTATTGCCCATCCCTAGTTGCCCTCGAGAAGGTGGTGGTGAGCTGCCTTCTTGAATCGTTAAGAGTCCATGTGATGTGCGTTGACCCGCAATGCCGCCAGGAAGGGAATTCCAGGATTTTGATCCAGCGACTTTGAAGGAACGGCAATATATTTCCAAGTCAAGACGATGAGTGGATTGGAGGGGAAATTGCAGGTGGTGGTGTTCCCATAAATTTTAAATGAGATTCCGATGCCACTGTGAAAGTCTTGTCAACCAAAGAACCATGGCTTCAAAGTCTTTCAATTCAAACCATGTGCCCTCCACTGTATAGAGTGCAAGTCCAACTCCCTCTACAGCATGAGGTTTGAATCCTGAAATGTAGAGACAAACAAATCTTTGAGCTGATGTACGTCATCTGCAATTGGCCCTTCCTCCCACAGTCCAAAGATGTACAGGTTAGGCGGATTGCCTGTGCTAAAAGAGAATTGCCCCTTAGTGTCAGGGGGACTAGCTAGCGTAAATGTATGGGATTATGGGGATAAGGCCTGGGTAGGGATTGTGGTTGGTGCAGACCTGATGGGCTGAATGGCCTCCTTCTTTACTGTAGGATTCTATGACTAAGCTTTTAACAATAAGGTTAATGCACAAGGCTTATAACAATGCAAGACTTGATTCAAACCAAAGTAATTCTACGTCCTTGGAATAAAGACTTAAAGGGAGGTGTAGTAATAACGTCTGGCAAATAAAAGGTTAATGTGGGACTGAGTACACTAAGTCAACAGAGTGATGGAAGAAGCACAGGACCCAGAGCCAGTCTAGATATGGGTAAATACTTGGACTGAAGTCAGCTCTATAACTGTACCTCAGCTGCATATATGTTCATGGTTATGAATTGTTAATAAAGACTTGCTCAAAGTTACAGAGCCTGCCTCAAGGTGGTCCGAAGCAGCTTTCTTCATCACCAAGGACTGGAGGCTGGAATATGCTTCCCACCCCACCTCCACCCCGCTCAAGAAGGGGGAAGGAAATAAGCTGAAAGAAAATAGAGCAAAGGAAATATGTACCAGTAAATTATAAACTAAAGAACCATAAACCAGGAAACCATTACTCAGGGAACGTAGCCCAGGGACCCAAGTGAACAATAGATGAGGAAAAGATAGCCAGAAACAATAGCTGGCACACAATTAAGAACACAACTGGCCTTTTAACTAATCTCTATGTTGGGCTTCTTTCTTGTATTCAGCAAATCCGCTCTGAGATAGAGATGGAGGTTGTGAATCTGCCGGAGGAACTGTCAATATCCTTCGATGCTTTCTGCGGGAATGATGAATTCTTACCAGGACAGAGATCTTGCTCCGGGATAAATATTGGAGACACTGTGAGTAGAGCAAAAGCATCACATTGTACTGAACTGAACACCAGATTGTTAGCAAGGAACCCTGCCATGTTCACTCCCTCGTTCAATGCTGAAGGTGTTACGAGAGCGCTGGGTTTGAATCAGAAATATCGTATGCCACAGTGATGTTTACATTTCAAAAATCCACATCCTGAGAATTGTTGGGTGGTGCCATAGTTTTCATGGAATCGGTTTGCACCTTAGTATCTATGCTCTTTGGGATTAATATGGAGGGAGTGGTTCGTGATATTTTCGCCGGGCAAGATCTGGGTTCAAATCCCACCACGGCAGATGGTAAAATGTAAATTCCAGAAAACATTGTTGATTGTCCAAAAAACCCGCCTAACTCACTAATGTCCTTTAGGGGAAGGAAATTTGTGGTCTGACCTACATGTGACTCCAGATCCACAGCAATGTGGTTGACTCTTAGATGCCCTCTGAAATGGAGGGCATTTATATCATCGATCTGGGTGCAACCACACTAGGCACTGTAGTTGACTTGGGTACAATCAACATTAGACACCAAGAATACTTAACCTTCCAAGCTTTTATTTCTTGCTAGCAAGGAGAACACACATTCAGGCCAATGCATTGCAAGATGTTCTCCCAATTCGTACAGACAATTTAGTAGCTATTGTTAATTACAGCAAATGAGAAACAAGCAATTTTCTCATCTTTCATTTACATATATAGTCCACCAATCATAGCATAGCATTTTGCCTCATTTTATCCAATAGAAAACCATCTCCTTCACCAGCATAATATGTCAATATATCTTGTTTTCTGTTATTTGTCATGGTAACTTGTCTTTGTTTCATCCTGTGGCCAAGGCAGGGAATGCAGTATTTATGAAACTGACTCAAAGTTAGATTAGTCTCTTCCCTGAATACGCAACCGCTGACCTCAAATGAGACTTGTTTGATAATAAATTTTCTCCATTCTTGCTGACGGAATTGCCTTATTGCTGTTGTTGCAATGCAGGCCGCGTTCCTCCAAAAGCACTGAATTGGTGGGAAAACAGTCCTAAATCCCTGCTGTTCTCTCAGTTCAGCTTCTTGCCTGAATCTCCGCACTCTGGGCATTGCAGAGGGCCCAGTTGTGAATATCATTAAAAACCCATTTGGGTGCGGCCTATTCACACCAGTCTCTGACAGTTCTGGATTTCTGCGCAAGCGCAGCAGCCCTGATCTGTCAGTGTCCCGTTTTGCTGGCCAGTTTCCCCCCTCCCCCCTCCACAGCCCAATTGCACCCTCCAGCACAATTGCCGGGCCAGCCCTGAGCCCTGGCCCCATCCCGGAGTGCCCCGATGCACAGCCCCCAGCAGTGTTGATCCTCCCACTCCCCCATCACCACAGCAGAATTCCCCCCCCTCACCCTCCTGGAAAAAACACCCCCAGAAGACCAACTCCCCAGCCTACCCCAAACACTGCCCTCTCTCCTTCCCAAAGTGCCAAGTAAAGTGGTGGAGGCAGGTACTCTGGAGTTATTTAAGAAATACTTAGATGGGCACATGAACAGAATGGGAATGGAGGGGTATAGAAAACTGATTTAAAATAGGGATCATGACCCTTGGGAGTCCCTGGGAAGTGTGTAAATAGATGATGATATTGATGTACTTATTTTTATCCTACAGGTGCTTTGGTCCACCTTGTTGTCTAACAAGGGGCATACACGCGATGGGTCGTGAGAGGGCTGCTCTTGGATCTTTTTCGAGAGTATCCTACTGCTTCATGTCGTTAGTGTACGCTTGACCTGGACCATTTGATGGGCAACACGACAGCTCAGTGACTATCGCTGTGCTGTGCAGATATATGGATTTGGGCCAGTGTCTGTGGGAGTTTGCACATTCTCCCCGTGCTGGCGTGGGTTTTCTCCGGGAGATCCGGTTTCCTCCCACATCCCAAAGATGTGCTCTTAGGCTAATTGGCAAAACATTCTCCCTAAATTGTCTCAAATTTGGGTTTTAATCCATAAATCTATAAACATCGTCAAGGATCGCGGGTAGAGATGGGAACATTGGGGTGGCGGCGCGGGCTCGTTGGGCCGAAGGGCCTGTTTCCCGTGCTGTTTTGTTCTTTGTTCTTTGTTCAAACCGATCCTGTGTGCAGAGTGGCAGCGAAACCACCCTCCCCCACATCCCTAGGCTCTGTCCACAGTAGCCCTAACCCTCTTGGCACTGCCCAATGACCAGTGGGCAGTGTCAAGGTGCCCCCAGGCATAGGCATTTTTCCCCTTAGGCAGTGCCAGGGCCACCACTCTCCACCGCTCAATCCCTGGGGAGCCCCGTTTGCCCTCTTACCCCTTTATTCTGGCGGGATCTCCCACTAGTTCCCATAGTGGGAGATTCATTTGGGAACTTTCAGCTCCTGATTTGAATCTCTCACTGTGCTGGAGTGAAGTATTCCTGGTTGGGGGGGGAGGGGGGGGGGGGGTGGATTTAGTTGGTATCTGCCCTGACCTGCCCACAGAATCACAGAGTGCTACAATGCAGAAGAGGCTCTTTGGCCCATAGAGTCTGCACCGATGCACAAAAAGCCCTGACCTGTCCACCTAATCCCACTCGCCAGCACTTGGCCCATAGCCTTGAATGTTATGGAGGCCAAGAACTCATTCAAATACTTTTTACAGGATATGAGGCATTCCTTCTCCCACACCCTCCCAGGCAGCGCATTCCAGACTGTCACTAGCCTCGGAGTAAAAGAGTTTTTCCTCAATTTTCCCCTAAATCTGCCACCTCGCACTTTCAACCATCTAACTGACGCTTCAACTCAGGGGAACATCTGCCTCCTATACACTCTGTCCATGGGCCTCATTGTCATGATTCTATGACTTAGAATTTGGGAAGGGATCAACTGTGGTCCAATGTGTGCTGAACTCTCTGAGCCTCTCTGATTTCTTGGTAAATTAATTATTAAATTTGGGCACATTGTTTGAATTATAACACAGCTGGGGTTCTCTTATGTGACTCCGGATAGTGGAGTTGGGGTTTGGGCTGGGATGCAGTGCTGGGAATCCTAAGGGCTTCTGGGAGGAAGGAAGAAGCTTCACTCCTTTCTCTCCATCATCCCCCTCCCACAACACCTTCCCCCACGGAATGTGCACATCTCAGTTTCAGCATTGCAAAAGGTGTTTTTATCCTACAGGTGCTTTGGTCCACCTTGTTGTCTAACGAGGGGCATACACGCGATGGGTCGTGAGAGGACTGCTCTTAGATCTTTTTCGAGAGTATCCTACTGCTTCATGTTGTTAGTGTACGCTTGACCTGGACCATCTGATGGGCAACACGACAGCTCAGTGACTATCGCTGTGCTGTGCAGATACATGGATTTGGGCCTGTGTCTGTGGGAGTTTGCGCATTCTCCCCGTGCTTGCGTGGGTTTTCTCCGGGTGCTCCGGTTTCCTCCCACATCCCAAATATGTGCTCTTAGGCTAATTGGCAAAACAAATTCCCCCTAAATTGTCTCAAATTTGGTTTTTAATCCATTGATCTATAAACATAGACAGGGATCGCGGGTAGAGGTGGGAACATCGGGGTGGCGGCGTGGGCTTGTTGGGCCGAAGGGCCTGTTTCCCATGCTGTTTTGTTCTTTGTTCTTTGTTCTTAAATGTTTTTAGACACTTCTCCCTTGTTAAGATCAGTTTAAATATTTGCCTATCTTTTTCACCCTTCACTGACAATACCAGGACCAACTGGCCACAGGAATGTTGGGGCCTGCATGGCTTTAAAGTATGGAGCTTTTTGTCATTTTTTTTTAAACTTTATTCCAATTCAATTCAATCCAATCAAATCCAATTCAGAGTCCCAACAAGTTGAGACATTTCCGATCCAAGCTGACAAGACAGGACTCTCACCTCCTATCTTGGGCTTGACCTCATTTGCAACTTAGTCAAAAGGCTGAAATGCCGCTTGAAAAAATTGCATCACATGAAGCTAAAATGTAACCTAATAACTTCAACCAAGAAGAGCATGTGGCTACTACACTTGGTCTTAGCCAAAAGGCCAAGAAGCAATGCTTTTTTGTCATTTTTTTTTCTTCTTTTTGTCATTTGGTACTGATGGACCTTAGCAACAGATACCATAGCAACCACCAGTCTCTCACCTCGAGTGTAAGGAGCTGGCACTGAAGAAACTCTTTGGTCAATCTTACCAAACAGCAATGCCAGCTATTACATCACGTTCTTTCAATAATAAGCCCAATTAAGTCTTAAATTCTTTTTTGCATAATAAGGAATCAGTCAGAGTGTAATTACTGCATTTCCCAAACTGGAAAGGCGAGCTTAATTAAAATAGCATCCCTGTGGCCTCAGCCCAGTAATTAATTATTGTGGTTAAAAGGCAACAGGAAGTTTTCATGAGGTTCAGTTGCATCAAAATTAACAAAATATTTTAACTCCTTCCCTCCCTACCTCTTCATTAGGTTACATTTTAGCTTCGTTTGACACAATTTTTAAAAGCAGCATCTCAGCCTTTTGGCTAAGATGCAAATGAGATCAATCCTTGGAGGGGGAGCTACACCTACTCCAATCAGCTTGGATTGGGAATGTCCCAACTTGTTGGGACTCTGCATTGTATTTGATTTGATTGGATTGAATTGGAATAAAGTATATATATAAAAAAAAATAACTCTCAATGTACCAGGTTCTTCTCGAACCAAATGTTTTGGTTTGAGCAACACTACAAAATAGTCAATCCAATGTTGGTATTTCGACAAGGTCTCACATGACAAACTACTGTGTAAAGTTAAAGCACATGGGATTGCATGTAATGTCTTGAGAAAGAGTCAGTGTAAATGGGTCTTTATCTGACTGGCAGTCAGTGAGTAGTGGGGTTCTGCAGGGACCTGTGCTAGGGCCCCAACTGTTCACATTATATATTAATGATTTGGAAAAGAGAACAAAATGTATTGTCTCCAAATTTGCAGATGATACAAAGTTGGGTGGGAGGCTGAGCTGTGAGGAGAATGCAGAGATGCTTCAGCGTGCTTTGGACAGGCTGAGTGTGTGTTCATATGCGAGGTAGATGCAGTTTAACGTGGATTAGTGTGAGTTTATCCACTTTGGTAGCAATAATAGAAAGACAGATTATTACTTGAGTGGATGTAAATTTATAGAGGTGAATATTCAGCAGAACCTTGGTGTCCTTCTGCATCAGTTGTTGAAAATAAGCACACAGGTACAACAGGCAGTTAAGAAAGCAAATGGTATATTAGCCTTCATAGTGAGAGATTTGATATGGGAATAGGGATGTTTTAATGCAATTGTATAGGGTGTTGGTGAGGCCACACCTGGAGTATTGTGTACTTAACTGAGGAAGAATGTCCTTGCTATAGAGGAAGTACAGCAAAGATTTACTAGGCTGATTCCAGGAATGGCAGGTCTGTCATACGAGGAGAGATTAAGTCAGTTATGATTATCTCCACTGAAATTTAGAAGGTAAGAGAGAATCATATAGAATATTTTAAAATTCTAACAGGGTTAGACATGGTACATTCAGAAAGAATGTTCCCAATGGTGAGGGAGTTCAGAACTAGGGCTTATATTATGAGGATAAGGGATAAACCCTTAAAACTGGGGTGAGAAGAAATTTCTTCACCCAGAGGGCGGTGAATGTGTGGAATTCACTACCATAGAATGAAGTTGAGGCCAAAGCATTGTCTGATTTCAAGAAGAAATTAGATATAACTCTTGAGGTTAAAGGGATCACGGAATCTGGGGGCAAGGGGAAATCAGGATATTGACTTTGATGGTCAGCCATGATCAAAATGAATGGCGGAGCAGACTCGAAGGGCCAAATGGCCTACTCCTGCTTCTAGTTTCTATGGTTCTATGCTACAAGCAGGCCTCCTCCCATCCATTTTCATCGAACGTTAACTGGATATCCTTCCCATTCCTTTGTCCCTCTTGTGCTCATCAATGTTGTTCATAACTGCTTTGATATACTACTTGTACCGAGGAAAGTAGGAATTTGATGCATGTGAGTGAAAGAATTATGGAACAAAAGGTCAGATAGGATCTCAGAAGGTTTCTGAAGAAGTCAGGAGAGATGGAGAGGGTTCAGCGGTGGGAATTGTCCAGGGCAGGGTGGAAGATTTGATGGAGCAGCTCAAGGCCAGTTGTATTTGGGCATATACTATCTCGAATGATAGGCAACCACCAAGTAAATAATGGAATAAACCATTTATTGAGATAAATAATTACATACAAAGAATGAGAAATAATATTATTGCATATTCCATGACGCCAGATTGCTAACAACCAGTGAAACCCTGCATTCTGCCCCTGGAATCGCATACTCTGACCCAATTGGCCACAAGACCTTTAGAAAGTTTGCCCTTAAAGGGACACAGTACCACAGAGCAGGAGCAGAAAATCCCAGGATCTCAGCAGTTCAAGACTTGGCCGCCAATGGTATAGTTCAGGCGATTGTGAACAGCCACATAGAAGGTTGAGATCAGAGGACTGAAGGTTGCATCGGAACTGGAGGAAGTCATTCAACCTTTCAGGCCGACTAACTTCATTCAGTACAGTCCTGGATGTTGTGTAGCTTCATTCCATCTGCTTTGGTTACATATCCGCTGGTATCCTAATCCAATCAAAATGTATCAATCCCAGTTTTGATGTTATCGATTTTTAATTAGAGATCAGAGTTGGGGAAGTTCAAACAGAGACGTCACATCCCTGGGCCAAGCGAGAGCCACTTAGTGAGTCTCACCTTCCAGCGATGATGAAGGTGAGGCCATTCCCATGGGAGCTTCCTTGCAGCCTCTGGAGTAATGACACTTGGACACCCTGTGTCCATGGGAGATATCTAGGGTTGTTTGCCACCCCCCACCCCCATGCCTTCCAGTAAAAGTCACGCCTCAATTCTCCACGCCAAACACTTTCCCCTCACCAGGGGTTACTGGACAGTGAGTCTCTCCTGTTAATTATTCCTCCAGGGCCGCCATTAAGCTTCCAGGCTCTTAGTCCCAGAAGTGGAGATGCCAGCGTTGGGCTGGGGTAAACATATTGTAAAAACTTGATGTCTGTGTTGATACGCGCGACCTTTTTGGAAATCCTCTCCGCTTGGAGCCGGCAGTTTGGAGTGTCGATGGTAGTCATGATGTAGAGATGCCGGCGTTGGACTAGGGGTAAATACATGTGTTTGTCCCAGAAGTGGCCAGTGTCCATGGTGGTGCAGCTGGGAATGAAGAGTTGACAGCCCTTTGGCCTGTGGAGATGGGCGCCCTTACCTCTAAAGCCACTATGACACCGCCATGTGCCATTTAATTCTATCAAGGCTCACAGAAATGGCTATGGCAGAATATTCTGGAACTTAGAAGAATGAGGGGAGATCAAATTGAGGTATACAAGATGATAAAAGGTATGGATAAAGTAGACGTGGAGAGATGCTTCCTCTTGTGGGGCATTCTAGAATGAGGGGTCATAGTCCTGGAATAAGGAATAGCAAATTTGAAACAGAGTTCAGGAGAAACTGCTTCTCCCAAAGGGTTGTGAATCTGTGGAATTTGCCACCTCAAAGTGGGGTGGATGCTGGAGCAGAGAGGTAAATTTAAGGAGGAATTAGATGGATTTTTAATTGATAATGGGGTGAAGGGTTATGTGGAGGAGGAGTATATCAGCCATGATTGATGGCGGAGGGATTCAGTGGGCTGAATGGCCTAATTCTGCCCCTATATCTTATGAACTTTAAACCCTCTGGCCTGTCAATTGGAATGCCACCCCTGACATTAAAGTCATCCTGGGGTAAGGGCTGAGATTTGGAGTAATTGTTAAATTAAGAGAAGGTTTTTTTGGGGTTCGGTGCAGTTGGTGAGGAGGGATGGCAGGGAACCAGTGTAAACAGAGAAATGGACAGGGTAGATCAAATTGCAGATTTGAGTGTTTATGATTGTGGATCTGTTTAAAATTAAGACAGGTTTTTTAAGAATAAATGGGAAAAGATGGCATTCCACTAGTAGGAAGCTGGGCAACCACAGAACATAAATTTAAGCTCATTGATTAAAGCAATGAGAGAGAGAAGTATTTTGACCCAACAGGTTGTTATGGCCTGGAATACATTGCCTGGAAGGTGATGGAAGCAGATTGAACAGTGTCTTTCAAAGAGGAAATGGATAAATAATTGATGAGGGAAAAACGTAGACAGTCTCGCCACGTCTGCGTGGATTATCTCCGGGTGCTCCGGTTTCCTCCCACGGTCCAAAAAGACATGCTCGTTAGGTACATTGGCCATGCTAAATTCTCCCTCAGTGTACCCAAACAAGTGCTGGAATGTGTTGATTAGGGGATTTTCACAGTAACTTCATTGCAGTGTTAAAATAAGCCTACTTGTGACACTAAAAAATAAATGTTAAACTTTTCTAGCTCTAACCTTATGATGGTTTGCCTTCTATTTGCTCATTTGAAACAAAACTATATATTTTTTGAAAAATCACATACTAATTCAAATGTCTCAGTTGACAAACTTAGACGTTAATATGTAGCACAGAGTACCTCTACTGAAATAGCAATTCAAGAATCTACATCACTCTTTACTAGAATAGGAACCCACAGAGTGACAACAAACCACAAAGAAGAATACATAGAACTTTAGCAATGTCTAGAGTAAGGCATCTTGGAATCATAAGGTAAAAGAAATCTACAAGCTGACAGCAATCTATAGAGTGAGAGCAATCATTGTTAATATCAATTCAAGTGTAATGAAAATTATTTGAATTATTCTGCGATGTGTTCATGTGGACTTTTACTTTTCCATAGCTGGCGTTGGAAGGGAAATAAGGAATTCTCCTCCCAGTCTGGCCAACATTCTTGCTGTACTTACCAGAATAGTTCAGGTCATTCTTGTTTGGATAGTAGCATAAATGGATTGCAACAATTACCTTTGTAACACTAGTGACTGCCTTTCAAAGTAACCCATAAGGTGCACAGCACTTCTGTACAAGGTTAGCACTGCTGCCTCACAGTGCCAGGGATCGATTCCTGGCTTCAGTCACGGACAATGCAAGAACTTCCTTTGCCCACAGGTGAATTTTATTGTAAAGCTGGGAGGCTGTAGACTGTCCAAAGGATGGGAAAGTGAGGTCATTTTTGCTGAGTTTGCACATTCTCCTCCTGTCCATGTGTATGCTCCGATTTCTTTCCAGAGTCCAAAGATGTGCAGGTTAGGCGCATTGACTATGCTCAATTGCCCCGTGGTGTAGGGGGACTATCTAGGGTAAATGCATGGGATTACAGAGATAGGGCCTGGATGGGATAGTGATCAGTGCAGATTTGATGGACCGAATGACCTCCTTCTGCACTTTATGGTTCTATGATCTTGAGCGTTTTAACAATGCAAGAACTTCCTTTGTCCCTAGGTGAACTTTACTGTAAAGCTGGAGGCTGTAGACTGTCCAAAGGATGGGAAAACAAAGACATTTTCACTGAAGCCCATCCTGTTTAAGGATTCACTGGACGTGACTGTCAATTTTAACTGTGATTGCGAGTGCGAAAACAATGCGCTGGAAAACAGCACTCTGTGCACCGATGGTAACGGGACCTATGAGTGCGGAATATGCAGGTGTCTCCCAGGACGCCTCGGACCTCTCTGTGAGTGTACAGAGAGCGGATCCTCAGTGACTGACCAAGCTACCTGTTCCCCGGCGAAAGGCGACCCCATTTGCAGTAACCGCGGAGAATGTATTTGTGGACAGTGCGTCTGTCATAGTAGTCAATTTGGGATCATCTCTGGCAAGTTCTGTGAATGTGATGACTTTTCCTGTGGACGTTACAAGGGAGAGCTCTGTTCAGGTGAGTGACCAAATCCTTTGTTACTTGAAAGTGTAATAACATCATGGAGTTTAGAAAAGATGAGGGAGGATCTCATTGAAAATGAGAAGACTGAGAGGCCCTGGACATGAAGAAGATATTTCCATTAGTAGGAGAGAACTTGGCGGCACAGCCTCAGAGTAATGCGATGGCCCTTTGGCACTAAAATTAGGAGGAATTTTGTCAGTTAAGGAGTGGTGAATCAATGGAATTCTTTGCTACAGAAGGCTGTGGAGACCAGGTCAGTGAATACTTTTAAGACAAAGAACAAAACAGCACAGGAAACAGGCCCTTCGGCCCAACAAGCCCATGCCGCCACCCGAATGTTCCCATCTCTACCCGCGATCCCTGCCCATGTTTATAGATTTATGGATTAAAAACCAAATTTGAGACAATTTAGGGAGAATTTGTTTTGCCAATTAGCCTAAGAGCACATCTTTGGGATGTGGGAGGAAACCAGAGCTCCCAGAGAAAACCCACGCAAGCACGGGGAGAATGCGCAAACTCCCACAGTCACAGGCCCAAATCCATGTATCTGCACAGCACAGAGATAGTCACTGAGCTGTCGTGTTGCCCATCAGATGGTCCAGGTCAAGCGTACACTAACAACGTGAAGCAGTAGGATACTGTCGCAAAAGATCCAAGAGCAGTCCTCTCACGACCCACCGCGTGTATGCCCCTCGTTAGACAACAGGGTGGACCAAAGCACCTGTAGGATAAAAACAAATACATCAATATCATCATCTATTTACACACTTCCCAGGGACTCCCAAGGCTCATGATCCCTATTTTAAATCAGTTTTCTATACCCTTCCATACCCATTCTGTTCAGAGATCCTTGATTGATAAGGAGGTCAAAAGTTATGAGGAAAATAGGATTGAGAAACTTATCCGCCATAGCAGAGCAAATTCAGCGGGCTGAATAGTCTAATTCTGTTCCCATATCTTATGGACTCATTGTGGCTTGAAGGTTTATTACTAACGATAAATGGATTTATATAAACAACGCTCTGACAGAACTGAACACATGCCTATTCTCTACTCCTCCCTGGCTCTATACAAGGACCCTCTCCTAACACATGTCCTTGCACCTGATTGGCTCAGCTTCTCATGTTGACACTCCATAAGGTCTGGCCTGATCACATGGTCCTTGGAGATCATTCCCTTAAAGGGGCCGTGCTATCACAGCCAACAGCACCAATGTCTGTCCATCATTAGCCAGTGCCTGTCATTGAGATTCTGAGACAACAACCTTCCTTTTTCTGATGCCTCCTCCCAAAGACCCTGGATGACACATAAAAAATGGCCTAACCGCTCAGGAACTAGTAAGTGATTGGTGTGGAGTCAAAATCGCCATTTGGTGTACCCGTTTTAACATCATCGTCCTGCACACAAATTGCTCGCCGTGTTTCCCAGATCACAGCAGTGGTCAACATTTCAAAAGTACTTCGTTGGTAGAATTGTAGAAGTCGACAAGGTCATGAGGGGCGTGGACAGAATGGATAGTCAGAGGTTTCTTTTCCCAAGGTGGAAGAGTCAATTATGAGGGAGCGTGGGTTTAAGGTGCGAGGGGCACGGTTTAAAGGAGATGTACGAGGCAGATTCTTTATAGAGAGGGTGGTGGGTGGCTGAGCGTCCTGCCAGGGGAGATAGTGGAAGCAGATACGATAGGGGCATCCTGAGAAATACAGGAATAAGATGGGAATAGAGGGATATTGTCCCCAGAAGGATATAGGGTTTTAGTTCAGACAGGCAACATGATCGGTGCAGACTTGGAGGGTCAAAGGACCTATTCCTGTGCTTTAATTGTTTTATTCTTGGGTTGTAAAGGGCCCTGGGAGGACTGAAGTCGTAAAAGGGACTGTATAAATGCATGTCTTCCATTCACTGCATTAATCTTGCACGTTTTATCTCTTAACTATGGCCCTCTTTAAGACAGATATCTATAAATAATTCATTTTATTTGATTTGATTTGACTTATTATTGTCACACACATATTAATATACAGTGAAAAGTATTGCTTCTTGCAAGCTATACAGACAAAGCATGTGTTGATAGAGAAGGAAAGGAGAGGGTGTGAGTTTATTTATATTGCAGGGTGAGAGAATGAAACTTGAGTCATAGCTACAAAAACAAGGGGAAAGGCTGCTAATGGCAGTCCATAAAGGGAATAGAAGGTGTGAATGGCCAAACGGCAGAAAAGCTGAAACCAGAAAGTAAGCTGTGACGGATGAAGATTGAAAGAGGGAGGGAATGGGGGAGATGGGTAGGAGAGAGGTAAAATTGAGAAAAAAGAGAGAAAGGGGAAGTGAAGGGGGAGAAAAGGTAAGGAAAGGGAGATAAAGTAGGGGAAAGAGCGGGGAAGAGGAAGGAAAAATAAAAAAAGACAATAAAGAAATAAAAGGTAGAGAACAGTTAAAAATAAATGAAATGAAACAACGGGATTGAGCTGAGATTTTCCAGCATTTTCTCTTTTGGTTTCAGATTCTAGCATCCACAGTAAATTACTTTTATCCAAAGGTTAGGGAGGGGGGAAGGGGATGGAGGCATTCCCTATCCTCCACCTACAAGACCTAGTTGCTCTGGCTACCTTTCCCTGTCAGATTTCCTGATCCCTGGGAAATCCAGCCAGCTGGCATTACATGCAAAAGGCTGTGAAATCCTCAGATCGTAGCCTCACCAACACAGTGAGATAACATGCTGCTGCATTTAGGTGAGAATCTCTTTGTAGGCCAGTTAGTTCAGCTGGTTTGAGCATGATGTCAAAGTCATTGGTTCAAGTTTGCAACTTGATCAGCAAGTTTGCAGACGATACAAAGATGGCTGGACTTGTGGATAGTGAAGAGCATTGTCAGGCAATGCAGCAGGACATAGATAGGCTGGTAGCTTGGGCAGATATATGGCAGATGGAATTCAATCCTGATAAATGTGAGGTGATGCATTTCGGGAGAAAGAATGTAGGGGGGAGGTATATGATGAAGGGTAGACCTATTAAGAGTATAGAAACGCAGAGGGACCTGGGGGTGCAGGTGAACAAGTCTCTGAAGGTGGCAGAACAAGTGGAGAAGATTGTGAAGAAAGCATATAGTATGTTAGCCTTTATAGGAAGGGGGTATAGAGTACAAGAACTGGCCTTTAATGTTGCAGTTGTATAAAACGTTGGTTAGACCTCATTTGGAATACTGCATCCAGTTCTGGTCGCCTTACTACCGGAAGGACGTGGAGACTCTGGAGGGAGTGCAGAGAAGGTTTACCAGGATGCTGCCTAGTATGGAAGGTCTTTGTTACGAGGAGAGGTTAGGCAAATTGGGACTGTTTTCCTTAGAAAGATGTAGACTTAGAGGAGATCTAATAGAGGTGTACAAGATTATGAGGTGTATAGATAGAGTAAATAGGGTTAAGCTTTTTCCTAGGATGGACTCGAATAGCATGAGGGGTCCCGAGCTTAGGGAGAGTGGGGTAAGGTATAATTTGGATGCTCGAGGGAGTTTTTTCACACAGAGGGTGTTGGGGTATGGAATGCGCTGCCAAGTAAAGTGGTGGAGGCAGGTACTCTTGGAGTTATTTAAGAAATACTTAGATGGGCACATGAACAAAATGGGAATGGAGGGGTATAGAAAATTGATTTAAAATAGGGATCATGAGCCTTGGGAGTCCCTGGGAAGTGTGTAAATAGATGATGATATTGATGTACTTGTTTTTATCCTACAGCTGCTTTGGTCCACCTTGTTGTCTAACAAGAGGCATACACGCGATGGGTCATGAGAGGGCTGCTCTTGGATTTTTTTTCAAGAGTATCCTAGTGCTTCACGTCGTTAGTGTACGCTTGACCTGGACCATTTGATGGGCAACACGACAGCTCAGTGACTATCGCTGTGCTGTGCAGATACATGGATTTGGGCCTGTGTCTGTGGGAGTTTGCGCATTCTCCCCGTGCTTGCGTGGGTTTTCTCCGGGCGCTCCGGTTTCCTCCCACATCCCAAAGATGTGCTCTTAGGCTAATTGGCAAAACAAATTCTCCCTAAATTGTCTCAAATTTGGTTTTTAATCCATAAATCTATAAACATAGACAAGGATCACGGGTAGAGGTGCGAACATCGGGGTGGCGGCGCAGGCTCGTTGGACCGAAGGGCCTGTTTCCCATGCTGTTTTGTTCTTTGTTCTTTGTTAATCCCTGTACTGTGAGGTGGCATGGTAGCACAGTGTTTAGCACTGCTGCTTTATAGCTCCAGGGACCTGGGTTTGATTCCCGGCTAGGGTCATTGTCTGTGTGGAATTTGCACATTCTCCCCATGTCTGCGTGGGTTTCCTCCGGGTGTTCCGGTTTCCTCCCACAGTCCAAAGATGTGCAGGTTAGGTTAATCTGTCATGCTAAATTGCCCCTTGGTGTTTTGGATTATGTAGGTTAGAGGGATTAGTTGATAATATATAGGGATAACGCCTGGGTGGGATTGTGGTCGGTGCAGACTCGATGGGCCAAATGGCCTCTGTCTGCACTGTAGGGTTTCTATGATTTCTACGATCAGTTTCGACACACATCAGTGCCTTGCCCCAATTTGCTCTATAGAGTAAATTTACAAGGATGGTACCCAAAATGTGTGGGTTGATGTATCTGAAAAGGATCAACTGGCTGGATCTCTTCCCTATGAAAAAAGAAGGCTGAGGAATGATCTAATCAAGGTCTTTAAATAAATAATCTAAATAGAGAGAATGTTCCCTATGGTGGGGTAGAGCATAACCTGAAGCTTGTCAATATGAGATAGTCACCAAGAAATCCAATCGGAATTCAAAAAAAACTCCTTTATCCGAAGAGTGTTGAGACTGTGGAATTCACTACCAGATGGGAAGGGGAATCGAGGGTTGGGATGGTAGATTTAGATGAGGAAATATAGGACGAGACTCAAGTGAAGCTTAAAGACTGACATGGACTGGTTGTGCTGTTTCAACAGAGGGAACATTTAGCACCTCCCCCCCCACAACAGAAACAAACAAACGCACACACACACGTACACACAAACTCAGACACACACTCTTAGACACACACACTCACATTCACACTCACAGATGCAGACACAACACGCAGACACACAACCACACTCATAGACACACACGCACACACACAGGCACACACGTACACAGACATATACAGACATGCTCACACATACACACATGTACACATAGACACACACGCAGACATATAAACAGTCACATAGACAGTGATGCAAACACACTCAGGCAGTGCTACTGAAATAGCAGAAACCCTTGTCCGCTTTGAAAGTGGATGGTGGACAACTACGGACCTATCACCATATTCTGGCCTCTTGTACCGTGTGAACAATATCCCTCCTACTGTGGCCTACAGAATAAAAACCTCCTTATCCCATGGGATATTGTTAGATTTCTTGTTTACCCCAGTCCAACGCCGGCATCATATTGAAGTATGTCAGTTGGAGTAAGTGGAGACTAACTGGGGATCTAACCAATCAGCAATATGTAATTCATTGGTGAAATCCCATAAAGAACTTGTGACCCTGGGTAGGCTGAACCCAAATCTGGAGAATGACAGAACACAAATGATACAGAGAAAATATATCCCTGATTTGGAAGTAGGTCTCATGTGAACATGACTTGAGAACAGTTTCAGCCGAATCCCTGTAATTACACATTTGCAGTGTGTCACAGCGTTGGAATGGGCTGGGATATTATGCCAAGCCAGAGTGTAGCTCTTGCAACCTGTATCTTCCTCCAAGAGGAATGTTTGACATTGCTTCATATTGATACCACACACAGGCTTGGTCTTCTGTGTGAAATAATTGCCAAATTACCGATTCTAATTGCCAGTCACAAACAATTAATGGTAGGTAATATTCATTGACATGGCAGAGTTCACACCTCAGCTTTAGGATCACGTGACCAAATCAAAAAAGCTACGCCCTCTTTCACTGAGTGGAACCATTTCCATATTGTCACAACCAGAATTGTTAATTATTTGTGTGTGCGTGTGTGTTTGTGTGGGCTGGTGACACTTCCTGCTACGTTCTCAGAATGTCAGTCAACATTTTAGATGTAAAGCTCCACCAGGAAGAACATTTCACTATTTTTAGAATTCATTTTACACAGTGATGATGGTTTTCTCCATCGCCAATTAATTGTTCTCTTCTATTATCAGATTATTGATTAGCTTCCTTAAGTACCCAGTAGAAGCAGGCAAGAAGGACACTACACCGTATCTTCCAGCCATGACCTTATTAACTGTGGCCCCGAGGATGGGCTTAGCACCATATTCTGTGACAGGACGGGCGTGATGGCACAAGTCATGCCATCATATCTGAGTGCCCTATCGTAAAGGCACTCAACAAAACTGAGCTCCCATTGAAACAAGAAGATAGACTTCCAGGAACACTCTGAGGCTGGAAGATGGAGCTGCTCAATGAGTCTGAATCGGGAAGGTCTACCCGTAGCTGTTCCCCCACCCAGTGCTGAGGCGTTCTAGGATCCAGAGTCGCTGGCAACCTCCATCCCAAAGTCCGGAGGCAGCCTCAGGTGTTGCCCATGTGCGACCTGATTTCTATACACCATATAGTTCCAGACATTTTCTGGGCCGCCGTGTTTTCCTGCTGGCATCATGGAGAATCGGGGGAAGATTCCAGCCAGGCCTTCATCCGCTTCCCATCAGCGGGATGCAGATTGGTTTCATGCCAGGCTCCAGTGAGTCTCCCGATCCACCATGACAACACCAGTCCATTATTCCGCAGGAAATTCACGCCAACGTAAAACAGATTTTTAGACTCCTGCCAAATTCTTCCCTCCGCGCCTATCATGGACCTTTCCATCAGGAGAATTCCATCCAAGAGTGCAAATCAGAGACTCATGATAACATTACGGCTGGAATTCTCCAGTCTTCATTCTGGGTTCTTCCAGTCCCGCTGACAGTGAGCCCCCATCCGCAAAATTCCTGGCAGCTCGGGTTAGAACATAGAACATTACAGCGCAGAACAGGCCCTTCGGCCTTCAATGTTGCGCCGACCAATTAGGAAAAAGCAATGACCCTCTAACCTAAACCATTCCCTTTTCGTCCATAAACTTATCTACTAACCTCTTAAACGCCACCAAACTTGGCGCATCTACAACTGATGCAAGCAGGGCATTCCATACCCTTACCACCCTCTGGGTAAAGAACCTACCTCTGACATCCGTCCTATAACTACCACCCCTTAATTTAAAGCTATGTCCCCTCGTGCTAGCTTTCTCCATCCTAGGAAAAAGGCTATCACTGTCCACCCTATCTAAACCTCTAATCATCTTATATGTTTCAATAAGGTCTCCTCTTAGCCGCCTTCTTTCTAACGAAAACAACCTCAAATCCCTCAGCCTCTCATAAGATCTGCCCTCCGTACCAGGCAACATCCTGGTAAACCTTCTCTGTACCCTCTCCAATGCCTCCACATCTTTCTTATAATGCGGGGACCAGAACTGCACACAATACTCCAAGTGCGGCCGCACTAGAGTTTTGTACAGTTGCAACATGACGTTGCGGCTCCGAAATTCAATCCCCCTACCAATAAAAGCTAAGACTCCATATGCCTTCTTAACAACCTTATCGACTTGATTGCCAACTTTCAGGGATCTATGCACATATACACCAAGATCCCTCTGTTCATCAACACTATTAAGAGTCCTACCATTAGCCCTATACTCTACACATTTGTTATTCCTGCCAAAGTGAATTACCTCACACTTTTCCACATTAAACTCCATTTGCCACCTCTCGGCCCAGCTCTGCAACTTGTCCAAGTCTCTCTGCAAACTATAACACCCCTCTTCACTATCTACCACTCCTCCGACTTTGGTGTCATCCGCAAATTTACTAATCCATCCCTCAATACCCTCATCCAGATCATTTATAAAAATTACAAACAGCAGGGGCCCCAAAACAGATCTCTGAGGTACTCCACTAGTAACCAAACTCCACGATGAATATCTTCCATCAACCACTACCCTCTGTCTTCTATCTGCTAGCCAATTCCTAATCCAATTAGCTAAATCACCCTCAATCCCATACATCTGCATTTTCTGCAGAAGCCTTCCACGGGCCACCTTATCGAACAATGGATTGGAATCCCATTGGCAGCATTGGGATCAGAAGATCCCATCGCCAGCCAAATAGACACACTGCTTCCTGACACTGAGAAACATGATAGGGAGGCCTGAGAACCCACGCAAAAGCTCAGCTCCTGACTCACTCATCGCTCTGTATTGACATCCTGCTCTTTGAGGTGACAGTGAGCAAAATGTTTCTTAAAGGAATAAAATAATTGCAGATTGCTGGATGGCATAGTGGTACATTAGTTAGCACTGCTGTCTCACAGTGCCAGGGAACCACATTCGATTTGGGTTGGGCTATCTCTGTGGAGTTTGCATGTTCTCCCCGTGTCTGTGTGGGTTTCCTCTGGATGCTCCCATTTCCTCCCACAATCTGAAAGACTGGTTAGGTGCATTGCTGTACTAAATTCTTTCTCAGCATACCCAAACAGGCACTAAAGTGTGGCGACTAGGGAATTTTCACGGTAACTTCACTGCAGTGTTAATGTAAGCCTACTTGCGACACTGATAAATAAATGTTAAAAGACTTGCCAGGTGTACATTCACCTCGTTGGTGCTGGAAATTTCAGTACAAGCACCCACAGACCCCCAGTGAGTCCCGGTAATGGTAACCATGACAACTATCATCGATCATTGTAAAAACCCATCTGGTTCTCTATGCCTTTTAGGGAGGGAAATCTGCCATCCTTACCTGGTCTGGCCTACATGTGACTCCAGACCTACAGTAATGTGGTTGACACTTAACTGCCTCTGAGATGGCCCAGTAAACCATTTGGTTCAAGGGCATTAGGGATGAGCAACAAATGTGGGCTTTATCATGACGCCCATGTCCCCTGATTAAAAAAGGAAATGGCTTCTCAACTTATTGAATCATTTTATGGTTTTAAATCCACTGTTTCGACTGGTTGTTTGTTGTTGGAATTCTCAGAAGACCACCCAGGACCACCCTGTCTGATCACACCCATTTTCTCTTGCCTTACAAAATCACTCTGCCTGAATTAATGAACACTTGTGGAAACTATGAGTATTTCACTGAGGATTTTCCATACCTCGATGTAATCAATTTATGTGCATTACTTCTAAGTTAAATATGAGTAAATTATTAATTGATGCCAGAAATGTAGGTATAGAAGTGGTCATATTATAAACATCAATACGACATTTTAGGTTGATTGGTCATGCTAAGAAATTGCCCCTTAGCATCCAGGGATGTGTAGGTTAGAGGGATTAGTGGGTAAAATATGTAGGGATATGGGGGTAGGGCCTGGGTGGGGTTGTGTTCAGACTCGATGGGCTGAAGGACCTCTTTCTGCACTGTAGGGTTCTATGATGATGAGAACAGGCCAATTTGAAATATTCTAATATGTATTATAAAGTTACAAGATTTATCTTTATTAATTCAACAAAATCAACAGAAACATAAGGTTTATGCCTCATGCTGTGTTTGTGTGAGGTGGTCTGGTGGCTTGATATCACGCGAGTGGTGAGGATGAGACTTTTGGCCTGTTTTCTCTGTGACCTAAGTCATGGTGGTGTGTGCCGGTGACTCGTATTTTACACCAGACCCATAGACCACCTAACAGACCCCGGCTGACCATTCAAAGTCCGCAGATCATAGTCTGAGAACCATTGCATCGGATCACCCAACAACAACCAAGTCCCTAAAACTTTCTAAACTTAAAGGATTCATACCCAGCCTGGTTCCTATCGAGAGCCTGCAGTTCCAAGCAGTGCAGAAGGGCTGAATTAATGAACACAGAGTATTGTTGAGGAGACCCACCTCACATGGCAAGAAACTGGCCAAGAATGTCCATCCAATTGATGGGCATCTGTGATTGGGCAGTGTACTGGAGAGGCCATTTGGGAACAATCAGGAGTTCAGCTCGAGGAATCTGAACTGGAATATTGTGAAGAAAGCACAGCAAATGTACCAGAAGAGAATCCGCAATGAGAGAGCAAGAGCAGGCTAATCTTCAGGGTAGAGATTCCCAACCAGAAGTGGGTGAACAAAAAAAGGACAAGAATTTTAGAGAAGTGAGTCAAGAGGAAAGGGTCATGGGTCAAAGGAGACAATTAACACTCAATTTTCTTTTAATTTTTTAGTCAGCCCAGGTGTTTTGTTAGGGTGAAACCACCTCAGTGTTTACTGATAGGGATTTGATTATTGAGTGTGCACTTCCCCGTTATGGCGACCAAACCAGAGAAACTAATGACGGACCAGAGTTAGGAATACCCAATGTTTAAAAATTCTCTTCCCTAATCTTCCTCTTGGGAAGGGTATAGACTGATCTTAGGGTTGTCCCTAGCTATCTAAATTAGAGCAGAATTCTCACACAGTGATGAAGGGGCAGCACTTTGAAAGCTCGTGGTTCCAAATAAACCTGTTGAGTTTTAACTCGGTGTTGTGAGACCGTGCCCACCCCAATCCAACACCGGCATCTCTGCACCTCAGAGCAGTGAGGCGTGGCTGCTAATTGTTGCTCAGATATTTTGTCTTTCATTTTTTTTCCTTAAATAGCTTTATTTCAGAAAATAAGATGGTCCTGCCCAAGGTGGAGAATTTTTGTTTTCCCACTCTACCTGCACTTGGTCCTGCCAACCTAAAAATTAAGGTTGGACAGTTTAAGTGGCCACTTGAGGCCCTTACTAGAGGAAAGGACAGGTTTCCCACCTGAGGCCAGGCTACCCAATGGTGCAACTGGGCCTGGGTTTGTGATTCTGGGCGAAATCCCACCCGTTCAATTCAATGCTCGCCCACCTCCCTCGGAACACACCTTGGGGACACCATAAAATTCTGCCCTGTGAAGGAGGAAGTGGAGGGATGGTAAGTTTGCTGATGACACGAAGGTTGATGGTGTTATGGATAGTCTGGAGGGATGTCAGAAGTTGCAGCGTGACATAGATAGGATGTAAGACTGGGCAGATAAGTGGCAGATGGACTTCAACCCAGATAAATGTGTAGTGGTCCATTGTGGCAGGTCCAGTGGAATGAAGGAGTATAATATTAAGGGTAAAACTCATTACAGTGTGAAGGATCAGAAGGACCTTGGGGTCCAGGTCCATAGGACTCTTAAATCAGCCTCGCAGGTAGAGGATGTTGTCAAGAAAGCATGTGGTGTACTGGCCTACATCAATCAAGAGACTGAGTTTAGGAGTCGGGAGATAATGCTGCAGCTTTATTAGACCCTATTCAGACTCCACTTGGAGTACTGTGCTCAGTTCTGGTCGCCTCATTACAGGAGGGATAAGGAAACTATTGAAAGGGTGCAAGAGGAGATTTACAAGGATGTTGCCTGGATTGGGTGGCAGGCCTTATGAGGATAGGTTGAGGGGACTTGGTCTCTTCTCCCTAGAGAGACGAAGGATGAGAGGTGACCTGATAGAGGTTTATAAGATGTTGAGATGTATAGATCAGGTTAACTCTCAGAGGCTATTTCCCAGGGCTGAAATGGTCGCTATGCAAGGATACAGGTTTAAGGTGCTGGGGAGTAGGTACAGAGGAGATGTCAGGGGTAAGTTTTTCACTCAGAGGGTGGTGGGTGAGTGGAATTGGCTGCCGTCGATGGTAGTGGAGGCGAATTTGTTAGAGTGTTTTAAGAGACTTCTGGATGAGTGCATGGGATTTAATAGGATTGAAGGTTATTGATAGGCCTAGTAGGTAGGGATATGATCAGCGCAAATTGTGGGCCCAAGGGCCTGTTTGTACTGTGGTGTTCTATGTTCTATGTCTATTTAATGTCTTTTCTCTAACTTTTATTATATTGGTGTCTGGGGTAGAATTTACAAATTCTATTGTGGAGAAAGCACAGTTGCTGTGCTTTCTCCACAATATTCCAGTTCAGATTCCTCCTGATTGTTCCCAAATGGCCTCTGGGGTAGAATTTACAAAAAATGACAACCCTTCGAGTGAAGAATGTGCAAATAAGAAGCAGGGAAAATTTCTCCTCATCTCAATAATAGATTATTAACCTCTTATCCTGAGACTGTGCCACCACGTTCTAATTTATACAACCAAGAGAAACAACCTCTCAGTGTCCATCTTGTCAAGCCCCTTTGGAAGATTGCCTCTCATTCTTCTAAACCCTAGAATACAGACTGCATTTACTCAGTCTCTCAGCATAGGACAATACTCTTATCCCAGGAACCAGTCCAATGAACCATTGTTGTACTGCCTCCAATACAATATATCCTTCCTTAAATATGGTGGCTCAAATTGCAGACAGGAGGCCTCTTCAAAGCCAGGTACAATTGTAGCAAGACTTTCTCATTCCTGTACGCTACTGCCCTTCCAATAAAGTCAACATGTCATTCACCTTAGAATCATAAGGCGGGAGTTTCCTTCTGCATTTGCCCGAACGCTGGAAAGTCATGCCCGATGACCTTTGCATAGTTCCTGTCCTGACCGCCTGCGGTTCCTGTGGCAGGAGTGATGGGAAAGTGTCACCCAAAGAATCCCTACAGTGCAGGAGGAGGCCATTCGGCCCATTGAGTCTGCACTAACTCTCTGATAGAGGATCCCACCCATGACCCTATGTATTTATCCCACTAATCAACCTAACCTGCACATCTAAGAGGCAATTTAGCATGGCCAGCCCACCTAACCTGCACGTCTTTGGATTATGGGAGGAAATCGGAGCATCTGGAGGAAACCCAGGCAGACATGGGGAGAACATGCAAACTCCGCACAAATAGTTAACCAAGACTGGAATCAAACCAGGGGTCCCTGGAGTTCTGAGGCAACAGTACTGACCACTAAATGTTTGCTTGTTAACTTGGCGTTCTTATACGAAAACAGCCAACTGCTCTGAGCATTTGAAAGTCATTGAAAATAGAAGGATATATTGCATTGGAGCCAGTACAGTGATGGTCCATTGGACTGGTTCCCGGGCTGAGAGTGTTGTCTTATGCTGAGAAACTGAGTAAATAGATCCTTGCATCTGTCCACTAGTCTTAGCGTGCCAACTTGAAAGTGCCCCATGCATTCCTGTGCTTTAAAGTACAAAGAATATGTCTACTGATGCCTTTTCTTTTACTTCACAGGTGATTCATTGCGCCTTGTTGACCAACAAGAGGCATACCCGCGGTGGATCATGCAAGGGCTGTTCTTGGATGTTGCTTCGAGAGTTGCCTAGTGCTTCACATCATTAGCTAAAGTAGTGGAATGTAATACTGACATTCTATAGATGGCATATAATGTGGTCATTTAGGTACTCTGCAGCATTTTGGAAATCGTGCTTAGCAAAATGATAAATCATGTTCTAAAATTGTTTTGAGATTCACAATAACTTGGAGGATTTATTTTAAAGGCTATGTTCTTTCCTCTATTTCTATTAAACTGGACCAGTTCACGGGCAACACGACAGCTCAGTGACTCCCGCTGTTTGCTGTGCAGATACATGGATTTGGGTTGGTGTCTGCAGGAGTTTGCACATTCTCCCCATAGTTGCGTGGGTTTTCTCTGGGTGCTCCAGTTTCCTCCCACACCTCAAAAACATGCTCTTAGCCTGATTGGTATAACAAATTGTCCCTAAATTAGTCTTCCCTCAATCTTCTACGATAGATATAGACAAATATTGTTCTTTATCCTTTGTTCTTTGACAACACAGCACAGGAAACAGGCTCTTCGGCCCTGCAAGCCCACGCCGCCCATTTTAACACTCAGTGAGTGCCTCATTCCAATCCTTCTTCTACCTATGACTTTTGCCTACACAAAAAGACCCCACAATAAAGGGGTGCAAATTTAGGGAATTATATCTGCGCCATGTTAAGGGAAATCCAATTTAGGGACAATTTATTAACACCAATCAGCCTAAAAGCACGTTTTTGGGGTGTAGGAGGAAACCAGAGCAGCCGGAGAAAACCTACGCAAGCACGGGGAGAATGCGCAAACTCCCACAGACACAGGCCCAAATCCATGTATCTGCACAGCACAGCGATAGTCACTGAGCTGTCATGTTGCCCATCAATTGGTCCAGATTAAGCGTACGCGAACGGACGTGAAGCAATAGGCAACTCTGAAAGCAACATCCAACGGCAACCCTCGCACGACCCGCTGTGTGTACACACTCTTGTTGGCTGACAACTTCCTCTACGTGTTAATGTATCATTTCTAGCTCCATGAGCCACTATCTTCAGTAATAACATTTTGTGTGACCCCTAATGGGATGCCATTTGAAAAAGTAACTCCAATACATCTGCACCTTTTGCCGCTCTGAGTCTAACCTCCGTTTGCATCTCCCACAGGGAACGGTAAGTGCGAGTGCGGGGAATGTCGCTGCTTCCCAACCTGGACCAACAGTTACTGCAACTGCACCACCAAGACAGACAGCTGCATTACCGCTGCTGGATCCATCTGCAGCAGGAGGGGCAACTGCGTGTGTGGGAAATGCAATTGCAAAGACGGGGCATACGGAGACCTCTGTGAGAAGTGCCCCACCTGCCCTGACGCCTGCTCCTCCAAGAGGTGAGTCTACTGCCAACTCTCCCCACTTACCTTCCCCTCCCCAACAACCCATCCGCACAGCGAGAGACAACCTTGGTGAACCTGGTAGCTGTGGATTTAACACTGAACAACCCAACTGTACCAAGATTGATACTTGGGTGTTCTTCTTAAGACCGTAACAAATACAAGGAGTAGACCATTCAGCCCATCAAACCTGCTCTGCCATACAATGAGATCAGAGCTTATCTTCTACTTTCAACCCCATTTTCCTATCCTGCATCCCTTAATATTTTACATATGTAGAAATATACTGATCTCAGTTTTGATGTACTCAGAGACTGAGCCTCCACTTCCCACTGGACAAAGAATTTCAAATTCACCATCCTCTGAGTGAAGACATTCTACCTTGTCTCCATCCTAAAGGATTTCCTTTATTCTGGAACTATTTCCCTGAATCCCAGACCCTGTAGCCAAGGGAAACATTCTAACTGTATACACCCTGTCGAGGTCTGTAAGAATGCCTTATGTTTGAGTGAGATCACTTCTCATTCTTAACTCCAGAGAACAAAGGCCTAGTCTATTTAATCTTTCTTCATGAGACAATTCCAGGAATTGATTCAGGATTTTAAAAGGGATAGTTGGGGGAATTGCCTCACCTTGATGGGGGCAGATAGATAGCGTGAGGAGGAAGGATGATGCTGTTGTCCGTAGCCTTACGATAGAGTGAACTTTCACATCAAAGTCAGAAGGTCAGAGATTCGAGCAGAAAATCTCGAGTGATGTTCCAGTGCTGTCCTGGTGGGCAGGGGGGTGGGGGGTGGTGGTTTGGGGGGGGGGGGGGGGGGGGGGGCGGTTGCTGTCCTGTCAGGAGGGTACTGCCACTAAGGGGGTACTGTCCCATCAGGAGGTTGCTGTCCTGGAAGAGGGGTGCTGCCCTGTGGTTGGCGGGGGTGGGAGGAGTGGATGTTCTGTCCCATCCCAGAGGGGGAGGGGGGGGGATGGTGGTGGGCGGTGCCCTGTCAGGGTGTTGCCTTTCAGATGAAAGTTTAATGAATCCCTGTCTGCTTTTCAGATGGATGTAAAAGACCGTATGGCGCTATTTCAAAGAGCAGAGTGGGTGGGGGCTTAATCAGTAGCTCTGGAAATGTATCAGGTCATTTTTCTTTTATATATTAACCCAGGGGGTGTGGGTGTTAGTGGCTGGGCCAGTATTTATTGCCCAGCTCTAATTCCCCTTCACCTGGGGCCATTTAAGAAGTATTGCTGTGGCTCTGAAGTCACACATAGGCCAGACCAAATAACTACGACAGACTTCCTTCCCCAAAGGACATTAATAAACCAGGTGGGTTTGTCCGACAACGGTTTCACGATCATCAGTAGACTTTTCGTTTCAAATTTTTTAACTGAGCTCAACTTTCAGAGTTGGTCACGGTGGGATTCGAACCTCGGTCCTCAGACAGTTATCCTGGGTCTCTGGATCCAGCAACAATATCAGTTGGCCACCACCTCCCCACTGTTTGTGGGAACATTGCCAAATGCCAACTGGTTGTCTTATTTCTTATCTTACAACAGCACTGACACTTCAAAAGCACTTAATAACCTGCGATGTCATGTAAAGGCTAAAGACCTTAAGGAATGCAAGTTCTTCTCACATAAGGCACGTTGAATTAAAAGTTAAAGAGGAACATTCATCAACTAGACAACAGCTTTCCCAGATGTATGCAGATGCAGCAGTTTAGCAGAAGATCAGGACTTTTGTCATATCCTTCAAGATGGGAGGATCCGTTGCTGCTAGGATCACAATCTAGGTCCCAGGCAGCAACAGCCAGGAAGAAAGTTTATTTCAGAATTCAAATTTGATCATTGACCTTGGTGAGATTTGACCCTAGAACTTTGCTCTAGCATTGCAATCTACCAGTTCAGTTTTATATAATACCAGATGTGGAAGACAATTTGCTGCAGTGTTAATAAGTTGGGTGTCACAGAAAAGTAAAGTTTCTGCTTTTGTTCGATCTCTCTCCTCCCTTTTCCCCCCTCACAGCGACTGTGTCAAGTGTAAGGTGTTCAGCACTGGGGAGCTGATGAAGAATGGCACGTGCGATAAATTGTGCACCGATGAGATTCGAATGGTGGAGAAACTGGGTGAGTTTACAAAATGGCCTGTCAGGTTAGTCCTGCCAGTTTAATCCGAGTGTTTAATTAGGACAGGAGACATCCTGGGGACAGTGACCCCCTCCCGCCCCACCTCCACTCCCTGCCAGCGCTGTGTCACCCAATAAACCTTCCCCCGACAGACATTATGTCACCCAATAAACCTTCCCCCGACAGACATTATGTCACCCAATAAACCCTCCCCCACAGGCACTGTGTCACCCAATAAACCCTCCCCCACAGGCACTGTGTCACCCAATAAACCCTCCCCCACAGGCGCTGTGTAGAGTGGTGGCCAACCTGAAATTGCATGTTTTCACTCGTGCCAAAGATGAATCTCTTGCTCGGTGTTACCCAGTAACCCCTTCCCGGGGAATACTGTGTCATCCGATTGATTCCTGAGACAGTGCTGGAATGATGCTCTCCCCCTTTACTAATGAAAGCAGAGAGTAATACTGAGTGGGCCACACTGCAACTGTGGACAGAGAAACAGTTTGATAACTACCCCTTCCACAAACATTCATTCCCTGTACCATGACACACAGTAGCAGCTGTGTGTGCTATCTACAAGGTGCACCGCAACAACTCACCAAGTTTCCTTAGGCAACACCATCCAAACCCACAACCGCTATCATCTAAATACCTGGCAACAACATCACCTTGAGATTCCCCTCCAAGCCACTCACCAGCCTGACTTGGGAATATATTGGCGGTTCTTTCGCTGTTGATGGGTCAAAATCCTGGAACTCCCTCCCTAACGCCACTGTGGGTGTACCTACACTTCAGAGACTGCAGCAATTCAAGAAGGCGGCTGAACTTCTCAAGGGTACCTAGGCTGGGTGATAATTGCTGGCCAGCCAGTGATGCCTACATCCCATAATTTTTAAAGAGTTACCATTTCAACTCAGTGACCTTTAATCAGAACTGGAAAAAAATTACAATGCAAATATAGATTTTAAATTGAAATGAGAGAAGGTGGGAAAAAGCAAAAGGAAATAACCAGACAAAGAGAGGAGATGTTAATAACAAACAGCACAGTGGTTAGCACTGCTGCTTCACAGCTCCAGGGACCTGGGTTCAATTCCCAGCTCGGGAAGCTGTCTGTGTGGAGTTTGCACATTCTCCTCGTGTCTGGGTGGGTTTCCTCCGGTTTCCTCCCACAGTCCAAAAATATGCAGTTAGGTTGATTGGTACTAAAATTGCCCCTTAGTGTCCTGAGATGTGTAGGTTAGAGGGATAGTGGGTAAAATATGTAGGGATAGGATGGTGGTCAGTACAGACTTGATGGGGCTAATGGGTTTCTATGAAAGCAAAAGGAAGAAAAATGAACCCAGATGACCCGTTGAAATAAAACAGAACGCTGAGGGTGAGATTTGAGTCTGGGAATGTTGAACAGTCCAGAAGGCAGTAAGATAACTCATCAAAGGAGGAGGAGTTGTCCTCCCGAGTCCCACCCCCATCATCCCCCTCCCCCCTTACTCCCCCTTCTTTCTGGGGCTGAGGTGGCTCATCATTGGCCACTGGCAGGATTCTCCGGTTCTGTCGATGTCTATAGGTTCTGTACAGCCCACTGGGATAGGAGGATCCGGTCAGCTGGAATTAGCAGGAAAATCCTGCCCAGAGAAAGAGCGAGAGAATAGACTCACTTTGCCCACTGCCACATCCCTTGCCTTAACTGCAGAGTTAGCGTAAGTGATATAAGATTGGATGGGATGAGAGACAAGTGACTTTGGATTTGAAGGGTATGGTGTGCCTGAGTGTGTGTGCATTCATCAGCTTTCAGTTCATGTTAGTCCCAGGATACCAAACCCAACAAGACAATACCATTCCAAACTGGACCCAGCCCTTAGACATTAACAGAAGCTGCTGTTTCATACACAAGAGAGAAAATGACAGCCAGCCAGACTCTGAGTCAATTCCGTCTGTAATTTAACACTGCACCAACAGACCTGTGCATGTTGAGATTTGCCAACTAGCAGCTGGGTTATACTGAGTAAGATGTAACACTGACATTTGCTCCACGGCAGCACTTTGTACTCTCCCAGAGGCCACATCCCTTCTGTCGCTCTCTAGCAATTTTTCTGACCGTTCTGGATTTATCAACACCGCTGGATATTTAGAGGATGCCATAATTGGCCTCAGTGTCTCTCAGCCCAGGATTCCCACTTCCAGATTCCTATCTAGTGACTGCAGCTGGCAAGTGGGAGCAAAGGGATCTCCCTCATCCCAGCCTCGATCATGTCACCACTTCCACCCGCAGCTGGGTGAAGCAAGTGAGCTGTCGATGAGTTAGTGTCTGAGCAGAGATGGGGAGCTGATGAGGAGATAAAACAAGTGCCCTACAGGGGAGGCAGAAAAATTACTTGCTATTGAAAATACACTCGAGAAATATTCCAGACGAAGATAAAGGGGGTTGCGTCGGGTGAAGAGCCTGGCACACAAACTGCTTCATATTTGAGGCCTCCACCTGTGTGGAGTTTGCACATTCTCCCCATGTCTGCATGGGTTTTCTCTGGTTTCCTCACACAGTCCAAAGATGCGAAGGTTAAGTGGATTGTCCAGGAGGGTTACGGGGATGGGGTGGGGAAAAAGGACTGGCTGGGGCACTATGTTAAGAGAGTCAGTGCGAACTGGATGGGCTCTTGTACATTGCCGGGATTCTATGGAATCGGATCCCACTTCAAATTAAGTTCCCCGCTAGCAAGAAATTCGAATGTTCACTTTTACAGAGGCGGGTACCGGGTTGGTTTGACTCCTGCCCTGAGTAACAGTGAACAGCCACTGTATTGTCCTCTTTGGGCAATGTCCATCGGTGCCAGTCTGTGCCGGAGAGTGGCAGGTGGCAGGGCAGGTTGTGTGGCGGATGACCCAGAAAGCTGGGGAAAGGTGGAGCAGCGGCTGGGGAAAGCCGGAAGGGGTAGTCCAGTCTGCCTGACTGCGCTGTAAAATTGACGTTGGGATCTTCGAGTCGCTATTAGAGTGGTGTGGGTGGCACCCTGCCTTCCCCCACCGTGACAATCAGCGAGCCTCTCGTGGATGCGTATTTAATTAGCTCAGCAGCATGAGATCATGTGGTCAGCTGCCCTGCCACCCCCCCCACACTTCCCCCCAAACTCAGCCCCCCCCCGCAGTGGAAATCATTCCCACTTCCACCCCCGCCACCAAATGTAAACTCCAGAACACATGATTGCAGCTATGAGTAGTACACACCACATTCAAACCCATTACAGTCAGCATTCACCTGATATTCCACAGCCACATTACCTCACATTCAATCAATACAAACATTAAATCCAAGGATTCACTGCATTATATTCAACAAGTATAGTGCAATTTGTAAATGATCCTTTATGTGTCAATTCTCCTGCATTATTCATTGCATTTATTTTCCATTCAAAAAGTGAATTTGAACAAAGAGAATTACAGCACAAGAACAGGTCCTTTGGCCCTCCAAGCCTGCACCTACCATGTTGCACGATTGAACCTTCCCTACTACTTTTCTGGAGACAATATCCCTCTATTTCCATCCTATTCATGTATTTATTCAGACACCCCTTAAAAGTCACTATTATATCTGCTTCCCCTGCAGTGAGTTCCAGGCACTATTATCTGTGTAAAAAATGTGCTTCATATATCTCCTTTAAACCTTGCCCCTCACACCTTAAACTTACTTCTCCTAGTAATTGATTCTTCCACCCTGGAAAAAAGCTTCTGACTATCCACTCTGTCCATGCCTCTCATAATGTTGTAGACTTCTCTCAGGTCGCTCCTCAACCTCCTTCCTTCCTTTGAGAACAAACCAAGTTTCTCCAACCTCTCCTCATAGTAATGCCTTCCATATCAGGCATCATCCTGGTAAATCTTTCTTCCAAAGCCTCCACATCCTTCTGATAGTGTGGCAACCCAAAACGAATACTATACTCCAAGTGCGGCCTAACTAAGGTTCTATAAATCTGCAATATGTCTTGACACAAATGTTAAGTATTAATTTGATAACCATTGCTTCAAGTCTAAGTTCCCAGCTAATAGTACAGATCCCAGGACACATTTCGGAGGTTATTATTTAGGGATAGATTGTAGACAGTGGACTATCCTATTGCAGTGAACAATGAGGAGTTGGCAGCATAGTTCTGATGCCTTTACATTGAATTTGGAGTCACATTCTCTGATTGATGTGCCTGCCTTTCTCTCTCTCTCTGTCTCCCTGTAGACACAGAAATAACTGATGGCGTCATTTGTACCTATAAAGATGAGAATGACTGCACAGTGCGATTCCGTTATCACGAAGAGTCAAATGGAAAATCTATCCTGACGGTTATTAAAGAACCAGGTTTGACAGTTATTCTGCCTGCTGAATTGTTTCCTTTGTTCTGTGGGTTGTTTTTTTTTAATTTATTTGTTGGATGTAGGCATTACTGGCTGTCCAGTATTTATTGCCCACGCCTTGTTGCCCTTAAACCGCGTAGCTCGCTAGGCCATTACAGAAGGCAGTTGAAATCAACCACATTGCTGTGGCTCTGGAGTCGCATGTAGACTAGATGTAGAGATGCCGGCGTTGGACATGTAGACCAGACCAGGTAAGAATCTCCTTTCCCTGAAATGGTGGAGGCTCCCTCGTTGAATATGTTTAAGTCACGGGTAAATAGATTTCTGACTGATAAGGGAATTAAGGGGAGCAAGCGGGTAAGTGGAATTGACATACTTCATTATCTTATCGAATGGCGAGGCAGGCTCGAAGAGCTAGATGGCCTACTCCTGCTCCTATTTCTTATTAGTGAACCAGACGGGTTTTTTCCCCACTAATCGACTGATTTCCTGATCATCGGTAGATTCTTCAATCCAGATATTTTTTTATTGAATTCATATTCCACCAGCTGCACATGGATTCGAACACAGGTCCCCAGAACGTTAGCTGAGATTTTTATTAATAACCTAGCGATAATACCACTAAGCCACCGTCTTCCCCGATCGCATTTCCTCAGTTCTGCTGGCAATAAATACAAACGGGGAGCATTATGGAAACATAATGTCACAGCAGAGGATGTTAATACTGGCCTGAGACAAATGCCAGGCAATGTCTAACTCCAATAAGGGAGAATCTGTCATGTTGTTTCAATGGGATAAGACCTCCTGTTTCTGTACTGACCAGTGATTCTAGAATTAAATGTTGAGTGAATGAGACTCCATCTATTACATTTTCATCATTGTTCAGTAGTAATTAAGATATATCACAAGTGTTAAAAATTTGATGGTTTTGCCGTTACTTTCTCTGGGCTGTTCAGAGTGTAGGTATGGATGCACCAGCGTGGATTTTAATGATGAGTCTATCAGCAGCACACAGATGGAGCAAAGTAATGAAGGAGAGGGCTGGATAAATCAGACAGCAAATTTCTGATTCATCATGTGAAAACTCTGGAAATTGATGTCCAATTTACCCAGACATAACAACATCACAGCGCCAGGGACCCAGGTTCAATTCTAGCCTCGGATCACTGTCAGTGTGGAGTTTGCACTCTCTCCATGTGTCTGCGTGGGTTTCCTCCGGGTGCTCTGGTTTTCTCCTACCATGCAAAGATGTGACATGCATAGGGTCAGACAGCTGGTTGGGAACTTGGAGCAAAACGACACATATTATCAGCCAGGTTTTACATAGGAAACTGCAAGGCCCTGCCCATGGACCTTGGAAGCAATGATTCACAGGGCACTATATTATAATAAATTCTAGAATTATAAAGCTAGCCTCAAAAATGGTGGCACTTCCGGCAAATTTGTTCATCTACCGCCTCCTCACTCTTTAAGGCTTTTCAATGAACAATGTGACAGCTCTCCGCTCATTAACTCAGGATTCAGTCTCACTGTCAGCTAGAAAATCCTTCCTACTTTGAGCTATATCAAGATCCTTCATTAACCCGGCTACATCCTGTCTTCCTTTTCTTTCTCTATTTTCCCCAAAGACTTGGCAACCAGGAATATTAAGGATCCCATTCCTGGCCTGGGTTGAACGATAGCCAGGATTCTCCAACCGAGGCTGGGATTCTCCAGTCCCGCTGCAGAGAATGGACCTTTGGAAAGGTCCAATCCATGTCTCAAATAATTCAACAACCCTGTAGCAATGTCCTTCTGCTCACCAAGCGTATTGATTACTCTCTGAACATGGGTGTGCGTGCAATTTAACGCTTTTTTTTTTCTTGTTCCTGCAGAGTGCCAGCCTGCGCCAAACATCTTGCTCATTGTCCTGTGTTTGATGGGGGCCATCTTACTCCTTGGCCTGGTGGCCCTGTTTATTTGGAAACTCCTGGTCACGGTCCACGACAAGAGAGAGTATGCAAAGTTTGAGGCAGAACGAGCCAGGGCAAAGTGGGACACGGTAAGGAAGAGTTTGCGTTTCCTGAGAGTTTAGGCATAGCGACTAGAATCAGGAATAGGCCATTTGGCCCTTCGAGCCTGTGCCACCATTCAAAGAAGAATAAAGAACTGGACAGGAACAGGCTCTTCGGCCCACTAAGCCATCATGTTGGCCTATCTACACCAACTGCCTGTATCCCTTTATTTTCTGTCTGTTTGTGTGTCTATCCGGATAAATGCCTCTGCCTCAACCCACTTCACTTGCCATTGCGTTCCAGGCCCCACCACCCTTTGTGTAAAAACTTAGCCCTGGCACTAATTTTGCTGTCTCCCCTCCTCTCTTGTGAGTCGCAGGAAATCATTTGTTATTCACAAAACAAAGAAAATAATAGGCCTGAGGTGGCCTAAGAGACATTCATTGGCCTGAATTTTGTGTTCGTAGAATCATAGAATCCCTACAGTGCAGAAGGAGGCTGTTCGGCCCATCGAGCCTGCTCTGACTACAACCCTATCCAGTCCCTATCCCCATAACCCCATGTACGTACCCCGCATCTCTATTGAACCTTTTCCCCCTTACCTTGAACTTGTGCCCCTTGGAATTGTCATTTCTGCCCTGGGAAAAAGCTTCCACCTGTCCATGGTATCTATAATGCTCAAAATTTATTAAACTTCTATTAGGTTGCTCCTCGGCGCCCATCATTCCAGGGAGAACAATCCCATGTTATTCAATCTCTCCTCATAGCTCATTCCCTCCATGCCAGGTAACATCCTGGTAAACATTTTCTGTTCTCTCTCCAAAGCCTCCACTTCCTTCTGGTAGTGTGGTGACCAGAACTGGACACAGTGCTCCAAATGTGGCCTACCCAACATCTTATATAATGAAACATAATTTGCCAACCTTTATAGTCAATACTGTCTGATGGAGGCTAGCATACGTTTTCTTCACCACTTTTACATGTGTACTGCCACTTTTCAGGATCCGTGGACCTGTTTCATTATAAATGTGGCTGATCATTAAATTTATTTTGATCATGGCTGATGATAGGGGATAGAATATAAAAGCAGGGAGGTCTTGCTGCAACTGTACAGGGCACTGGTGAGGTGGCAACTGGAGTACTGTGTGCAGTTTTGGTCCCCTTATTTGCGTGAGGATATATTGGCCTTGAGGGAGTACGGAGAAGGTTCACCAGGCTGATACAGGAGATGAGGGGGTTAGCTTATGAAGAGAGATTAAATAGACTGGGTCTGTACTCATTGGAGTTTAGAAGCTGAGGGGGAATTTTATAGAGATGTACAAGATAATGAAGGGGATAATTAGGGTAGAGGTAGAGAGATTCTTCCCGCTTAGAAAGGAAACCAGAACTAGAGGGCACAGCCTCAAAATAAGAGGGGGAAGAGGTAGAGAGGACGGCAGTTTAGAATGGAGTTGAGGAGAAATTTCTTCACTGAGAGGGCGGTGAATCTCTGGAATTCTCTGCCCATTGAAGTGGTGGAGGCTACCTTGCTGAATATATTTAATTCACGGGTAGATAGATTTCTGATAGACAAGGAAATTAAGGGTTATGGAGAGAAAACGGGAAAATGGAACTGATCCACTGCAGATCAGCCATGATCTTACTGAATGGTGGGACAGACTCAAAGGGATAAATGGCCTACTCCTGCTCCTATTTCTTATGATCATCAAATTCAATATCCTGATCCCTCCTTCCCCCATATCCTTTGGTCCTTTTAGCCTCAAGACTAATTTCTTAGTCTTAGCCCCAAGAATCTAAATTCTTCTCGCAATCAAATATTTTGGCCTCAACTGCATTATGTGGTAGTGTATTCCACACATTCACCATTCTCTGGGTGAAGAAATTGCTTCTCACCTCAGTCCTAAAAGTTTTATCCCTTATAGAATCCCGCAGAATCTCTACAGTGCACCTTAGATATGACCCGTAGTTCCGAACTCCCCCACCATTTGGATCATTCTTTCTGAATCAATCAATCAAAAAAAGAAAATGACAGAATCTACCCAAAAGACACCTTCCTTCACTATGATAGAAATTCCAGGCAGGTTCAAGGCAAAGATTAATAGACTTCTGGATATTAATGATGTTCAGGGATTGGAGTACAGTATGGGGAAATGTAACTGAGATAGATCAGCCATAATCCAGTTAAATAACAAAGCAAGCTCGATGGGCCGATTGGCCTACTCCTGCTCCTATTTTCCTGTATGATTCATTGTATCTGTGTCTGACTGGTGTGCGATAACTCCTGAGCAATACTGCGGGTTCTGCCTTGCTCATGGAAGGCTGAATTCTGTGTCTGCACGGAAGGGAAAGGCACATCGCTATGAACTAACACTGAAACAAAGTCAAATACAGTGGATGATGGGAATTTGAAAAATGGAAAATTCTGCAAACTGTGGTCAAAGTTGACCTTATTTTAGTCAAGAGAATGTGTGCCTGGTACATTTGAAACATGCTCACAGTTAGAAAGATGGAGAGAATGAAAGAAGGAGTTATTAGTTGCATTTATATATCTTTCACAATCTCAGGACATAAGTTCATAAAATATAGGAGCAGAATTTGGCCATCGATTCTGCTCTGCCATTCGATCATGGCTGGTATGCTCCTTATCCCCATTTTCCTGCCTTCTCGCCGTATTCCTTCAACCCATTACCAATTAGAAATCTGTCTCACTCCTCCTTGATTTTACTCACTGTCCCAACATCCACCAGACTTTAGAATAGCGAATTTCACAGATCCGCAACGCTTTGGGAGAAGTAGTTTCTCCTCAACTCTGTTTTAAATTTGCTACCCCTTATCCTAAGACTATAACCTCTCGTCCCAGAATGTCCCATGAGAAGAATCGTCTGCTCCATGTCTACTTTACCCATACCTTTTATCATCTTGTACACCTTAATTTGATCTCCCCTCATTCTTCTTAATTCCAGAGAGTATCAGCCTCAACTGTTCAATCTCTCCTGATACGACAAACCCCTCATCTCTGGAATCAATTAAATACTCCTGAAGCATAGAAATTTCTTGAATATATTAGAGCCAACACTTTCAAAGATCATTGAAGATAAAAGCAAATTACTGTGGAGTCAGGTTTCTGAAACAAAAACAGAAAATGCTGGAAAATCTCTGCATGGGGTTATGGTGATAGGACCTGGGTAGGATTGTGGTCGATGCACAATTGATGGGCCAAATGACTGCCTCCTGAAGACCATTACTTAATCCGGTAATGCTCTGGGGACCCGGGTTCAAATCCCACCGTGGTAGATGGTGAAATTTGAATTCAATAAGAATCTTTAATTATAAATGTAATAAAGAACAAAACAGCATGGGAATCAGGCCCTTCGGCCCAACGAGCCCGCGCCACCACCCCGATGTTCCCACCTCTACCCGTGATCCCTGTTTATGTTTATAGATCTATGGACTAAAAACCAAATTTGAGACAATTTAGGGAGAATTTGTTTTGCCAGTTAGCCTAAGAGCACATCTTTGGGATGTGGGAGAAAACCGGAGCACCCGGAGAAAACCCACACAGGCACGGGGAGAATGCGCAAACTCCCACAGACACAGGCCCAAATCCATGTATTTGCACAGCACAGCGATAGTCACTGAGCTGTCGTGTTGCCCATCAAATGGTCCAGGTCAAGCGTACACTAACGACGTGAAGCACTAGGATACTAGGAAAAAAAATCCAAGAGCAGTCCTCTCACGACCCCCCGCGTGTATGCTCCTTGTTAGACAACAAGGTGGACCAAAGCACCTGTACAAACAATTGTAGGATTCTATACCAGTGCAGACTACCCTGCAGTCAGGAAGGTGATGGCTGGCGTGGAGATCCTTTAGGTTTGAGCATTATTTGATGTGTAGTTGGTGATCAGGATGTACGTTTTCACAATGTTTATAATTACGTTTTGTTTCAGGACAACAATCCGCTGTACAAACCACCAACAACAACCTTCACAAACTTCACCTACACCGGCAGCACAGACTGAGGGGAGCATTGGCTGAGAGGGTGACACAAACCACAGCATCAGAGAGCTTTCATTGGGAGACACACGGGGCACAAAAGCAGGGCGCTTGGGCTTTTATTTCTGGACGAGACGGCATTCCTTTTACTGTCCTGTGGTGAGCTGTACACAACCGCAATTTCCAGTCTGTTACATCTACCTTCCCTTCATCGCTGAACTCAGGAACTGCACTGAGCCACGGCAAGGTGGCTCTGATATCTTACATCAGAGTTTGAATCTGCATCATCTACGTGGAGCCTTACAAACATTCGAAATAGCAGCAGAAGCAGGCCAGTCGGCCTTCCAGACTGCCCCACCATTTGAAGTGGGATGGGGGGGGAGCTGAGGAAGATTCTTTTTACCCAGTGGGTCACTCTGGTATAGAATGCTCTGCTTTGAAGCCTGGTGGACAATGATTCAACAGTAGCTTTCAAAGGGGAAACTCTGCAAGGCCCTGGGGCAAGGGTAGGAGAACAAGACTCGCTCAATGGGGTCATCATTTAAAGAGGGGCAGAGTGGCCACCTCCTATATGATTCCAGCGAGGGCTTCCTGGGTTTGAATATTGCTGATCTATGTTGGGGTGTTTATGATCGGGGGTGTTGTGGGTGTAAGGGGGAAAGGAAAATGTTTATCCCCATTGTTCCCACTGGAAGGGGGGCATGAGCATTCAATTGGGTGAGGACAGGGTGAAGTTCTGATGTCCTGTTCAGAATGTGGGGGTAGTGGAGGAAGGACACTTAGAGATGGCAGCAGTGGGGGAGGGTGAAAGCAGCAGAACCATTTTCTGTTCCTGGAGTCTCCAGGAACATTAACCAGTCAGATTGAATAGATCTCACAGATACTGGGGAGGCAGCAGTGTAGTTTCGAGAGTTGCCTTGTGCTTCACGTCATTAGTGTACGCTTAAACTGGACCATCTGATGGGCAACACGACAGTTCAGTGACTATCACTGTGCTGGGCAGATACATGGATTTGGGCCTGTGTCTGTGGGAGTTTGCACATTCTCCCCGTGCTTGCATGGGTTTTCTCCGGGTGCTCCGGTTTCCTCCCGCACCCCAAAGATGTGCTCTTAGGCTGATTGGGGTAACAAATTGTCCCTAAATTGTCTCCCCAGTCTGGTTTCCAATGTGAAGTGCCATAAGCATAAACAAGGGTTATGGGTGGAAGAGGGAACTCACAATGTTAAGATGGCAGCGCGCGCTCGTTGGGCCGAAGGGCCTGTTTCCCATGCTGTGTTGTTCTTGTAATCAAAGTAATGCTCTGAGGATCTGGGTACAAATCCCACCGTGGCAGATGGTGAAATTTGAATTCAATAAAAGTCTCGAATTACAAATGTAATGATGACCGTAAAACCATTTGGTTCCAATAATGTCTTGTAGAGAAGGAGATCTACTATCTCGTCTACATGTGACTCCAGACCCACAGCAATGTTGTAAATTGGAATGTGGTTGACTCTCAAATGTGTTGTGAAATGGAGGGCAGTTAGGGATGAATGATAAATGCACTCCCCTCCCCTTGGTCAAATGCACTTCACACTAGACCAACAGAATCCCCTGTTTTCTAAAGTATTGTCCAACTCCATCTGGGCATGCATGGGCAACCTTCCCAAACCCAGTTAGTTTCTCAGAGTTACAAAGTCAATGGGCAGAGTAGACAATGCAGATCATTTCGTTGCTCACTCCAGAAACTAACTCAATCCAATCATCAAATCCAACCAGGCCCAAGGGGCTGTTTGCCAAGAGACCACAAAGTGGCATTGCCCAGAGGCTGAGGTGGTTAGACTGGGTTAATGGGTTCAGTGGGCTCAGACTTGAAGCTCTGTCATTGGCAGAAGTGAACAAAAGCTTGGTCAGAGGGATAACTTTTGACGGGGGCTGTGAGGGAGAAGAGGCCAGGATAGAGAATTCTAGAATATGGTGGGGGCCCTGAAGCAGCTCACAGTCAGGGAGGGGGGGTGGAGGGTGAAGGAAGGGGTGGGGGAGGTGTGTGCAATAGCGGGGGGGGCGGGTGCAGTGAGATGGTGAGGTCTACAGTTACGTAACGTGGGGAAAGCGATGTCTAGTGGTATTATTGCTAGATTATTAATCCAGAACTTCAGCTAATATTCTGGGACCTGGGTTCGAATCCTGCCACGGCAGATGGAATTTGAATTCAACAAAAAATACTTGGAATTAAAAATCTACTGATGACCATGAAACCATTGTCAGAAAAACCCATCTGGTTCACTAATGCCCTTCAGGGAAGGAAATCTGCTGTCCTTACCTGGCCTGGCCTACATGTGGAGTCTCAACTACCTTCGGGCAATTAGGGATGGGTGATAAATGCTGGCCAGCCAGCATCGCCCACGTATCATGAATGAATAAAGTGAAAGGATTTATGTCCCCTTCAACTCAAAGCAGCTCACTCATCATTTGCTTTTTGTAAAATTCATGAGGCCTATGCGTGCAATGGGATAAATTACTCGATTTTCCCATCCCACTGGAGAGCGGAAGGATGGTAAAATAGCTGCAGAAAGATGTCTGGAAGGGAGTCTAATGTGTTCCTGAAGCCAGGGGATAGTTCCTTCTGCAGGAGCTCAGGTTAATCGAAGGCAGGTGGTCTCTGTTGGTGAAATTTTTACCAGGCCGCCTGCTGTTTACCAGTACCAGTTCCCTCCACACATTTAGATTGAACAGATCTCACAGATACTGTGAGCGGTGTAGTGGCATTGTCACTGGACTAGTAATCAAGGTAATGCTCTAGGGATCCGGGTTCAAATCCCACCGCGGAATCTCCTAAAGAAGGCAGGTGTGGCTGGGTGTCCATGGAGAGGCTCCCATTCCTTCCACTCCAACCCCCCTTCCAGTCCAACATGCCCTCCTTCCATGCCAACGCCCTCTTCCTTCCACTCCAACCCCTCCGATGACAATTCTTCCTGGTGCTGACACTCTCCAGTCTCCCAGCTCCATCTGGCCCTGGCCTGTCTGTAACTCTCTTCTATCATCTCTTGGGAGGGGTCGTACAGCCTCTTTCTGCCTGCAGCCTGAGCACTGACCAGTTCTATCAGTGACACGGCCAACCTTGATTGTAACAATGGCACAGCGGGATTGACACTGGACTAGTAATCCTGAAACCTAGGGCAATATTTTGTGTTCGAATCCCACCCTGGCAGATGATGGAAAATTAATTCAATGAAAAAAGAAACTGGAACTAAAAGTCTAACAATAACGATGAAAGCCTTGTTGATTGTCATAAAGCTCATCAAGTGAAAGGATGCTCTTTAGAAAAGAAAATCCTGGAATTCCTGGTCTGGCCTGTAAGTGACTCCAGACCCGCAGCAAAATGGTTGATTCTTAAATGCCCTCTGAAATGGCCGAGCAGATCACTCAGATAAAGGGCAACTAGGGATGGCACAGCCCATGAACAAATAAAAAAAATAGCCCTGGTTGGCCGCCAACAGTAAAATGGCCGCTGCAGTTCCACCCACACAGTCTCAGGATCACACTGAGTCTCACCATCAGGAAGCACTGAGTGCTAGTAATTCCCAAGAAGGCAACAATTTGAGATGGGCAACAAAGCTGGCCTGGCCAGCAAACCCCAATGACTGAATTTAAAAGGGTCTCAGTGAGTGGGTAGAAGAGGCTCCCCTGGGAAGATTGCGGAAGGAGATTCACTCGATTTCTAATGCAGATTCTCTCAAATTCTTTCCGAAAATGTGATGCCGTCTGCGAATCGGTGGCACTGTGGTTAGCACTGCTGCCTCACACGGCAGGGACCCGGGTTCAGTTCCTGGCTTGGGTCACTGTCTGGGTGGAGTCTGGAAGTTCTCTCCATGTCTACGTGGGTTTCCTTGGGGTGCTCTGGTTTCCTCCTGCAGTCTGAAGTATGTGCTGTCTAGGTGCATTGGTTCTCCCTCAGTGTACCCAAACAGGCGCCGGAGTGTGATGACTAGGGTATTTTCTTCAATGCAGTGTTAATGTAAGCCTACTTGTGAACTAATAAATAAACTTGAGCTTAAAACAGAATAACTGAAGACATGGTTTTCACTTGGGGGGAATCATTCTAAAGGCTCTCCGTGATGAATTTTCTTGCCTCTTGTCCAGCTCTGTTGTAAACTCATTAACAGAGTTTAATTGCAAGGATTAGTCAAGAACGCCATGAGATTTCTATCATGCAGCAACCAGGATGTTGTAACATGAAGTAGGTGAACCACAATTTCTGTGTCACCATGTTTACCAAGAGCATTATAATCCATTGTTTGTAAACCCTACTGTTCCTGTGACGTTACGGGGCTTTACAAATCAGTCTTTATCTTGCGCATTTTGAGGAAGGAACGTTTTTACAAGTAATAGTCAGTGTCCACAGAAGGTAGGTGTCTCAGTCGATGAGTATGTCACGGTGGGATTAGAGAGAGAGAAAGGTTTCATATTTCTATAGATCCACCACAGGCATCTGAAAATGGCTCACGTTAATCCTTGGTCTCTCCTGCCCCCTTGTGGGAGCAGACTTCTCCTTTACAAGCACATTCCCTTGTACATTCTTCTTAGAATCCTTACAGTAAAGAAGGAGGCCATTCAGCCCATTGAGTCTACATCTACCAAAATTCTATCCAGATCCTATCCCTATAACCCTACACATTTAACCCCTGACACTAGGGACAATTTAGCGTGGCCAATTCACCTAACCTGCACATCTTTGGAAGGAAACCCACGCAGACTCCACACAGGCAGTGACCCAAGCTGGAAATTGAACCTTCGCCCCTGACACCATGAGGCAGCAGTGCTGACCACTTTTCCACCTCTTAAGAGCAGTGGTGGGCATCCAGGGGCCACACGTGGCCCATCAGCATTCTGAGTGTGGCCCATGTGTCATCTTGCTGATCTTTGCCCATGTGCAGGGTTCTGCATTCTACTGATCTGCATCTGGGTCCTAAAGGTGCGGCTGAAGTGATTCGCACGTAAAGCAAGGGCAAGTGAACAAAGAACAAAACAGCACGGGAAACAGGCTGTTCGGCCCAATGAGCCCGTGCCGCCACCCCGACGTTCCCACCTCTACTCGCGATACCTATCCATATTTATAGATCTATGGATTAAAAACCAAATTTGAGACAATTTAGAGAGAATTTGTTTTGCCAATTAACCTAAGAGCACATCTTTGGGATGTGGGAGGAAACCGGAGCGCCCGGAGAAAACCCACACAAGCACGGGGAGAATGCACAAACTCCCACAGACACAGGCCCAAATCCATGTATCCGCACAGCACAGCGATAGTCACTGAGCTGTCGTGTTGCCCATCAAATGGTCCAGGTCAAGCTTACGCTAACGACATGGAGCACTAGGATACTCTCGAAAAAGATCCAAGAGGAGCCCTCTCACGACCCATCGCATGTATGCCCCTCATTAGACAACAAAGTGGACCAAAGCACCTGTAGGATAAAAACAAGTACATCAATATCATCATCTATTTACACACTTCCAAGGGACTCCATAGGCTCATGATCCCTATTTTAAATCAGTTTTCTATACCCCTCCATACCCGTTCTGTTCATGTGCCCATCTAATTATTTCTTAAATAACTCCAGAGTACCTGCCTCCACCACTTTACTTGGCAGTGCATTCCATACCCCCACCACCCTCTGTGTGAAAAAACTCCCTCTAGCATCCAAATTATACCTTACCCCCCTCACCCTAAGCTCGTGACCCCTCGTGCTATTTCAGTCCAACCTAGGAAAAAGTTTAACCCTGTTTATCTATCCCCTTCATAATCTTGTACAACTCTATTAGATCTCCTCTAAGTCTACGTCTTTCTAAGGAAAACAGTCCCAATTTGCCTAATCTCTCCTCGTAACTCAGACCTTTCATACCAGGCAGCATCCTGGTAAACCTTCTCTGCACTCTCTCCAAAGTCTCTATGTCCTTCCGGTAGTAGGGCGACCAGAACAGGATGCAGTATTCCAAATGAGGTCTAACCAACGTTTTATACAACTGCAACATTAAAGGCCAGCTCTTGTACTCTATAACCCTTCCTATAAAGGCTAACATACTATATGCTTTCTTCACAACCTTCTCCACTTACTCTGCCATCTTCAGAGACTTGTTCACCTGCACCCCCAGGTCCCTCTGTGTTTCTATACTCTTAATAGGTCTACCCTTTTATCATATATCTCCTCCCTATATTCTTTCTCCCGAAGTGCATCACCTCACATTTATCAGGATTGAATTCCATCTGCCATCTGTCTGCCCAAGCTACCAGCCTATCTATGTCCTGCTGCATCGCCTGACAATGCTCCTCACTATCCGCAAGTCCAGCCATCTTTGTATCGTCTGCAAACTTGCTGATCACTCCACTTACTCCCTCTTCCAAGTCATTTATATATATTACAAATAGAAGAGGTCCCAGTACCGAGCCCTGCGGCACACCACTAGTGACCGACCTCCAGCTAGAGAAACACCCTTCCACTATTACTCTCTGTCTCCTATTACCAAGCCAGTTGCTTATCCATCTAGCTACCTGTCCTGTATCCCATTAGCCTTGACCTTCTCAACTAACCTCCCACGAGGGACTTTGTCAAACGCCTTACTAAAATCCATATAGACAACATCAACGGCTCGCCCTTCGTCCACCGTTTTCGTCACCTCCTCAAAAATTCTACCAGATTTGTAAGGCACAAACCTCCCCTTAACAAATCCATGCTGCATATCCCTAATCAGATCGCAACGCTCTAAGTACCTATACATCCTATCTCTAAGAATCCCCTCCAACAGCTTCCTTACCACTGACGTCAAACTCACCGGCCTATAACTTCCAGGGTTATCCCTACCACCCTTTTTAAACAACAGTACAACATTAGCTATTCTCCAGTCCTCTGGGACCTCACCTGTGTCCAAGGAAGAGACAAAGATTTGCGTCAGAGGCCCAGCAACTTCACCTCGCACCTCCAAGTGAGGTTCTTGGCTGATTGCTCACACCATTTACAGTGAGAGCTGTGTGCTCTGTTTCCAATCAAAGCATCATTATTTTTTTGTTTTTACCACTTGTCGACAGTTCTATAAATGTAAGAATGATTGAGCATTTTCTATAACTTGCTGTGAAATATTCAGTGTGAATTAGGTGTATTAAAGGGCCACAGTGAACCAGGCTGATTACAAAAACGCAGAGCACTGAGATGGAGGGCCGCTCAGGGGGCCCACTCACCAGCCCATATTGTCAGTCACTGCAATTACCTAATCTGACAGCGTGGAAACCACCTTGTTATGGTGTGCTGCAGTTGTTGTGTGCTAATTGTTGTGTGCTGCAGTTGTGTTGCAGCTGTGGCGTGCTGCAGTTGTTGTCACGTGCTAAAGTTGTGTGCTGATTGTTGTTGTGTGCTGCAAGTTTTTGCCGTGTGTTGCAAGTTGTTGTGTGCTACAGTTGTTGCGTGCTGGAGGTCTGACAGAGTGTCACAGTACGTTGCAGTTAGGAAACAGGACAGGCACCTGGCAATTCAGGCACTCAGCTCTGTTACAGATGGTGTTTTTTTGCAGAGTTTGTGCATTCGCTCTGGCTTGAGTCTTTCCCAGCAAGTTGAAAGGGGAAACCAAAATCATTGGACAATCCATCACTTGCAGGGACAGGAGGCAGGATTGATATGGAGTGAAAAGCACTGAGATCCAGCTGAGTTTGCTTATCCCATCCTGGGCCTCAGCTGAGATGCTACTTAGGCCTCAGTGCCCCCGGTTTGAGGTGTCAGTAATGTGGGCAAGGCACCTAGCCATGATGAGGGGTACCTGGTTGTGGGATGAAGGTAGGGTTGGCTTGTACTGTGGTGCCCTATCCAGTTGGATAGCCCATTGCCGCTCACTGTACCAACTGGCTTGAGAAGAAGGAGGAACTTGGTGTCTGCAAAACTGAATTGTCAGCAACTGCCCACAGGACAGAATTTGCATTTATATAGAACATAGAACATTACAGCGCAGAACAGGCCCTTCGGCCTTCAATGTTGCACCGACCAATTAGGAAAAAGCAATGACCCTCCAAACTAAACCATCCCCTTTTCGTCCATAAACTTATCTACTAACCTCTTAAACGCCATCAAACTTGGCGCATCTACAACTGCCGCAGGCAGGGCATTCCATACCCTAACCACCCTCTGGGTAAAGAGCCTACCTCTGATATCCGTCCTATAACTACCACCCCTTAATTTAAAGCTATGTCCCCTTATGCTAGCTTTCTCCATCCTAGGAAAAAGGCTATCACTGTCCACCCTATCTAAACCTCTAATCATCTTATATGTTTCAATAAGGTCTCCTCTTAGCCGCCTTCTTTCTAACGAAAACGTTTTCGTTAGTACCCTTCCTTATCTCAAAATGTCCCAAAGCACTTAAGCAGCCCAATGAAGTTCTTACAAAGTGTGGCCACTGTCAGGTCGGGAACAGCAAGACCAATTTGCGCACAGCAAGATTCCACAGACAGCCAAGATGACAATGACCCAGCTTGTGACGTGGATTGAGGAAGAAATATTCATCAGGACACGGGAGAGATTGCTCCTGCCCTTTGTCATCCTCCTGAGAGGGGTAGACATCCTGGCCAAACACTTTGGGGTGGGAGTGTGGGGTGTGTGGGGGACAATGGGGGAGAAATCCCTAAAGTCTCAGTGATCACAGGTTTTGGAGAGACTCCCGATTCACAGCTACCCTTGTGAGCTTTGTGACACCATTTGTTCATCGCTGGTTACTGCAGGCAATTTTATCCCAAAACCTGAATGAATCTTGAAGTAATGGCACTTGGCAAAACTGTGATGGATATTTTACTCAACAAGAATCCAGACTAAAATAGAACATTGGTACTTTAGACTTTGAAGCATTTTTCCCCAAAAATATATTTTATTCATAACATATCTGAAAGGAGCATTACAAAACATTTCAAATCTTGGGTAACAGAAAAGTGCAATGATATTCACATTCTCTCAAGCTACACTCTCAGGTTCTTCAATACAGTAATGAGAACATTACACATATCATTATTACAGACAGAATATTGCTCCTCAGATTATGTACATTGCTCACACTGCACTCTGGGTTGTTGTAACATTGATATGCATTCTATATCATAGAGAGTGGTTGGGATGTAGAATAGACTGCCTGCTGTGATAATGGAGTTGGACACTTTAGGAACTTTGAAGAATTATTAGATAGGCATATGGAGCACACCAGAATGATAAGGAGTGGGATAGCTTGAGCTTGGGATTGGACATAGCTCGACACAACATTGAGGCTCTGCACTGTGCTGTAACATTCTATGTTCTGTAATCCTACAGTGCAAAAGGAGGCCATTCAGCCCATTGAGTCTGCACTGACCACAATCCTACCCAGGCCTTATCCCCATGCATTCACCTAGCTGGTCCTCCTGACTCTCAGGGGCAATTTAGCACAGCTAATCCACCTAAACCTGCACGTCTTTTAGACTATGGGAGGAAACCGGAGCACCCAGATAAATTGCATGCAGACGCAGGGAGAATGTGCAAACTCCACATTGACAGTGACTCGAGGCCGGGAATCGAATTCAGGTCCCTGGCACTGTGAGGCAGCAGTGTTAGTGACTATGCCAGCTACACAGTAAAGGTTAAGCTTACAGTCCAAGAGGTTTTATAGTGCTTTCAATTTTTACACTTGTGTCAATATCAGTGAGTGCTCAATCCCAAACATCATGTGCATTCTGGCAGCTTCTGTGACCTCAGAGTGAGATGGGATTGTTTTCACAGACTGTCACTGATTATTGAAGCACTGTGTCTGGGATGTGGAGTAGTCCATTGTATTTTGGAAGGTACTTCGATTTCAGATTTCTATAAAGTGTGAATAGGACAGTTCAAATAGAAGCTACGGGGCTTTCAACCTTACCTCTAATATATCGTGACAGCTGATGTAGTAAAGATATTAATTTTATAATTTCTCTACATGGTGTGAATTTATTTTAAGTACACACCACTGTCCCTCCTGATGTTCCTCGAGCAGTGTGTTTTGTGAACATGCTGACACTAATCTTAGAACCTGCTGTTTCTAACTATTCACTGTTTAGAACATTTCCATATCTACCCTTTTAAGATCCCAGATTAAGGAGCTCACATTGGATGATATTGAAATCTATTTGCCACATTTGCTAAGTCGATCAATATCTCTTTGTAATTTCATGATTTTCTGGCTACAGATTGATCTGAATTTCCACCGCTCTTTAATAATACTTTTAAGTTGAAAGCGTGTCACAAGTAGGCTTACATTAACACTGCAATGAAGTTACTGTGAAAATCCTCTAGTCGCCACAGTCCAGCACCTGTAGGGGTACATTGAGGGAGAATTTTAGCAAGGCCAGTGCACCCTAACCAGCAGGTCTTTCAGACTGTGGGAAGAAACCCACACAGACACGAGGAAAACATGCAAACTCCACACTGTCAGTGACCCAATTGGTCCCTGGTCCCTGATGCTGTGAGGCAGCAGTGCTAACCAGCGTGCCATCCTAGAAGTTTTGGAAGCAGTGGAATTTGAACCTACACTTTCATAGAAACTGGAGCTGAAATCCAGTGCTTTAGATCACTTGGCCACACTACTTCGTGCTTCCTTCTGAATTCTTTGGTCTCAGTTTGTTTTGGATTTCCTTCGTTCTTGGGTAATATTACACAGATGAAACTACTCTCTGATATCAGAATGGCAAGAGTTTCACATTGTAATAAAGTCAAAGAAGCAATCAGGAGGTTAGTGTGAAGCAGACAGGGTCCAGTATATTGGTCTAATCCTTACTCTGTCTATTCACAACACAAGCCACCTCATTACTTTATACATGACCCCATCTAATAGACCTGCCTCTCAATACACAGAGATTGCAGTGTAGGGGTCTAGCATATAAAGGATTAATGTGGCACTGGGTACAGCACTGGCCCCACACTGAGGTAAGAGGCACATGGCCTGTGTATAGGGATCAGTGTCATGTCGGACAGAGCCATGTGTAGAAGCCAGCATGGAGACGATCCCCATATTATATCTGTATCTGTAGTTCCCAGTAGCCAAGCCTACAAGTACCTTAAGACTGACTGAGCGACACTCAATCCCGTGCCACATATAACATGCCACAATCCTATCCACTTCATTGTGTTTCATAGAATCCCTGCAGTGCAGAAGGAGGCCATTCAGCCCATCGGGTCTGCAGTGACCACAATCCCATCCAGGCCCTATTCCCTTAACCCCACACATTTATTGTAGCTAGTCCCCCTGTCATTTAAGGGACAATTTAGCACAGCCAATCCACCTGAACTGCACATCTTTGGACTGTGGGACGAAACCAGAGCACCCAGAGAAAACCCGCACAGACATGGGGAGAATGTGCAAACTCCACACAGACAGTGACCTGAGGCCAGAGTTGAACCCAGGTCCCTGTTGTTGTGAGGCAGCAGTACTAACCACTGTGCCACCATGCTTTAATCTATTCTCTGCAAACCCATAATCTCCCACACCTCAAAGAATGAGAGAAGATGGATTGCAGGAAGCAGCTTACCTTGCTGGGAGTAATTAGGGAAGGGCAGCAAATGCTGGCCCCAGCAAAGACACCCACATCCCATCAAATCACTTACAAATGTAGGTAGTCTCACAACACTATAAAGTCCAACAGGTTTATTTGGAATCACGAGCTTTTGGACCACTGCCCCTTCAGCAGGTGAGTGAAGATAGGTCACAAACGTGGCATATATAGGCAAAGATACAATTGCAAGATAATTACAGATTGGAATGACTCCCTTGTCGTTCAATATTTCCCTGGAAGGAGAAACTATGGCATCTTCTTCAAAGCCTTCAACTTTCGATGATGATGAACATCACGCTAAGACCATCCCCACACCCCAATGCTCGACTTCACTCCCAACCTCAAACAGACCATTATTTGCAACAACCTACCCAGCCAGCTTCAGAAGAATAGCGACCACAACACCACACAAACTTGCCGTGGCTCTGCAGGAAGTGCCAGATAATCGACCACCATCGCACGTGAGAACACCATCCACCAAGTACTTGGCACATACTCTTGCAGCTTGGCCAATGTTGTCTACCTGATACGCTGCAGGAGAGGATGTCCTGAGGCATGGTACATTGGGGAGACCGTGCAGACACTTCGACAATGGATGAACGGACTCCATGCAACAATCACCAGGCAGGAGTGTTCCCTTCCAGTCGGGGAAACTTCAGCGGTCACGGGCATTCAGCCTCTGATCTTTGGGTAAATGTTTTCCAAGATGGCCTTTAAGACACAAGACAGCGCAGAGTCGCTGAGCAGAAACTGATAGCCAAGTTCCGCACACATGAGGACAACCTCAACCAGGATCTTGGGTTCATGTCACACTATCTGCAACCCCCACCATCGCATCTTAGTTTGCAAAATCCTACTAACTGTCCTGGCTTGAAACAGTTTACACCTCTTTAATCTGTGATTATCCTTCTATCCACTTGCACTATCTGTCGCTGTAAAGACTTGATTACCCAAAAAGACTCGCATTCCAATCTGTAATTATCATACAATTGTGTCTTTGTCTATATATCCCGTGTTTGTGAACCTACCTCCATTCACCTGGTGAAGGAGTAGCACTCTGAAAGCTCGTGATTCCAAATAAACCTGTTGGACTTTAATGTGGTGTTGTCAGACTTCTTACTGTGCCCACCCCAATCCAACGCCGGCATCTCCATATCATACTTACAAATGTGAATTTGGCAGAATGGATCAAATGGAGTATGTACACAGTGGTATGTGGATCCAGCAGTTCACGTGGTGTACATATACCCACAGTGCTGTTATGAAGGAATTTTCAGGACTTTCACCCAGTAACAGTGAAGGAACATGGATGTATTCAATCAGGATAGTGAGTGGCTTGAGGGAGAACTTCTAGGTGATGTCCCATCTATCTGCTGGCCTTGTCCTTCTATTTGGTGGTGGTGATGTGTTTGGAAGGCGCTACTGAAGGAACTTTGGTAAATTGTTACAGTGCAACTCGTTAATGGTACACCGTGTGTGTCAGTGAGAGAGGCAATGAATATTTAAGGTGATGGGTGGGCGACTGATCGAGTGGGCTGCTTTCTCTGGATGGTCTCAAATATCATTAGATCTGCACTCATCCAGACTACCGGAGAACATTTCATTAAACCACTGGACTGGGGCTTTGTACTTGATGGAAAGTTAGATGAGTCACTCGCTGCAGAATTCCCAACCTCTCATAGCCAGAGGATTGAGAAGACTGGTCCAATTCAGTTTCTGGTCAATAGTAACCCTCAGGATGTTGATATAAAAAGTTCAGATTGGAGACTTTTAAAAGACTTCTGGATGAGTATATGGGATCCAATGGGATTGGGGGTTATAGATAGGTCTATGGCTGGGTAGGTTTTGATGTGTTCGGCACAACTTGTGGGCCGAAGGGCCTGTTTGTGCTGTAGTGTTCTATGTTCTATGAGACAAAGGCCAGCCTTATCAAGGTAGTTTCTGCATTCCCTGATCAGAATTCCTGGGTTTTTACCTGGTGTCTGAAACAGTTGGGTGGTGCTGTCTGAATAGCGCCAGGTTCAATTCTAGCCTTGGGTCACTGTCCATGTGGAGTTTGTACGTTCTCCTCGTGTCTGCGTGGGTTTTCTCTGACAGCCTATTCCCAGACCCGGCTCTGTGGGTATTTGTGGGGATGAGTGTTCACTTTAATTTCAATGTGAGGAGTCACTAAACTTGAAAAGTACAAGCGTGAGCTAGTCAGAAATGAATTTCACCCCAAAACCAGTTCACACTCTTTGTGGCTGGAGAGACTGTGTTTGATAACTGACTGTCAAATCAAATCATACAGGACGGAAGGAGACCATTCGGCCCATCAAGTCTGTACTGACCACAATCCCACCCAGGGCTCTATTTCCGTGACCCCACACACTTACCCGGCTAATCCCCTTAACACTAGGGTCAATTTAGCACAGCCAATCCACCAAACCCGCCTTGTTGTCTAACGAGGGGCATACACGCGATGGGTCATGAGAGGGCTGCTCTTGGATTTTTTTCGAGAGTATCCTAGTGCTTCACGTCGTTAGTGTACGCTTGACCTGGACCATTTGATGGGCAACACAACAGCTCAGTGACTATCGCTGTGCTGTGCAGATACATGGATTTGGGCCTGTGTCTGTGGGAGTTTGCGCATTCTCCCCGTGCTTGCGTGGGTTTTCTCCGGGTGCTCCGGTTTCCTACCACATCCCAAAGATGTGCTCTTAGGCTAATTGGCAAAACAAATTCTCCCTAAATTGTCTCAAATTTGGTTTTTAATCCATAGATCTATAAACATAGACAGGGATCGTGGGTAGAGGTGGGAACATCGGGGTGGCAACGCGGGTTCGTTGGGCCAAAAGGCCTGTTTCCCGTGCTGTTTTGTTCTTTGTTATCTTTGGACTGTGGGAGGAAACCCACGCAGACACAGGGAGAATGTTTCGCGCTCGCTGGGCACCGCAGGGAATGGGGTGCATTGTTGACCCAAATAGTCACATCTTAATTTGATGTTTCTTAAGTTTCCTTTGCACTTTTGTTTTTGTTCGGGCTGTTACCCTTCCGTTTGGGGAGCTGTCCCTTTTACTGTGTCCTAATTTGTCTATTCGGTTTGAACTTAAAAGAGGACATGGGGACAACGTACAAACTCCACATGGACAGTGACCCAAGGCTGGAATTGAACCTGGCGCTATTCAGGCAGCATCACCCGACTGTTTCAGACACCAGGTAAAAACCCAGGAATTCTGATAGAGGGAATGCAGAAACTACCTTGACAAGACTGGCCTTTGTCTCCATTCTGAACTTTTTATTGAGAGAGGCACAAACTTGTTCAGGAAACAATCAGAGGGATTGGTATTGGGCTGAGATCGAGGTGAGACACAATTTTCAGGCAGCCTCCAGCTAGTCTCAGGCTCCCGAAACTTGCTGCACCGCTGCGGAGATGGGAAGACCTGCAACTCCTCCAACATCCCGGCATGCAACCCCGGCCCCGTTCGGAGGACCTGCGGCCCCACCGCCAGGCTCGGAGGACCTGCAACTCCTCCAACATCCCGGCATGCGACCCCGGCCCCGTTGGGGACCTGCGGCCCCACCCAGCTCGAGGCCTCCCCACCCCCCCCCCCCCCAGCTCGGAGACCTGCAACTCCTCCAACATCCCGGCATGCACCCCGGCCCCGTTCGGGGGACCTGCGGCCCCACCGCCAGGCTCGGAGGACCTGCAACTCCTCCAACATCCCGGCATGCGACCCCGGCCCCGTTCGGAGGACCTGCGGCCCCACCTCCAGGCTCGGAGGACCTGCGGCCCCACCGCCAGGCTCGGAGGACCTGCCCACCCACTCGAACCTGCGGCCACATCGGAGGACCTCGGCCCACCCCAGCCACCCTCCCTGCCCCCACCCCAGCTCGGAGGACCTGCGGCCCCACCTCCAGGCTCGGAGGACCTGCGGCCCCACCGCCAGGCTCGGAGGACCTGCGGCCCCACCGCCAGGCTCGGAGGACCTGCGGCCCCACCGCCAGGCTCGGAGGACCTACGGCCCCTCCGCCAGGCTCGGAGGACCTCCGGCTCCTCCGCTGTCCCAGTGTGCTTCACGGTTCCATCATGGCTGCGCTCGTGGAGACAGACTCCAGTCAGAAGAGGCAGCAGTTCGGGAATCGGTACCTGACCGACCCCGACCGCGTTTTTCAGCATAATGCCTGGTGAGATTAAGCGTGACCGGCAGGCGGGAGAGAGAGAATCCGTTCCCGAGGCATTCCAGAAACTCTGTCAATTCCCTCTCCAGCTCTCCGAGCGCTGCAGCTGGACCTCACGCTGGTGCCCACCAGCTTTAATCCTTTCCTGTGACAGCTAGCGAATGTTCATCATCCTCCCCCTTTTCAACTTACAATGTAAAGCTACCCAAAGTTTCATTTTTATGACATTCACACATTAATTTAGTTTCTCGGAATGAAATTAATGAAAGAAGGATGATCAAACTTCTGTCAATATGCAGTCTGTCCTAACTATCTATTGTTGACTGGATTCACTTGTAGATCATGTGAGGTGGCAGACTTCTTTCCCTGAAGTGCATCAGTTGGATTTTTTTTAATATAAATTTAGCTTTAGGATAATGTTTCATCCGTTAGATGGGGGTGCTCAGCTTTTATTTTCTTCTGTCATACAGGGATAACGTGGAGTGGTCTGAAGAGCAGGAGGCTGCAGCCAGAAGAAGAGTTGAAGAGAACTGTGTCCAAATTGTATCTTCAGAAAAACAAGGCGAGTAAATCACAACTACTTTCCTTCCACAAGATAGCACCTGATCAAGGGAAGATTGTCATAATTTTTAACTCCTGTAAGAGACTTTTGTCCCAAGTACGATTGGAATTTTCAACACTCGTTTTTTTAATCTCTGCAAATGAATGTGCTTAAATGTTTATGCAAACTGTTAGTATCTCATTCGTTAGGCCATGTTCCTCAAGTACAGCTCTGTACTAAAGACATTTATATGTTTCACTGTATCTGTCTTTCTGTCTCTTTACTTTTTCCTATTTTATCAGCATCAGTCTTCCTCCAGAGCTTTTGTGTTTTCATTAACACCACATGAGAAATATCTGGTGCAGATTGTGGAACTGATCATGGTAAAGTGAAAATTGTAACTTGCTACTCAACCTGGTTAAGAAACCAAAACAGTGACTTGATTTCCTGAATGACATTTATACACCCAACTAACAAGCAGGCAGTGCGTAAAGAATAAGAAAATGAACGTAATGTAGAGTGGACAATTTGATACAATGCCTGTAGGAAATTTTAATTCTCAAGAGTGAAGAAGAATCAGTGCACAGATCCTCACATTCCATTCTGGAGAAATACCAGAAATCAGCTGTGAATTTGTAGGTTTCTCACCTCTGCCCCAAGGCTTCTCTTTGCCTGTAACTTTTTTCTATTTCTCTATTCACTTTTCCCTATTTTTATCAGCAGTCAATGTTTTTCCAAAGCTATTGTGGTTTCATCAATACCTATCAGGTTGTCCTCCAATTAACTTCATCCTTACTAGGACATGAAAGCTGTGGAATTCTCCTCATTTCTCCAAAACATCCACTGTCAGTCTGAACAACTTTATAATTTGATGTTGGTATCTCTTTCAAGTGTTGTTTAAAAATGTAGCACTTGTAATCTCAATTTGTGTATGTTAGCAGTGTGCTAATGTGTGCTGCTGTGTCACACTTGACTATAGTAACTATTATTTTGCTATTCTTCTCGAATTTGTCTTTCTTTCCAAACAGTGGAGTACGAGGACAAGGCCAACAGCTACTGGAATGACTTCTACAAGATCCACGAGAATAGATTTTTCAAAGATCGTCACTGGCTTTTCACTGAGTTCCCTGAGTTGGTTCCCAATTGTAAGTCCCAGTTGTTGGACAAAGCCAGGGCTGCTCCAGCAGCATCGGACCATAGACATGCTCAACACCAGAGTTGCCATGAAAGGACTGCCAGAAATGGTTCGTACCTTCCCCAGATGTGTGCTGAAGAGGCAACTGTTTGTACTCAGGAGCAGAACAATTTGCAAATTGATGTTGACAATGTGCAGGATGATCAGGAAACAGACAGACTTGTGGACTTGTCTTCAGAGGTTGTGCCACAGATTCAGACACAGATGAATGAGACAGAACTATTGGATACAGATTACTTGGGAGCTTCTGCAACATTCCGTATCCTTGAGGTAATGTGGGATGTTTAACAATGTTTTGTGACACAGAAACAGGCCGTTTCGTGCTGGTATTTATGCTCCACTCAAGTCTTTGGTGTAGCACAGTGGTTAGCATTGCTGTTTCACAGCTCCAGGAACCTAGATTCAATTCAATACTGTCAGTGTTCTCCCTCTATGGGTTTCCTCTGGGGGCTCCGGTTTCCTCCCACAGTCCAACACATGCAAGTTAGGTGCCTTGGCCGTGCTAGATTGCCCATTAGTGACCCAAGATGTGTAGGTTAATGGATAAGTATGTGTAGGAACTAGGTGGGTTTGTTGTCGGTTTGACTCGATGGGCAAAATGGCCTCCATCTGCAGTGTAGGGACTCTAAGCCTCCTCCCATCAATCCTCAACTATCGGCGTGACCATCCATTCGTTGCTCCCGCTATCAAACACTTGTCAGGCATTTCCTCTCCATGGTAGCGAGTTCCACATTCTCACTTCTCTTTGCATAAAGATGCTCTTTCCAAATCCCGATTGGATTTCTTGGTGCTAGTTTTTAAGTATTAAAATTAACTAACTCTGATTATTCAGTGGGTGGCTGTGCAGCAGCATGTAATATTCCACAAACCAGTCAAGAGAGTTGCAGATATCGTCACAGTCTGTGATTTCAAACGTCTAGAGGCTTTGCTTTTTTGAGTTTTTTTGACTGGAAAGGAAGAGTAGGGAAAACTGTTCTAGCTCATTCACATTGTGTGAGTATACTCATTGGAATACAGAAGAATGAGGGGAGATCTTATAGAAACGCATAAGATTATGAAGGAAATAAATAAGATAGAAGCAGGGAAATTGTCTGGTGGGATGAAACTAGAACTAGGGCGGCATAGCCTCAAAATAAGGCAAAGCAAATTTAGGACTGAGTTGATGAGGAACTTCTTCACACAAAAGGTTGTGAATCTGTGAATTCCCTGCCCAGTGAAGCAGGGAACCTCACTGAATGTTTTTAAGGCAAGGATAGTTCCTTTACTGTTTAAAAATGTATCTGTGGTGAGCGACTGCATCAGTGGAGCTGAGTCCACAAAGAGATCAACTATTATTTTATTAAATGGCGGAGCACGCTTGAGGGGCCAGATGGCCTACTGCTGTTCCTAGTTCTTATGTTAACGTAGAACATAGAACACTACAGCACAAACAGGCCCTTCGGCCCACGAGTTGCGCCGATCACATCTATACCTACCAAGCCACAGACCTATCTAGAACCCTCTATCCCATTAGTTCCCATATACTCATCCAGAAGTCTTTTCAAAGACCCCAGCGAATTCACCTCTACCACCTCCAACGGCAGCCGATTCCATTCACTCACCACCCTCTGAGCAAAAAACTTACCCCTAACATCCCCTCTGTATTTGCTTCCCTGCACCTTAAATCTGTGTCCTCTCGTAGTGACCATTTCAGCTCGGGGAAATAGCCTCTGAGAATCCACCCTATTTATTCCTCTCAACATTTTATAAATCTCTATCAGGTCGCCTCTCAACCTACGTCTCTCCAGGGGGAAGAGTCCCAACTCCCTCAACCTATCTTCATAAGGCCTGCCTCCCAATCCAGGCAGCATCCTTGTAAATCTCCTCTGCACCCTTTCAATAGCTTCCACACCATTCCTATGATGAGGCGACCAGAACTGCGCACAGTACGCCAAGTGGGGTCTGACAAGGGTCTTATAAAGCTGCATCATTACCTCCTGACTCCTAAACTCAATTCCTCGATTAATGAAAGCCAGTGCACCATGTTCTTAAAGTATATCCCATAGTCTCTCTGGACTAAATATAATCCACACAAACTTTCCAGAAAGCCACTGAATTATATTCAGAAATTACATTCTTGGCCAATTTTGGCTTGTATGCCCTTTTTTTAAGAACACATGTCTTACTTAAAAGTTCAGAGCGTAAGTAATTCAGGCTATAATCTCTTGTCATGAAAGTATCTACCCTATTAAGTCCCCTTGGGATCCAAAAGGTTTCAGTAAAACCGTCTCTTATCCTTTACTCAAAACGTTGTGAATCTTTGGAATTCCCTGCTATAGAGAGCTGGAGATGTTTAGTCATTGAAGATATTCAAGATGGAGATTGATAGGTTTGTAAACACTAATGGAATTAAGAAATATGGGGATAATATGGAAAGATGAAATTACCAGTGAAGATGACATACTGGTTAGCACTGCTGCCTCGCAGCTCCAAGGACCTGGGTTTGATTCCTGGCTAGGGTCAGTGTCTATATGGAGTTTGTATGTTCTCTCTGTACCTGTGTGAGTTTCCTCCCACAGTCCAAAGATGTGTGGGTTAGGTACATATTAACCATGCTAAATTCCCCCTTAGTGTCCCAGGATGTGTAGGCTAAAGGGATTAGTGGGGTAAGTATGTGGGGTTACAGAGATAGGGTCTGGGTGGGATTCTTGGTGCAGACTCAATGGGCCGAATGCCCTCTTTCTGCACTGTAGGAATTCTATGATCTTACTGAATGACAGAGCACACTCGGCAACCTGAATGTCTACTCCAGCTCCTATTTCTCTTGCTGCTCTAGGTGCTTTGAGGCATTTTTCTATGTTAAAGGCAATGTATAAACGCAAAAAGTTGAGATGATTCCTAAAATGATGTTCTTTTGGAACAGCCTTAATGCATCCAGTATGCAGCCTATGTTTCATGCATCAAATATTTCTTTTTCTCTTCACCAGGTTGGCTGTGGAGTCGGAAATACCGTGTTCCCCATTCTACAGACTAACAAGTAAGGAGAGTTATTCCCTCCTCATTCACGTCATTGACTGAGGTGTGCATCAGATTATACCTCCCTGTTGGGCTCATTCATATTGACAAATTCAGTGCCAAATTAATACAATAAAGTTGCCCAAGCCATAGATTTGATAGTAGCACACTGCTAATGTCATTGGACTGTAATTCGGAGACTCAGGACATGGGATCAGGTGGAATTTGAATTTAATAAAAACCTGAAATATTAAGCTAGTGTCAGTAGTGGTGACCATGAAATTATCATCAATTGTTGTAAAAACCCATTTGGTGAAGAAATCTGCCATCCTTACCTGGTCTGGCCGGCGTTGACTCCAGAACCACAGCAATGTGGTTGACTCTCAACTGCCCTCTAAAGTGGCCCAGCAAGTCAGTCAATTCGAGGGCAATTAGGGATAAGCAACAGATGGTGGCCCAACCAGCGATGCTCGTGTCCCATGAAAGAATAAATTATGGATTCAAGCCTTCCTGTGGACTTAAGAATGTAATCGAAGCTGGCACCTCAGTATAGCACAGGGGAAGTGCTGTACTGCTGGATGAGACATTAAGCAGAGATTCTCCCTACTTGGGTGAGTGGCTCAGTTCAAAGAGTATGGGTTTCCTGTCAGTCTTTACTCAATAACAAATGACCAAAAAATAATTAAGTCATTTATGATCGAGTGCTTTAAAGGACAGTGATACCACCACTTCAGCAGTAATCCATTGGTTTTAATGTCCTGAATTGATGATAAGGCACCATCACGTAAAGACCATTGATTCTCCTGGAGTGATAGAGGGTTCTGCCCGACTACTCCCTCCAGTGTTCACCTGCCAAATAACAACTGAGAAGTGTTGGGTGAGAAAGCTGTTTTTTAAAGTATTGGAAACCCTGAAATAAAAACGAAGAAATACTGGAAACACGTTTGAATATATCTAGGGTTTTCTTTTGATGTTGTATTAACCCAGCAAGCTAACATCACACTTTTCTTTGTGGTGCCAAACAAATCAAACTTGCATCATGCCAGTTCATACTTCTCAGTATCTCTCATAACGTCAGAAGTTGTAGTTTTGAAAGGTATCTTTTGTAAATAGATGGTGCTGAGCATGGATGATGCAACCTGTAGCTAACAGAAAATTTTTCTGTCATGCTGTCTCTGTTGGTGTGTGGTCATTGGCACCAGCTACAGTCTTTGTGTGCCTTTGGTCCTCCGTGTCTGCCTGTCAATGGTGGGAAAGGAAAGACATCACGTCTGCTCCCACTTGAGGTTGAGGGATATTTACTCCTTTAAACACAAAAGGTTCAAAATTTAACATTAAAAAATCTATCTTTGGAGGAACTGATTGGCACAATGAACTTGTCCCCTGTGCACCACTTGGTGGCTGTGAGAATGCAATTGAAATGAGTCTGGGGTAATGGTAAACCGGCTGCAAGTGCTTACAGACTTCCCCTTGTCTAGTTAATTTAGCACAAATCAGAACTATTCTTGCAGGTTTCCCGCAGCCACAAGTTAGCTGGTATAGAATGTGAGAATCTCAGACTAGGCTCTTTCTGAGTTGACAACACTTTAGTGAAAGAAAAGAAAACCCCACAGCTCAGCCTGATCGTGTTATCGCTCAACATCAGCAGAGGTGTGTACACCAACAGGAAGCACTGAAGAATGATCAGGACACTTTCACTTGCCTTCAATTACCTGCTGAACTCAGGAATAACTGCTCGTTCTTGTTGGTGGCACCATTGTGAGTTTGATTCCCGGTCTGTGAGGAATTTGCACGTGCTTCCCATGTCTGCCTGAATTTCCTCCGAGTGTTTCAGTTTCCTCCCACGGTTTGAAAGATGTACAGGTTAGGTAGATTGACCATGCTAAATTGTCGTTTAGTTTCTAAATTTGTATAGATTAAGAGCATTAGCTACGTTAGATGCACAGGGTTACGGGAACAGGGCAGAAGGGAGGGCCTGGGCGGGATGGCATTTAGGAGAATTGGTGCACACTTAATGGGCCAAATGGCTGCCTCCTGCACTGTCGAAATCGGATGAAACTGTACACACAGTTAGTTTCTGATGTCAGCTTAATCTGTTAGTGCTGCAGACTCAGTGTTTTCAGTTCTGTTTCTGTAATAAGAACAGACTGTAGTTTCTGTCATGTAAGAGTGTTTGTCCTGTCCCTGAGCAGCTGGAGAAAGCTGTTCTGGTTACTGATGGTGCTGTCAATAATTCTCCTCTTGTACTCTTGCAGTGACTCAGGGTTGTTTGTTTACTGCTGTGATTTTTCCTCTGCTGCTGTGGAACTCGTCAAGGTGAGAAAAGTTGCAACTGTGTTCTTGCTTTTGTCTGTGAATATAACTCTTCCTGTAGCTCAATCTATCTGCTCGTCTGTGCTTTATCAGTAACACTCCTATAGTGTAAATCCCAAGTGTCTACTACATATGTTATAAGCCAGGTCGGATACATCAAGATGTTCTATGAAGCTTGCCTGATCTGTAATATTTTACATTGAATGAGAGGTTTCAATGTAATCAGGTGTGATTCAACTTACACACGGCAGCTTATATCAAAAACAAAGTTTAATTAAGAATATTGCTGATATGTACAGTAAAACAATTAGCAAGAACTTTTAACAATTATATTATCGTAGTTGTTCTGTTTCCTGTTTGTATAATTCTTAAAAAATATCTCTAATGTGTTCCCAACCAAAGCCAACATCCAATACACAAAACCCTCCAAATAAACACAATAGAGCATAGGGTTAATGCCAACCTATTACAAAAATTTCACCTCCTGGATTGAATGCTGAAAATACCTTGTGAAGAAACTCAGAAGAGGTTGGTAGTGAATCTTTTTCCCAGAACACAGCTTCTTTAAGGCAGGATGGCAATAAGCCTCTCCTTTAACTAACTGGTAATAGTTTCAGAACTAAACAAAAAGAAGAGAGACGCTGTTTCTTAGTTGCTATTAAACTGCTTCAAAATGAAACTGAAAGCCCAAAGGAAAGAAAATCTGTATCAAGTGACTGCCACAGCTTAGTTCCACTACCCAATGACATTGCTGAAGGTGTAAACCGATGTTTTTAAAAAATAAGTTCTTAAGGTGCACTCACATGACAATAAAGTGTATTGGAATTGGACATGTAGTTGAAAATGCAGGAAAATATCAGTAGACTGGTCCAGTGAACAGAAAATTTAGTCTGGAGAAGTGTGGTAATGGAGGTCTGGAGATGTGAGGTGTTGTACTTGGACAGTGCAAATAAGGCAATGGCATATACAATAAATGATGTGTTGCTGAGAAGTATAAAGCAACCTTGGAGTGCATATTCGCAGATTCTTGAAGATAACAAAGAGATAAGGTGGTTAAGAAACCATACAGGATATTTTCCTTTATTAGCCAAAGCGTTAGAACAATGAAATTATGCTAGGACTGTTGAAAATACTATTCAGGCCACGCTTGGAATATTACATAGCGTCCTGATCACCGCATTACCCCTTGACATGCAATAGTGTCGCCATCACTGAATCTCCCGCTGACAATAACTTTGGGGTTATCATTGACTGGAAACTTAACTGGACTTGCTACATAAACACAGTGACGACAAAAACAGGTCAGAAGCTAGGAATATTGTGGCGAGTAACTCACCCCCTAATTCCCCAGAATCTATCCACCACCTACAATGCACAAATCAGGAGTGTGATGGAATACTGTTCACTTGCCTGGATGGGTGCAGCTCCAACAACATTCAAAAAGCTTGACACCATCCAGGACAAGGCAGTCTGCTTGATTGGCACCACATCCACAAACATTCAATCCCTTCACCACTGACACTCAGTAGCAGCAGTGTGTCATATTTACAAAACGCACTGCAGCAATTCACCAAAGATCCTTAGACAGCACCTTCCAAACCCACGACCATTCCACCTTGAAGAACGAGAACAGCAGATAAATGGGAATACCACCACCAGCAAGTTCCCCTCCAAGCCACTCGCCACCCTGACTTGGAAATATATCACTGTTCCTTCGCCGTTGTTGAGTCAAAATCCTGTAATTCCCTCTTTAACGGCATTGTGGGTCAACCCACAGAAGAAGGATTGCAGCAACTCAAGAAAGCAGCTCACCATCACCACCTTACAGGCAACTAGGGATGGGTAATAAATGGTGGTCAACCAAAATTGCCCATGTCCCATGAATGGATTAAAAAAAATTCAGTCTCTAAAGGACATTAGGGAGCCAGACGAGTTTTTATAACAATGATACTGTCATGGTCACATCACTTTGTATTGCAGATCTTATTAATCGCTGAACAGAACATTTATTAATAGAAGGCTGAGAAGAGATTCTTCCTTTTTCATTTTTTTTTGCTCAGATGACAATCTACCAAATGCTTTGATTGAACCTGCCTCAATCACATTCTCAGACAGCGCATCCAGACCCCAACCACTCCCAATGCGAAAAAGCTGTTTCTCATATAATTTTGTTTCTTTTGCCAATTACTTTACATCTGTGCTCCCTCATTATTGATCCTTTTATGAGTGAGAAAAGTTTCGCCCCCATCTAGTTGGCCCAAAATTCTAAAGATTTTGAATACCTCTATCAGTTTTCCTCATAAACTTCTCTTCAAGGAAAACAGTCCCAACTTCTCCAATCTAGCTTTCTAAGTTTCTCATTGCTGGAACAGTTCTCATGAATGTTTCCTGCACAGTGCCTTCATATCTTTCCTAAAATGCCATGCCCAGAACTGGATACAAAACTTAGGCTGAGGTTGAACTAGCTTCTTACATATGTTCAGCATAACCTGCTTGCTTTTGAATTCTGTGTCCCAGATGGTGAAACCCAGGATGCTGAATGCTTTATTAGCCACTCAGCTACCTTAGTAACTTATGCACATATACACCTATATCCCTCTACTCTTTGTACTTTTTATTACTTCTCCATTTTCTTCCTACCAAAATGAATCATTTTGCATTTCTCCATATTGACTTCCATTTGCCACCTGTCTGCTCAGTCCAACAACTTATTTATGTCCTTTTCTGGTTCTGCACTATCTTTCTCACACAGTTCACAATGCTTTCGAATTTTGTATCAGCAGCAATGGGCTGAGACAACTGGCAGTATCTGGAGAGAGAAACAGAGTTAATATTTTGAGTTTAACATGATCTTTAAAACCAATGAGGTAGCAGATTATCCTCATGCTTGGTAACAGCAAAGATATCACTCAAATAGTAATTATTCATAGCTGAGTGTCAGCAGGCTATTGGGCCATTTAGAACATCACTGCTGACCTCACCTGCACTTCCTCACAAGTGTCACGGTATCATGAGCAGAAACCCTAGCTGATCTAGACTTTTGAAGCTGCAGAGGCTCTAGATGACATTCCAGAGAACTGCCTGTGCTACAAAGCCTCACCTCCAGAAAGGAAGCAACATTTACAGTCCCCATACAAATTAACTTTAATATTGGTAAGGCTGTTAGCAAGGCATCTCTCTGATATTGGCACAATATTGGACTTTATAGTTACTAGTCATTCTAGAACCAGGACTGGAGCTCAGCACCAGAGCATGCTCCCATTCACCTTCCTGGCTCTCTGACTCTCTTGATCCCTCTGACTGGGGGTTGGATATTGGTTCTCAGTGGGTTAGATTTGGGGAAAGTTCACAGTGAGCAGAAATCAAACACATAACAGGGGACTTTCTGGCTCTGTCTTCCAGCATCAACGTTTAGTAAGACCATATACAGCGTTATTTTAAGCAATCTGAACAAAACATCAGCTTCAAATCAATAGAGTTGAGGAATCAGAGAGGGGAAAGCAGCTATAAGAAGAGATGAAATTAAAGAATGAATCTGCTGATGTTTCATGTCTTGCCAAATGAGATGATTTGAAAGCTTGGAACTTGCACATTGTCGGAAGAGGCCATTCAGCAATTGTGTTTGTGCCAGCTTTTTAAGAACTACCTAATTGGTTCCACTTCCTTGCTATTCCCTCAAAGTCATTGTTCACAGGTTTCCTCTGAGTGCTTCGGTTTCCCTTCTCAATCCAAAGATGTGCAGGCTATGGATTGGCTGTGGTAAAACTGCCCCCTAACGGTCCAAGGTGTGTAGGTTAGATGAATTAGCCACAATAAGTATGTGGGGTTACAGGGGTAGGGTGACTAGAGGACCTGAATAAGATAATCTGTCAGAGAATCACTGCAGACTTGATGGGCTGTTTGACCTCTTTTTGATTTTGTAGATGCTCGATGACACATCAGGTTCTTTATTACAATATAAGAGCATTTAGAGGATCCACGCACTACAACAAAAGATGCATTGCTCATAACATCCAAGTTTTTAATTTTCAAGTATTTATCCAATTACCTTTCGAAAATGAAATTGAACTTTTCACCACATTTTCATCATAACTCCCATCAAGTAATTTCTCCTCATCCCACTTTAATCTCTTGTCCTTTGCTGCCAACCTTCCTGTCAGTGAAAACAGAATGCACAGCTTAACTGTGTGCTATTGACAGTCTGATATCACTGTTCTCACAAGCATGAATCACATCCTAATCCTGAAGTATTTCATTCTCTGCTGAATTAAGTCTTTAGATCTGTTTGACAATATTTCTTTTCTATTCTCTGTGTCTGTTAACAAACCTCAGGTGAGCAGCCGAACCATTAGTCTGAGCTCTGATGTCCTGCTGCAGGCTACAACTCATATCAAACTCTATCCTTCTGTTTCTAGTTAAACCCTGGTTATGATCCCTCTCGCTGCCTTGCTTTTGTCCATGATCTATGCGACACGCAAGCCAACTACCCAATGCCAAATGAAAGCCTGGACATCATCATCCTCATATTTGTCCTATCAGCGATACATCCAGATAAGTAAGTACTTCATTCATATACTGTACTCGTGCCCTAGACATTGTCTAGCATACAATACTAGACCTTGTACATGGTGGCTGTTTGGGTCCAGTGGTGTAGTGGTTACGTACTAGTAATTCAGAGATCAAAACAAATTGTCCAGACATCGCTTAAAATTCTTCCACAAGAGCTGGCAGAATGACCGGAAATAAACAGTTAGTGTCAGTGATGAGAACTATGGAACTACTGGATTGGCATTAAAAACCTATTTAGTTCAGTAATATATTTTAGGGAAGAAAATCTGGTGTTCTTAGCCAAATGGACTTGATAGCCAGCATCCTAGGAGTGGCTGCAAGGATAGTGGATGGTATTGGCTGTATTTATCTAAAATTCCTTAGATTCTAGACAGGTCCCAGCGGATTGGAAAACTGCACGTTAACATACTGTTTAAGAAAGAACATACAAACATATAAATTAAGGGCAGGAGCAGGTCTCTCGGCTACCTGCTTAAGCCCAATCCCTTGCCTTGGCCCCATTACCCATGTTTTGATCATGGCCGATCCACCTAACCTACTCACCTCGGCCATAAGGGGTAATTTAGCATGGCCAATCTATCTAATTTGGTGTAACCTCATTTTAATGTCTCAGATTTCATGTGACCTGATGGAAGAGGGTGAGTTATCTGGGTATGTCCTTGCTGGTAAGTGGGGATGGAGATTGGTTATCATTGAGGAGATTGCCATGATGGAAGTTGTTTAAATTGCAGGGCTTTAAAAAAAAACATTGTCTTTGAGGAATGAATTCCAAAGACTCTCAGTCCTCAGAGAAAAATATTCTTATCATCTCTGTCTGAAATGGATGACCCCTTGTTTCAAAACAATGAACCCTAGTTCTAGTTTCAAGAGGAAACATCTTTTCTATATCTGTCCTGTCAAGGTTCCCCTCAGGATCTGATCTGTTTCAATCAAATCACCCCTTGCCCTTCTAAACTCCAATGATACAGCCTTTCTTCCTAACACAGCCCTCCCATTCCAGATATTAGTCTTATAAATCTTTCCGGAACTGCTTCCAGTGCATTTACATTCTTGGTTAAATAAGGAGACCAAAATTATACATAATACTACTGTGTGGTCTTACCAATGCCCTGTCTAACTAAAACATAACCTCTCTACTTTTGTATTCAATTCCCCTCACAATAAACAATGAGATTCTATTAGCATTTCTAATTATTTGCTGTACCTGCATACTAACTTTTTGTGACTCGTGCACTAAGACACCCAGATCCCTCTACACCTGAGTCGTGCAATGCTTACCGTTCAGATAATTGTTTTTTTTTAACCTACCAAAATGGGCAATTTCACATTTTCCCACATTATTCTCCATTTGTCAGATCTTTGCCTACTCATTTAATTATCTATGTCCTCTTTACATCTTGCTTTTCTACCTATCTTTGCGTAATCAGAAAATGTAACAATTATACCTTCATCCAAGTAGTTTAATTGTAAAAAGTTGAAGTCACAGCACTGATCCTTGTGGCATACTACTCATTCCATGTTGGCAGCCAGAAAATGTTCTATTTATATCTACTTTGTTCAGAGAAAGGCAGAGAAACTTTTAGCAGAAAATTATAAGCTAGTTAGCCTAACATCTGTCATTGGGAAAATATGAGAATCTATTATTAAGGCAGAAGTAGCAGAGCATTTAGAAAGTCACAATACAATCATGCAGAGTCAGTGTGTGTTTTTGAAAGGAAAATCAAGTTTGACAAAATGATTATGGTTCTTCATAAATGTAATAAGCAGGGTGAATAAAGGGGAACTGGTAGAAGTAGAGTATTTGGATTTCCAAAAGGCATTAATGTTCACTGCAGAGGATAGGAGGTTATAGCAGTGATGGACAACCTCAGCTAGCAAGAGCCACATGTGAGGCCATCTTTCATCTCAGTGGGCCAAAGATTGAAGTAGGACTTGTTGACTAACCATGACCGCGTGAATAGGATTAAATATATTTAATACATGCTGAATATTCTATAATGAGTTATAGAACTCATTATAGTTCTATAACTATAATGAACTATTATAGTTCATTATAAACTATAATATTTATAATTATAAATTATTATAATTATAAATTATATATAATTATATATATTTTTATAAATAAAAATGCTCAATTATTCAAATATTCATAGAACTATCAACTTCAAATGGTTAAAAGCATTACACTTTGGATGCAGAGGGGGCGCACGGCTCTCTCAGTTGTGAGCAATCAGCGTACATCTCATTCCTTGCCCTTGCTTTAAATGTGTACATTTTGCTGCCAGGGGAGGTAGTGGAATCAGATACAATAATGTCTTTGAAGGGGCATCTAGACAAATACATTAATAGGATGGGAATAGAGGGATTTGGTCCCTAGAACGCCAGGGGGTTTTAGTTCACAGAGACAGCATGATCAGTGCAGGTTTGAAGGGCCAAAGAAAGAACCTGTTGTTATGCTGTCATTCTCTTTGTTCGATTTTAGTCATATCAGGAGAGAAAAACTATGCAGATGGAAGTCAGTGGAATGTGGCAACCCTGCACATGGGCAAAGATCAACAAACTGGATCATGGGCTACACTCAGCACCCAGATGGATCATGTGTGCCCCCCACTCTCTCCCCCACCCCCCCTTCTATCAGAAGGTTGTAGGAATCTGGAATGCACTGCTTAGAAAGGTAGTGGATACTGGAAATCTTACTGCCTTCAAAAAAAGTGTTTAGATGAGCACTTGAAATATCAAAACATTCAATGATATGGGACAAGTGCAAGAAAACAGGATTAGTGCTAGTGGTAAATATTAGTGGTAGATATTGTCAATGCAGACTACTGAGCTGAAGGGCTTCTTTTGCACTGTATGACTCTTATGACTAAGTTAAATGAGGGGGCAAAACACAGTTTAAAAATGAGTCTCCCACTTAAAACAGATGAGGAGGAATTTCTTCTCAGAGGGTTGTCAATATTTGGAATTCTGTTCCTCAGAAAACAATGAATGTTAGGTCAAATACTCATTTTCAAATCTGACACAATTTCTCTTATTTGCTTTGTCTTTCTTTTTCCCATTTGTTTTCCTGTTAGTCTGTTTTTCCCTTCCCATCTCCCTTTCTTTTCAGGTACTGTCTCTGTCCTGTTTCTTTGTCCGTCCTTGTACCCACTCTCTTTTTACCTCTCTCCACAGAATGCAGGCTGTTATTAAGAGGTTGAGTCAACTTCTGAAACCAGGAGGGATGATTCTCTTCAGGGACTATGGACGTTACGACATGGCACAGCTTCGATTTAAGAAGGGTAAGAACTCTGGACTAATCTCCACCCCAGCCCTTATTAACTGATAGTGGAGCATGATCTGCTAAAACCTCGAGCTTTTATTGAATTAATATAATTCTTACCTGTATTTGCCTAAGTGATTACACAAGAGTTGAAATGAACTGAATCTGTGATAGTTTGGAAAATTTGTGATGACTGCGACATTTAACACAAATATATTAAGCTCAGGGACCTGGATTTGATTTCTGGCTTGGGTCGCTGTCTGTATGGAGTTTGCACATTCTCCCCATGTCTGTGTGGGTTTCCTCCAGGTGCTCAGGTTTCCTCCCACAGTCCGAAAAATGTACTGGTTAGGTGCATGGGCCATGCTAAATTCTCCCTCAGTATGTCTGAACAGGTACTTGAGTATGCCAACTCAGGGATTTTCACAGTAATTTCACTGCAGTGTTAATATAAGCCTACTTGTGACCCTTTTAAATAAGTAAAAATATATAGTACAAGGAATCCAAAGGATGTTATTTGAATCTGGGTTCATTCAGTTCCTGATCTAGACCCCGTGCATTAATGAAGGAAGTCATGATGTGGAGATGCTAGCATTGGACTGGGGTAAACACAGTAAGAAGTCTCACAACACCAGGTTAAAGTCTAACAGGTTTAATTGGTAGCAGACACTATTGGCTTTGGGAGCATTGCTCCTTCATCAGGTGAGGACAAGTTTAACATTTTGTGTCCAACATGATCCTTCTTTGGAACCAAAAAGTACTAACATGGGCAGCAAAGCTTTGCGTTGAATCCAGTGGCCGGTATGTTTTAATGAATAAGCCCCTTTGGTCAGTGCTTTTATTGCTGTAAGTTTAATTCCACGGACTCCAGTAAATGCTGAGTTCATTTAAAATGAAATCAGCTAAGTGTTTTTCTCTCTCTAGGTACCACACCATCCTCCTCCAACACCTAGCCACTGTCACCCAGCTGTGTGGGACTGTTCTCACCTGTTTCCTTCTCACTTGACTACTCCTAGCCAGTGAATTACTTGGGACGCAGCATGGTGCCTCACAGTGCCAGGGACCCATGTTCGATTCCTGGCTAGTGCGGAGTCTGCACGTTCTTTCTGCATCTACATGGGTTTCCTTTGGACACCCTGGTTTCTTTTTGCAGTCGAAAAGACGTGCTGGTTAGGTGCATTGACCATGTAAATTCTCCCTCAGTGTACCTGCAGAGTCGGGGATTTTCACAGTTACTTCGTTACAGTGTTAATGTAAGCATACTTGTGACATTAATAAATACAACTTTAAAAAACCTATTAATTACACTAATAAATATACTTATAATGACTTCTCTTCCTGCACTGTTACTAAGTCTTACCATGCGCCCTTGGCATCGTCACCCAAGTTACAGTATTAGTTCTTGCATGTACTCTGCTGCCACCCAGCTTTACCTCACCATCACCTCTCTTGAATATTCCATGTTGTTAAATGATCAGACCACATATTCAACAGAATGAGCAGTAATTTTCCCTAATTAAATATTGGCAGTGCTGAAGCATTGCCTTCAGATCCCATTCTTCACTCCATTCATTAACCACCAACTTCAGCCTCTCCTCAGGTAGATCAAGTCAGTCTGAGATTGAACCAGTACGCTCGTAGGTTTGAGTTCCATTTGATCCCCAGATGGGCTTCTGACCTTATAATTGTGACATTACTGAGACCACCCATTTCCACCTCTGTAACGTTGTCCATCTCTGCCTCTGTCCCAGCTTATCTGCTGCTGGAAACCTCATCCAGGGTAATCTCTAGATGTGACCATTCCAACACACCCCTAGATGGTCTCCAACATTTTACTGTAAACTTGAGGTCATCCAAAACCTGCTGCCTGTGTCTTGACTTGCATCAAGTCCTGCTCCCCTGGCACCCCATTATCTTGCAACTTCACTGGCTCCAAGTCAAACAGTGGTTTGATTTTTAAAAGTCTTGTTTTCAAATCCTTTCATGGTTTTGTCTCTCCCTGTCTCTGTAATTTCCTCCAGCCCCAAAAACCCTCCACGATATCTGCATCCCTGATTCTAATTGCTCCATCATTGGTAGCCCTGCCTTGTTGCCCAGTCCCAAGCTCTGAATTATCCTTTCTCACCTCCCTACCCTCTCGGCCTCTCTTTGCTAAACGATCCTTGAAACCACTCTCTTTGAACAAATTTTTTGTCGTTTGACGTAATATTTCCTTATATGGGTCAGTGTGGTGTTTTGTTTTCCAGCGCTACCATGAAGTGGCATGGGGTGTTTTATGACCTCGAAGGCATTTTTATAAAAGTAAGTTGTTGTTTTAGGTCGCTGTCTATCTGAAAATTTCTACGTTCGAGGAGATGGGACTAGAGTTTATTTCTTCACACCAGGTAATCACACACTATTTGCAGTTTAATTTCCACTTTTGTCAAGTATGTGGGAGTTTGGCGGGATTGCTGCATTAGAATTTGATCCACAGTTCCTGTTGTGAGTCGTGATCCCCGATTTCAAATTTTATGTGAAAAGATCCTGTTTTATTGGCCTCACCTCTTAATGTGGCCAGTGCTGTCGTTTTAGACTGAGTACAGCAAGCAGCTATCCTGTTCGTTTAGCTTGGCCATGGTACGTGGTCCTGATCTCCCAGTAATGGTGAAGTAACTGGGGAGCCAACTTCTGCTGGACCCTAAACTTTGAGTTTGCCAGGAATGGCAGATGTTCTCACCGGTACCTGTAAGAGCATACGCTTGGGCCGTTTGCCCAGGACTGACCTCATCCTTTTTATCTTGATTTATTTAGTGTTCCTCTTACAGACGTAGCGCCTCTTTTCAGTGCTCCATTAAATCACACTCGCATCAACCTCGATACTGCTAAGACTATTTAAAATGCAGTTAGCAGTATAGGTCACTGCTTTGGCAAGATCCCAGCCCTCAGTATACTTCTGCTGCTAAGGCAGGTCATGAGTTCAAGCTCCACTCCAAAGACGTAAGCACGTAATTTAGGCTAATATTTCAGTCCTCTATTGAGAGAGTGCTTCACTGTCAGAGATGCATGCTTTCAAATGAAGCATTAAGCTGAGGTTCTAACTGTCCTGATAGGTGGATAATAAAAGGACCTATGGCACTATTTAAAATACTTCCGCAATGTCCTGGCTAATATTTAGCCCTCAACCAACATCACTAAGCAGATTAACTATTCATTTATCTCTGTGGAATCTTGCTGTGTGTGAATTGGCTGCTGCCATTTCCCTGCAGCAATGATTTTAGGTCTATCACTTTATGGCTCCCTGGTGTTGGACTGGGGAGTACCCCAGATGTACCAGGGAATCCCTCTAAGAAGTTCCCATGTCAGAGTTTACTCTGAATTGTCCAGAAGGGCTAACTGGCTCTGCACAATGGTGCTGGGCTGGAATCAGCCAACAAAACAATTTAAATCACTAACTTCAAATGGTTCTGCCAATTTTATCCTGATGGTTACTCTTAAAGAGTTAGAAGGAAAAAGAATCCCTTCTGACTTCAGAGTAAGTATCTAAATGCCCAGACCCAACCTCATGTGGGAAACTCTGCATGCCCACAACCTGCACCCCTCACCCCCCGCATATCTCCCACATAACCCCAGCCTAACCCAACCCTTTCTGGCTCAGCCATCCTCCCAGCCCGATCTAAATCATGTTAGGGAGTCAGTAACCAGGAGTCGTTTAATCTACAATTATCTTTGAGAACAAGGAAAGAAGCTAAACAGAAGTCTCTTAAGAGGGAAGCTTTCTCAAGGGGGTGCTTGAGGGAAAGATCATTCCTTTTAAGGGAAAAATGGGTAAATATTTGGTTACAATTTGCAAAGAGAGAGCAGGTCACTGGAATTGGTGTTAGATTATTCTAGCACAGATGCAATGGTCCAGGATAACCTCTGCTATAAATCTCTTGGGTACCATTTATACAATGACTGAGAGTGGGCCAGTGGCTGGTGCTTGATGCGAACGTTGCAGGGCTGCAAATGCCAAAACTCACTTCATCTTTTGTACTGTCTTTTTCCTCCAGATGAACTGGATGAGCTCTTCACGTCCGCCAGCCTGGAGAAAGTCCAGAACCTAGTGGATCGACGTCTGCAGGTCAATCGTGGGAAGCAGCTGACCATGTATCGGGTCTGGATCCAGTGCAAGTATCGCAAACCTCTGCAGCAAGGAGAATGAAGATTGCCAGCCCCCTGATATCAGTCACCTTTTGAACTGCATTGATGTGACTCTTAGAAACCCTGATGCAATCTGTCTGCTCTTTGATTAGCCCTATTGAATTGACTTAAACCCTCTTCCTCCATATGCAGAACCATTATAAAGTTTCAGATCTCTGCACATTAATTTCTGTCTATTTATATGCAGCACTGTGTTGGGTTCCAGTTACCATATAATAATACTGCTGTTTGTCCTTGGAGGCAAAATCACTGATCATAAGAGCAGGAAACGTCCTTCAACTTCATGAGTCTGATCTCCGATTCAGCCAGATCATGGATTGAACTCCCATGCCCTCAATATCCTTGCCCAACAGAAGTTAATCAGTCTAGGTCTTGAACACTCCCAGCATTTTGGTTCAGGAGGAGTTTTCCAGATTTCTGCTTGTCCCCAAATAGTTTAACTCTAATTTTAACATGTTTAATTTTATTTGTATTAGTGTCGCAAGTCGGTTTACATTAACACTGCAATGAAGTGACTGAAAATCCCCTAGTCACCACATTCCAGTGCCTGTTTGGGTACATTGAGGAAGAATTGAGCATAGCCAGTGCACCCTAACCAGTAGTTCTTTTGTCCAGTTGTTCTTGATATTGTTCACCAGGAAAAGAATAGCTTCTCCACATTCAAGCCATCAAATCCTTTGAACATATTAGATATCTTGATCAGATCATTCTGCAGCCACCTTTACTATACTCTAGGGTTTGCAAGCCAATTACTTACGATATGAACCATTTTCTGTTGAACTGGCACGGTCTCCTTCCTGGACCTGTGTGTCTAGGTCAGATTTAAGTAAGAATTTCAAGGAAAATATTCACCATTTGATTTTTCTGGTACAATGAAAAAGATGTGAGCTGACTGCTCCTCACAGAGATCCCCATCTGAGCAGCAAGGCTTAGGGGATGTGTAACGTGCGTCTCCTAAATAGGGACCCATTAGAGAGAAAGGGCAGCCCTCTCACATTCTTCCTGCACATCAGTTCAGGGAAGGTCCAGAGCAGTTCCCCTCCTTTCTCAGGCACAGCAAAAAGCATCTTCAACAAAGGAATCTCACTCTCTGCAAAGGATGCCCCAAATTGCTGGGGTAATGGAGGCAGGGTTAAGCCTTGTTGGAAAAGGATGATACACAAGGCAACAAATTTATACTCTGAAATCTGTAGACATCACACCTATGGTTGAGTACATCCCAAGAGAGTCTCATTCAATGGTGCTGTTTTTTTCAATTAACCATGTCTGTATCTCTACATATTATTGTAGCCTAAAAAAGCACATCAAGCTGTTTGTACTGTTCCTAAATAAAGGAACAAAAATATAGGTTTTAACTGTATTGCCATTGTTTTTATAGGATAATGTTATGGCAAGAATAGTAAATTAAATAAATTATACTTTTTTTTTTCTTTGTCAATATCCAGTGATTTGAGTGGACTTTCCTGTTATGTTAAACCATTTATGTGTGTTTTATGACTGTTGCTGTGTATATGTTCCACATCAGTGGCATTACCACCGTCAAATTTTCCCTGTTGACACTCTGCGGATCTCTATTGACTGGGGTGTCAAAGTGGCATTGCTGTTCACAGTGCCAGGGACACTGGCTCAATTCACGTAACTCTGCGTGGAGTTTGCAAGTTTACCCCATATCTGTGAGAGTTTCGTTCAGGTGTCCCAGTTTCTCTCAGTCCAAAGATGTGCGGGTTAGGTGGTTGGCCGTACTGAATTGCTCCATAGTGTCAGTGGGACTAGGCATGGCAAATGCATAAGATTGTGGGGTTATGACCTGGGTGGGATTGTGGTCGCTGAAGATTCAATGGGCTGATTGGCCTCCTGCACTGTAGAATTCTAGATTTTTCAGTGTTTGTTTTACTATGTGGTTTTCTATGTTTTTATAGGCTAGTAATCTCTAAGGTAGGGACTTTGTGCGCCGAAGGGCCTTTATTGTGCTGTTGTTTTTCTATGTTTCTAAACAGATTTTGCTGAAAATCAGTGTGGCAGCAATTTCCAATCCAGCCATCTGTCCATCCATCCATTCATCAATCTTCCATCCATCCATCTCTCTCTGTACCACCTCCCTCCCCACCATGGGTGGACTTCACACTGATAGATATTAAACTGGCCATCATAGTGCCAACTGCTGAGCAGGTAGCGGGAGTCATGGTCACCCCAAGGCCAGGCAACGCCAGAAGTCTCAGGAGAGGGCAGTAGGCTGCCAGTGAGAACCAGGAACTGCCAGCGCAGTCTTCCATGGAGATGGTGGATGAAAATGGGAACGATGATACAGAAAGGGAGGGTGCACAGGACATGATGGGTTGGCCTGCCTGAAGCCGTGGCAACAGCATTGGTGCAACAGCCTCAACACTCAACACCAACAGCTGACAAACTGCAGACACACACTCACCCGCTTCATCCCAGACCATTCACTTTTGACAACCGATTCTTCAGCTAGACATGCAGAACAGCCATAGGGGACCAAAATTGCATCTCAGTAGGCCAACATCTTCATGCACAAGTTCGAGCAAGACCTCTTCACTGCACAGGACCTTCAACTGCTGTTAAACACCAGATACATTGGTAACATTTTCTTCATTTGGACTCACAGCAAAGAATCACTGGAAAGACTACACAATTGCATCAAGAAGTTCCATCCCATCATCGGAATCATCGTGGACTGCTCTCCATTGCATTCTTGGACACACACGCATCTCCACCAAGGAAAAACTCCTCAGCATTTCATTCAATCGATAACCTCAAAATGCTCCATTTTCCAGCTTTCTTCATAAACACATTGAAGAAGGCATTCACTTTACAGACAAGCCCTCCATACATATAGGATCAGCCCAGATGAGGAGGAATGGAACGGAAAATTTCAGATGCTAAAAGACACCCTCATCAGGGTGCAATATGGCATTTGATTCACCAATTGACATTTCTAATGTATCACAGTGAAAAATCGCATCAGCCTCCTCAGAAGGCAAATATGGGACATTATGGACAGGATACACTTCATCGTCCTGTTCTTCCCTGGAGCACAGAAACCATGACATCCTCTTCAAAGCCTTCAAGATGAAGTCAATGATGCTGATCATCTCACCAAGGTTATCCCCACACACCTACTACTTCCCTTCAAACAACCGCCCAACCTCAAAGAGACCATTGTTCACAGCAAACTACCCAACCTTCAGGAGAACAGCACCATGAAACCACACAACATTGCTATGGCAACCTCTGCAAGATGTGTTGGATCATCAACATGGATACCACCATCAGACGTGAGAACACTGCCCATCAGTATTTGCTTATGTGACACGGCCAATAATGTCAATGGAAAATAACTCTTAACTGACAAAATGTGGCTCACATTCTGCACCTCTGAACCTGGCAATGAATGGGTTAATTACACGGGTTCCCTGATTAATAAGGAACCAACAGGAGCCACTCTCCCTTTTGAAAGTCTGGCCTCAGCAGAAGGTTTCCTGGTGCTGCTGAAAATCCTAGGCTCCATCCCCCGATGTTTCTCTCCCTGTTCCCTGGCTGCTCCTGGGAGATCCAGTTGCTGAGAGAGACTAGGCCTGAATCTGCACAGCACTGGATTTGAAACCCTCACCGATCGCTAGGCTCCACCCTTCAGTTGTTTCTCCCCCAATTCCCTGACTGCTCCTGGGGCTTGAGGTCCCCAAATCCTTTTAACAAGCAGTTGATTTTGTGACAAATTGTGCATCTCAATGAGTTAATCATTCTGAAGTAATCCACATTTGTTTTCAAAGTTTCTCTCAATGCCATCGAGTCTTTTTCAGATAGAAGCTGGTATTGGGGTAAAGAGCATATCTCGATGGGTTAAGCATGAGGAGAGGTTGGAGAAACTTGATTTGTTCTTTCCAGAATGACGATAGTTGAGAGGCGACCTGATAGAATTCTACAAGATTTTGGGGGACACAGACACAGTGGATAGTCAGAAGCTATTTTCCAGCGCGAGAGAGTCAATTTTGAGGGGAATAAGTTTAAGGTGCAAGGTCAAGGTTTAAAGAAAATGTACCAAGCATGTTTTTTACACAGAAGGAGGTGGAACTCACTGCTGGGGGAAATAGTGGAAGCAGATACAACAGTGACTTTTAAGGAGCGTCTGGACAAATGCATGAATAAGATGGGAATAGAGAGATGTGGTCCCAGGAAGGAGTTTTAGTTCTGTCAGGTAGTAGAGTCTGTTCCTATGCTGTAATATTCTTTCTTCTGAATCCTTCTGAACTTGCATCTGAAGCCTTGCGTGCCTTCTAACTGACAATTTGCTAATAAGTCCCGGACGCAGAACCATGGAAGCTCTGGGAAGCTATGGGAATACCGACTCCCGTAGCAGAACTCCTACAGTTCCTAAGCCAACGCTGCAAGGATGGCATCCACAGTGGAAAACCTGGACCCGGGAAATCATTAGGAAATCTCACAGCACCAGCTTTAAGGCTTTAAGTTGGTGTTGTGGGATTTCTTTCTGTTTTACCCCAGTCCAACGCCAGCATCTCCACACCAGGAAATCATTGTCATGAGTGACAGGATTGAAGCAATGGCTGATTCACAGCCACATCCTAGATCTAAGGGACTCAACATGATCAAGTGACTGTATAAGCCATGGCTGAGTGGCTCAAGAGCTTACAGAGGACCCAGCGGGACAGCACTGAGACAGTGAGATGTGGCAGCAGTCTTTGAGAATGTGGCTCACTCAGAGGGTCGTGGCTGAGGGGCTGCAGGATGTGGCCCAGTTACAGGGCACTTGCTGCTGCTACTGACAGGGGCCCCTGATTCAGAAAGCCATCAATAAGGGCTCATGCACAATAGCAAGATCACAAGTGGGTCTCCAGAACTGGAAGGTGACACTGGAGCTTCTGGCGTTCATTACAGAAACACTGCCATCCAATGGAGTGACTCAGAGGTCCACAGGAATCCTGACAGAGGAGGAAGGGCTGGAGGTGGTGCAGGAGGGGCTGGAGGTGGTGCAGGAGAAGCTGCACGCATCCTTCACCCTCAGGTAGTTAAGGAAACCCTCCATCAGGAAGGTTGAATCCAGACAGGATTGCAGCTCCGCGAGAGAATGAATGACCTTGCCTTCCCAATCAGGGTAAGCTGCTCTTAATCTCTGTTCCCCCCACTCACACCCAGCCCTTCCCATTACATAGAACCTCCCAGCAACATGCTAGGTATGCTTACCATCTGCCTGACAGATTGTCAGCTTACATTCTCCCTATCTGTTCTCTTGCAGGGGAAGCTGGCTCACAACAGCCAGGAGAGCACGCAGGCGGGTATAGCAGTCCTACCTGAAATTGAGGAGAGAATTCTCTGAGTGGTCGGGAACGAGGAAGACCATTAAACAAGACCAGCAGGAACATCTCTGCACAAGAACATTGCCAGGTCATAGATGTCGTGCACGGCTAGGCAATGCATTTAGACACGGGCTGTGGGGCAGGCCCAAGAGGAAACTCAGGCTGCAGGCTTGGACGGACAAGTAACACTCATGCCAAACAAATGCCATGCATTGACCATCACCAAGAGACATTCTAACCACTGCCAGACCAGCTTCTTCTCACTGTTAGTGGGGCCTGGGATTGAATGTCTGCAGTCAACAACAGAGCATGTCCAGCAGACAGAGGGCAGAGTCTGTGCACATCTTACCAGGATGCTACCTGGTTTGGAGAGTTTGAGGAAAGGCTGAGGGAGCTAGGACTTTTCTCTTTAAAGTGGAGGAGGATGAGAAGCAACTGAATAGAGTTTGTAAGATGATGAAGAGGATAGATAGAGTGGCGTTCAGAGAATATCTCCTCAGATGGATGTAGCTGTTATTAGGGGGCATAACTATAAGATCCATGGTCGGAGATATAGGAGGAATGTCTGAGGTAGATTCTTCACTCAGACAGTAGTTGGGGTGTGGAATGCAATGCCCGTTGTGATAGTGGAGTCGGACACTTTAGGAACTTTCAAGCGGTTATTGGGTAGGCACACGGAACACACCAGAATGATAGGGAGTGGGATAGCTTGATCTTCGGTTTGGACATAGCTTGGCACAAGGTCGAGGGATGAAGAGCCTATACTGTGCTGTACTGTTCCATGTTCTATGTCTATATGTTCTATCTTGATCACGGTGCATTTTGTTTCTCAAACTTTCATGTTGGTTTCCAGTTTGGAGTGCAGCAGAGTCGAAATGGGCGGCAGGAATCATGGTCCTAGTGTGACAGGAAAAGAGTTTTGCTGAGTCAGACAGACTCTGTGATGGTGGATTTCTCAGGCTGAGGAGTGCAACATAGCATCCTGTGCAATCCCATGCAGATTTCCCAAGATGATGCTTTGTAGAGCACACAGCCTATTCCATCACACCATTTGAATGCGACGTGTTTCCAAAACTCTGACAATAAGGATATGAAACAAACAATATTTTATTCCTTTGCTCGTGGACTCTGCTCCTACACTCCCAGGGAGAACTCCCGTGTCCCAACACATGACCGTTTTTGTCCCCGTGCCATCATGTGACCACTCAGTCTACATGTGCAAAAACAACCACGATATCCTGATGAAACCCTTTCCATCACTTCATCAAAAACCTCGATCAAGTTTATCAGACATGATTTTCTAGCAATACATCAGTGTTCCTTCCCATTTTGAACACGTTTTTTTTCCAAGCAACAAATATTTGTCTCCTACATTACATCTTCCAGAAATTTCCCCAGCAATGAACAGTTTGTTGTTAGAGGGTTTAACAAATTTTCATGTTATAAACAGTGCATCGCTTTGAAAACCTTCCAGTCATCTGAGTGGTTCATTGAAGATGATGCCCGGCACCTTCATTGTTCGCAGCTCTTCCCCCTCAGCTGTCCTCCTACATCCCATTCAGAGCGGCTAAACCTTCGATTTCATTGTGATACAAAAAGGATCAGATTGAAAGGGGTTAAATGAATCTGTTTGTTCAGTGACTGTAATTCATTTCAATCTCCTTGGAATCTAATTGTGTCACTGGAGGGCTTCCCTTCTCTGTTAATAAGTGAGTCATTCCTATGTGTTATTCCATTGCCTGAGCAGGAACATCTCTATATCACAAATAGATCAGTGGCTCCAAAGAGAGAGAGAGAATGGATTGGAATCTGAAACCAATGGATAGGAATGTTACAACAATGGAGAGGAAATTTTATTCTGCCCTTTACTCTCTATCTATATTTGATCTAACACCGCAGCTACAGATCAAGGTCATATTGCATGTTATTCAAGGATATTACTATCCCATCCTCGCTATTCTTGGTGTCTGTGGTAAGTGATCATTACAAGGTATAATTGTTTACATGCATTATTCTGTGTGTGGATTGTTTTCCAGCAGTTATGTTTAGAGCTGCTGCTTATATTCAGGGAAACCAGGAGAATTGGTGTGCTAACTTTGGAGAAAGCATAACCTTCCCCCTTCCACCATTCATTAGACTTTCCAATGAATTCTATCACAAACATACAGATCCGTACATCAGTGGATTCAATAGCACTTTGTAGTGGCATGATGGCACAGTGGTTAGCACTGGGTGGGGAGGAATTTGTAAAGTGTGTACTGGGAGGCTCTTTGGAGCAGTATGTAGATAGCCCAAATAGAGAGGGGGCTATACTGGATTTAGTTCAGGGAAATCAGCCTGGTCAGGCGGTCAAGGTTTCAGTAGAGGAACAATGTGGTAAATACTGACCACAATTCTGTCTACTTCAGGAAACTAACAGAAAACGATGAATCCTGCCCGAAGGGGAAGGTGCTAAATTGGAGGAAGGCTGGATTAGGCAGGAACTTATAGATACTGATTGGAAGAGGTTGTTTGAGGGTAACTCCATGTTTGGCATGTGGGAGGCTTTTAAAGGACACCTGATAAGGTTGCAGGAAAAACATGTGCCAGTTAAGAGGAAGGATGGGAAAAGTATGATTAGAGAGCCGTGGATACGTCGGGATATTGAGGACTTGGTCAGGAAGAGAAGGCCAAACAACTGGGAATGGAGAGAGCATTGGAGGAATACAGAGAGAGTTGGAGGGAACTCAAATGGGGAATTAGAAGGGCAAAAAGAGGGCATGAAATGGTCTTGGCAGACAGGATTAAGGAAAATCCAAAGGCATTTTACTCCCATATTAGGAACAAAAGGGTGGTTAGAGGAAAAATAGGTGCCAGTACACAAGTCCTTGAAGATATCAGTACAGGTGGAGAAGGTGGCAAAGAAGACTTATGGTATGCTTGCCTTTATAGGAAGAGATATAGAATATGAAAGATGGCGTCTAATGTTGCAGTTGTATTGAACGTTGGTTAGACCTCATTTGGATAACTGCATCCAGTTCTGGTCACCCTACTACTGGAATGAGGTGGAGACCCTGGAGAAAGTGCAGAGGAGGTTTACAAGGATGCTGCCTGGTATGGAAGGACTGAGCTATGAGGAGAGGTTGGGCAAATTGAGGTTGTTCTCCTTAGAAATACAGAATTAGGGGAGATCTAATAAAGGTGTATAAGATTATTAAGAGTATAGATAGAGTGAACAGTGGATAGCTGTTCCCTTGGTTGGATACAAAAATTATGAGGGGCCACTGGCTTAGGATGAGGGTGGGTGAGGTATAATTTGGATGTTAGAAGGAGGTTTTTCACACAGAGGGTGGTGGGGGCCTGGAATGCACTGCTAAGAAGGGTGGTGGAGGCAGGCAACGTGGAGTTGTTTAAGGTTTACTTAGATAGGCACATGAGAGGGCTAGAGATGGAGGGATACAGGAGACTGTTCTAAATAAGGATCAAGAGCCTTGAGACATTCCTGGGAATCAATTGATTCTTATGGACTTTCCAACATATTTTTATGGCTCACTTATCTTACTTCTGAGCTTCTGAGGATTCCGTGAATGTCTGTATAAGTTGCGCATGTTTATTGATGTCTTTTCTTTAGATCCACAGGTGATTCAGTTTACTTTGTTGTCCAACAAGGGGCATACACACGGTGGGTCATGCGAGGGCTGCTCTTGCATGTTGCTTCGAGAGTTGCCTGCTGCTTCACATCGTTAGTGTACGCTTAAACTGGATCAATTGACGGGCAACATGACACCTCAGTGACTATCACTGTTTGCTATGCAGTTACATGGATTTAGGCCAGTGTCTGTGGGAATCTGCACATTCTCCCCATGCTTGCTTGGGTTTTCTCCTGGTGCTCCGGTTTCCTTCCACATCCCAAAGATGTGCTCTTAGACTGATTGGTGTGAAAAAACTGTCCCTAAATTAGTCATTCCTCAATCTGGTTATGATTCCTTCATTGTGGAGTCCAATAAGTGTAGACAGAGGTCATAGCTAGAAGAGGGCACTCACAATGTTAAAATGGCAGCGTGGGCTCGTTGGGCCGAAGGGCCCGTTTCCCGTGCTGGGTTGTTCTTTGTTCTTTGCTGTCCCACAGGGCCAGGGATCCAGATTCAATTCCTGGCTTGGGTCTCTGTCTGTGAGCTGTCTGCATGTTCTCCCCGTAAGAAGTCTCAAGTTAAAGTCCAAAAGATTTATTTGGTAGAAAAAGCCACTAGCTTTCAAAGTGCCGCTCCTTCATCAGATGAGTAAAATTTCAGTTCACAAACAGAGCAGATAAAGACACAAACTCAATTTACAAAATAATTGTTGGAATGCGAGTCTTTATAGGTAATCAAGTCTTATAGGAATAGTCAACTTGAGTGGAGAGGGGGTTAAGTGCAGAATAAAGAGATGTGTATTGTCTCCAGCCAGGATAGTTAGTGAGGTTTTGCAAGTCCAGGCAAGTCATGGGGGTTACAGATAGCGTGACATGAACCCATGATTCCGATTGAGGCCATCCTCATGTGTGCGGAACTTGACTATCAGTTTCTGCTCAATGACTTTGCGCTGTGTGTTGTGAAGACCTGACAATGCTTGGAGAATGCTTAGCCAAAGACCAGTGGTCTATTCTGAGTGTTTATGCTAAGTGTCTCCAATAGGATATAATTGTTTAAATGCAATACTGTGTGTGCGTCCTCCCAATTTCAGCATGGGCTTTCTCCAGGTGCTACAATTTCCTACCACAGTATGAAAGATGCGCTGGATGCATTGGCCGTGCAAGTGTAAGTGTACCTGAACAGTTACCTGAGTGTGGCAATTTTCATGATAGCTTCATTGCCGTGTTTATGTAAGCCCACTTGTAACAGTAATAAATATACTTTTAAAAAATTACAATCTCAATGCATTGTCAAAGTGTCATTTTAATCCCAGTACAAGGTATTATTTTGCTGTTTATTTCTCTCTCTGACAGTTAACATAGTGACGATTGTGATCCTGTCTCAGGGAAAGTGTGGTCTGTCCAAAAGTGTCACTCGCTACCTGCTGGCGATGATAGCAGCGGATCTACTGGTCATTATCTTCGACCTGATATTGAGGCAGATTCCAATGGTTTATCCTGAACAGTTTCATTTCATACTATCCCTCCCAGTGTGTGATATCCATGCTGTCCTGCTATATGCCTCTACAGACTGCTCTGTCTGGTTCACTGTCACATTCACCTTTGATCGATTTGTGGCCATTTGCTGCCAGAAGCTGAAAAGCAAATACTGCACTGAGCGAACGGCAGGAATTGTTCTGGGAACTGTGATTGTGCTGAGCTGTTTAAAGAACATTTTCTGGTATTTTATGTTAACAAATCGATATTTCACGCTGAACAGCCCCTGGTTTTGTTGGATAACAATTTTTGTGCTGTACTCACAAGTCTGGGTAACAATTGAGTGCATTCATAACATTATTACCCCTGTAATTCCATTTGTCCTGATTATGTTGCTTAATGTTTTCACCATCAGACATATTGTAGTGAGTAGCAGAGCTCGCAGGAGACTTCAGGCTGTCAGCAGTAAGGAGAGTTCCAGAGATCCAGAAATGCAAAGTCGAAGGAAATCAATAATTTTACTCTTTTCTATCTCAGCAAATTTCATTGTATTATGGTCAGTGTTCATGGTGTTTTCTATTTGGAACCGTATGTATTTTTTGGGGTATGAATCCATTTATCTAGATGATTTTGTATTGGAAGTGGGTTTCATGCTGCAGCTCCTGAGTTGCAGCACAAATACTTGTATTTATGCAGGCACACAGAATAAATTCAGAGAGCAGTTCAAAATAGTGCTGAAATATCCCTTTACTTCAATTCTTCAACTTATTCAATGATGAGATGGACCAAATCACTCAGAGTTTCCTTATTTTCTCATTTTGCTATTCCTGTGGTTGGACCGATGGCTAGGTGGGAAAGTTTAGTGGTGTATTTGGGGAATGTGGATTTTCTACAGCATTGGAACATTGAGAGTTGGATCTTCATTTACATGGTGAATGTGGAGTGTGGACAGTAGATAAGTAAAATTCTGATTCTGCTGGAACTTGAACCAAGAATAGAAAATGGTGAAAAACCTCAGCAGGTCTGATCGCATCAGTGATGAGAGGGTAGAACCAACATTTCAAGACTGGATAACTCGTCATTATCATGATTCTTTCAGATTTTGAAAGCACATGTTAACACCCACTTTCAGAACTTGTGTTGCCACTTTGTATTTCATATTGCCCCAAATGTTAATCCAATCAGAATTAATCCCTTCACACTTCCCTATGGTAAATTGTATTTGCCATTTTCGAGGCATTTCTCCATTCCTTTTGGAGTTTAACATTACCCTCCTCAGTTTGTAATAAATCAAGTATTGGGCTATCAATATTGTGACTGTGTCCTGTACATCCAAGTTTAATCCTTGAATAAAAAGCAAGTGCTGTGTCCTTTCCTTCAATACAAAACCACAGAGAACCATTGCTTCATTTGCTGTTACTTTGTTGATATGTTGTTACTGTGACTTTGATACTAGGTGGAGGGAAATACTGAGATGGCCCTGGAACAATGTTATTGGTTGGGGTGCCGGGGAGGGTAATGGTGGGATCAGACCAATCACATCAAATAATCCCGGCAGATACTCAGTGTCAATTCAAACTGCTGACCAAGATATTCAAAATACTTTCAGTGCTAAGATCGGCACAAAGTGGAATAGAAGGAAATTGCAAACACAAGGTAGACAATCATCCCTCCCCATGGAGAATTAAAACAGTTTGAGGAGTAGGGAGAGAGAACATCCAAAGTGAGACACAAGACAGCGTGTGGAGGTGTCAGTGAGAGCAAGGGAAAATCAGCTGCACTCTGAGGTAAAGCAAAATTGTCAAAGTACAGATAAACAGTTAAGTGTTTCGATATCGATTATTTTAACTTCTTTCTCTCAAAACTCAAGAAAATTTATTAGCAGTTGTAGAACATAGAACATAAAGCATTACAGCACAGTACAGGCCTTTCGGCCCTCGATGTTGCACCGACCAGTGGAACCAATCTAATGACCCTCTAACCTAAACTATTCCAATATTATCCATGTGCCTATCCACTCACCATTTGAATGCCCTTAAAGTTGGTGAGTCCACAACTGCTGCAGGCAGGGCACTCCACACCCATACTAACCTCTGAGTACAGAACCTACCTCTGATATCCACCCTATGACTACTATCCCTTAATTTAAAGCTATGTCCCCTCATGTTATCCATCACCATCCGTCCGTAATAAATATGTACCTGCCAGGGCAGGGAGGAAGTGGTCGAGTGAGGGAACCATGGTGTACTGGGGAAGTTGAATCTCCGGTGAAGAGGAAGAAAGAGGCTTATATAATGGTGAGACTTGTAGACTCAGTTAGGGCACTGGAGAGCTATAAATTAGCCAGGAAGGAGCTAAAGAGGGAGTTGAGAAGAGCTAGAAGAGGACACGAGAAGACTTTGATGGATAGGATTAAGGAGAATCCTAAAGCTTTTTACAGGTATATAAATAATAAAAGATTGGTTAGGGCAAGATTAGGGCCAGTCAGAGATAGCAGTCGGAAGTTGTGCATGGAGCCTGAGGAGATAGGAGAGACACTGAATGGGTATTTTTCATCAGTATTCACGCAGGAGAAAGACAATGTTGTCGGGGAGAATACTGCGATACCAGGTTGTAGACTGGGCAGGATTGAGGTTCATAAGGAGGAGGTGTTAGCGTATCTTGAGGGTATGAAAATTGATAAGTCCCCTGGGCCAGATGGGATTTACCCTAGGATTCTCTGGGAGGCTAGAGAGGAGACTGCAGAGCCTTTGGCTTTGATCTTCATGTCGTCGTTGGCTCCAGGTATAGTGCCAGAAGACTAGAACATAGAACATAGAACATTACAGCACAGAACAGGCCCTTCAGCCTTCGATGTTGCGCCGACCAATATAAAAAGCAATGCCCCTCCAAACTAAACCATTCCTTTCTCTTCCATATACTTATCAACTAACCTCTTAAACGCCACCAAACTTGGCGCATCTACAACCGCTGCAGGCAGGGCATTCCACTCCCGAACCACCCTTGGGGTAAAGAACCTGCCTCTGATATCCGTCCTATAACTATCACCCCTTAATTTAAAGCTGTGTCCCCTCGTGCTAGCTTTTTCCATCCTAGGAAAAAGGCTATCACTATCCACCCTATCTATACCTGTAATCATCTTATATGTTTCGATTAGGTCTCCTCTTAGCCGCCTCCTTTCTAACGAAAACAACCTCAAATCCCTCAGCCTCTCTTCATAAGACCTGCCCTACATACCAGGCAACATCCTGGTAAACCTCCTCTGTACCCTCTCCAATGCCTCCACATCTTTCTTATAATGCGGGGACAGAACTGCACACAATACTCCAAGTGCGGCCGCACTAGAGTTTTGTACAGTTGCAACATGACGTTGCGACTCCGAAATTCAATCCCTCTACCAATAAAAGTTAAGACTCCATATGCCTTCCTAACAACCTTCTCGACCTGACTGCCTACTTTCAGGGATCTATGCACATACACACCAAGATCCCTCTGTTCATCTAGACTACTAAGAATCCTACAATTTGCCCTATACTCTACACATTTATTATTTCTGCCATAGTGCATTACCTCACACTTTTCCACATTAAACTCCATTTGCCACCTCTCGGCCCAGCTCTGCAACTTGTCAAGTCTCTCTGCAAACTATAACACCCCTCTTCACTATCTACCACTCCACCGACTTTAGTGTCATCTGCAAATTTACTAATCCATCCTTCAATACCCTCATCCAGATCATTTATAAAAATTACAAACAGCAGGGGCCCCAAAACAGACCCTGAGGTACACCACTTGTCACCGAACTCCACGATGAATATCTCCCATCAACCACCACCCTCTGTCTTCTATCTGCTAGCCAATTCCTAACCCAATTAGCTAAAATCACCCTCTATCCCATACATCTGCATTTTCTGCAGAAGTCTTCCATGGGCCACCTTATCAAACGCCTTACTAAAGTCCATATATACCACATCAACCGCCCTACCCCCATCTACCTCTTTAGTCACTTTTTCAAAAAACTCAATGAGGTTAGTAAGGCACGACCTACCCTTCACAAAACCATGCTGACTATCTCCAATCAATTCATTACTCTCCAAATAACTATAAATCCTATCCCTAATTATTCTCTCCAACACTTTGCCCACCACAGAAGTAAGACTCACTGGCCTATAATTCCCTGGAAGGTCTCTCTTCCCCTTCTTGAACAAGGATGGCAAATGTTGTCCCTTTGTTCAAAAAGGGGAGTAGGGACCATCCTGGAAATTATAGACCGGTGAGCCTGACTTCTGTTGTGGGCTTTTTTGAGGAGGTGACCAAAGAGGTAGATAAGGGTAAGGCAGTTGATGTATATGGATTTTAGCAAAGCGTTTGATAACGTTCCCCATGGTAGGCTACTGCAGAAAGTGCAGATGCATGGGATTGAAGGTGATTTAGCAGTTTGGATTAGGAATTGGTTAGCTGATAGAAGACAGAAGTTGGTGGTTGATGGGAAATATTCAACCTGGAGTGCAGTTACAAGTGGTGTACCTCAAGGATCTGTTTTAGGGCCACTGCTGTTTGTCATTTTTATAAATGACCTAGATGAGGGTGTAGAGGATTGGATTAGTAAATTTGCTGACGATACCAAAGTGGGGGGAGTTGTAGACAGCGAGGATGGATGTTACAGTGTGCAGAGGGACATAGATACGTTGCAGAGCTGGGCCGTGAGGTGGCAAATGGAATTCAATACGGATAAGTGTGAGGTGATTCACTTTGAACATAGAACATTACAGCGCAGAACAGGCCCTTCAGCCTTCGATGTTGCGCCGACCAATTAGGAAAAAGCAATGACCCTCGAACCTAAACCATTATCCTTTCATCCATAAACTTATCTACTAACCTCTTAAACGCCACCAAACTTGGCGCATCTACAACTGATGCAGGCAAGGCATTCCATACCCTTACCACCCTCTGGGTAAAGAAACTACCTCTGACATCTGTCCTAAAACCACCACCCCTTAATTTAAAGCTATGTCCCCTCGTGCTAGCTTTCTCCATCCTAGGAAAAAGGCTATCACTATCCACCCTATCTAAACCTCTAATCATCTTATATGTTTCAATAAGGTCTCCACTTAGCCGCCTTCTTTCTAACGAAAACAACCTCAAATCTCTCAGCCTCTCCTCATAAGACCTGCCCTCCATACCAGGCAACATCTGGTAAACCTCCTCTGTACCCTCTCCAATGCCTCCACATCTTTCTTATAATGCGGGGACCAGAACTGTACACAATACTCCAAGTGCTGCCGCACTAGAGTTTTGTACAGTTGCAACATGACGTTGCGGCTCCGAAATTCAATCCCCCTACCAATAAAAGCTAAGACTCCATATTGCCTTCTTAACAACCTTATCGACTTGATTGCCAACTTTCAGGGATCTATGCACATATACACCAAGATCCCTCTGTTCTTCAACACTATTAAGAGTCCTACCATTAGCCCTATACTCTACACACTTGTTATTCCTGCCAAAGTGAATTACCTCACACTTTTCCACATTAAACTCCATTTGCCATCTCTCGGCCCAGCTCTGCGACTTATCCAAGTCTCTCTGCAAACTAGAACACCCCTCTTCACTATCTACCACTCCTCCGACTTTGGTGTCATCCGCAAATTTACTAATCCATCCTTCAACACCCTCATCCAGATCATTTATAAAAATTACAAACAGCAGGGGCCCCAAAACAGATCCCTGAGGTACATCACTAGTAACCGAACTCCACGATGAATATCTCCCATCAACCACCACCCTCTGTCTTCTACCTGCTAGCCAATTCCTAATCCAATTAGCTAAATCACCCTCAATCCCATACATCTGCATTTTCTGCAGAAGCCTTCCATGGGGCATCTTATCAAACGCCTTACTAAAGTCTATATATACCACATCAACTGCCTTACCCCCATCCACCTCTTTGGTCACTTTTTCAAAAAACTCAATAAAGTTAGTAAGGCACGACCTACCCTTCACAAAACCTGGTAGGAATAACAGGCATATGAAAGGTAGGGCTAATGGAAGGACCCTTAATAGTGTTGTCGAGCAGAGGGATCTTGGGGTACAAGTACATAGCTCTTTGAAAGTTGGCACCCAGGTTGATAAATTTGTTAAGAAGGCGTACGGCGTGTTAGCTTTTATTGGTAGAGGGATTGAATTTAGGAGCCGTGAGGTTATGTTACAACTGTACAAAACTCTGGTGCGGCCGCACTTGGAGTATTGCATACATTTCTGGTCGCCGCATTATAAGAAAGATGTGGAGGCATTGGAGAGGGTGGGAAGGCCTTATGAGGAAAGGCTGAGGGACCTGAGGTTATTTTCATTAGCGAGAAGAAGGTTACGCGGTGACCTAATTGAGGCGTATAAGATGATCAAAGGACTAGATAGGGTGGACAGTGAGAGCCTTTTTCCTCGGATGGTGATGACCAACACGAGGGGACATAACTTTAAATTAAGAAGTGGTAGTTATAGGACGGATGTCAGAGGCAGGTTCTTTACACAGAGGGTGGTGAGGGCGTGGAATGCCCTGCATGCAGCAGTCGTGGACTCGCCTACTTTGGGGGCATTCAAATGGTCAGTGGATAGGCATATAGTTGATATTGGAATAGTTTAGGTTAGAGGGTCCACTGGCCGGCACAACATCGAGGGCTGAAGGGCCTGTACTGCGCTGTAATGTTCTATGTTCTATCCGAGGAAAATGGCTCTCACTGTCAACCCTGCTTAATCCTCTGATCATCCTGTATCCTTCAATTATGTCACCTCTTAACCTTCTTCTCTCTAATAAAAATAACCTCAAGTTCTTCAGCCTTTCCACATAAGACCTTTTCTCCATACCAGGCAACATCCTGGTAAACCTCCTCTGCACCTTTTATAATGCCTTCACATCTTTCGGATAATGGTAGAACCCTATAGTGCAGAGAGAGGCACTTCGGCCCATCATGTTTGCACCAATCACAATCCCACCCAGGCCCTAGCCCCATATCCATACATATTTTATTCGCTAATCCCTCTGACCTAAGCATCCTAGTACACTAAGGGGCAATATTAACATGGCCAGTAAACCTAACCCACACATCTTTGGACTGTGTGAGGAAACTGGAACACCTGGAGGAAACCCACGCAGATATGAGGAGAATGTGCAAACTCCATGTGGACAGTGACCCAAGCTGGGAATCAAACCCAGGTCCCTACAGTTGTGAAGCTGCAGTGTTAACTTCTGTGTCACCGTGCCGCCCACGGTTCATCAGAGATGTACCGTTAGAGCCAGGTCCATGATTCTACAACTACACAACAGTGAGGAAGGTGCGTGAAAGATTTATCATGGGACAGACAATTTGTCTTGAGAATCCCAAACCTGGAGACATATTCATGGAACAGATACTTAGCTACATCTAGTTGAGTACGCTTCCCCATGCCGCTCCCCACCCACTCCCCACACAATGGACATACAATAACAAGCTCATAGCTGTACCCATTCATTTGGAAATTTGTATAAAATTCATTTGTAGTTGCACAAAAGGGCCCCTTGATTCTGGGCCTCCTGCTGCAGCCTCTGGCGGTGTCTTTCCAGATTTAAGGCATTGGCAGAGTAGGCATTGAACAGCAACTATGGTAGAAAATCCTGATGTGAACTATGACTCTTTCAAAATCCTGATTATCACTCCCCCTTGCCCACATGGACAAACCCATGTAACATGTGGGCAAACTGGAACAGGAGTGAAGGAAGAGCTTCAGCACAACAATCCAGGGAACAGCAGAGGCTATCAGAACTCTGGGAGCATTGAACATAGAACATTACAGCGCAGTACAGGCCCTTCGGCCCTCGATGTTGCACCGACCAGTGGAACCAATCTAATGACCCTCTAACCTAAACTATTCCAATAGTATCCATATGCCTATCCACTGACTGTTTGAATGCCCTCTAAGTTGGTGAGTCCACAACTGCTGCAGCCAGGGCATTCCATGCCGTTACTACCCTCTGAGTAAAGAGTTGAGTTCACACCATGCATCTCGTTCCGATTTGGGCGCCCCAGATTGCAACCGAATAGCATCAGCCAAATCAGATAACTGGATAGAGTGACAGCCTGATAACAAAGGAGAAATAATAGCCTGAATTATTTCTAGAGGCTAGCACACAGGCTCATGTGAGGGTGAACAGTTCAGCCATCTGTGCAGATCAAGTTGGTGGAAGACGAGCTGATTCAACAGCCGAGTGGAGATCACAGAGTGGGAAGCTCATCTGGGACATACCCATTGGAAGCCTGGGTGGAGGAGCCATCGATCAAAAGGACTGGTTTGTAGAAGGGTGATCCTGGAGGTCAGGAGGGTAGGCGACAGGATGGCTGTTTCACAATCATGAGCATCACTATCGGTAGGTAGGAATGACGCGGGATTAAGGATGGTGCAGTGGAGAATGGTCAAGGATGGTTCATCCAGCAGTGCTGATTCATATCAGGTAACCCTGGTAGCTGTCAGGCATTGGGTGGTAGGGCACCCAATGCATGGGGGAGAGGGAGAATGAGTTGGTAATCCATTTTCAGGCTCTGTATGAAAACCACGGCCAAGTAGGCACCCTCAATTCATTGGAGGCAGGAGGGAAGCAGTCCCCACACAATGGGGTCAAGGTAAGTGCTCATGTCAACCACAGGCCTCGTAGGATTGTGTGAGGACAGCCTGGGAGAACTCATTTCGCTCGTGGACATAGAGATTGAAAGTCTTATTGTTATCTGGCAGACCTATTGCAGACACAGAGACCAGAGTGGCGTGTTCAAGGAGACAAAAGATTCCTCCAACTGAGAGAAAGGCAAGGTCCTGTAGACTGCGGCTGATTCCAGCGGAGTTGATAATGCACTGACGAGAGTAGCCAGCCATGCCCAAAACTTGGGCAAGTTTATTTGTTGTGCATGGCTTGGGAAGTGAGATGATACTGTCCGTGCACATGTGGGAAAAGTAGTGGGTCGGTCTGTCCAAAGGCTACAGAGTTGCAGTTTGTACCTTTGTGATCCTTATCAGCGAGAGCATGCAAGAGAATTTGGAGTCCTGCAAGCAGGCCTCAAGGGATGGGGAACAAAGGAGGAGGTCTTCAACATACTGAAGAAGGTGGAACTGTGGAGAAAGTGATAATGGTCAAACCGGATTAGAGGGCACATGGAGAAAGAATGGGGCTCTCTGTGTGAGCCTGAGGCAATCGAGTTCACATATATTACTTGTAGAAAAGGCAAAGGGATTCTGGGGATCTGCATTCCTGGGATTGAAAAAAAAGGGCCACAAAAGTCTACAACCATATGGTGAGTGGGACTGTGGAGCGATGCACCTCAGAATAGTGGCAGGATTAGGGATGATTGGAAATGCCGGTATGACACTTATATTTACTACCCACAGATCCTGGACAAAGTGCCAGGTTTTCCCACCCAATTCCTTGACAGGAACCCAGTTTTGAACCCATTTTGCTACCGCACCCTGGATCCCGTGTGATTTAAAGTTATGCAACAACCTACCGTGTGTTACCTTGTCAAAGGCCTTGCTAAATTCCATGTAGACAACATCAACTGCACTGTCCTCATCTACCTTCTTCATTGCCCCTTCAAAAATTCAATCATATTTGGGAGACATGATTTTCCTCTCACAAAGACGTACCGACTATCCCTAATTAGTGTGAGAGAATATTTGTAGTGGTAGCAGTAGAATGTGAACTATAGTCTCATCAACATGCAATGGGCAGGATGTTGGAATATAATGAGCCCAGTATGTTATTTAATGTAATTGAATGTATGGTGGCTAATATGATAGAATCAGGAATGGTAAGCATTTATTAAACATTGAGTGTAAGCAGCTGTAGGCAGTTAAACCTTGAGAAACAATGGTCCAACTATGGCCCAGAAAACAGGGATGGAGTACATATATTCTCTTTGTCACTTAGTTTAAAGTCTAGCTAAGCCACCATTGTGTATAAACAACGTTAATGGGGTGAGGGCAAAGGTCGGAACTGTCTATAAACAAACTGGTTTCACAGAGTAGTAAATGCATCGAATAGTAACGAATCCACGACAAGGTAAATTATTAGCAGAGCCAGTACTAATGGTGATTAAAGATAAGCCAGCCTTGAGGATGAGATAAGAATCTCAGGGCATGTATCTGCAAACTGTATAAGACAAGCTGTAAGTGAGCATTTCACTGGAGTGTTCCGGACATCCCGGCTTTATTCTCGTGTGCTGGAGAATAAAGTTTTACTACCTGGAAAATCAAGGCTCAGACTCTCATTTAATAAGCTGAAAGTTCATTGTCGTCCTGGGGAACCACCACAAAATTGGCGCTGCAAGCAGGGTATGGTGAGAGACCGCCCGGAAAATTGAACTCCAGAAGGAGCGGAGGAGGCAGTGGTCTGACCGGGGCCGAGAATCCCAAAGCCGGCATTCTGATGACAAGGTAAGCAGACTTGCATGCATCTAAATCTTTGTCGTCGGAAAAGGGATCTCGAGGTCTGGCATACCCGGTTCTCTGCTAATCCTAGATCTCCCCTACTCAAAAGATACCCTGCGTGGATAAAATTGAATTGTGTAAAATTTTTGAGAGACTGAGTACGATTTGAAGGGTAGAGTTTTGCGTGCAAAGCGTGTTATGAATGCTGTATTGTCTGTGAATGGGTAAAACGCGAGACGATGAAAAAGCCGAACGTTAACGGAAGCAATTAGGTTAGTCGAGCGGTTTGGAGCGGGATTCCAGGTTACAACTTGCCCAAGGAGAGTAAGTGTAGGAAGGCCTGCCAGTCTGAACCTACCCAGGACCTCGGATAAAGGACGTCATCCGAGAGAAGGAGAGATCTGTGAGAGATTGATCTCCTACCTAATACAGTTGTACAGTTGTCAGGGAAACTAAAGCACAAATCAGTAGAGAAGGAGACAATTAGTTGGACGTGTGATAAAGGGGCTGTAAGGAACCAGCCTGTGATGAATGGTTCAAAACTGCGGTGCAGTGATTGATGGTGAATGTGGGACACAGGACGTACTCAGAATAGTGACTAACAGCTTAGAATAACTGCAGTAACAGATTTTTCTGAGCAGTGGTGTTAGCACACATTACTTGAAAAAAAAAACCAAAAAAAAAGAGAATTAATGAAAGCAGTTGGAGGGGAAGTTAGGGAGTGGCATAAGGGAGAAAAAGACGCTCTGTTGAGAAAGATTACACACATAATTAATTTGGATGAAGTAAGAAACGAGTGGCCGTACGTGAACTGGGAAGGAATAATAAGCAGAAATTGGATAAGTGAGATAATAGCAGAGATGTTAATAGAATTAATAAAGGAACCCAGATCGCGTAGGGCTTTAATACACATAGACGAACAAGTAAAGGCATATTATTCTTTAGCAAATGAAAGTAGAATATTGCCAGAGAGAGGGAAAACAGGGAAGTGGATATCGGAACCCCGGTTAGAAGTACAGGTGATAGTAAGAGAAGCGCAGTGGGAGAGTGAACAGGGGATTGGTCAAGAAAACACAGTGTATTGTGTAATAATAACTATAATACCAAATTCAGATGAATTAAACAACAGAATTCATAACAATAATTCAAGAGTACAGACAATGACAAGCAAGGCTAAAACACCAGTAGAAATACTAGGGCATAAGTTTCCAGCCCTTAGAGGAGATATAGCATACATCTCCAAGAAATGGACTAAAAGAACAAACAAATTAAATACACAATGGCCAGAAGGGGGCACATGGTGTGTGGAGAGATGTGAGGATCAGAAAGGATTTTTGAAGAATTATAAACTAAAAGATAAATCTAAAAAAAGACAAGAAAAGCGAGAAAAAGAACTGGAGATACTGACATTGTTTGAAAAAGAAGGGAAAGAAAGGAGAAGGGTATGGGAGGGAGGTAGGATGCAAATGCTGGTGCAAGCTCAGGAAAAGGAGGGATTGAAAGACCCAAATGCAGCTCCACCTCCATATCCGGAGGAACAGAGATCCACTGGGTTATATCCAATCATAACAGGTACAATGAATTTTGAAGGAGAGTATGAGGTAAAACAAATAACAAAAGAAGAATGGGTAGCACAAGATACAGAAAGGAGACAAAACATTGAGGAAGAAAGTAAGAAAGTAGAAGAGGATTTGGACAAAGTCATCCAGATGAGACAACGGTTGGAAGAGGAAGTGAAGATGGTAGATGTCCTAGAGTGGGCAAAGAAAGTAATGGAAAGGAAGGAAGATGAGGAGCAGGCAAGTGAAGGCGGATGTGATAAAAGGGAAAATAGAAGGAAACAGGAAAGCGAGAGAAGAGACAGAAATGTAGGCGTAAAGGACAACTGGAAGCAAAAAGGGGACTTGGGACTGGAAACTTCCAGAAAAAGGGAGAAAGAAGGAAATAGAAGGAAAGACAGAGGGTAGTAGTGAAGAAGAAGGGGATTTATTGGCAACGTTAGTGCCACAGAGAAGGTCACTACGGGTAAGAAGACCACCAATAAAATACCCAAACGAAGAACAAAGAGAGGAATATATATTCCCTGTGGTTCTGAAGGATGGCAGACTACAATATATTCCCTGGTCAGGTCAGGACTTGCCTAATTTGATTAGTGAATTACCAAATATTTTGGATGGGGCCGGAAGGTGGATTGGACAGTCGGAAGCTGGAATGGTGGGAAAGAGGATGGCGCTGGGTGACATCAAAGCCCTCCTGGCAAAGGTGTTGGGAATGAATCAAATGATTGAAGTAATGAAACTTGCAGGCATCCCTGCGGCAGCACTTGACCCAGATGTGGATGGAGTGCCAATAGACTTATATCGCCATGACATTTGGCAGGCACTAAGAGGCATGTACCCCAATCGAGTGGACATGAAAACACTGAAGGGGGAGCCATTGGGTGAGGAAGAAAATGCGGCCACAGAAAACCAGCTGAAAAGATGGAGAAGGGACACTGAGAGGGACATTCTGACAGATCCACTGACCAATTCCATGTTCCGAGCAGCAATTTTAGAGGGTCTACCGACTTCAGCTAAGTCTAGATTGGAGGAAGTGGTAGGCCTGGAGTCAAAAAGCTATAGAGAATTCTTAGACCATGTCATCCACGCGGTAGAAAGACACCGCAAGGAGGAAAAGAATGCAGACAAGCAGCTGAAAGACGTACAGCGCAAACTTCTCCAAGCTCAGCTGGAGGAAATTAAAAACAAAGACAAGCAGAAATTAAAAGAGGATTCCACACCCAAGAAAATGGCACCGATGGTGGCTGACCTAACGATCGGAGAGATACCCACACTACCGCAAGGGAGAAGTGGAGGTGGAAGTCAGCCCATCATAACCTATAACATTTCTGGTTTCCCACTGTCCATGAATCCAAGAGGTTACAATCCAAATTACCAAAATAATGAGAAAGGACAGGGGCAGGGAAGTGGTAGACTATCCTATCAGAACCAGAAGGGACAAAGTCAGGAAAATAATCAAGGTCAGAAACAGGGACCGCCACCTGGTCCTCCAGGTGTATGTTGGGGGTGTGGGGAAGCAGGACATATAAAAAGAAACTGTCCTCAGAACGCTCAAAGACAAGGAGGAAACCAGCAGTATGTAAACCACCAGGTAATGCAAACACCGCTAAATAACCCCCAGACGTCCCAAGGACCAGTGAATTATCAGGGTTTCCTATAGGGAGGCCCAGAGAACCCCGACATGGTAGGGCAATACGTACAAATAACGGAAACAGCAAACCAGGAACCCATAATTAGTGTTAGAGTAGGAGGGGTCGAGGTCACCATGATGATAGATACCAGTGCTACTTGTATATGCATACAGGCAAAGTATGCAGACCACCTTTCCAGATATTAGGATAGTGAGATGTAACAGGGTTAATCCAGCCGACTATATGCCATTACCTCATGAAGGAGAGGAGCATGAGTGTGTAAGAGAAGCAAAAACATTCACAAAACTAAGGAAAGACTTAAAAGCAGAAAAACTAGAAACAGAAAGGAAAAGAGTACTATATGTTGATGGCTCGTGCTACAGGGATCATGTAGGAAACCATGCAGGTTATGCTATAATCGAACAGAAAGGGGAGACATTTGAAGTGTTAGAGGCAGAAAAGTGTGAGCAACCCTGCTCAGCCCAATTAGCAGAACTCAAAGCATTAACCAGAGCATGCGAATTGACAGAAGGAGAAATAGTGGAGGTATATACGGATTCAGCTTATGTGCATGGAGTGTGCCACCTATTTGGAGCAATATGGAGACAGAGGGGATTCATGAAAAGTGGAGGAGGACCAATACAGCACGAAAGTCAAATAAAATCATTAGTACGAGCAATGATGGGTCCAAAAGAATTGGCCATAATCAAATGCCAGGCGCACAAAAAGGGAAAGGATAATGTTACCAAGGGAAATGCTAAAGCTGATAAGGTAGCCAAAGAAGTATCAGGATGCATCATGACCACAATAGCCCCAGTCGAGGTGAGACCACACCCAGGACCAGGGATGGAGAGCGTAGATCCCCAACACACCCTAGAAGAAGTGGTGCAGTTACAGGAGGAAGCCATGATAGCTGAAAAAACAATGTGGAAAGATAGAGGAGCAGTGCAGGGACTACATGATAGAGTGTGGAGAAACGGTGAAGGGCTGATCGTAGCGCCTACATCATTACTAACCTCACTAATCAGTGAAGCACACGGAGTCGATCACTGTTCAAGGGGGGAGGTGACCAGAAAAATAAAGAAGGAAGGATTCTGGTCACCTTACCTGCAGAATTCAATTGATTATATGTTAAGTCAATGTGAGGTATGTGCCCAGAATAACATTAGGAAAGGTATAACTGCTCCTATAGGGCACATACCAATTCCTGAAGGGCCGTTTAAGCACCTATGCATGGATTATGTAGACATGGGGAAATCGGTGAGAGGAAAGAGATATATGTTGGTGATAATTGACAGATTCAGCAGATGGATAGAAGCAACACCATCCAAAGACCAAGGGTCTGGAACGGTAATTAACTTCCTGTCAAAAGAGATCATTCCAAGATTTGGCATACCCACTCAATTGAGTTCAGACAATGGATCCGCATTTATCGGAAGGGTACTGAGAGAAACACTCTCAGCACTACGGGTAAAGCAGAAGTTTGGTTGTGTGTACTATCCCCAGTCTCAAGGAATGGTGGAGAGGGCAAACGGGACCCTCAAGGCCAAAATAAGTAAAATTTGCAGTGAGACAGGGAAAAATTGAATTGATGCCCTGCCACTAGCACTAATGCAATGCAGAAGTCAAGAAAACAGAACCACGCATTTAAGTCCACATGAAATGATGACAGGAAGAGTAATGCCAGTACCAAAAATTAGGGGATCGGGAGGTCCTACACTAGAATGTTTAGATCAAAGCACAAAAGAATATATACAACAATTAACTGTTATACACAGAACTATATTTTAACAGGAGAAGGCCAAGGAGGAGGAGAATCCGGTGGCAGAACACCAGATCAAACCTGGAGATCACGTATATATCAGAAAGTTCCGGAGGCGCTGGGATGAACCCAGGAGAGAAGGACCATTTGAAGTTATCAAAGTCTCTCCTACGGCTGTGCAAGTAGAAGGCAGTACACTGTGGTATCATTTAAATCATTGTACCAAAACAGTATTAGAGATAGAGATTGATGGAAGAGTTGAAAGTACCGAAAGCCTGGATAGGAGTAGCGAAGAGGAGGAAGGAGAGCCAGGGGAAGATCCTTCTAGCCAAACACAGGATCAGGATAGGAATGCAGAAATTGAAGGTAGTAAGAACGATTTTATGTCTGAGTTGGTTGATGATCCAAATGTTCAGCCTGATGCCCTTGGCCAAGGCTCAGGAGGTAATGGGGAAAGATGCCCTGGGCCTCTTTTCCCACCTGGGACTTGGGGACCATCTCCCTCCCAGACTTTCTTGACCCATAACAGGGAGAAACAGAATGCAGAAAGCCCACAATTTAGGTTGAAGGAAAATAAGAAAGTATTGAGATTAAAAGTGCAAGAACCCTTAGGCAGAATACTAAGAGAAAGAAAAAACAAGATACTTGAGAAAGATATTAACCCGCCAAGGCGGATGGGTCATAAGAGATCAATAGACGCAACCACAATCTGGGAAATGGCACAAGGGAACAGGTGGTGGGAATACACAGGTCAAAAGAACACCAATGGAGAGGAATGCATAGTTTGTGCAGCAGAAAAACCTCACACTCGGGTAATTGATATACCATGGGGATCAGGGGACTGTAGGACCTGGCAGCAAAACTGGAAAGAGGAAAATTGCCGAGGTACATATACCACATATCAACGCACATACACAATAGGGAATCAGAAAGTCTCAGACGGAATGATAAACTGTTTGGGATCCGCATGTGACAACCTCTGTGAAGGGTGAATGCCAGCATGTCAATACCACTGCATTTTATATGCTGGGGTAGGAAAGGACACCTACAATCTGGCCCACAGATGTCCAAAGTGGCCAAAAACGGCAATGGACGCGGCCCCAAGGGAATGGAAGGCAGAGCCCAACTTACAAATCCAAGATTGCTATTGGAGAGAAAGCAGCACAGGAAGTAAATTAGGAAACTACACAGGAGAATGTGAAAGAATTTGTAATGTAACTGACATCCATAGCCTATACGTCCCAATGAGAGGGGGAACGCCACCTCCTCTGCACATACTAGACGTACAAGTAAAACAACTAGCTGATCTATGGTGGTTATGTGACCCTGAGAAGGGATTAATGGCAAAACTGCCTCCAAACTGGACCGGGTTGTGCGCTCGAGTCATGTTAGCACAGAGCACTGTCATACTCCCAGTAAATTATAAAACTGGGTTCCAAAGGATGAGGCGGTCTTACACTCCCGATCCAGAGATAAAATTGGATGCGATTGGGCAGCCTCCCCAATGAATTTAAATCCAGGAATGAAATAGCTGCAGGGTTTGAGTCGATCCTGGTTTGGGTCACTCCCAACAAAAACACTGAATGGATTAATTACATTTATTACAATCAACAGAGATTTATCAACGACACTAATGATGCTCTTGCTGCACTACGTGAGCAATTAGATGCAACTAGCAGAATGGCCTGGCAAAACCGACAAGCGCTAGACTGGCTGCTAGCAGAGAAAGGGGGTGTGTGTGTCATGTTTGGAAGGCAATGCTGCACGTTTATCCCCAATAACACTAACTCAGAAGGATCATTTACCAAAGCCATGGCTAAGCTACAAACCCTGAAAAAAGAAATATATGAGAATGCTGGGTTCGGTCATGAGATTTGGGACTGGCCAGACAGTACGCTAGGGAAATGGCGAGCATGGCTTGCCAGAGCAGGAATTATAGCAATAGTTATACTACTCATTATGGGATTAATGACTTGCTGTTTTTTGCCTGTTCTGAGATCTCTCGTAACTAGACTGATGGAGCGGCAAATGGTGGCGCAAATGAGTTATGATCAACCTCTCGATACGGAAACAGAGGAGTGGGAAAATGTCGAGCTGCCCCCACTGAAAGGACTCACAATAACTATGATCGAAGACGAGGTGCAGTGCCCTGCGAAAATGACGCCACCAAGGAGTTGCCCTACCGAAGTGATAACAACATACCGGTGCCCTGTTCAGACCTGAGAACTTAGTCTGTACACAGTTATCGGTCTTTTTCCCTTCTCTAGTCAACAGTGGGAAGGTTTTTGGCTGATGACTGTGAGGCATAGGTAATCTGGGGGAGCAACCTATAATCAGAACATTGATAGATAAGTCATAATAAAGTTAGAATAGGGACATTGATCCCTGACCCAAATACTTGGCTCCTCCACATTTCCTACTAAACCTACAGGGGCACACACACATATATATAGCTTGAGAATGTAATCATGTAGGGTGGTATTTTTGGGTGAGACTCGGAGGAGTCTCAAAGGGGGGAATGCGAGAGAATATTTGTAGTAGTAGCAGTAGAATGTGAACTATAGTCTCATCAACATGCGATGGGCAGGATGTTGGAATACAATGAGCCCAGTATGTTATTTAATGTAATTGAATGTATGATGGCTAATGTGATAGAATCAGGAATGGTAAACATTTATTAAACATTGAGTGTAAGCAGCTGTAGGCAGTTAAACCTTGAGAAACAATGGTCACACTATGGCCCAGAAAACAGGGATGGAGTACACATATTCTCTTTGTCACTTAGTTTAAAGTCTAGCTAAGCCACCATTGTGTATAAACAACGTTAATGGGGTGAGGGCAAAGGTCGGAACTGTCTATAAACAAACTGGTTTCACAGAGTAGTAAATGCATCGAATAGTAACGAATCCACGACAAGGTAAATTATTAGCAGAGCCAGCACTAATGGTGGTTAAACATAAGCCAGCCTTGAGGGTGAGATAAGAATCTCAGGGCATGTATCTGCAAACTGTATAAGACAAGCTGTAAGTGAGCATTTCGCTGGAGTGTTCCAGACATCCCGGCTTTATTCTCGTGTGCTGGAGAATAAAGTCTTACTACCTGGAAAATCAAGGCTCAGACTCTCATTTAATAAGCTAAAAGTGCATTGTCGTCCTGGGGAACCACAACATTAGTCCTTGCATCTCTAAATTTCAGTAGATTTTGTCTCTCCAAATACCTTCCACCACTTACCCACACAGATACGAGGCTCACTGGCTTGTAACTCCCCAGCTTTTCCCTGCAGATCTTTTCAAACAAAGGCACAACACTTGATACCCTCCAATCTTCAGGCATCTCACCTGTGACTATCGATGATTCAAATATCTCGGCTAGGGGACTCGCAATTACCTTCCCAGACTCCCACAAGGTCCTAGGATATACTTCATCTGGTCCTGAGAATTTATCCACCTTAATGTGCTTTAAGAATTCCAGCAGCTCCTTCTTTGTGCACTCATCAAAACATCATTATTTCTTTCTCCAAGTTCCCTAACATCCATACTTCCTTCAACAGTAAATACTGATCAGAAGTATTCATTTAGGATCTCATCCATCTCTTGCTGATTCGCAAATAGATGACCTTGTTGATGCTTAATAGGCCCTACTCTCTCCTCAGGTACTCTCTTGGCATTTATGTATTCATGGAAGCTCTTTGAATTCTCCTTTGCCTTATCTGCAAAACAATCTCATTTCCCTTTTTGCTCTCTGAATTTCTCTCTTAATTCTACCCCTGCACCCCCTATAGTCTTCAAGGGAGTCACTTAGTCCCAGATGCCTATGCATGTCAGCTGCCTCTTCTTTTTCTTGACCAGGGCCTCAGTATCCCATGTCATCCGGTGATCAGTACTTCTACCAGCCTTGCCCTTCACTCTAAGAGGAGTGTGCTTAGCCTGAACCCTGTTAACACACTTTTGAAAGCCTTCCACTTAGTAGAAATCCCTTTGCTTTTGTATAGACCCCACAAACCAACTTTTGAAAGGACCTTTGAGGGTGAGACTTGGAGGGGCAGGGCCAACCCAGGATGGGTGGATAAAGGATAGAGGGAAGGCCACTATTGATCTGTGTGCAACCGTTGGGGGGATCTGGTGCCACACTGCAGGCAATCAGTGGGAGGAATGTAATTGGTCTTAGCAGTTGGTTGAGGGTGGGGCTGGTGGTTGTGGTGGGCAACAGGCGTGATATGTTTCAAGGAGTAAGGTACTTGCAATCAGACACAGATTGTGGTATATGGTTGGTTTCAGGCAGGCTGTAATAACAGAGGCCTGACAGATCTGTTCCTCGCTAATTGTCAGGCTTCTGCTGCTGCAGTTGCGCATGTGCAGACTCAGAGGTCTGCAGATGTGCAATGTCCCCATCTACTACTTGCTCAAGCTGGCTGGCAAGTTAAACCTCGCCCTCCACCTCTTGGAACTCTGAATGGACTCACCCATTTTCATGGACAAACAGCATATGATTCAGAGTAAAGACTCACACAAAGGCGGATTTGCAACTCTCCCATTTTAACACTAGCTTTACACTGAGAAATTTTCTTGTAATATTCCACCGAGGGACACTTGGAGATTGCACTAGCATTCTCATAAGAAGTGAGGTGTAATGGAGCACAGTCAATGTATCTGAGAGTGTTCGTCACATAATAATGAGAATTTGTTGGAAGCGTATCCCCAGAAATTAAGAGAGGGAATCGTAAAAGGAAAAGGAAGGTTTGGTGTGGACCAGGTGAATGTGAATGTGGAAATTAGAAATTGACGAATTTCCTGAATTCCCCGTGCAATCAGAAAGTGATACCAAAACAGTCATCAGTGTTGCAGAGAAAGAGACTGAGGGAGGAGGACCAAGTGGGATTACAATGATTAATGTTCCACACACCCCACACAGAACCTGATGTACCTCAGGCCCAGCAAGAACCCTTATCCACACATTTTATTTGTAGGGGGTGAGATCAGTTAAAAGATACGTTTTTCAATGTAGGAAAGAGTTCAGCCAGTTGGAAGAGGATGGAGATTAATTAGACTTCTAATGAAAGGAGAGATGGAGAACACTCACACTGCCCTTGTAAGGGATGGATGTACATGAGAGATTGGAAATCTGTGCTGATGAGGAAATGGTTAGTGCCAAGAAATTGGAAATTGTTTCCACTCAACATGTGCTCATTACCACATTGTGATAGGAGCAGACATACCCAGTACCTGTGAGGACTAGATTCCAGGCCTACTCAGCCATTACCATGGGCAAAATAACCTATCCCACTGCCATGCCATGAGGTATAACAGATTCCACACCCACTGATATGTGACCTGAGTGAAAGGTCCCCACCAGCACTATTCCTGTTGACATAGCAACAACTCCCCCCATCCTTGTTGGTAATGTAGAAAATGTGAGAAATGTACAGTAATTCAGTTCTTCTTATCAGTGAATGAATTGAACAATTGAAGTAAGAGATATTTCAGCACATTCTTTAAATTCTGTCTGAAATTTGCCGTTGTCACCACATAAGTATGGGCATTTTTGCAACAACTCAGGAGCTGCAGCATGAAGCCCAATTCATCTCCCAAACCATTCAGAAATATTGAACATTACCCCAACAACCACATTCACCACCATATAGAACATACCATTAATAACATCCATAACATCACAAATTATAAAGTGATAGATTTCCTTCTACTTCCCATCCCTGGCTCTCTGGAATTCTCCAATTGCTGTGAACCTGGAATCTCTGGTGAGCTCTGTTACTCTCCAAAATGTGTCTGATTGTAAACATATTGAGCTGAGGAATCAGGACAAATGGAATGGTAGGAGATAAAATCTCATGGAGGAAATTAAAAATCATTTCCACTAATCTTATTAACATGGAGTAGAGACTTTCAATTCACTGCAAATGCCATCAGGAATATTCATTTGCTATCACCACAGCAACAGTTGAACACCTCTCTGCCCCAACACACATCAACACACATATACACACACACACACATACACAAACATAGTTGAAATATGGTAATGCTTGGAAATTATTTTTTCAAATCATTGAGCAAGGTCAAAATTGAAGTGGAAGGATATTTCAGCATATTCTTCAACTGTTCTCTGAACTTAGTCTGTATCAGTGCCTAAGTACAAGTGTTTGTGCAGGAACTCGGGAGTTGCAGTATGAGGCTCATTTCATATATGAAAGCATTTACAAATACAGATTGATCATCCAATAACCACATTCACCTATATAAACAATGCACTATTAACATTGCACAGAGCTGCATTAAATTTGCCAAGAAAGCGAACAGCAATTTGATAGATTTCCATCGACTCTCCATCTCTTTGTCTCTGGAATTCTCCCCATTGCCACAAGCCTTGAATCTTTTGTGACTTCTGCCACTCACTACAATGCATCTGATGGTTAAAATATTGAGCAGCAAAATCAGGACTTACAGAACGGGAGAAGTTAAATTGTGACATGAAAAATTAATCATCACCAGTCCTAAGAGAATAGATCAATAACTGCTACATCACCAAACTAGGGGTTGTTCCTTAAAGAATACTGACTTGTCAGCATAAAATACCAGAAAATATTCTTTAAGCAGCTTAGGACAGTTACTGTTCCCAGAACCGCTCCCGCCATTTGCTCAGTGCAATATAGTTCGGTTAATCAGGGTAATTATAGGTCAGTGAGCTTGACATCAGTGATAGTGATATTGTTGGAAAAGATTCTTAGGAATAGGGTCGATGCACATTTGGAACTGAATGCTCTTGTTAGTGATAAAAAGCATGGTTTGTACGAAGGAGGTTATGTCTCACTAAGTTAATTGAGTTCTTTGAGCTGGTGACTAAAATAATGATGGGGGAAAGGATGTGGATGTTGTCTACATGCACTTTAGTAAAGCATTTGTCAAGGTCCATCATGGCAGGCTGGAGCAAAAATGTAAATCAAACATGATCGGGGGAGGCGGGGGCATTAGCTAGATGGATTCAGAACTGGCTTGGCCTCAGAAGATAGAAGGCAGCAGTGGAAGGGTATATTTTTTCTGAATGGAGATAGACAAAAGGCAGGTAACTACAGGCCGGTAGTTGGGAAAATGCTGGAATCCATTATTAAAGAAGAATAGCAGGTCACCTGGAAAAGAATGGTTCAATCAAGCAGACACAGCATGGATTCATGAAGAGAAAGTCATGTTTGACTAAATTACTGGATTTTTATGAAGATGTAACAGGTGCGGTTAACAGAGGGGAACCGGTCGATGTGATGTTTTTAGACTTCCAGAAGACATTTAATAAGGTGCCTCACAAAAGATTGCTGCAAAAGATTATAATACACAGATTTGGGGGTAAAGTGTTAGTGTGAATTGAGGATTGGCTATCTAACAGGAAGCGTAGAGTTGGAATAAATGGGTGCTTTTCCAGTTGAACAGTTAGCGATGAGTGGAGTGCCGCAGGGATCAATAAGGGAATTAGGGATTATGGGGAGCAAGTGGGTAAGTGGAACTAAATATTATCAGATCAGCCATGAGCTTATTGAATGGCGGGGCGGGCTCAAGGGGTTAGATGGCCTACTCCTGCTCCTATTTCTTGTGTTCTTATGCAATTTGTGATGTTCTGCACGATCAGAGCTGGAAACTCTGATTGTAATACATATGAATGACTTGGAATCCAATGACTTGGAAGAAAATGTCACTGGACATTTGTTTGTGGATGATGCTAAGATTGGTGCAGTTGCAGATAGTGAAGAAGATTGTCAGAGAATACTGCAGCATAAAAATAGGCCGGAAGGTTTGCTGACGAAATGGCAGATGGAACTTAATCTAGACAAATGCCAGGTGATGCATTTTGCTAGGTCGAATTCAGACGGGAGCAATAAAATAAATGAGCAGGACCATCAGGAGCACAGACACACAGAGATCTGGGTGTGCAGGTCCACAGGCCCTTAAAGGTGGCAGCACAGTTGGAAAAGGCAATTACAGAAATGACAATTACAAGAGGGCACAAGTTCAAGATAAGGGGAGAAGGATTCAGTGCAGACGTGCAGAGGAAGCTTTTTACAGAGAGTGGTTGGGGGCCGGGATGCACTGCCAAGTGAGGACTTTGAAGCAGATAGTGAAGCGGATGAGTTGGAAAGTCGTGAGTGTCTGGAGTTTGGCAGTTGTTGGTGTTAAGTACTGAGGCTGTTGCAACAACACTATCGTCATGGAGGGATGCTGATGTAGACTGCTGAGACGTCCATTGTGACAATGAGTGTTCCTTGTTCAACTCGTCCATGGGTGCTGAGTTTTGGCAAGAAGTGCGTAGTTTCCTGACAAAAGCTGGGAATTCATCGTACGATGGGTTTAGGGGCACAATGGTTCTCACACAGGCTTTCTTCTAGCACCCATTTGCCAAGAGGTTGGTGGATGCTGGAATTTGTTGCCGGGGAGGCAGCGGTAGGAAATGCAATAGTGACTTTTAAGAAGCACCTGGAAAATTGCATAAATAAGATAGGAATACAGGGATGTGGTCCACAGAAGGGAAGGAATTTTAGTTAAGGCAGGCAGCATAGTAAACTTAGAGGGCAGAATTCCTGTGCTGTAATTTTCTTTGTTCTAAACCCTGTTTCTGAGCTTGCACCTGAAGCCTTGCCTGCCTTTTTACTCACAATCTGCTAATAATTCCCGAATGCGGAAGCTGGGGTCAGAGTTCTTGAAACGCTCTATGTGTTTCATGGGTTAAGAATAAACCCGGGGAATGCTAACTCTCACAGCAGAACCCCTACAGTTCCAAGACCAACACTGCAAGGATGCATCCACAGTGGAAGGCGTGGACCAGGAAATCATTGCCATGAGTGGCAGGATCCAAGCGATGGCTGAGTTAAGCAGTCAAAAGAGCCTTGACTAAGGGTCTCAACATGATCAAGTGACCCATGGCTGAGTGGCTCAAGAGCTTACAGAGGACCCAGTGGGATAGCACGGAGACAGTGGGATATGGCAGCAGCCTTTGAGGATGTGGTGCATTCAGCCGAGGGGCTGCGGAACATGGCCCATTCCGAAGGTACTGGCTGCTGACAGTGTTAAGGGCCCCTGATTCAGAGGGCCATGGATAAGGATTCATGCTCAATGGCAAGATCACAGGTTGGTATCCAGGGCTGGAACGGCCAGATGACACTGGAGCTTCAGGAGTTCATTACAGAAACACTGCCATCCAATGGAGTGATTTGGGGCTCCACAGGAATCCTGACAGAGGAGGAAGGGCTGGAGGTGGTGCAGGAGAAGCTGCACGCACCCTTCACCGGCAGATGGTGAGGAAACCCTTCATCATGAAGGTTGCATCTGGACAGGATTGCAGCTCCGTGAGTGAATGAACGATTTTGCCCTCTCAGTCAGGGTAAGCCACTGTTAATCTGTTCCCCTTACTCACACCAATCCCTTCCCATTACATACAGCCTCCCAGTAACATGCCAGGTGTCCTGACCACAAGCCCAGCACATTGTCCCTATCTGTGCTCTTGCAGGAGAAGCTGGCCCACAACAGACAGGAGAGCACACAGGCGGGTATAGGAATCCTAACTGAGTTTGAGGAGAGAATTCTCCGAGTGGTTGGGGAAGATGAGGACCACTAAATAAGATCAGCAGGGCCATCTACACAAAAGGACATTGCCAGGTCACAGGAGTCATGTGCAGTTGAACAGGGCCAGTACGTACTTTTGGACATTGGCCTTGGGGCAGGCCCAAGAGGAAATCCAAGCTGCAGGCTTTGCGACCATCCTTCATGCACAGGGGGTTGTCAATGGGATATATCACCCCGCTGTCCACCTGAGATCACTATCTGTGATTCATGAATAGTAAGAGGTTCCACTGCGAATGTGCAGATTATGTGTGATGATCACGCATGTGTGTGCACCACACACAGGGTGCGGACCTGACAATTATATCCCCCAAATTCAGACACTCCCGTGCTATTCAAGAAACAGCCCAATCTCCAAAGATGGCCCATGGTGGACAAGGGTTACCCACTGAGGACATGGCTAATGACACCAGCGCAGTGGGCATAGACCAGATGAATGGTGCATTGGGCTTCTGAAGATGCAATTCCAACTGCTGGACCACTCTGGATGTGCTCTCGAGGCTTTCCCACACTCTTGTGATGCTGGAAGATTTCTGCAGGAGAAGGGGCAAGCATGGAAAGATGAGGGCCAGCGTCAGACAGTGTCAGAGAATGAGTTGAAGCAGGGTGTGAGGGAATCCTTCATTGCAGCAAGGTTTACATTACTGTGCAGTCTCCGGTTTTATAGCTTTACGCTCCCCACCCTTAAACAGGAGCTGTTATGGTATTCTGTACTGAAACATTTTTGGATGTTCTAGAATTAATAGGTATTGTCTGAAATTTCGGATCAGACTGTTCAGGAATGAGATTAGGAAGCATTTCTACACAAGAAAGGACAGTAAAAGTTGGGAGCTCTTCCATGAATGACGGTTGATGCTGTATGAATTGCTAATTTTAACTCTGAAGGAGACAATTTTTTTGTTAAGGAAAAATACTAGGGGATATGGACTAAAGGCAGGTCTATGGAGATACACCACAGCGATGACATCATTGAATGCAGTTATAGACTTGATGGGCTGAATGGCACGTGAGGATTTAGTTATTATAGCTGACGGAATCTTGGCACTTTCTATCTCGCTCACACTGGGAATGTCATGATGGGTTCGAATGGCAGTAGCTAAAGTGATTAGACATGGAGGGAACGGTGGGTATAATTATACTTCACGTAGGATCACTCACCCCATACCCTGTTATGTCTACAATTCTCGAGTCAGGAAATGCCACACTCCATCTCCCCCACACTCCCCCTCCTCCTCCTCCCCGCCCCACCATAAGATGTAGAGTTAGTTACAAATGAGATCATCTTGGCTGCTTGAAAGCACGTTTGATCATTCTATGGGTGGGGTGTCAGAGGGAGGGAGATGAGCAGGGGGTTCGTTCTGGGCGGGGTGGGGGGAGAGTTGCAAAATCAATCATTTTAATTTCAGAGGATAGAGTCCTAGTCCCAAACACCTTCAGCTGCTTCCCTAAACTTCTTTCAAGCCTAATGTTTGGACTGAGGCTGTTTGCTGATATTTAGCATTATTCGTGACTCCTCAGATACTGAAACTAACCATGTTCAAATGCAACAAGATCTGGACAATATTCATGCTTGGGCTGACAAATAACACTCACGCCAAACAAATGCCATGCATTGCCCATCACCAATAAGAGACATTCTAACCACTGCCAGACCAACTTCTTGTCACTGTTAGTGGGACCTGGGATTGAATGTCTGCAGTCAACCACAGAGCATGTCCAGCAGACAGAGGGCAGAGTCTGTGCACATCTTACCAAGATGCTACCTGGTTTGGAGGGTAGGTCTTATGAGGACACTTTGAGGGAGTTATGACTTTTTTCTTTAGAGTGGAGGAGAATGAGAGGCAACTTAATAGAGGTTCATAAGATGATGAGGAGGATAGGTGGAGTGGACATTTGGGTGGATGTAGTTGTAACTAGGAGTCATAACTATAAGATCCATGGTGGGAGATATAAGAGGAATGTGTGAGGTAGATTCTTCACTCAGAGAATGGTTGGGGTGTGGAATGCTCTGCCGGCTGTGATAGTGGAGTTGGACACTTTAGGTACTTTCAAGCGGTTATTGGATAGGCACATGGAACACATCAAAATGATAGGGAGTGGGATAGCTTGATCTTGGGTTCGGACGTAGCTCAGCACAACATCAAGGGCTGAAGGGCCTGTATTGTGCTGTACTGTTCTACGTCTATATGTTCTACCTTGATCATGGTGCATTTAGCTTCACAACCTTTCAAGTTGGTTTCCAGTTTGGAGTGCAGCAGAGTCAAAATGGGCAGCAGGAATAATGGTCCTAGTGTGACAGGAAAAGAGTTTGGCTGTTACAGACAGACTCTGTGATGGTGGATTTCTCAGGCTGAGGAGTGCAACATAGCATCCTGTGCAATCCCATGCAGATTTCCCAAGATGATGCTTTGTAGAGCACACAGCCTATTCCATCACACTATTTGACTGCGGTGTGTTTCCAAAACTCTGACAATAAGGATATGAAACAAACAATATTTTATTCCTTTACTCATGGACTTTGCTCCGACACTCCCAGGGAGAACTCCCGTGTTCCCAACACATGACCGTTTCTGTCCCCATACCATCATGTGATCATGTGATCACTCAGTCTACATGAGCAAAAGCAACCACGATATCCTGATGAAACCCTTTCCATTACTTCATCAAAAACCTTGAGCAAGTTTCTTAGACATGATTTTCTAGCAACACATCAGTGCTCCTTCCCATTTTGAACGCGTTTTTTTTCCAAGCAACAAATATTTGTCTCCTACATTACGGCTTCCAGAAATTTCCCCAGCAATGACCTTAGCCTGAACAGTTTGTTGTTACAGGGTTTAACAAACTTTCATGTTATAAACGGTGCAGCACTTTGAAAACCCTCCAGGCAACTGAATGTATCATTGAAGATGATGCCCAGCACATTCATCATTCACCCCCTCAGCTGTCCTCCTACATCCCATTCAGAGCGGCTAAACCTTCGATTTCATTGTGATACAAAAAGGATCAGATTGAAAGGGGTTAAATGAATCTGTTTGTTCAGTGACTGTAATTCATTTCAATCTCTTTGGAATCTAATTGTGTCACTGGAGGGCTTCCCTTCTCTGTTAATAAGCGACTCATTCCTTTGTGTTATTCCATTTCCTGAGCAGGAACATCTCTACATCACAAAGAGATCAGTGGCTCCAGAGAGAGAGAGGGAGAATGGATTGGAATCTGAAACCAATGGATAGGAATGTTACAACAATGGAGAGGAAATTTTATTCTGCCCTTTACTCTCTATCTATAATTGATCTAACACCGCAGCTACAGATCAAGGTCATATTGCATATTATTCAAGGATATTACTATCCCATCCTTGCTATTCTTGGTTTCTCTGGTAAGTGTCCCTTACAAGGTATAATTGTTTACATGCATTATTCTGTGTGTGGATTGTTTTCCAGCAGTTATGTTTAGAGCTGCTGCTTACATTTAGGGAAACCATGAGAATTGGTGTGCTAACTCTGGAGAAAGCATAACCTTCCCCCTTCCACCATTCATTAGACATTCCAATATATTCTATCACAGATCCGTACATCAGTGGATTCAATAGCACTTTGTAGTGGCATGATGGCACAGTGTTAGCACTGGGTGGGGAGGAATTTGTAAAGTGTGTACTGGGAGGCTCTTTGGTGCAGTATGTAGATAGCCCAAATAGAGAGGGGGTGATACTGGATTTAGTTCAGGGAAATCAGCCTGGTCAGGTGGTAGAGGTTGGAGTGGAGGAACATGTGGTAAATACTGACCACAATTCTGTCTACTTCAGGAAACTAACGGAAAAGGATGAATCCTGCCCGAAGGGGAAGATGCTAAATTGGAGGAAGCCTAGCTACAGCTGGATTCGGCAAGAACTTATAGATACTGATGGGAAGAAGTTGTTTGAGGGTAAGTCCATGTTTGGCATGTGGGTGTTTTCTATGGGACTCCTGATAAGGTTGCAGGAAAAACATGTACCAGTTAAGAGGAAGGATGGGAAAGGTCAGATTAGAAGCCGTGGATACGTCGGGATATTGAGGACTTGGTCAGGAAGAGAAGGCCAAACAACTGGGAATGTGGAGAGCATTGGAGGAATACAGAGAGAGATGGAGGGAACTCAAATGGGGAATTAGAAGGGCAAAAAGAGGGCACGAAATGGTCTTGGCAGACAGGATTAAGGAAAATCCAAAGGCATTTTACTCCCATATTAGGAACAAAAGGGTGGTGAGAGGAAAAATAGGTGCCAGTACACAAGTCCTTGAAGGTATCAGTACAGGTGGAGAAGGTGGCAAAGAAGACTTATGGTATGCTTGCCTTTATGGGAAGAGGTATAAAATATAAAAGATGGCATCTGATGTTGCAGTTGTATAGAACGTTGGTTAGACCACATTTGCAGAACTTCATCCAGTTCTGGTCGCCCTACTACTGGAATGAGGTGGAGATCCTGGAGAAAGTGCAGAGGAGGTTTACAAACATGCTGCCTGGTATGGAAGGACTGAGCTATGAGGAGAGGTTGGGCAAATTGAGGTTGTTCTCCTTAGAAATACAGAATTAGGGGAGATCTAATAATCTAATATCAGATTACTAAGAGTATAGATGGAGTGAACAGTGGTAAGCTTTTTCCTAGGTTGGATACAAAAGTTACGAGGGGCCACCGGCTTAGGATGAGGGTGGGTGAGGTATAATTTAGATGTTAGAAGGAGGTTTTTCACACAGAGGGTGGTGGGGGCCTGAAATGCACTGCCAAGTAGGGTGGTGGAGGCAGGCACGCTGGAGTTGTTTAAGGTTTTCTTAGATAGGCACATGAGAGGGCTAGAGATGGAGAGATACAGGAGACTGTTCTAAATAAGGATCAACAGCCTTGAGACATTCCTGGGAATCAATTGATTCTTATGGACTTTCCAACATATTTTTATGGCTCACTTATCTTACTTCTGAGCTTCTGAGGATTCCATGAACGTCTGTATAAGTTGTGCATGTTTATTGATGTCTTTTCTTTTGATCCACAGGTGATTTGGTTCACCTTGTTGTCCAACAAGGGGCATACACACGGTGGGTCAAGCGAGGGCTGCTCTTGCATGTTGCTTCGAGAGTTGCCTGCTGCTTCACATCGTTAGTGTACGCTTAAACTGGATCAATTGACGGGCAACATGACACCTCAGTGACTATCACTGTTTGCTGTGCAGTTACATGGATTTGGGCCAGTGTCTGTGGGAATCTGCACATTCTCCCCATGCTTGCTTGGGTTTTCTCCTGGTGCTCCGGTTTCCTCCCACACCCCAAAAATGTGCTCTTAGACTGATTGGTGTGAAAAAACTGTCCCTAAATTAGTCATTCCTCAATCTGGTTATGATTCCTTCATTGTGGAGTCCAATAAGTGTAGACAGAGGTCATAGCTAGAAGAGGGCACTCACAATGTTAAAATGGCAGCGTGGGCTCGTTGGGCTGAAGGGCCTGTTTCCCGTGCTGGGTTGTTCTTTGTTCTTTGCTGTCCCACAGGGCCAGGGATCCAGATTCAATTCCCGGCTTGGGTCTGTGAGCTGTCTGCATGTTCTCCCCATAAGAAGTCTCAAGTTAAAGTCCAAAAGATTTACTTGGTAGCAAAAGCCACTAGCTTTCAAAGTGCCGCTCCTTCATCAGATGAGTAAAATTTCAGTTCACAAACAGAGCAGATAAAGACACAAACTCAAATTACAAAATAATTGTTGGAATGCGAGTCTTTATAGGTAATCAAGTCTTAAAGGAACAGTCAATGTGAGTGGAGAGAGGGTTAAGCACAGGTTAAAAAGATGTGTATTGTTTCCAGCCAGGATAGTTAGAACATAGAACATGGAACATAGAACACTACAGCACAGAACAGGCCCTTTGGCCTTCGATGTTGCGCCGACCAATATAAAAAGCAATGCCCCTCCAAACTAAACCATTCCCTTCTCTTCCATATACTTATCAACTACCCTCTTAAACGCCACCAAACTTGGCGCATCTACAACTGCTGCAGGCAGGGCATTCCACTCCCGAACCACCCTCTGGGTAAAGAACCCACCTCTGATATCCGTCCTATAACTATCACCCTTAATTTAAAGCTGTGTCCCCCCGTGCTAGCTTTCTCCATCCTAGGAAAAAGGCTATCACTGTCCACCCTATCTAAACCTCTAATCATCTTATATGTTTCGATTAGGTCTCCTCTTAGCCGCCTCCTTTCTAACGAAAACAACCTCAAATCACTCAGCCTCTCTTCATAAGACCTGCCCTCCATACCAGGCAACATCCTGGTAAACCTCTTCTGTACCCTCTCCAATGCCTCCACGTCTTTCTTATAATGTGGGGACCAGAACTGCACACAATACTCCAAGTGCGGCCGCACTAGAGTTTTGTACAGTTGCAACATGACGTTGCGGCTCCGAAAATCAATCCCCCTACCAATAAAAGCTAAGACTCCATATGCTTTCTTAACAACCTTATCGACTTGACTGCCTACTTTCAGGGATCTATGCACATACACACCAAGATCCCTCTGTTCATCAAGACTACTAAGAATCCTACCATTAGCCCTATACTCTACACATTTATTATTTCTGCCATAGTGCATTTCCTCACACTTTTCCACATTAAACTCCATTTGCCACCTCTCGGCCCAGCTCTGCAACTTGTCCAAGTCCCTCTGCAAACTATAACACCCCTCTTCACTATCTACCACTCCACCGACTTTAGTGTCATCTGCAAATTTACTAATCCATCCCTCAATACCCTCATCCAGATCAGTTATAAAAATTACAAACAGCAGGGGCCCCAAAACAGACCCCTGAGGTACACCACTTGTCACCGAACTCCACGATGAATATCTCACATCAACCACCACCCTCTGTCTTCTATCTGCTAGCCAATTCCTAATCCAATTAGCTAAATCACCCTCTATCCCATACATCTGCATTTTCTGCAGAAGTCTTCCATGGGCCACCTTATCAAACGCCTTACTAAAGTCCATACATACCACATCAACCACCTTACCCCCATCCACCTCTTTAGTCACTTTTTCAAAAAACTCAATGAGGTTAGTAAGGCACGACCTACCCTTCACAAAAGTTAGTGAGGTTTTGCAAGTCCAGGCAAGTCATGGGGGTTACAGATAGCGTGACATGAACCCATGATTCCGGCTGAGGCCATCATCATGTGTGCGGAAGTTGGCTTTCAGTTTCTGCTCAGTGACTTTGCGCTGTGTGTTGTGAAGACCAGAGAATGCTTGGAGAATGCTTAGCCAAACACCAGTGGTCTATTCTGAGTGTCTCTGCTCAGTGTCTCTAATACGATATAATTGTTTAAATGCAATACTGTATGTGTGTCCTCCCAATTTCAGCATGGGCTTTCTCCAGGGGCTACGATTTCCTACCACAGTATGAAAGATGCGCTGGATGCATTGGCCATGCTAAATTCTCCCTGAGTGTACCTGAACAGTTACCTGAGTGTGGCAATTTTCACGATAGCTTCATTGCCATGTTTATGTAAGCCTACTTGTGACAGTAATAAATATACTTTAAAAAAAATTACGATCTCAATGCGTTGTCAAAGAGTCATTTTAATCCCAATAAGGTATTATTTTGCTGTTTATTTCTCTCTCTGACAGTTAACATAGTGACGATTGTGATCCTGTCTCAGGGAAAGTGTGGTCTGTCCAAAAGTGTCACTCGCTACCTGCTGGCGATGGTAGCAGCGGATCTACTGGTCATTATCTTCGACCTGATATTGAGGCAGATTCCAATGGTTTATCCTGAACAGTTTCATTTCATACTATCCCTCCCAGTGTGTAATATCCATGCCGTCCTGCTATATGCCTCTACAGACTGCTCTGTCTGGTTCACTGTCACATTCACCTTTGATCGATTTGTGGCCATTTGCTGCCAGAAGCTGAAAAGCAAATACTGCACTGAGCGAACAGCAGGAATTGTTCTGGGAACTGTGATTGTACTGAGCTGCTTAAAGAACATTTTCTGGTATTTTATGTTCACAAATCAATATTTCATGCTGAACAGCCCCTGGTTTTGTTGGATAACTATTTTTGTGCTGTACTCACAAGTCTGGGTAACAATTGAGTTCATTCATAACATTATTACCCCTGTAATTCCATTTGTCCTGATTATGTTGCTTAATTTTTTAACCATCAGACATATTATAGTGAGTAGCAGAGCTCGCAGGAGACTCCAGGCTCTCGGCAGTAAGGAGAGTTCCAGAGACCCAGAAATGCAAAGTCGAAGGAAATCAATAATTTTACTCTTTTCTATCTCAGCAAATTTCATTGTATTATGGTCAGTGTTCATGGTGTTTTCTATTTGGAACCGTATGTATTTTTTGGGGTATGAATCCATTTATCTAGATGATTTTGTATTGGAAGTGGGTTTCATGCTGCAGCTCCTGAGTTGCAGCACAAATACTTGTATTTATGCAGGCACACAGAATAAATTCAGAGAGCAGTTCAAAATAGTGCTGAAATATCCCTTTACTTCAATTCTTCAACTTATTCAATGATGAGATGGACCAAATCACTCAGAGTTTCCTTATTTTCTCATTTTGCTATTCCTGTGGTTGGACCGATGGCTAGGTGGGAAAGTTTAGTGGTGTATTTGGGGAATGTGGATTTTCTACAGCATTGGAACATTGAGAGTTGGATCTTCATTTACATGGTGAATGTGGAGTGTGGACAGTAGATAAGTAAAATTCTGATTCTGCTGGAACTTGAACCAAGAATAGAAAATGGTGAAAAACCTCAGCAGGTCTGATCGCATCAGTGATGAGAGGGTAGAACCAACATTTCAAGACTGGATAACTCGTCATTATCATGATTCTTTCAGATTTTGAAAGCACATGTTAACACCCACTTTCAGAACTTGTGTTGCCACTTTGTATTTCATATTGCCCCAAATGTTAATCCAATCAGAATTAATCCCTTCACACTTCCCTATGGTAAATTGTATTTGCCATTTTCGAGGCATTTCTCCATTCCTTTTGGAGTTTAACATTACCCTCCTCAGTTTGTAATAAATCAAGTATTGGGCTATCAATATTGTGACTGTGTCCTGTACATCCAAGTTTAATCCTTGAATAAAAAGCAAGAGCTGTGTCCTTTCCTTCAATACAAGTCCACCGAGAAATGTTGCTTCATTTGCTGTTACTTTGTTGATATGTTGTTACTGTGACTTTGATACTTGGTGGAGGGAAATACTGAGATGGCCCTGGAACAATGTTATTGGTTGGGGTGCCGGGGAGGGTAATGGTGGGATCAGACCAATCACATCAAATAATCCCGGCAGATACTAAGTGCCAATTCAAACTGCTGACCAAGATATTCAAAATACTTTCAGTGCTAAGATCGGCACAAAGTGGAATAGAAGGAAATTGCAAACACAAGGTAGACAATCATCCCTCCCCATGGAGAATTAAAACAGTTTGAGGAGGAGGGAGAGAGAACATCCAAAGTGAGACACAAGACAGCGTGTGGAGGTGTCAGTGAGAGCAAGGGAAAATCAGCTGCACTCTGAGGTAAAGCAAAATTGAGAAAGTACAGAGAAACAGTTAAGTGCTTCGATATCAATTATTTTAACTTCTTTCTCTCAAAACTCAAGAAAATTTATTAGCAGTGGTAGAACATAGAACATTACAACACAGCATAGGCCCCTGAGCCTCGATGTTGCGCCAACCAGTGGAAGCAATCTAATGACCCACTAACCTAATCTATTCCAATGTTATCCATATGCCTATCCACTCACCATTTGAATGCCCTTAAAGTTGACGAGTCCACAACTGCTGCAAACAGGGCATACCATGCCCTTACTACCCTCTGAGTAAAGAACCTACCTTTGATATCTGTCCTATAACTACTACCTCTTAATTTAAAGCTATGTCCCCTCATGTTAGCCATCACCATTCGAGGAAAAAGGCTCTCACTGTCCACCCTATCTAATCCTCTGATCATCTTATTTGCCTCAATTAGGTCACCTCTTAACCTTTCCTCTAATCAAAATAATTTCATATCCTTCAGCCTTTCCACATAAGAACTTTTCACCTTACCAGGCAACATCCTGGTAAACTTCCTCGGCACCCTTTCCAATGCCTCCACATCTTTCTTATAAGGCGGTGACCAGAACTATACACAATACTCCAAGTGCAGCCACACCAGAGTTTTGTACAGTTGCAAGATGACCTCACAGTTCTGAAATTCAATATTTCTACCAATAAATGCTAATACACCTTGTGTGTTAGCTTTGTAGGGTGACACTTTCTAATTTCCAAGTAATAAATAGTCTATAAAGTGCAGTAAAGACACAGCAGCGCAACCTCACCGTGGAGAATGCCCATCCTGTAACATGTGGGAAGCCTAATAGGTGATCTCACGTGTAGGAAGTGTCATCAGATGCAGAAACATGAGCTCAGGTATTGGAAATCAAGCAAAATCTGCCGTCACAATGGCAGAATAGCGAGGCTGAGAACTATACTGATAGAACATTGAGAGAGTAATCACACTGCAGAATGGGAGAGTAAAGGCGGAAAATAGTGGTGAATAACTGATAATGAAGGAGCATCATGCAGACAGAGCAGGAGATTCTGAGCCCAGTGCTACACTAACTGTTTTCCATCAGTGCTGATGAGGATGATTGTTCATAGATGATAGAACCCTACAGGGCAGTGAGAGGCGCTTCGGCCCATCATGTCTGCACCAACCACAATCCCACCCAGGCCCTAGCCCCATATCCTTACATATTTTACTCACTAATCCCTCTGACCTAAGCATCCTAGTACACTAAGGGGCAATTTTAACATGGCCAGTAAACCTAACTCACACATCTTTCAACCGTGTGTGAAAACTGGAACACCTGGAGGAAACCCATGCAGATATGAGGAGAATGTGCAAACTCCTTGTGGACAGTGACCAAGCTGGGAATCAAACCCAGGTCCCTAGAGTTGTGAAGCTGCAGTGTTAACGTCTGTGTCACCGTGCCATCCACGGTTCATCAGAGATGTATAGTTAGAGCCAGGGACATGATTCCACAATTACACAAGAGTGGAGGAAGTTGCATGAAAGATTTATCATGGGAGAGACAATTTGTTCTTGAGAATCCCAAACCTGGAGACATATTCATGGAACAGATATTTAGCTCAATCTAGTTGAGTACACTTCCCCATGCCACTCCCCCCCCCACCCCCCACACAATCGACATACAATAACAAGCTCATAGCTGTACCCATTCATTTGGAAATTTATATAAAATGCATTTGTAGTTGCACAAAAGGGTCCCTTGATTCAGGGCCTGCTGCTGCAGCCTCTGGCTGTGTCTTTCCAGATTTAAGACATTGGCAGAGTTGGCATTGAGCAACTATGGTAGCAAATCCTGATGTGAACTATGACTGTTTCAAAATCCTGATTATCACTCCCCGTTGCCAAATGGATAAACCCATGTAACATGTGGGCAAACTGGAACAGGAGTGAAGGAAGAGCTTCAGCACAACAATCCAGGGAACAGCAGTGGATATCAGTACTCTGGGAGCATTGAACATAGAACATAGAACATTACAGCGCAGTACAGGCCCTTCGGCCCTCGATGTTGTGCCGACCAGTGGAACCAATCTAATGACCCTCTAACCTAAACTATTCCAATAGTACCCATATGCTATCCACTGACTGTTTGAATGCCCTCTAAATTGGTGAGTCCACAACTGCTGCAGCCAGGGCATTCCACGCCCTTACTACCCTCTGAGTAAAGAATTGAGTTCACACCATGCATCTCGTTCCGATTTGGGACCCCAGGATTACAACCGAATAGCATCAGCCAAATCAGATAACTGGACAGAGTGACAGGCTGATAACAAAGGAGAAATAATTGCCTGAATGGATCAGTAATTGATTCCCACGTGGCGTGATCAGGCCTGTTATTACCATGAGAAATAACATCATTACCCAGAGAGTGAGCCGTACACTTAAACATTACAACACACGATGGGAGCAAAAGGAGACGCGCAATGAGCTGAGCATGTTTGATGGAATTTCTTGTAAGAAAGCCCTGGAATTTCCACAATTGTCCAAAGTCATGCGCAACCCCAAAGGCATGGCGTGAATCAGTATAGACACTCATAGATTGCCCAGTGGCTAGCACACAGGCTCATGTGAGGGTTCAGCCATCTGTGCAGAATAAGTTGGTGGAAGATGAGCTGATTCAACAGCCGAGTGGAGATCACAGAGTGGGAAGCTCATCTGGGACGTACCCATTGGGAGCCTGGCTGGAGGAGCCATCGATCAAAAGGACTGGTTTGTAAAAGGGTGATCCTGGAGATCAGGAGGGTAGGCGACAGGGTGGCTGTTTCACAATCATGAGCATCACTATCGGTAGGTAGGAATGATGCTGGATTAAGGATGGTGCAGTGGCGAATGGTCAAGGGAAGTTCGTCCAGCAGTGCTGATTCGTATCAGATAACACTGGTAGCTGTCAGGCATTGGGTGGTGGGGCACGACAGCTTGGGGGAGAGGGAGAATGAGTTGGTAATCCAGGGTCAGGCTCTGTATGGAAACCACGGCCAAGTAGGCACCCGCAATTCAATGGAGACAGGAGGGCAGCAGTCCCCACAAAATGGGGTCAAGGTAAGTGCTCGTGTCAACAACAGGCCCCGTAGGATTGTGTGAGGATAGCCTTGGAGAACTCATTTCACTCATGGACATGGAGATTGAAAGTCCTATTGTTATCTGGCAGACCTATTGCAGACACAGAGACCAGAGTGTGGTGTTCAAGGAGACAAAAGATTCCTCCAACTGAGGGAAAGTTGCAAGATAAGTATATGCCGGCCAAGAGGAAAGATGTGAAAGGTAGGATTAGAGAGCCATGGATTACTAGGGATATTGAGGACTTGGTTAGGAAGAAAAGAGAAGCGTATGATAGGTCGAAGCAGCTGGGAACCGAGACAGCATTGAAGGAATATAGAGAGAGTAGGAGGGAGCTCAAACAGGGAGTTAGAATGGCAAAAAGGGGGCATGAAATGATTTTGGCAGACAGGATTAAGGAAAACCCAAAGGCTTTTTACTCCTATGTTAGGAATAAAAGGGTGGTTAGAGGAAAAATCGGACCTCTTAGGGACAGAGGAGGGGAACTGTGCTTAGAGCACGAGGGAATGGCGGAGATCCTGAATGAATACTTTGCGTCGGTATTCACGAAGGAGAGGGGCTTGTTGACAGCTCCTGTCTCTGAGGGAGCTGTGGACCAGTTGAAGGAAATATCCATACCGAGGGAGGAAGTGTTAGTGCTTCCAGGTTGCATTAAAACTGATAAATCTCCACGGCCTCATGGCATTTATCCCAGACTGCTTAGAGAGGTGCGGGTTGAAATTGTTGGGCCTCTGACGCAAATCGTTGTCTCTTCTTTGGACACAGGTGAGGTCCCAGAGGACTGGAGAATAGCTAATGTTGTACCGATGTTTAAAACAGGGTGGTAAAGATAACCCTGGAAATTATAGGCCGGTGAGTTTGACGTCAGTGGTCGGGAAGCTGTTGGAGGTGATTCTTAGAGATAGGATGTATAGGCACTTAGAGCATTGCGATCTGATTAGGGATACGCAGCATGGATTTGTTAAGGGGAGGTCATGCCTTACAAATCTGGTAGAATTTTTTGAGGAGGTGACGAAAACGGTGGACGAAGGGCGAGCCATTGATGTTGTCTATATGGATTTTAGTAAGGTGTTTGACAAAGTCCCTCATGGGAGGTTAGTTGAGAAGGTCAAGGCAAATGGGATACAAGGACAGGTAGCTAAATGGATAAGCAACTGGCTTGGTAATAGGAGACAGAGAGTAATAGTCGAAGGGTGTTTCTCTAGCTGGAGGTTGGTCACTAGTGCTGTGCCGCGGGGCTCGGTACTGGGACCTCTTCTATTTATGATATATATAAATGACTTGGAAGAGGGAGTAAGTGGAGTGATCAGCAAATTTGCAGACGATACAAAGATGGCTGGACTTGCGGATAGTGAGGAGCATTGTCAGACGATGCAGCAGGACATCGATAGGCTGGTAGCTTGGGGACAGATGGCAGATGGAATTCAATCCTGATAAATGTGAGGTGATGCATTTCAGGAGAAAAAATGTAGGGGGGAGGTATATGATAAAGGGTAGACCTCTTCAGAGCATAGAAATGCAGAGGGACCTGGGGTGCAGATGAACAAGTCCCTGAAGGTGGCAGAGCCAGTGGAGAAGGTTATGAAGAAAGCATATAGTATGCTAGCATTTATCGGAAGGGGTATAGAGTACAAGAGCTGGCCTTTAATGTTGCAGTTGTATAAAACGCTGGTTAGACCTCATTTGCAATACTGTGTCCAGTTCTGGTTGCCTTACTACCGGAAGGAGGGGAAGACTCTGGAGACAGTGCAGAGGAGGTTTACCAGGATGCTGCCTGGTATGGAAGGTCTTTGTTATGAGGAGAGGTTAGGCAAATTGGGACTGTTTTCCTTAGAAAGACGTAGACTGAGAGGAGATCTGATAGAGGTGTACAAGATTTTGAAGGGGATAGATAGAGTAAACAGGGTTAAGATTTTCCCTAGGATGGACTCAAATAGCACGAGGGGTCATGCGCCTACGGTGAGGGGAGTAAGGTATAATTTGGATGCTAGAGGGAGTTTTTCACACAGAGGGTGGTGGGGGTATGGAATGCACTACCAAGTTAAGTGGTGGAGGCAGGTAGTCTGGAGATGTTTAAGAAATACTTAGATGGGCACATGAACAGAATGGGTATGGAGGTGTATAGAAAACTGATTTAAAATCGGGATCATGAGCCTTGGGAGTCCCTGGGAAGTGTGTAAATAGATGATGATATTGATGAATTTGTTTTTATCCTACAGGTGCTTTGGTCCACCTTGTTGTCTAACGAGGGGCATACACGCGATGGGTCGTGAGAGGACTGCTCTTAGATCTTTTTTGAAGTATCCTACTGCTTCACATCATTAGTTTGTACCTTTGTGATCCTTATCAGCGAGAGCACGCAAGAGAATCTGGAGTCCTGCAAGCAGGCCTCAAGGGATGGGGAACAGAGGAGGAGGTCGTCAACATACTGGAGAAGGTGGAACTGTGGAGAAAGGGATTTTGGTCAAACCAGATTAGAGGGCACATGGAGAAAGAATGGGGCTCTCTGTGTGAGCCTGAGGCAATCGAGTTCACATATATTACCTGTAGAAAAGGCAAAGGGATTCTGGGGATCTGCATTCCTGGGATTGAAAAAAAAGGGCCGCAAATGTCTACAACCATATGGTGAGTGGGACTGTGGAGCGATGCAGCTCAGAATAGTGGCAGGATTAGGGATGATTGGAAACACCAGTATGACGCCTATATTTACTACCCACAGATCCTGGACAAAGTGCCAGGTTTTCCCACCCAATTCCTTGACAGGAACCCAGTTTTGAACCCATCTTGCTACCGCACCCTGGTTCCCGTGAGATTTAAAGTTATGCAACAACCTACCGTGTGTTACCTTGTCAAAGGCCTTGCTAAATTCCATGTAGACAACATCAACTGCACTGTCCTCATCTACCTTCTTGGTTGTCCTTTCAAAAACTCAATCATATTTGGGAGACATGATTTTCCACTCGCAAAGACATGCTCACTATCCCTAATTAGTCCCTGTATCTCTTAATTCCTGTAGATCCTGCCTCTCCAAATACCTTCCACCACTTACCCATCACAGATATGAGGCTCACTGGCCTGTAACTCCCCGGTTTTTCCCTGCAGATCTTTTCAAACAAAGGCACAACATTTGCCACCCTGCAATCTTCAGGCAGCTCACCTGTGACTATTGATGATTCAAATATCTCGGCTGGGGGACTCGCAATTTCCTTCCCAGCCTCCCACAAGGTCCTGGGATACACTCCACCGGGTCCTGAGAATTTATCCACCTTAATGTGCTTTAAGAATTCCAGCAGCTCCTTCTTCGTACATAAGGTTAGTGCAGTTACAGATAGTGAAGAAGATTGTCAGAGAATACTGCAGGATATAAATAGGCTGGAAGATTTGCCGACGAAATGGCAGATGGAACTTAATCTAGACAAATGCCAGGTGATGCATTTTGCTAGGTCCAATTCAGACGGGAGCAATAAAATAAATGAGCAGAACCATCAGGAGCACAGACACACAGAGATCTGGGTGTGCAGGTCCACAGGTCCTCAAAGGTGGCAGCACAGTTGGAAAAGGCGGTGAAGAAAGCATACGGCATGCCTGTCTTCACTGGAAGGACATCGAGTATAAAAGTTGACAAATTATGTTACAGTTATATAAAAGGCTGGTGAGGCCACATTTGAAATACTGAGACCAATCCTGGTCACCACAATACCAGAAGGACATGGAGGTTTTGGAGAGAGAGTAGAAACAGTTTACTAGTGTGTTGCCTGTTTAGCAAGGTATTAGCTATGGGGAAGGATTGCATAAAGTAGGATTGTTCTCCCTGGATCAACAGTGGCTGCGGGCAACCGAATAGAAGTTTATAAAATACGAGAGTTACAGTTAGGGTGAACAGTTGGAAGCTTTTTCCCAGGGCAGAAATGACAATTACAAGAGGGCACAAGTTCAAAATAAGAGGAGAAGGATTCAGTGCAGACGTGCAGAGGAAGCTTTTTACAGAGAGTGGTTGGGGGCCGGGATGCACTACCAAGTGAGGACTTTGAAGCAGATAGTGAAGCGGATGAGTTGGAAAGTCGTGAGTGTCTGGAGTTTGGCAGTTGTTGGTTTTAAGTACTGAGGCTGTTGCAACAACACTATCGTCATGGAGGGATGCTGATGTAGACTGCTGAGACGTCCATTGTGACAATGAGTGTTCCTTGTTCTACTAGTCCATGGGTGCTGAGTTTCGGCAAGAAGTGCGTAGTTTCCTGACAAAAGCTGGGAATTCATCGTACGATGGGTTTAGGGGCACAATGGTTCTCACACAGGCTTTCTTCTAGCACCCATTTGCCAAGAGGATGGTGGATGCTGGAATTTGTTGCCGGGGAGGCAGAGGTAGGAAATGCAATAGTGACTTTTAAAGAGCACCCGAAAATTGCATAAATAAGAAAGGAATACAGGGATGTGGTCCACAGAAGGGAAGGAATTTTAGTTAAGGCAGGCAGCATAGTAAGCTTAGAGGGCAGAATTCCTGTGCTGTAATTTTCTTTGTTCTAAACCCTGTTTCTGAGCTTGCACCTGAAGCCTTGCCTGCCTTTTAACTCACAATCTGCTAATAATTCCCGAATGCAGAAGCTGGGGTCAGAGTTCTTGAAATGCTCTATGTGTTTCATGGGTTAAGAATAAACCCGGGGAATGCTAACTCTCACAGCAGAACCCATACAGTTCCAAGACCAACACTGCAAGGATGCATCCACAGTAGAAGGCGTGGACCAGGAAATCATTGCCATGAGTGGCAGGATCCAAGCGATGACTGAGTTAAGCAGTCAAAAGAGCCTTGACTAAGGGTCTCAACATGATCAAGTGACCCATGGCTGAGTGGCTCAAGAGCTTACAGAGGACCCAGTGGGATAGCACGGAGACAGTGGGATATGGCAGCAGCCTTTGAGGATGTGGTGCATTCAGCCGAGGGGCTGCGGAACACGGCCCATTCCGAAGGTACTGGCTGCTGACAGTGTTAAGGGCCCCTGATTCAGAGGGCCATGGATAAGGATTCATGCACAATGGCAATATCACAGGTGGGTATCCAGGGCTGGAAGGGCCAGATGACACTGGAGCTTCAGGAGTTCATTACAGAAACACTGCCATCCAATGGAGTGATTTGGGGCTCCACAGGAATCCTGACAGAGGAGGAAGGGCTGGAGGTGGTGCAGGAGAAGCTGCACGCATCCTTCACCGGCAGATGGTGAGGAAACTCTCCATCATGAAGGTTGCATCTGGAGAGGATTGCAGCTCCGTGAGAGAATGAATGATTTTGCCCTCTCAGTCAGGGTGAGCCACTGTCAGTCTGTTCCCCTCACTCACACCAATCCCTTCCCATTACATACAGCCTCCCAGTAACATGCCAGGTGTCCTGACCACCAGCCCAGCACATTGTCCCTATCTGTTCTCTTGCACGAGAAGCTGGCTCACAACAGACAGGAAAGCCCGCAGGCAGCTTTAGGAATCCTAACTGAGTTTGAGGAGAGAATTCTCCGAGCGGTCGGGGAAGTTGAGGACCACGAAATAAGATCAGCAGGGCCATCTACACAAAAGGACATTGCCAGGTCACAGGAGTCATGTGCAGTTGAACAGGGCCAGTACATACTTTTGGACATTGGCCTTGGGGCAGGCCCAAGACGAAATCGAATCTGCAGGCTTTGCTAAAATCCTTCACACGCAGGGGATTGTCAATGGAGCACATCACACTGCTGTCCACCTGAGATCACAATCTGTGGTTCATGAATAGGAAGAGGTTCCACTGTGAATGGGCAATTTATGTGTGATGATCACGCATGTGTGTGCACCACACACAGGGTGTGAGCCTGACAATTACATCCTCCAAATTCAGACAACCCCATGGCATTCAAGGAATAGCCCAATCTGCAAAGATGGCTCATGGGGGACAAGGGTTACCCACTCAGGACATGGCTAATGACACCAGTGCAGAGGGCATAGACCAGATGGTTGGTGCATTGGGCTTCTGAAGATGCAAGTTGAACTGCTGGACCACTCTGGATGTGCTCTCACATACAGCCTCGAGGATTTCCCGCACTCTTGTGATGCTGGAAGATTTCTGCAGGAGAAGGGGCAAGCATGGAAAGATGAGGGCCAGCGTCAGACAGTGTCAGAGAATGAGTTGAAGCAGGGTGTGAGGGAATCCTTCATTGCAGCAAGGTTTCGATTATTGTGCAGTCTCGGGTTTTATAACTTTACGCTCCCCACACTACCACAGGAACTGTAATGGGATTCTGTACTGAAACATTTTTGGACGTTCTAGAATTAATAGGTATTGTCTGAAATTTCGGATCAGACTGTTCAGGAATGAGATTAGGAAGCATTTCTACACAAGAAAGGACAGTAAAAGTTGGGAGCTCTTCCATGAATGATGGTTGATGCTGTATGAATTGCTAATTTTAACACTGAAGGAGACAATTTTTTTGTTAAGGAAAAGTACTAGGGGATATGGACCAAAGGCAGGTCTATGGAGATACACCACAGAGATGAAATCATTGAATGCAGTTACAGGCTTGATGGGCTGAATGGCACGTGAGGATTTAGTTATTGTAGCTGACAGAATCTTGGCACTTTCTATCTGACTCACACTGGGAATGTCATGATGGGTTCGAATGGCAGTAGCTAAAGTGATTAGACATGGAGGGAACGGTGGGTATAATTATACTTCACGTAGGATCACTCACCCTATACCCTGTTATGTCTGCAATTCTCGAGTCAGGAAATGCCACACTCCATCTCCCCCACACTCCCCCTCCTCCTCCTCCCCGCCCCACCATAAGATGTAGAGTTAGTTACAAATGAGATCATCTTGGCTGCTTGAAAGCACGTTTGATCATTCTATGGGTGGGGTGTTAGAGGGAGGGAGATGAGCAGGGGGTTCATTCTGGGCGGGGTGGGGGGGAGTTGCAAAATCAATCATTTTAATTTCAGAGGATAGAGTCCTAGTCCCAAACACCTTCAGCTGCTTCCCTGAACTTCTTTCAAGCCTAATGTTCGGACTGAGGCTGTTTGCTGATATTCAGCATTATTCGTGACTCCTCAGATACTGAAACTAACCATGTTCAAATGCAACAAGACCTGGACAATATTCATGCTTGGGCTGACAAATAACACTCACGCCAAACAAATGCCATGCATTGCCCATCACCAATAAGAGACATTCTAACTCATGCCAGGCCAACTTCTTGTCACTGTTAGTGGGACCTGGGATTGAATGTCTGCAGTCAACCACAGAGCATGTCCAGCAGACAGAGGGCAGAGTCTGTGCACATCTTACCAAGATGCTACCTGGTTTGGAGGGTAGGTCTTATGAGGACACTTTGAGGGAGTTAGGACTTTTTTCTTTAGAGCGGAGGAGAATGAGAGGCGACTTAATAGAGGTTCATAAGATGATGAGGAGGATAGGTGGAGTGGATATTTGGGTGGATGTAGTTGTAACTAGGAGGCATAACTATAAGATCCATGGTGGGAGATATAAGAGGAATGTCTGAGGTAAATTCTTCACTCACAGAATAGTTGGGGTGTGGAATGCTCTGCCGGCTGTGATAGTGGAGTTGGACACTTTAGGTACTTTCAAGCGGTTATTGGATAGGCACATGGAGCACATCAAAATGATAGGTAGTGGGATAGCTTGATCTTGGGTTCGGACGTAGCTCAGCACAACATCAAGGGCTGAAGGGCCTGTATTGTGCTGTACTGTTCTATGTCTATATGTTCTACCTTGATCATGGTGCATTTAACTTCACAACCTTTCAAGTTGGTTTCCAGTTTGGAGTGCAGCAGAGTCAAAATGGGCAGCAGGAATCATGGTGCTAGTGTGACAGGAAAAGAGTTTGGCTGATACAGACAGACTCTGTGATGGTGGATTTCTCAGGCTGAGGAGTGCAACATAGCATCCTGTGCAATCCCATGCAGATTTCCCAAGATGATGCTTTGTAGAGCACACAGCCTATTCCATCACACCATTTGAATGCGACGTGTTTCCAAAACTCTGACAATAAGGATATGAAACAAACAATATTTTATTCCTTTGCTCGTGGACTCTGCTCCTACACTCCCAGGGAGAACTCCCGTGTCCCAACACATGACCGTTTTTGTCCCCGTGCCATCATGTGACCACTCAGTCTACATGTGCAAAAACAACCACGATATCCTGATGAAACCCTTTCCATCACTTCATCAAAAACCTCGATCAAGTTTATCAGACATGATTTTCTAGCAATACATCAGTGTTCCTTCCCATTTTGAACACGTTTTTTTTCCAAGCAACAAATATTTGTCTCCTACATTACATCTTCCAGAAATTTCCCCAGCAATGAACAGTTTGTTGTTAGAGGGTTTAACAAATTTTCATGTTATAAACAGTGCATCGCTTTGAAAACCTTCCAGTCATCTGAGTGGTTCATTGAAGATGATGCCCGGCACCTTCATTGTTCGCAGCTCTTCCCCCTCAGCTGTCCTCCTACATCCCATTCAGAGCGGCTAAACCTTCGATTTCATTGTGATACAAAAAGGATCAGATTGAAAGGGGTTAAATGAATCTGTTTGTTCAGTGACTGTAATTCATTTCAATCTCCTTGGAATCTAATTGTGTCACTGGAGGGCTTCCCTTCTCTGTTAATAAGCGACTCATTCCTTTGTGTTATTCCATTTCCTGAGCAGGAACATCTCTGCATCGCAAAGAGATCATTGGCTCCAGAGAGAGAGAGAGAATGGATTGGAATCTGAAACCAATGGATAGGAATGCTACAACATTGGAGAGGAAATTTTATTCCGCCCTTTACTCTCCATCTATACTTGATCTAACACCACAGCTACAGATCAAGGTCATATTGCATATTATTCAAGGATATTACTATCCCATCCTCGCTATTCTTGGTGTCTGTGGTAAGTGATCATTACAAGGTATAATTGTTTACAGGCATTATTCTGTCTGTGGATTGTTTTAGAGCAGTTATGTTTAGAGCTGCTGCTTACATTTAGGGAAACCATGAGAATTGGTGTGCTAACTCTGGAGAAACCATAACCTTCCTCCTTCCACCATTCATTAGACATTCCAATGAATTCTATCACAGATCCATACATCAGTGGATTCAATAGCACTTTGTAGTGGCATGATGACACAGTGGTTAGCACTGGGTGGGGAGGAATTTGTAAAGTGTGTACTGGGAGGCTCTTTGGTGCAGTATGTAGATAGCCCAAATAGAGAGGGGGTGATACTGGATTTAGTTCAGGGAAATCAGCCTGGTCAGGTGGTAGAGGTTAGAGTGGAGGAACATGTGGTAAATACTGACCACAATTCTGTCTACTTCAGCAAACTAATGGAAAAGGATGAATCCTGCCCGAAGGGGAAGATGCTAAATTGGAGGAAGGCGAGCTACAGCTGGATTCGGCAGGAACTTATAGATACTGATGGGAAGAAGTTGTTTGAGGGTAAGTCCATGTTTGGCATGTGGGAGTCTTCTATGGGACTCCTGATAAGGTTGCAGGAAAAACACATGCCGGTTAAGAGGAAGGATGGGAAAGGTCGGATTAGAAGCCGTGGATACGTCGGGATATTGAGGACTTGGTCAGGAAGAGAAGGCCAAGCAACTGGGAATGGGGAGAGCATTGGAGTATTACAAAGAGAGATGGAGGGAACTCAAATGGGGAATTAGAAGGGCAAACAGAGGGCACGAAATGGTCATGGCAGACAGGAATAAGGAAAATCCAAAGGCATTTTACTCCCATATTAGGAACAAAAGGGTGGTTAGAGGAAAAATAGGTGCCAGTACACAAGTCCCTGAAGGTATCAGTACAGGTGGAGAAGTGGGCAAAGAAGACTTATGGTATGCTTGCCTTTATGGGAAGAGGTAAAAAATATAAATGATGGCATCTGATGTTGCAGTTGTATAGAACGTTGGTTAGACCGCATTTGCAGAACTTCATCCAGTTCTGGTCGCCCTACTTATGGAATGAGGTGGAGACCCTGGAGAAAGTGCAGAGGAGGTTTACAAGCATGCTGCCTGGTATGGAAGGACTGAGCTACGAGGAGAGGTTGGGCAAATTGAGGTTGTTCTCCTTAGAAATACAGAATTAGGGGAGATCTAATAAACTAATATCAGATTATTAAGAGTATAGATAGAGTGAACAGTGGTAAGCTTTTTCCTAGGTTGGATACAAAAATTACGAGGGGCCACCGGCTTAGGATGAGGGTGGGTGAGGTATAATTTGGATGTTAGAAGGAGGTTTTTCACACAGAGGGTGGTGGGGGCCTGAAATGCACTGCCAAGTAGGGTGGTGGAGGCAGGCATGGTGGAGTTGTTTAAGGTTTTCTTAGATAGGCACATGAGAGGGCTAGAGATGGAGAGATACAGGAGACTGTTCTAAATAAGGATCAACAGTCTTGAGACATTCCTGGGAATCAATTGATTCTTATGGACTTTCCAACATATTTTTATGGCTCACTTATCTTACTTCTGAGCTTCTGAGGATTCCATGAACGTCTGTATAAGTTGTGCATGTTTATTGATGTCTTTTGTTTTGATCCACAGGTGATTTGGTTCACCTTGTTGTCCAACAAGGGGCATACACACGGTGGGTCATGCGAGTGCTGCTCTTGGATGTTGCTTCGAGAGTTGCCTGCTGCTTCACATCGTTAGTGTACGCTTAAACTGGATCAATTGACGGGCAACATGACACCTCAGTGACTATCACTGTTTGCTGTGCAGTTACATGGATTTGGGCCAGTGTCTGTGGGAAATTGTACATTCTCCCCATGCTTGCTTGGGTTTTCTCCTGGTGCTCCGGTTTCCTCCCACACCCCAAAAATGTGCTCTTAGACTGATCGGTGTGAAAAAATTGTCTCTAAATTAGACATTCCTCAATCTGGTTATGGTTCCTTCATTGTGGAGTCCCATAAGTGTAGACATAGGTCATAGCTAGAAGAGGACACTCACAATGTTAAAATGGCAGCATGGCCTCGATTGGCCGAAGGGCCCGTTTCCCGTGCTGGGTTGTTCTTTGTTCTTTGCTTTCCCACAGGGCCAGGGATCCAGATTCAATTCCCGGCTTGGGTCTCTGTCTGTGAGCTGTCTGCATGTTCTCCCTGTAAGAAGTCTCAAGTTAAAGTCCAAAAGATTTATTTGGTAGCAAAAGCCACTAGCTTTCAAAGCACCGCTCCTTCATCAGATGAGTAAAATTTCAGTTGACAAACAGAGCAGATAAAGACACAAACTCAATTTACAAAATAATTGTTGGAATGCGAGTCTGTATAGGTAATCAAGTCTTTAAGGAACAGTCAATGTGAGTGGAGTGGGGGTTAAGTGCAGGTTAAAGAGATGTGTATTGTCTCCAGCCAGGATAGTTAGTAAGGTTTTGCAAGTCCAGGCAAGTCATGGGGGTTACAGATAGCATGACATGTACCCATGATTCCGGCTGAGGCCATCCTCATGTGTGCGGAAGTTGGCTTTCAGTTTCTGCTGAGTGACTTTGCGCTGTGTGTTGTGAAGACCAGAGAATGCTTGGAGAATGCTTAGCCAAAGACCAGTGGTCTATTCTGAGTGTCTCTGCTCAGTGTCTCTAATACAATATAATTGTTTAAATGCAATACTGTATGTGTGTCCTCCCAATTTCAGCATGGGCTTTCTCCAGGTGCTACAATTTCCTACCACAGCACGTAAGATGCGCTGGATGCATTGGCCATGCTAAATTCTTCCTGAGTGTACCTGAACAGTTACCTGAGTGTGGCAATTTTCACGATAGCTTCATTGTCATGTTTATGTAAGCCTACTTGTGACAGTAATAAATATACTTTTAAAAAATTACAATCTCAATGTGTTGTCAAACTGTCATTTTAATCCCAGTCCAAGTTATTATTTTGCTGTTTATTTCTCTCTCTGACAGTTAACATAGTGATGATTGTGATCCTGTCTCAGGGAAAGTGTGGTCTGTCCAAAAGTGTCACTCGCTACCTGCTGGCGATGGTAGCAGCGGATCTACTGGTCATTATCTTCGACCTGATATTGAGGCAGATTCCAATGGTTTATCCTGAACAGTTTCATTTCATACTATCCCTCCCAGTGCGTAATATCCATGCCGTCCTGCTATATGCCTCTACAGACTGCTCTGTCTCGTTCACTGTCACATTCACCTTTGATCGATTTGTGGCCATTTGCTGCCAGAAGCTGAAAAACAAACACTGCAATGAGCGAACGGCAGGAATTGTTCTGGGAACTGTGATTGTACTGAGCTGTTTAAAAAACATTTTCTGGTATTTTATGTTAACAAATCGATATTTCATGCTGAACAGCCCCTGGTTTTGTTTGATAACAATTCTTGTGCTGTACTCACAAGTCTGGGTAACAATTGAGTTCATTCATAACATTATTACCCCTGTAATTCCATTTGTCCTGATTATGTTGCTTAATGTTTTCACCATCAGACGTATTGTAGTGAGTAGCAGAGCTCGCAGGAGACTCCAGGCTCTCGGCAGTAAGGAGAGTTCCAGAGATCCAGAAATGCAAAGTCGAAGGAAATCAATAATTTTACTCTTTTCTATCTCAGCAAATTTCATTGTATTATGGTCAGTGTTGATGGTGTTTTCTATTTGGAACTGTATGCATTTTTTGGGGTATGAATCCATGTATCTAGATGATTTTGTATTGGAATTGGGTTTCATGCTGCAGCTCCTGAGTTGCTGCACAAATACTTGTATTTATGCAGGCACACAGAATAAATTCAGAGACCAGTTCAAAATAGTGCTGAAATATCCCTTTACTTCAATTCTTCAACTCATTCAATGATGAGATGAAATGAATCACTCAGAGTTTCCTTATTTTCTCATTTTGCTTTTCCTGTGATTGGATCGATGGCTAGGTGGGAAAGTTTAATGCTGTATTTGGGGAATGTGGATTTTCTACAGCATTGAAACATTGAGACTTGGATCTTCATTTACATGGTGAGTGTGGAGTGTGGACAGTAGATAAGTAAAATTTTGATTCTGCTGGAACTTGAAACAGGAATGGAAAATGGTGAAAAACCTCAGCACATCTGGCAGCATCTATGATGAGAGGGTAGAACCAACATTTCAAGTCTGGATAGCCCATCATTATCTCAATTCTCTCAGATTTTGAAACCACATGTTAACACCCACTTTCAGAACTTGTGTTGCCACTTTGTATTTCATATTGCCCCAAATGTTATTCAAATCAGAATTAATCCCATCACATTTCTTTATGTTAAATTATATTTGTCGTTTTCGAGGCATTGCTCCATTCCTTTTGGAGTTTAACATTACCCTCCTCAGTTTGTAATAAATCAAGTATTGCGCTATCAATGTTGTGACTGTGTCCTGTACATCCAAGTTTAATCCTTGAATAAAAAGCAAGAGCTGTGTCCTTTCCTTCAATACAAAACCACAGAGAACCATTGCTTCATTTGCTGTTACTTTGTTGATATGTTGTTACTGTGAATTTGATACTTGGTGGAGGGAAATGCTGAGATGGCTCTGGAACAATGTTATTGGTTGGGGTGCCGGGGAGGGTGATGGTGGGATCAGACCATACACATCAAATAATCCCGGCAGATACTAAGTGTCAATTCAAACTGCTGACCAAGATATTCAAAATACTTTCAGTGCTAAGATCGGCACAAAGTGAAATAGAAGGACATTGCAAACACAAGGTAGACAATCATCCCTCCCCATGGAGAATTAAAACAGTTTGAGGAGTAGGGAGAGAGAACATCCAAAGTGAGACACAAGACAGCGTGTGGAGGTGAAGGTGAGAGTAAGGGAAAATCAGCTGCACTCTGAGGTAAAGCAAAATTGAGAAAGTACAGAGAAACAGTTAATTGTTTCAAAATCGATTATTTTAACTTCTTTCTCTCAAAACTCAAGAACCTTTATTAGCAGTTGTAGAACACAGAACATAAAGCATTACAGCACAGTACAGGCCCTTTGGCCCTCGATGTTGCACCGACCAGTGGAACCAATCTAATGACCCTCTAACCCAAACTATTCCAATATTATCCATGTGCCTATCCACTCACAATTTGAATGCCCTTAAAGTTGGTGAGTGCACAACTGCTGCAGGCAGGGCACTCAACACCCATACTAACCTCTGAGTACAGAACCTACCTCTGATATTCGCCCTATAACTACCATCCCTTAATTTAAAACTATGTCCCCTCATGTTATCCATCACCATCCGAGGAAAAAGGCTCTCATTGTCAACCCTGCTTAATCCTCTGATCATCTTGTATGCTTCAATTATGTCACCTCTTAACCTTCTTCTCTCTAATAAAAATAACCTCAAGTTCTTCAGCCTTTCCACATAAGACCTTTTCCCCATACCAGGCAACATCCTAGTAAACCTCCTCTGCACCTTTTATAATGCCTCACATCTTTCTGATAATGCGGTGATCAGAACTGTATGCAATACTCCAAGTGCGGCCACACCAGAGTTTTGTACAGTTGCAAGATGACCTCACAATTCCGAAATTCAATCCCTCTACCAATAAATGCTAATACACCTTGTGTGTTAGCTTTGTAGGGTGACATTTCTAATTTCCAAGTAATAAATAGGTTGTAAAGTGTAGTAAAGACACAGCAGGGCAGCCTCACTGTGGAGAATGCCCATCCTGTAACATGTGGGAAGCCTAACAGGTGATGACATGTGCAGGAAGTGTCATCAGATGCAGAAACATGAGCTCAGGTATTGGAAATCAAGCAAAAGCTGCCATCACAATGGCAGAATAGCGAGACTGAGAACTATACTGATAGAACATTGAGAGAGTAATCACACTGCAGAATGGGAGAGTAAAGGCAGAAAATAGTGGTGAATAACTGATAATCAAGGAGCATCATGCAGATAGAGCAGGAGATCCTGAGCCCAGCACTACACTATCTGTTTTCCATCAGTGCTGATGAGGACGATTGTTCATAGATCATAGAAACCTACAGTGCAGAGAGGCACTTCGGCTCATCGTGTCTGCACCAACCACAATCCTACCCAGGCCCTAGCCCCATATCCTTACATATTTTATTTGCTAATCCCTCTGACATAAGCACCCTAGCACACTTAGGGGCAATTTTAACATGGCCAGTCAACATAACCCACACATGTTTGGACTGTGTGAGGAATCTGGAACACCTGGAGGAAACCCATGCAGATATGAGGAGAATGTGCAAACTACACATGGACAGTGACCCAAGCTGGGAATCATACCCAGGTCCATAGAGTTGTGAAGCAGCAGTGTTAACTTCTGTGTCACCGTGCCACCCACGGGCTTATCAGAGACGTACAGTTAGAGCCTGGTCCATGATCCTAAAACCGCACAAGAGTGGCGGAAGATACATGAAAGATTTATCATGGGGCAGACATTTTGTCTTGAAAATCCCGAATCTTTGCAGAACAGAAACTTAGTCACAGTGACAGTCACCTAGTTGAGTACGCTTCTACCCCTCCCCACAATCAGCATACACTAACAAGCTCATAGCTATACCCACTCATTTGTGTGTCAGTTTTGTAGGGTGACATAGCGGGAAAGTGGAACTGAACCACTACAGATCAGGAATGATCTTATTGAATGGCAGGGCAGGCTCGAGGGGCTAGATGGCCTACTCCTGCTCCTATTTCTTATGTTCTTATTTGGAAATTTATATAAAATGCATTTGTAGTTGCACAAAAGGGTCCCTTGATTCTGGGCCTCCTGCTGCAGCCTCTGGCGGTGTCTTTCCAGATTTAAGGCATTGGCAGAGTTGGCACTGAACAGCAACTATGGTAGAAAATCCTGATGTGAACTATGACTCTTTCAAAATCCTGATTATCACTCCCCCTTGCCCACATGGATAAACCCACATAACATGCGGGCAATCCAGAACAGGAGTGAAGCAAGAGCTTCAGCACGACAATCCGGGGAATAGCAGTGGCTATCAGAACTCTGGAAGCATTGAACATAGAACATAGAACATTACAGCGTAGGTCAGGCCATCCGGCCCTCGATGTTGCCCCGACCAATGGCACCAATCTAATGACCCTCTAACCTACACTATTCCAATAGTATCCATATGCCTATCCTCTGACTATTTGAATGCCCTCTAAGTTGGCGAGTCCACAACTGCTGCAGGCAGGACATTCCACGCCCTTATTACCCTCTGAATAGAGAATTGAGTTCACACCATGCATCTCGTTCTGGTTTAAGACCCCCGGATTACAACCAAATAGCATCAGCCAAATCAGATAACTGGATAGAGTGGCAGGCTGATAACAAAGGAGAAATAATTGCCTGAATGGATCAGTAATTGATTTCCACGTGGAGTGATCAGGCCTGTTATTACCATGAGAAATAACATCATTACCCAGAGAGTGAGCCGTACACTTAAACATTACAACACACGATGGGAGCAAAAGGAGATGAGCAATGAGCTGAGCATTTTTGATGGAATTTCCTGTAAGAAAGCCGTGGAGTTCCCACATGCGCAACCCCAAAGGCATGGCGTGAATCAGTATAGACACTCATAGATTGCCCAGTGGCTAGCACACAGGCTCATGTGAAGATGAACAGTTCAGCCATCTGTGCAAAGCAAGTTGGTGGAAGACGAGCTGATTCAAGAGCTGAGTGGAGATCACAGAGTGGGAAGCTCATCCAGGACATTCCCATTGGGAGCCTGGGTAGAGGAGCCATCGATCAAAAGGACTGGTTTATAAAAGGGTGATCCTGGAGGTCAGGAGGGTAGGCGACAGGATGGCTGTTTCACAATCATGAGCATCACTATCGGTAGGTAGGAATGACGTTGGATTAACGAAGGTGCAGTGGAGGCTGGTCAAGGACAGTTCATCCAGCAGTGCTGATTCGTATCAGATAACCCTGGTAGCTGTCAGGCATTGGGAGGTAGGGCATGATGGCGTGGGGAAGGGGGAGAATGAGTTGGTAATCCAGGGACAGGTTCTGTATGGAAACCACGGCCAAGTAGGCACCCGTAATTCAATGGAGGCAGGAGGGCAGCAGTTCCCACACAATGGGGTCAAGGTAAGTGCTCGTGTCAACCACAGGCCTCGTAAGATTGTGTGAGGACAGCCTGGGAGAAATCATTTCACTCGTGGACATAGAGATTGAAAGTCCTATTGTTATCTGGCAGACCTATTGCAGACACAGAGACCAGAGTGTGGTGTTCAAGGAGACAAAAGATTCCTCCAACTGAGGGAAAGGCAAGGTCCTGTAGACTGCGGCTGATTCCAGCGGAGTTGATAATGCACTGACGAGAGTAGCCGGCCATGCCCAAAACTTGGGCAAGTATATTTGTTGTGCATGGCTTGGGAAGTGAGATGATACTGTCCGTGCACGTGTGAGAAAAGTAGTGGGTCGGTCTGTCCAAAGGCTACAGAGTTGCAGTTTGTACCTTTGTGATCCTTATCAGCGAGAGCATGCAAGAGAATCTGGAGTCCTGCAAGCAGGCCTCAAGGGATGGGGAACAGAGGAGGAGGTCTTCAACATACTGGAGAAGGTGGAACTGTGGAGAAAGTGATAATGGTCAAACCGGATTAGAGGGCACATGGAGAAAGAATGGGGCTCTCTGTGTGAGCCTGAGGCAATCGAGTTCACATTTATTACTTGTAGAAAAGGCAAAGGGATTCTGGGGATCTGCATTCCTGGGATTGAAAAAAAAGGGCCGCAAAAGTCTACAACCATATGGTGAGTGGGACTGTAGAGCGATGCAGCTCAGAATAGTGACAGGATTAGGGATGATTGGAAACGCCAGTATGACGCCTATATTTACTATCCGCAGATCCTAGACAAAGTGCCAGATTTTCCCACCCAATTCCTTGACAGGAACCCAGTTTTGAACCCATTTTGTACCTCACCCTGGATCCCGTGAGATTTAAAGTTATGCAACAACCTACCGTGTGTTACCTTGTCAAAGGCCTTGCTAAATTCCATGTAGACAACATCAACTACACTGCCCTCATCTACCTTCTTCATTGCCCCTTCAAAACTTCAGTCATATTTGGGAGACATGATTTTCCATTCACAAAGACATGCTGACTATTCCTAATTAGTCCTTGCATCTCTAAATTCCAGTAGATTCTGTCTCTCCAAATACCTTCCACCACTTACCCACACAGATACGTGGCTCACTGGCCTGTAACTCCCCGGCTTTTCCCTGCAGATCTTTTCAAACAAAGGCACAACATTTGATACCCTCCAATCTTCAGGCATCTCACCTGTGACTATCGATCATTCAAATATCTCGGCTAGGGGACTCGCAATTTCCTTCCCAGACTCCCACAAAGTCCTAGGATATACTTCATCTGGTCCTGAGAATTTATCCACCTTCATGTGCTTTAAGAATTCCAGCAGCTCCTTCTTTGTGCACTCATCAAAACATCATTATTTCTTTCTCCAAGTTCCCTAACATCCATACCTCCTTCAACAGTAAATACTGATCAGAAGTATTCATTTAGGATCTCTTCCATCTCTTGTTGATTCGCAAATAGATGACCTTGTTGATGCTTAATAGGCCCTACTCTCTCTTCAGGTACTCTCTTGGCATTTATGTATTCATGGAAGCTCTTTGAATTCTCCTCTGCCTTATCTGCAAAACAATCTCATTTCCCTTTTTGCTCTCTGAATTTCTCTCTTAATTCTACTCCTGCACCCCCTATAGTCTTCAAGGGAGTCACTTAGTCCCAGATGCCTATGCATGTCAGCTGCCTCTTCTTTTTCTTGACCAGGGCCTCAGTATCCCATGTCATCCGGTGATCATCACTTCTACCAGCCTTGCCCTTCACTCTAAGAGGAGTGTGCTTAGCCTGAACCCTGTTAACACACTTTTGAAAGCCTTCCACTTAGTAGAAATCCCTTTTCTTTTATACAGGCCTCACAAACCAACTTTTGAAAGGACCTTTGAGGGTGAGACCTGGAGGGGCAGGGCCAACCCAGGATGGGTGGATCAAGGAGAGAGAGGGAAGGCCACTATTGATCTGTGTGTAACCGGTTGGGGGGATCTGGTGCCAAACTGCAGGCAATCAGTGGGAGGAATGTAATTGGTCTTAGCAGTTGGTTGAGGGGGGCGGGGGTGGTGGTGGTGGGCAACAGGCGTGATATGTTTCAAGCAGTAAGGGACTTGCAATCAGACACACATTGTGGTGTATGGTTGGTTTCAGGCAGGCTGTAATAACAGCGGTCTGACAGATCTGTTCCTCGCTAATTGTCAGGCTTCTGCTGCTGCAGTTGCGCATGTGCAGACTCAGAGGTCTGCAGATGTGCAATGTCCCCATCTACTACTTGCTCAAGCTGGCTGGCAAGTTAAACCTCGCCCTCCACCTCTTGGAAATCTGAATGGACTCACCCATTTTCATGGACAAACAGCATATGATTCAGAGTAAAGACTCACGCAAAGATGGATTTGCAACTCTCCCGTTTTAACGCTAGCTTTACACTGAGAAATTTTCTTGTAATGTTCGGCCGAGGGACACTTGGAGATTGCACTAGCATTCTCATAAGAAGTGAGGTGTAAGGGAGCACAGTCAATGTACCTGAGAGTGTTCGTCACATAATAATGAGAATTTGTTGGAAGCGTATCCCCAGAAATTAAGAGAGGGAATCGTAAAAGGAAAAGGAAGGTTTGGTGTGGACCAGGTGAATGTGAATGTGGAAATTGGAAATTGACGAATTTCCTGAATTCGCCGTACAATCGGAAAGTGATACTGAAACAGTCATCAGTGTTGCAGAGAAAGAGACTGAGGGAGGAGGACCGAGTGGGATTACAATGATTAATGTTCCACACACCCCACACAGAACCTGATGTACCTCAGGCCCAGCAAGAACCCTTATCCACACATTTTATTTGTAGGGAGTGAGATCAGTTAAAAGATACGTTTTTCAATGTAGGAAAGAGTTCAGCCAGTTGGAAGAGGATGGAGATTAATTAGACTTCTAATGAAAGGAGAGATGGAGAACACTCACACTGCCCTTGTAAGGTATGGATGTACATGAGAGATTGGAAATCTGTGCTGATGAGGAAATGGTTAGTGCCAAGAAATTGGAAATTGTTTCCACTCAACAAGTGCTCATTACCACATTGTGATAGGAGCAGACAAACCCACTACCTGTGAGGACTAGATCCCAGGCCTACTCAGCCATTACCATGGGCAAAATAACCTATCCCACTGCCATGTCATGAGGGGAAACAGATTCCACACCCACTGATATGTGACCTGAGTGAAAGGTCCCCACCAGCACTATTCCTGTTGACGTAGCAACAACTCCCCCCATCCTTGTTGGTAATGTAGAAAATGTGAGAAATGTACAGTAATTCAGTTCTTCTTATCAGTGAATGAATTGAACAATTGAAGTAAGAGATATTTCAGTACATTCTTTAACTTCTCTCTGAAATTTGCCGTTGTCACCACATAAGTATGGGCATTTTTGCAACAACTCAGGAGCTGCAGCATGAAGCTCAATTCATCACCCAAACCATTCAGATTTATTGAACATTACCCCAACAACCACATTCACCACCATATAGAACATACCATTAACACCATCCATTACATCACAAATTATAAAGTGATAGATTTCCTTCTACTTCCCATCCCTGGCTCTCTGGAATTCTCCAATTGCTGTGAACCTGGAATCTCTTGTAAGCTCTGTTACTCTCTAAAATGTGTCTGATTGTAAACATATTGAGCTGAGGAATCAGGACAAATGGAACGGTAGGAGATAAAATCTCATGGAGGATATTAAGAATCATTTCCACTCATCTTATTACCATGGAGTAGAGGCTTTCAATTCACTGCAAATACCATCAAGAATATTCATTTGCTATCACCACAGCAACAGTTGAACACCTCCCTGCCCCAACACACACCAACGCACATACACACACACAGACACACACATACACAAACATAGTTGAAATATGGTAATGCTTGGAAATTATTTTTTCAAATCATTGAGCAAGGTCAAAATTGAAGAGGAGGGATATTTCAGCATATTCTTCAACTGTTTTCTGAACTTAGTCTGTATCAGTGCCTAAGTACTAGTGTTTGTGCAGGAACTCGGGAGTTGCAGCATGAGGCTCATTTCATATATGAAAGCATTTACAAATACAGATTGATCATCCAATAACCACATTCACCTATATAAACAATGCACTATTAACATTGCACAGAGCTGCATTAAATTTGCCGAGAAAGCGAACAGCAATTTGATAGATTTCCATCGACTCTTAATCTCTCGGTCTCTGGAATTCTCCCCATTGCCACAAGCCTTGAATCTTTTGTGACTTCTGCTACTCACTACAATGCATCTGATGGTTAAAATATTGAGCAGCAAAATCAGGGCTTACAGAACGGGAGAAGTTAAATTGTGACAGGGGAAAATCAATCATCACCAGTCCTAAGAGAATAGATCAATAACTGCTACATCACCAAATCAGGGGTTGTTCCTTAAAGAATACCGACTTGTCAGCATAAAATACCAGAAAATATTCTTTAAGCAGCTCAGGACAGTTACTGTTCCCAGAACCGCTCCTGCCATTTGCTCAGTGCAATATAGTTCGGTTAATCAGGGTAATTATACGTCAGTGAGCTTGACATCAGTGATAGTGATATTGTTGGAAAAGATTCTTAGAAATACGGTCGATGCACATTTGGAACTGAATGCTCTTGTTAGTGATAAAAAGCATGGTTTGTACAAAGGAGGTTATGTCTCACTAAGTTAATTGAGTTCTTTGAGATGGTGACAAAAATAATGATGAGGGAAAGGATGTGGATGTTGTCTACATGCACTTTAGTAAAGCATTTGTCAAGGTCCATCATGGCAGGCTGGAGCAAAAATGTAAATCATCACGATCGGGGGGGTGGGGGCATTAGCTAGATGGATTCAGAACTGTCTTGGCCTCAGAAGATAGAAGGCAGCAGTGGAAGGGTATATTTTTTCTGAATGGAGATAGACAAAAGGCGGGTAACTACAGGCCGGTAGTTGGGAAAATGCTGGAATCCATTATTAAAGAAGAATAGCAGGTCACCTGGAAAAGAATGGTTCAATCAAGCAGACACAGCATGGATTCATGAAGAGAAAGTCATGTTTGACTAAATTACTGGATTTTTATGAAGATGTAACAGGTGCGGTTAACAGAGGGGAACCGGTCGATGTGATGTTTTTAGACTTCCAGAAGACGTTTAATAAGGTGCCTCACAAAAGGTTGCTGCAAAAGATTAAAGTACACGGATTTGGGGGTAAAGTGTTAGCGTGGATTGAGGATTGGCTATCTAACAGGAAGCGTAGAGTTGGAATAAATGGATGCTTTTCCAGTTGACAGTTGGCGATGAGTGGAGTGCCGCAGGGATCGGTGCTGGGGCCTCAATTGTTCACCATATACATAGATGATCTGGAGGGGGGGACCAAATGTAGGGTAACAAAGTTTGTTGATGATGCAAAGATGAGTGGGAAAGCAAATTGCATGGAGGACACAGAAAGTCTGCAGAGAGATTTGGATAGGCTGAATGAATAGGTGAGGATCTGGCAGATGGAGTATAACATTGAAAAGTGTGAGGTTATCCACTTTGGAAGGAATAATAGGAAAATGGAGTATTATTTAAATGATGAAAAATTACAATATGCTACTGGGCAGAGGGACTTGGGGTTCTTGTGCATGAATCACAGAAACTCAATTTGCAGCTGCAGCAGGTGATGAAGAAAGTGAATGGAATGTTGGCCTTTATCGTGAGGGGGATCGAGTATAAAAGCAGGGAGGTCCTGCTGCAATTGTACATAGAACATAGAACATTACAGCGCAGAACAGGCCCTTCGGCCCTCGATGTTGCGCCGACCATTTAGGAACAAGCAGTGACCCTCTAACCTAAACCATTCCCCTTTCATCCATAAACTTATCTACTAACCTCTTAAACGCCACCAAACTTGGCGCATCTACAACTGACGCAGGCAAGGCATTCCATACCCCTACCACCCTCTGGGTAAAGAACCTACCTCTGACATCTGTCCTAAAACCACCACCCCTTAATTTAAAGCTATGTCCCCTCGTGCTAGCTTTCTCCATCCTAGGAAAAAAGGCTATCACTGTCCACCCTATCTAAACCTCTAATCATCTTGTATGTTTCAATAAGGTCTCCTCTTAGCCGCCTTCTTTCTAACGAAAACAACCTCAAATCCCTCAGCCTCTCTTCATAAGACCTGCCTTCCATACCAGGCAACATCCTGGTAAATACATGGTAATGGTGAGGCCGCAATTGGCGTTTTGTGTGCAATTTTGGTCTCCTTATCTTGGAAACATATATATTGGCATTGGAGGAAGTGCAGAGAAGATTCACCACGTTGATACCAGAGATGAGGGGGTTAGCTTATGAGGGAAGTGGAGCAGATTGGGCTCATTGGAGTTTAGAAGGCTGCACAGGGATCTTGTAGAACATATACGTTAATGAAGGGGTGAGACAGGGTAGAGGTAGAGAGATTATTTCCACTTGGAAAAGAAACAAGAACTAGAGAGCACAGCCTCAAAGTCAGGGGGAGTTGATTTAGAACAGAGTTGAGGAGAAACTTCTTTTCTCAGAGGGTAGTGAATCTTTGGAATTGTCTGCCAATTGTAGCAGTGGAGGCTACTTCGTTAAATGTGTTTAAGTCACAGGTAGATAGATTTTGGATCAATAAGGGAATTAGGGATTATGGGGAGCAAGCGGGTAAGCGGAACTAAATGTTATCAGATCAGCCATGAGTGTATTGAATGGCAGGGCAGGCTCGAGGGGTTAGATGGCATACTCCTGCTCCTATTTCTTGTGTTCTTATGTAGTTTGTGGTGTTCTGCTCGATCAGAGCTGGCAACTCTGATTGTAATACATATAGAACATAGAACATAGAACATTAGAGCGCAGTACAGCCCCTTCGGCCCTCGATGTTGCGCCGGCCAGTGGACCATCTAACCTAAATTATTCCAGTATCATCCATATGCCTATTCACCGACCATTTGAATGCCCCCAAAGTAGGCGAGTCCACAACTGCTACAGCCAAGGCATTCCATGCCCTCACCACCCTCTGTGTAAAGAACCTGCCTCTGACATCCGTCCTATAACTACCATCTCTTAATTTAAAGTTATGTCCCCTTGTGTTGGTCATCCCCATCCGAGGAAAAAGGCTCTCACTATCCACCCTATCCAGTCCTTTGATCATCTTATACGCCTCAATTAGGTCACCGTGTAATCTTCTTCCCTCTAATGAAAATAACCTCAGGTCCCTCAGCCTTTCCTCATAAGGCCTTCCCACCATACCAGCAACATCCTGGTAAACCTCCTCTGCACCCTTTTTAATGCTTCCACATCTTTCTTATAATGCGGCGACCAGAACTGTACGCAATACTCCAAGTGCGGCCGCAACAGAGTTTTGTACAGTTGTAACATAACCTCACGGCTCCTAAATTCAATCCCTCTACCAATAAAAGCTAACACACAGTACGCCTTCTTAACAACTTTATCAACCTGGGTGCCAACTTTCAAAGAGCTATGTACTTGTACCCCAAGATCCCTCTGCTCGACAACACTATTAAGGGTCCTTCCATTAGCCCTATATTTCATATGACTGTTATTCCTACCAAAGTGAATCACCTCACACTTATCCGTATTGAATTCCATTTGCCACCTCACGGCCTAGCTCTGCAACCTATCTATGTCCCTCTGCAAACTGTAACATCCATCCTCGCTGTCTACAACTCCCCCCACTTTGGTATTGTCAGCAAATTTACTAATCTAACCCTCTACACCCTCATCTAGGTCATTTATAAAAATGACAAACAGCAGTGGCCGCAAAACAGATCCTTGAGGTACACCACTTGTAACTGCACTCCAGGTTGAATATTTCCCATCAACCACCACCCTCTGTCTTGTATCAGCTAGCCAATTCCTAATTCAAACGTTTGATAAGGTTCCCCATGGTAGGCTACTGCAGAAAGTGCAGATGCATGGGATTGAAGGTGATTTAGCAGTTTGGATTAGGAATTGGCTTGCTGATAGAAGACCGTGAGGTGGCCAATTGAATTCAAGTACAGGTATTGAATTTAGGAGCCGTGAGGTTATGTTACAACTGTACAAAACTCTGGTGTGGCCATACTTGGAGTATTGCGTACAGTTCTGGTCGCCGCATTATAAGAAAGATGTGGAAGCATTGGAAAGGGTGCAGAGGAGGTTTACCAGGAGGTTGCCTGGTATGGTGGGAAGGCCTTATGAGGAAAGGCTGAGGGACCTGAGGTTATTTTCATTAGAGAGAAGAAGGTTACGCGGTGACCTAATTGAGGCGTATAAGATGATCAAAGGACTGGATAGGGTGGATAGTGAGAGCCTTTTTCCTCGGATGGTGATGACCAACACGAGGGACATAACTTTAAATTAAGAGGTGGTAGTTATAGGACGGATGTCAGAGGCAGGTTCTTCACACAGCGGGTGGTGAGGGCGTGGAATGCCCTGCCTGCAGCAGTTGTGGACTCGCCTACTTTGGGGGCATTCAAATGTTCGGTGGATAGGCATATGGATGATATTGGAATAGTTCAGGTTGGAGGGTCCACTGGCCGGCACAACATCGAGGGCCAAAGGGCCTGTACTGCGCTGTAATGTTCTATGTTCTATGTTCTTTCAAGCCGAATGTTCGGACTGAGGCTGTTTGCTGATATTCAGCATTATTCGTGACTCCTCAGATACTGAAACTAACCATGTTCAAATGCAACATAATCTGGACAATATTCATGCTTGGGCTGACAAATAACACTCATGCCAAACAAATGCCATGCATTGCCCATCACCAATAAGAGACATTCTAACCACTGCCAGATTAGATTCTTGTCACTGTTAGTGGGACCTGGGATTGAGTGTCTGCAGTCAACCACAGAGCATGTCCAGCAGACAGAGGGCAGAGTCTGTGCACATCTTACCAGGATGCTACCTGGTTTGGAGGATAGGTCTTATGAGAAAAGGTTGAGGGATGTTGGACTTTTCTCTTTCGAGCAGAGGAGTATGAGAGGTGACTTAATAGAGGTTTATAAGATGATGAGGAGGATAGGTGGAGTGGACATTCGGGTGGATGCAGTGTAACCAGGAGGCATAACTATAAGATTCATGGTGCGAGATATAGGAGGAATGTCTGAGGTAGATTCTTCACTCAGACAGTAGTTGGGTTGTGCAGTGCACTGCTTGCTGTGATAGTGGAGTCGGACACTTCAGGAACTTTCAAGCGGTTATTGGGTAGGCACATGGAACACACCAGAATGATAGGGAGTGGGATACCTTGATCTTGGTTTGCGCATAGCTCGGCACAAGGTCGAGGGATGAAGGGCCTATACTGTGCGGTACTATTCCATGTTCTATGTCTATATATTCTATTTTGATCATGGTGCATTTCGCTTCACAATCTTTCACGTTGGTTTCCAGTTTGGAGTGCAGCAGAGTCGAAATGGGCGGCAGGAATCATAGTCCTAGTGTGATAGGAAAAGAGTTTTGCTGAGTCAGTCAAGACTCTGTGATGGTGGATTTCTCAGGCTGAGGAGTGCAACATAGCATCCTGTGCAATCCCATGCAGATTTCCCAAGATGATGCTTTGTAGAGCACACAGCCTATTCCATCAAACTATTTGACCGTGGTGTGTTTCCAAAACTCTGACAATAAGGATATGAAACAAACAATATTTTATTCCTTCGCTCATGGACTCTGCTCCTACACTCCCAGGGACATCTCCTGTGTTCCCAACACATGACTGTTTTTGTCCCCATGTCATCATGTGACCACTCAGTCTACATGAGCAAAAGCAACCACGATATCCTGATGAAACCCTTTCCATCACTTCATCAAAAACCTCGAGTAAGTTTCTTAGACATGATTTTCCAGCAACATAGAACATGGAACATAGAACAATAGAACATGAGTGCTCCTTCCCTTTTTGAACACATGTTTTTTTTCCAAGCAACAAATGTTTGTCTCCTACATTACGGCTTCCAGAAATTTCCCCAGCAGTGACTTTGCCTGAACAGTTTGTTTGTTACAGGGTTTAACAAACTTTATGTTATAAACAGTGCATCACTTTGAAAACCCTCCAGTCATCTGAGTGGTCCATTGAAGATGATGCCCAGCACCTTCATCATTCACAGCTCTTCCCCCTCAGCTGTCCTCCTACATCCCATTCAGAGCGGCTAAACCTTCGATTTCATTGTGATACAAAAAGGATCAGATTGAAAGGGGTTAAATGAATCTGTTTGTTCAGTGACTGTAATTCATTTCAATCTCTTTGGAATCTAATTGCGTCACTGGAGGGCTTCCCTGCTCTGTTAATAAGTGACTCATTCCTAGGTGTTATTCCATTTCCTGAGCAGGAACATCTCTGCATCACAAAGAGATCAGTGGATCCAGAGAGAGAGAGAGAATGGATTGGAATCTGAAACCAATGGATAGGAATGTTACAACAATGGAGAGGAAATTTTATTCTGCCCTTTACTCTCTATCTATATTTGATCTAACACCGCAGCTACAGATCAAGGTCATATTGCATGTTATTCAAGGATATTACTATCCCATCCTCGCTATTCTTGGTGTCTGTGGTAAGTGATCATTACAAGGTATAATTGTTTACATGCATTATTCTGTGTGTGGATTGTTTTCCAGCAGTTATGTTTAGAGCTGCTGCTTACATTTAGGGAAACCATGAGAATTGGTGTGCTAACTCTGGAGAAACCATAACCTTCCCCCTTCCACCATTCATTAGACATTCCAATGTATTCTATCACAGATCCATACATCAGTGGATTCAATAGCACTTTGTAGTGGCATGATGGCACAGTGGTTAGCACTGGGTGGGGAGGAATTTGTAAAGTGTGTACTGGGAGGCTCTTTGGAGCAGTATGTAGATAGCCCAAATAGAGAGGGGGCCATACTGGATTTAGTTCAGGGAAATCAGGCTGGTCAGGTGGTCAAGGTTTCAGTAGAGGAACATGTGGTAAATAGTGACCACAATTCTGTCTACTTCAGGGAACTAACAGAAAATGATGAATCCTGCCCGAAGGGGAAGGTGCTAAATTGGAGGAAGGCTGGATTAGGCAGGAACTTATAGATACTGATGGGAAGAGTTTATCTGAGGGTAATTCCATGTTTGGTATGTGGGAGTCTTTTAAGGGACACTTGAGAAGGTTGCAGGAAAAACATGCACTGGTTAAGAGGTAGGATGGGAAAGGTAGGATTAGAGAGCTATGGATAATTCACGATATTGAGGACTTGTTCAGGGAGAGAAGGCCAAACAACTGGGGATGGAGAGAGCATTGGCAGAATACAGAGAGAGTAGGAGGGAACTCAAATGGGGAGTTAGAAGGGCAAAAAGAGGGCATGAAATGGTCTTGGCAGACAGGATTAAGGAAAATCCAAAGGCATTTTACTCCTATGTTAGGAGAAAAGGGTGGTTAGAGGAAAAATAGGTGCCAGTACACAAGTCCTTGAAAGTATCAGTACAGGTGGAGAAGGTAGCGAAGGAAACTTATAGTATGCTTGCCTTTATAGGAAGAGATATCGAATATGAAAGATGGCGTCTAATGTTGCAGTTGTATAGAACGTTGGTTAGACCGCATTTGAAGAACTGCATCCAGTTCTGGTCACCCTACTACTGGAATGAGGTGGAGACCCTGGAGAAAGCGCAGAGGAGGTTTACAAGCATGCTGCCTGGTATGGAAGGACTGAGCTATGAGGAGAGGTTGGGCAAATTGAGGTTGTTCTCCTTAGAAATACAGAATTAGGGGAGATCTAATAATCTAATAATTAAATAATCTAATTATTAAGAGTATAGATAGAGTGAACAGTGGTAAGCTTTTTCCTAGGTTGGATACAAAAATTACGAGGGGTCACTGGCTTAGGATGAGGGTGGGTGAGGTATAATTTGTATGTTAGAAGGAGGTTTTTCACACAGAGGGTGGTGGGGGCCTGAAATGCACTGCCAAGTAGGGTGGTGGAGGCAGGCATGGTGGAGTTGTTTAAGGTTTACTTAGATAGGCACATGAGAGGGCTAGAGATGGAGAGATACAGGAGACTGTTCTAAATAAGGATCAAGAACCTTGAGACATTCCTGGGAATCAATTGATTCTTATGGACTTTCCAATATATTTTTATGGCTCACTTGTCTTACTTCTGAGCTTCTGAGGATTCCATGAACGTCTGTATAAGTTGCACATGTTTATTGATGTCTTTTCTTTTGATCCACAGGTGATTTGGTTCGCCTTGTTGTCCAACAAGGGGCATACACACGGTGGGTCAAGCGAGGGCTGCTCTTGGATGTTGCTTCGAGAGTTGCCTGCTGCTTCACATCGTTAGTGTACGCTTAAACTAGATCAATTGACAGGCAACATGACACCTCAGTGACTATCACTGTTTGCTGTGCAGTTACATGGATTTGGGCCAGTGTCTGTGGGAATCTGTACATTCTCCCCATGCTTGCTTGGGTTTTCTCCTGGTGCTCCGGTTTCCTCCCACACCCCAAAAATGTGCTCTTAGACTGATTGGTGTCAAAAAATTGTCTCTAAATTAGTCATTCCTCAATCTGGTTATGGCTCCTTCATTGTGGAGTCCAATAAGTGTAGACAGAGGTCATAGCTGGAAGAGGACACTCACAATCTTAAAACGGCAGCATGGCCTCGTTGGGCCGAAGGGCCTGTTTCCCGTGCTGGGTTGTTCTTTGTTCTTTGCTGTCCCACAGTGCCAGGGATCCAGATTCAATTCCTGGCTTGGGTCTCTGTGTTTGAGCTATCTGCATGTTCTCCCCATAAGAAGTCTCAAGTCAAAGTCCGAAAGATTTATTTGGTAGAAAAAGCCACTAGCTTTCAAAGTGCCGCTCCTTCATCAGATGAGTAAAATTTCAGTTCACAAACAGAGCAGATAAAGACACAAACTCAATTTACAAAATAATTGTTGGAATGCGAGTCTGTATAGGTAATCAAGCCTTAAAGGAACAGTCAATGTGAGTGGAGAGGGGGTTAAGTGCAGATTAAGGAGATGTGTATAGTTTCCAGCCAGGATAGTTAGTGAGGTTTTGCAAGTCCAGGCAAGTCATGGGGGTTACAGATAGCGTGACATGAATCCATGATTCCGGCTGAGGCCATCCTCATGTATGCGGAAGTTGGCTTTCAGTTTCTGCTCAGTGACTTTGCGCTGTGTGTTGTGAAGACCAGAGAACGCTTGGAGAATGCTTAGCCAAAGACCAGTGGTCTATTCTGAGTGTGTCTGCTCAGTCTCTAATAAGATATAATTGGTTAAATGTAATATTGTGTGTGCACCCTCCCAATTTCAGCATGAGCTTTCTCCAGGTGCTACGATTTCCTACCACAGTACGAAAGATGCGCTGGATGCATTGGCCATGCTAAATTCTCCCTGAGTGTACCTGAACAGTTACCTGAGTGTGGCAATTTTCACGATAGCTTCATTGCCATGTTTATGTAAGCCTACTTGTGACAGTAATAAATATACTTTTAAAAAATTACAATCTCAATGCGTTGTCAAAGTATCATTTTAATCCCAATCCAAGGTATTATTTTGCTGTTTATTTCTCTCACTGACAGTGAACATAGTGACGATTGTGATCCTGTCTCAGGGAAAGTGTGGTCTGTCCAAAAGTGTCACTCGCTACCTGCTGGCGATGGTAGCAGTGGATCTACTGGTCATTATCTTCGACCTGATATTGAGGCAGATTCCAATGGTTTATCCTGAACAGTTTCATTTCATACTATCCCTCCCAGTGTGTAATATCCATGCTGTCCTGCTATATGCCTCTACAGACTGCTCTGTCTGGTTCACTGTCACATTCACCTTTGATCGATTTGTGGCCATTTGTTGCCAGAAGCTGAAAAGCAAATACTGCACTGAGCGAACAGCAGGAGTTGTTCTGGGAATTGTGATTGTACTGAGCTGTTTAAAGAACATTTTCTGGTATTTTATGTTCACAAATCGATATTTCACGCTGAACCGCCCCTGGTTTTGTTGGATAACAATGTTTGTGCTGTACTCACAAGTCTGGGTAACAATTGAGTTCATTCATAACATTATTACCCCTGTAATTCCATTTGTCCTGATTATGTTGCTTAATGTTTTCACCATCAGACATATTATAGTGAGTAGCAGAGCTCGCAGGAGACTCCAGGCGCTCGGCAGTAAGGAGAGTTCCAGAGACCCAGAAATGCAAAGTCGAAGGAAATCAATAATTTTACTCTTTTCCATCTCAGCAAATTTCATTGTATTATGGTCAGTGTTCATGGTGTTTTCTATTTGGAACCGTATGCATTTTTTGGGGTATGAATCCATTTATCTAAATGATTTTGTATTGGAGTTGGGTTTCATGCTGCAGCTCCTGAGTTGCAGCACAAATACTTGTATTTACGCAGGCACACAGAATAAATTCAGAGACCAGTTGAAAATAGTGCTAAAATATCCCTTTACTTCAATTCTTCAACTCATTCAATGATGAGATGAACTGAATCACTCAGAGTTTCCTTATTTTCTCATTTTGCTTTTCCTGCGGTTGGATCGATGGCTAGGTGGGAAAGTTTAATGCTGTATTTGGGGAATGTGGATTTTCTACTGCATTGAAACATTGTGAGTTGGATCTTCATTTACATGGTGAGTGTGGAGTGTGGACAGTACATAAGTAAAATTCTGATTCTGCTCGAACTTGAACCAAGAATGCAAAATGGTGAAAAACCTCAGCAGGTCTGATCACATCAGTGATGAGACGGTAGAATCAACATTTCAAGTCTGGATAACTCGTCATTATCTCGATTCTCTCAGATTTTGAAACCACATGTTAACACCCACTTTCAGAACTTGTGTTGCCACTTTGTATTTCATATTGCCCCAAATGTTAATCCAATCAGAATTAATCCCTTCACACTTCCCTATGTTAAATTATATTTGCCATTTTTGAAGCATTTCTCCATTCCTTTTGGAGTTTAACACTACCTTCCTCAGTTTGTAATAAATCAAGTATTGTGCTATCAATGTTTTGACTGTGTCCTGTACATCCAAGTTTAATCCTTGAATAAAAAGCAAGAGCTGTGTCCTTTCCTTCAATACAAAACCACAGAGAAACATTGCTTCATTTGCTGTCACTTTGTTGATATGTTGTTACTGTGAATTTGATACTTGGTGGAGGGAAATGCTGAGATGGCCCTGGAACAATGTTATTGGTTGGGGTGCCGGGGAGGGTGATGGTGGGATCAGGCCAATCACATCAAATAATCCCGGCAGATACTAAGTGTCAATTCAAACTGCTGACCAAGATATTCAAAATACTTTCAGTGCTAAGATCGGCACAAAGTGGAATAGAAGGACATTGCAAACACAAGGTGGACAATCATCCCTCCCCATGGAGAATTAAACAGTTTGAGGAGGAGGGAGAGAGAACATCCAAAGTGAGACACAGGACAGCGTGTGGAGGTGTCAGTGAGAGTAAGGGAAAATCAGCTGCACTCTGAGGTAAAGCAAAATTGAGAAAGTACAGAGAAACAGTTAAGTGCTTCAATATCGATTATTTTAACTTCTTTCTCTCAAAACTCAAGAAAATTTATTAGCAGTTATAGAACATAGAACATTACAACACAGTACAGGACCCTCAGCCTCGATGTTGCGCCAACCAGTGGAAGCAATCTAATGACCCACTAACCTAAACTATTCCAATGTCATCCATATGCCTATCCACTGGCAATTTGAATGCCCTTAAAGTTGGCGAGTCCACAACTGCTGCAAACAGGGCATACCATGCCCTTACCACCCTCTGAGTAATGAACCTACCTTTGATATCTGTCCTATAACTACTACCTCTTAATTTAAAGCTATGTCTCCTCATGTTAGCCATCACCATTCGAGGAAAAAGGCTCTCACTGTCCACCCTATCTAATCCTCTGATCATCTTGTATGCCTCAATTAGGTCACCTCTTAACCTATTCTCTAATCAAAATAATCTCATAACCTTCAACCTTTCCGCATAAGACCTTTTCACCATACCAGGCAACATCCTGGTAAACTTCCTCGGCACCTTTTCCAATGCCTCCACATCTTTCTTATAAGGCAGTGACCAGAACTATATGCAATACTCAAAGTGCGGCCAAACCAGAGTTTTGTACAGTTGCAAGATGACATCACAGTTCCGAAATTCAATCCCTCTACCAATAAATGCTAATACACCTTGTGTGTTAGCTTTGTAGGGTGACATTTCTAATTTCCAAGTAATAAATAGTCTATAAAGTGTAGTAAAGACACAACAGCGCAGCCTCACCATGGAGAATGCCCATCCTGTAACATGTGGGAAGCCTAACAGGTGATCACACATGCAGGAAGTGTCATCAGATGCAGAAACATGAGCTCAGGTATTGGAAATCAAGCAAAAGCTGCCATCACAATGGCAGAATAGTGAGGCTGAGAACTATACTGATAGAACATTGAGAGAGTAATCACACTGCAGAATGGGAGAGTAAAGGCGGAAAATAGTGGTGAATAACTGATAATGAAGGAGCATCATGCAGACAGAGCAGGAGATTCTGAGCCCAGTGCTACACTAACAGTTTTCCATCAGTGCTGATGAGGATGATTGTTCATAGATGATAGAACCCTACAGGGCAGTGAGAGGCACTTCAGCCCATCATGTCTGCACCAACGACAATCCCACCCAGGCCCTAGCCCCATATCCTTACATATTTTACTCACTAATCCCTCTGACCTAAGCATCCTAGTACACTAAGGGGCAATTTTAACATGGCCAGTAAACCTAACTCACACATCTTTCAACCGTGTGAGGAAAGTGGAACACCTGGAGGAAACCCACGCAGATATGAGGAGAATGTGCAAACTCCTTGTGGACAGTGACCCAAGCTAGGAATCAAACCCAGGTCCCTACAGTTGTGAAGCTGCAGTGTTAATGTATGTGTCACCGTGCCATCCACGGTTCATCAGAGATGTATAGTTAGAGCCAGGTCCATGATTCCACAATTACACAAGAGTAGAGGAAGGTGCATGAAAGATTTATCATGGGAGAGACAATTTGTTCTTGAGAATCCCAAACCTGGAGACGTATTCATGGAACAGATACTTAGCTCAACCTAGTTGAGTACACTTCCCCATGCCGCTTCCCACCCCCCACCCCCCACACAATCGACATACAACAACAAGCTCATAGCTGTACCCATTAATTTGGAAATTTATATAAAATTAATTTGTAGTTGCACAAAAGGGCATCTTGATTCTGGGCCTGCTGCTGCAGCCTCTGGCTGTGTCTTTCCAGATTTAAGGCATTGGCAGAGTTGGCATTGAGCAACTATGGTAGAAAATCCTGATGCGAACAATGACTGTTTCAAAATCCTGATTAACACTCCCCTTTGCAAACATGGATAAACCCATGTAACATGTGGGCAAACTTGAACAGGAGTGAAGGAAGAGCTTCAGCACAGCAATCCAGGGAACAGCAGTGGCTATCAGTACTCTGGGAGCATTGAACATAGAACATAGAACATTACAGCGCAGTACAGGCCCTTCGGCCCTCGATGTTGCGCCGACCAGTGGAACCAATCTAATGACCCTCTAACCTAAACTATTCCAATAGTATCCATATGCCTACCACTGACTGTTTGAATGCCCTCTAAGTTGGCAAGTCCACAACTGCTGCAGCCAGGACATTCCACGCCCTTACTACCCTCTGAGTAAAGAATTGAGTTCACACCATGCATCTCGTTCTGATTTGGGACCCCAGGATTACAACCGAATAGCATCAGCCAAATCAGATAACTGGATAGAGTGACAGGCTGATAACAAAGGAGAAATAATTGCCTGAATGGATCAGTAATTGATTCGCACGTGGTGTGATCAGGCCTGTTATTACCATGAGAAATAACATCATTACCCAGAGAGTGAGCCGTACACTTAAATATTACAACACACGATGGGAGCAAAAGGAGACGCGCAATGAGCTGAGCATGTTTGATGGAATTTCTTGTAAGAAAGCCCTGGAGTTTCCACAATTGTCCAAAGTCATGCGCAACCCCAAAGGCATGGCGTGAATCAGTATAGACACTCATAGATTGCCCAGTGGCTAGCACACAGGCTCATGTGAGGGTTCAGCCATCAGTGCAGAACAAGTTGGTGGAAGATGAGCTGATTCAACAGCCGAGTGGAGATCACAGAGTGGGAAGCTCTTCTGGGACGTACCCATTGGGAGCCTGGCTGGAGGAGCCATCGATCAAAAGGACTGGTTTGTAAAAGGGTGATCCTGGAGATCAGGAGGGTAGGCGAAAGGATGGCTGTTTCACAATCATGAGCATCACTATCGGTAGGTAGGAATGATGCTGGATTAAGGATGGTGCAGTGGAGAATGGTCAAGGGAAGTTCGTCCAGCAGTGTTGATTCGTATCAGATAACACTGGTAGCTGTCAGGCATTGGGTGGTGGGGCACGACAGCATGGGGGAGAGGGAGAATGAGTTGGTAATCCAGGGTCAGGCTCTGTATGGAAACCACGGCCAAGTAGGCACCCGCAATTCAATGGAGACAGGAGGGCAGCAGGCCCCACAAAATGGGGTCAAGGTAAGTGCTCGTGTCAACAACAGGCCCCGTAGGATTGTGTGAGGATAGCCTTGGAGAACTCATTTCACTCATGGACATGGAGATTGAAAGTCCTATTGTTATCTGGCAGACCTATTGCAGACACAGAGACCGGAGTGTGGTGTTCAAGGAGACAAAAGATTCCTCCAACTGAGGGAAAGTTGCAAGGTAAGTATATGCCGGCCAAGAGGAAAGATGTGAAAGGTAGGATTAGAGAGCCGTGGATTACTAGGGATATTGAGGACTTGGTTAGGAAGAAAAGAGAAGCATATGATAGGTCGAAGCAGCTGGGAACCGAGACAGCATTGAAGGAATATAGAGAGAGTAGGAGGGAGCTCAAACACGGAGTTAGAAGGGCAAAAAGGGGGCATGAAATGATTTTGGCGGATAGGATTAAAGAAAACCCAAAGGCTTTTCACTCCTATGTTAGGAATAAAAGGGTCGTTGGAGGAAAAATCGGACCTCTTAGGGACAGAGGAGGGGAACTGTGCTTAGAGCCAAGGGAATGGCGGAGATCCTGAATGAATACTTTGCGTCGGTATTCACGAAGGAGAGGGGCTTGTTGACAGCTCCTGTCTCTGAGGGAGCTGTGGACCAGTTGATGGAAATATCCATACCAAGGGAGGAAGTGTTAGTGCTTCCAGGTTGCATTAAAACTGATAAATCTCCACGGCCTGATGGCATTTATCCCAGACTGCTTAGAGAGGCGTGGGGTGAAATTGTTGGGCCTCTGACGCAAATCTTTGTCTCTTCTTTGGACACAGGTGAGGTCCCAGAGGACTGGAGAATAGCTAATGTTGTACCGTTGTTTAAAACAGGGTGGTAAAGATAACCCTGGAAATTATAGGCCGGTGAGTTTGACGTCAGTGGTCGGGAAGCTGTTGGAAGTGATTCTTAGAGATAGGATGTATAGGCACTTCGAGCATTGTGATCTGATTAGGGATACGCAGCATGGATTTGTTAAGGGGAGGTCATGCCTTCAAATATGGTAGAATTTTTTGAGGAGGTGACGAAAACGGTGGACGAAGGGCGAGCCATTGATGTTGTCTATATGGATTTTAGTAAGGTGTTTGACAAAGTCCCTCATGGGAGGTTAGTTGAGAAGGTCAAGGCAAATGGGGTACAAGGACAGGTAGCTAGATGGATAAGCAACTGGCTTGGTAATAGGAGACAGAGAGTAATAGTGGAAGGGTGTTTCTCTAGCTGGAGGTTGGTCACTAGTGCTGTGCCGCAGGGCTCGGTACTGGGACATCTTCTATTTATGATATATATAAATGACTTGGAAGAGGGAGTAAGTGGAGTTATCAGCAAATTTGCAGACGATACAAAGATGGCTGGGCTTGTGGATAGTGAGGAGCATTGTCAGACGATGCAGCAGGACATAGATAGGCTGGTAGCTTGGGGACAGATGGCAGATGTAATTCAATCCTGATAAATGTGAGGTGATGCATTTCAGGAGAAAAAATGTAGGGGGGAGGTGTATGATAAAGGGTAGACCTCTTCAGAGTATAGAAATGCAGAGGGACCTGGGGTGCAGGTGAACAAGTCTCTGAAGGTGGCAGAGCAAGTGGAGAAGGTTATGAAGAAAACCTATAGTATGCTAGCATTTATCGGAAGGGGTATAGAGTACAAGAGCTGGCCTTTAATGTTGCAGTTGTATAAAACGCTGGTTAGACCTCATTTGCAATACTGTGTCCAGTTCTGGTTGCCTTACTACCGGAAGGAGGTGAAGACTCTGGAGAGAGTGCAGAGGAGGTTTACCAGGATGCTGCCTGGTATGGAAGGTCTTTGTTATGAGGAGAGGTTAGGCAAATTGGGACTGTTTTCCTTAGAAAGACGTAGACTGAGAGGAGATCTGATAGAGGTGTACAAGATTTTGAAGGGGATAGATAGAGTGAACAGGGTTAAGCTTTTCCCTAGGATGGACTCAAATAGCACGAGGGGTCATGCGCCTACGGTGAGGGGAGTAAGGTATAATTTGGATGCTAGAGGGAGTTTTTCACACAGAGGGTGGTGGGGGTATGGAATGCGCTACCAAGTAAAGTGGTGGAGGCAGGTAGTCTGGAGATATTTAAGAAATACTTAGATGGGCACATGAACAGAATGGGAATGGAGGGGTATAGAAAACTGATTTAAAATATGGATCATGAGCCTTGGGAGTCCCTGGGAAGTGTGTAAATAGATGATGATATTGATGTACTTGTTTTTACCCTACAGGTGCTTTGGTCCACCTTGTTGTCTAACGAGGGGCATACACGCGATGGGTCGTGAGAGGACTGCTCTTAGATCTTTTTTGAAGTATCCTACTGCTTCTCATCGTTAGTTTGTACCTTTGTGATCCTTATCAGCGAGAGCACGCAAGAGAATCTGGAGTCCTGCAAGCAGGCCTCAAGGGATGGGGAACAGAGGAGGAGGTCGTCAACATACTGGAGAAGGTGGAACTGTGGAGAAAGGGATTTTGGTCAATCCAGATTAGAGGGCACATGGAGAAAGAATGGGGCTCTCTGTGTGAGCCTGAGGGAATCGAGTTCACATATATTACTTGTAGAAAAGGCAAAGGGATTCTGGGGATCTGCATGATTGGGATTGAAAAAAAAGGGCCGCAAAAGTCTACAACCATATGGTGAGTGGGACTGTGGAGCGATGCACCTCAGAATAGTGGCAGGATTAGGGATGATTGGAAACGCCAGTATGACGCCTATATTTACTACCCACAGATCCTGGACAAAGTGCCAGGTTTTCCCACCCAATTCCTTGACAGGAACCCAGTTTTGAACCCATCTTGCTACCGCACACTGGTTCCCGTGAGATTTAAAGTTATGCAACAACCTACCGTGTGTTACCTTGTCAAAGGCCTTGCTAAATTCCATGTAGACAACATCAACTGCACTGTCCTCATCTACCTTCTCGGTTGTCCTTTCAAAAACTCAATCATATTTGGGAGACATGATTTTCCACTCGCAAAGACATGCTCACTATCCCTAATTAGTCCCTGTATCTCTTAATTCCTGTAGATCCTGTCTCTCCAAATACCTTCCACCAATTTAACCCATCACAGATATGAGGCTTAAACGGCTTTTGTAACTCCCGGGTTTTTCCCGCAGATTTTTCAAACCAAAAAAGGCACACAACATTTGCCACCCTGCCAATCTTCGGCAGGCTCACCTGGACTAGCGCTGATTTAATATATCCTCGGTATGGCGCACGCGCCAAGTTTCCTTCCCAACATCCACAAGGTCCTGGGATACACTCCACTGGTCCTGAGAATTATCCGCGCTTAATGTGCTTTAAGAATTCCAGCAGCATATTCTTCGTACATAAGTTAGTGCAGTTACAGATTAGTGACAGAAATTTGAATACACTCGCATGAGTGCCTTTTCCGAGTCTTTACGTCGCTCGTCGACAGTTTTGTCTACCACTAGCAGATCCCACGCCTTGGGCTCTTGATCTTAAAGTACGACGAGTAGCACCCCAGCCGGGGTCTACTGAAGTTACCAATTGTTGCCTGCAAACCCCAGCCAGGGTCTGCCCAGGGCATATTCCGTGGCTTGCAGAGCCCCAGCCGGGGTCTACTGATGTCATTGTGGCTCGGTTGGGCACCCTGTGTGAGTTTAGGGCAGGGTGTGAGCTGGTACCGTCGCCCCCTGATCTAATTGGGCGTTTAGAGAACCTTTTGTCGGTATTTTCGGTGCTCGGTCCTCTTGCGTGAGGTGGGGAATTTAGAATTTAAGGGAAAAGTTTATTCCGAATTCAGGGAAGCCAGATTAGGTGACGTGACAATTGTTCATAACCAATTAACCTAGTTAGCACATTTTTGGCCATGTGGGAGGAAACCGGAGTACCCGGGGAAAACCCACGCGAACACGGGGAGAAAGTGCAAACTCCCCCAGCCGCAAGGCCCAGGTCGGGAACCGACCCTGGGTCCAAGTAGCCGGTCAACCTCAGTGCTAATCACTGGGCTGACGTGCTGCCCATTCGTACCGTGACACCTTTGGGTGGTAATCGGTGTCATTATCTTTCGTCATCGTCTGGTAGTGAACATCCAAGACAAGACGGGGCACACGTCCCATCTCAGCGTCACCCCAGGTGCGTCTCGTTCGTCTCACCCTTTGTACCGATCGTGTGGGTAGTGGGTCGCGGGTGCTTCTACTACCTAGGCAGGGTTGAACCGCATCCGCCAGCGGATCACCAGTGCCCCCGGGACAAGCCTGAACTTGTCGAGAACCTATTTTTTGGAAATTTACCGGGTTTATAGGCATAGAAGCGTGTTGGTTATCCTCGGCCAGTCAAATTCCGACAGACACTCGCCTGCCAGCAGGAGTGCCTGGATTCCCTGCGGGACCATCGGTAAGGGCTGACTCACTGTGGTCTAGAACAACCAAAAATACCACAGCTACGCAACACACACCATAATCCATTCCAGCTTCACCACTCTAGGATGGCAGTCCTGTGGTAGTGGTCATGGACCTGGCATGCATCGCCCCCGCTATTTGTTTCTCGACCAGTCACGGAATACCCTCTCTTGTGCCCAAGGAGAAGGTACCAGGTGGCTCCCGCGGAAGGGATTGACTCGCTGTGGGTAGAAACCAGAAGACCCCACAGTTACGATTGGCCGTTAACGCCTTTTTTCGGCTTAACCAATCTTACCCCACCTGTCTGTAACCGCAACCTTAAGGGGCATCCAGGCATGCAATTACTCCGCATCGTTTCTGGGACAGCCGCTTTAGCCGCCACCGTGATGGATGTGCGGTGACGTTGCCCGGCGGGACCGACGTGGAGGCGCAGCTCGCTGTGCGGCAGAAACGACAAGACACGCACAGCTAAAGTAACCAAGAAACCTCAAGAGAGTCCCCCCAAGAGGGTCCTCCTTAAGAGAGTCATAGTTACTCCCGCCCTTCAGGAAACTAACGGAAAAGGATGAATCCTGCCTGAAGGAAGATGCTAAATTGGAGGAAGGCTAGCTACAGCTGGATTCGGCAAGAACTTATAGATACTGATGGGAAGAAGTTGTTTGAGGGTAAGTCCATGTTTGGCATGTGGGAGTCTTCTGTGGGACTCCTGATAAGGTTGCAGGAAAAACATGTGCCGGTTAAGAGGAAGGATGGGAAAGGTCAGATTAGAAGCCGTGGATACGTCGGGATATTGAGGACTTGGTCAGGAAGAGAAGGCCAAACAACTGGGAATGGGAAGAGCATTGGAGGAATACAGAGAGAGATGGAGGGAACTCAAATGGGGAATTAGAAGGGCAAAAAGAGGGCACAAAATGGTCTTGGCAGACAGGATTAAGGAAAATCCAAAGGCATTTTACTCCCATATTAGGAACAAAAGGGTGGTGAAAGGAAAAATAGGTGTCAGTACACAAGTCCTTGAAGGTATCAGTACAGGTGGAGAAGGTGGCAAAGAAGACTTATGGTATGGTTGCCTTTATGGGAAGACGTATAAAATATAAAAGATGGCATCTGATGTTGCAGTTGTATAGAACGTTGGTTAGACCGGATTTGCAGAACTTCATCCAGTTCTGGTCGCCCTACTTATGGAATGAGGTGGAGACCCTGGAGAAAGTGCAGAGGAGGTTTACAAGCATGCTGCCTGGTATGGAAGGACTGAGCTATGAGGAGAGGTTGGGCAAATTGAGGTTGTTCTCCTTAGAAATACAGAATTAGGGGAGATCTAATAATCTAATATCAGATTATTAAGAGTATAGATAGAGTGAACAGTGGTAAGCTTTTTCCTAGGTTGGATACAAAAATTACGAGGGGCCACCGGCTTAGGATGAGTGTGGGTGAGGTATAATTTGGATGTTAGAAGGAGGTTTTTCACACAGAGGGTGGTGGGGGCCTGAAATGCACTGCCAAGTAGGGTGGTGGAGGCAGGCATGGTGGAGTTGTTTAAGGTTTTCTTAGATAGGCACATGAGAGGGCTAGAGATGGAGAGATACAGGAGACTGTTCTAAATACGGATCAAGAGCCTTGAGACATTCCTGGGAATCAATTGATTCTTATGGACTTTCCAACATATTTTTATGGCTCACTTATCTTACTTCTGAGCTTCTGAGGATTCCATGAAAGTCTGTATAAGTTGTGCATGTTTATTGATGTCTTTTCTTTTGATCCACAGGTGATTTGGTTCGCCTTGTTGTCCAACAAGGGGCATACACACGGTGGGTCAAGCGAGGGCTGCTCTTCGATGTTGCTTCGAGAGTTGCCTGCTGCTTCACATCGTTAGTGTACGCTTAAACTGGATCAATTGACGGGCAACATGACACCTCAGTGACTATCACTGTTTGCTGTGCAGTTACATGGATTTGGGCCAGTGTCTGTGGGAATCTGTACATTCTCCCCATGCTTGCTTGGGTTTTCTCCTGGTGCTCCGGTTTCATCCCACACCCCAAAAATGTGCTCTTAGACTGATCGGTGTGAAAAAATTGTCTCTAAATTAGTCATTCCTCAATCTGGTTATGATTCCTTCATTGTGGAGTCCCATAAGTGTAGACAGAGGTCATAGCTAGAAGAGGACACTCACAATGTTAAAATGGCAGTGTGGGCTCGTTGAGCCGAAGGGCCTGTTTCCCGCGCTGGGTTGTTCTTTGTTCTTTGCTGTCCCACAGGGCCAGGGATCCAGATTCAATTCCCGGCTTGGGTCTCTGTCTGTGAGCTGTCTCGATGTTCTCCCCGTAAGAAGTCTCAAGTTAAAGTCCAAAAGATTTACTTGGTAGCAAAAGCCACTAGCTTTCAAAGCACCGCTCCTTCATCAGATGAGTAAAATTTCAGTTCACAAACAGAGCAGATAAAGACACAAACTCAATTTACACAATAATTGTTGGAATGCGAGTCTGTATAGGTAATCAAGTCGTAAAGGAAGAGTCAATGTGAGTGGAGAGGGGGTTAAGTGCAGGTTAAAGAGATGTGTATTGTCTCCAGGCAGGATAGTTCGTGAGGTTTTGCAAGTCCAGGCAAGTCATGGCGTTTACAGGTAGCGTGACATGAACCCATGATTCCGGCTGAGGCCATCCTCATGTGTGCGGAAGTTGGCTTTCAGTTTCTGCTGAGTGACTTTGCGCTGTGTGTTGTGAAGACCAGAGAGTGCTTGGAGAATGCTTAACCAAAGACCAGTGGTCTATTCTGAGTGTCTCTGCTCAGTGTCTCTAGTAGGAGACAATGCAATATTGTTTAAATGCAATATTGTGTGTGCGTCATCCCAATATCAGCATGGGCTTTCTCCAGGGGCTACAATTTCCTACCACAGTACGAAAGATGTGCTGGATGCATTGGCCATGCTAAATTCTTCCTGAGTGTACCTGAACAGTTACCTGAGTGTGGCAATTTTCACGATAGCTTCATTGTCATGTTTATGTAAGCCTACTTGTGACAGTAATAAATATACTTTTAAAAAATTACAATCTCAATGCGTTGTCAAACTGTCATTTTAATCCCAGTCCAAGGTATTATTTTGCTGTTTATTTCTCTCACTGACAGTTAACATAGTGACGATTGTGATCCTGTCTCAGGGAAAGTGTGGTCTGTCCAAAAGTGTCACTCGCTACCTGCTGGCGATGGTAGCAGCGGATCTACTGGTCATTATCTTCGACCTGATATTGAGGCAGATTCCAATGGTTTATCCTGAACAGTTTCATTTCATACTATCCCTCCCAGTGTGTAATATCCATGCCGTCCTGCTATATGCCTCTACAGACTGCTCTGTTTGGTTCACTGTCACATTCACCTTTGATCGATTTGTGGCCATTTGCTGCCAGAAGCTGAAAAGCAAATACTGCACTGAGCGAACGGCAGGAGTTGTTCTGGGAACTGTGATTGTACTGAGCTGTTTAAAAAACATTTTCTGGTATTTTATGTTCACAAATCGATATTTCATGCTGAACAGCCCCTGGTTTTGTTGGATAACAATGTTTGTGCTGTACTCACAAGTCTGGGTAACAATTGAGTTCATTCATAACATTATTCCCCCTGTAATTCCATTTGTCCTGATTATGTTGCTTAATGTTTTCACCATCAGACATATTGTAGTGAGTAGCAGAGCTCGCAGGAGACTCCAGGCTCTCGGCAGTAAGGAGAGTTCCAGAGATCCAGAAATGCAAAGTCGAAGGAAATCAATAATTTTACTCTTTTCTATCTCAGCAAATTTCATTGTATTATGGTCAGTGTTGATGGTGTTTTCTATTTGGAACTGTATGCATTTTTTGGGGTATGAATCCATGTATCTAGATGATTTTGTATTGGAATTGGGTTTCATGCTGCAGCTCCTGAGTTGCAGCACCAATACTTGTATTTATGCAGGCACACAGAATAAATTCAGAGAGCAGTTGAAAATAGGGCTGAAATATCCCTTTACTTCAATTCTTCAACTCATTCAATGATGAGATGAACTGAATCGCTCAGAGTTTCCTTATTTTCTCATTTTGCTTTACCTTGATTGGATCGATGGGTAGGTGGGAAAGTTTAATGGTCTATTTGGGGAATGTAGTTTTTCTACAGCATTGAAACATTGAGAGTTGGATCTTCATTTACATGGTGAGTGTGGAGTGTGGACAGTAGATAAGTAAAATTTTGATTCTGCTGGAACTTGAAACAAGAATAGAAAATGGTGAAAAACCTCAGCACATATGACAGCATCTGTGATGAGAGGGTAGAACCAACATTTCAAGTCTGGATAACCCATCATTATCTTAATTCTCTCAGATTTTGAAACCACATGTTAACACCCGCTTTCAGAACTCGTGTTGCCACTTTGTATTTCATATTGCCACAAATGTTATGCAAATCAGAATTAATCCCATCACACTTCTTTATGTTAAATTATATTTGCCATTTTCGAGGCATTGCTCCATTCCTTTTGGAGTTTAACATTACCCTCCTCAGTTTGTAATAAGTCTAGTATTGCGCTATCGATATTGTGACTGTGTCCTGTACATCCAAGTTTAATCCTTGAATAAAAAGCAAGAGCTGTGTCCTTTCCTTCAATACAAAACCACAGAGAACCATTGCTTCATTTGCTGTTACTTTGTTGATATGTTGTTACTGTGACTTTGATACTAGGTGGAGGGAAATGCTGAGATGGCCCTGGAACAATGTTATTGGTTGGGGTGCCGGGGAGGGTGATGGTGGGATCAGACCAATCACATCAAATAATCCCGGCAGATACTCAGTGTCAATTCAAACTGCTGATCAAGATATTCAAAATACTTTCAGTGCTAAGATCGGCACAAAGTGGAATAGAAGGAAATTGCAAAAGCAAGGTAGACAATCATCCCTCCCCATGGAGAATTAAAACAGTTTGAGGAGGAGGGAGAGAGAACATCCAAAGTGAGACAGCAGGAGGAGGAGTCAGTGAGAGTAAGGGAAAATCATCTGCACTCTGAGGTAAAGCAAAATTGTGAATGTACAGAGAAACAGTTAAGTATTTCAAAATCGATTATTTTAACTTCTTTCTCTGAAAACTCAAGAACATTTATTAGCAGTTGTAGAACATAGAACATAAAGCATTACAGCACAGTACAGGCCCTTCGGCCCTCGATGTTGCACCGACCAGTGGAACCAATCTAATGACCCTCTAACCTAAACTATTCCAATATTATCCATGTGCCTATCCACTCACCATTTGAATGCCCTTAAAGTTGATGAGTCCACAACTGTTGCAGGCAGGGCACTCCACACCCATACTAATCTCTGAGTACAGAACCTACCTCTGATATCCGCCCAATAACTACCATCCCTTAATTTAAAGCTATGTCCCCTCATGTTATCCATCACCATCCGAGGAAAAAGGCTTCCGTTGTCAACCCTGCTTAATCCTCTGATCATCTTGTATGCTTCAATTATGTCACCTCTTAACCTTCTTCTCTCTAATCAAAATAACCTCAAGTTCTTCAGCCTTTCCACATAAGACCTTTTCTCCATACCAGGCAACATCCTAGTAAACCTCCTCTGCGCCTTTTATAATGCCTCACATCTTTCTGATAATGCGGTGACCAGAACTGTATGCAATACTCCAAGTGCGGCCACACCAGAGTTTTGTACAGTTGCAAGATGACCTCACAGTTCCGAAATTCAATCCCTCTACCAATAAATGCTAATACACCTTGTGTGTTAGCTTTGTAGGGCGACATTTCGAATTTCCAAATAAGAAATAGTTTGTGAAGTGTAGTAAAGACACAGCAGGGCAGCCTCACTGTGGAGAATGTCCATCCTGTAACATGTGGGAAGCCTAACAGGTGATCACATGTGTAGGAAGTGTCATCAGATGCAGAAACATGAGCTCAGGTATTGGAAATCAAGCAAAAGCTGCCATCACAATGGCAGAATAGCGAGACTGAGAACTATACTGATAGAACATTGAGAGAGTAATCACACTGCAGAATGGGAGAGTAAAGGCAGAAAATAGTGGTGAATAACTGATAATCAAGGAGCATCATGCAGATAGAGCAGGAGATCCTGAGCCCAGCACTACACTATATGTTTTCCATCAGTACTGATGAGGACGATTGTTCATAGATCATAGAAACCTACAGTGCAGAGAGAGGCACTTCGGCTCATCGTTTCTGCACCAACCACAATCCTACCCAGTCCCTAGCCCCATATCCTTACATATTTTATTCGCTAATCCCTCTGACATAAGCACCCTAGCACACTTAGGGGCAATTTTAACATGGCCAGTCAACATAACCCACACATCTTTGGACTGTGTGAGGAATCTGGAACACCTGGAGGAAACCCATGCAGATATGAGGAGAATGTGCAAACTCCACGTGGACAGTGACCCAAGCTGGGAATCATACCCAGGTCCATAGAGTTGTGAAGCAGCAGTGTTAACTTCTGTGTCACCGTGCCACCCACGGGCTTATCAGAGACGTACAGTTAGAGTCTGGTCCATGATCCTAAAACCGCACAAGAGTGGCGGAAGATACATGAAAGATTTATCATGGGACAGACAATTTGTCTTGAAAATCCCGAATCTTTGTAGAACAGAAACTTAGTTACAGTGACAGTCACCTAGTTGAGTACGCTTCTACCCCTCCCCACAATCAACATACAATAACAAGCTCATAGCTATACCCACTCATTTGTGTGTCAGTTTTGTAGGGTGACATAGCGGGAAAGTGGAACTGAACCACTACAGATCAGGAATGATCTTATTGAATGGCAGGGCAGGCTCGAGGGGCTAGATGGCCTACTCCTGCTCCTATTTCTTATGTTCTTATTTGGAAATTTATATAAAATGCATTTGTAGTTGCACAAAAGGGCCCCTTGATTCTGGGCCTCCTGCTGCAGCCTCTGGTGGTGTCTTTCCAGATTTAAGGCATTGGCAGAGTTGGCACTGAACAGCAACTATGGTAGAAAATCCTGATGTGAACTATGACTCTTTCAAAATCCTGATTATCAGTCCCCCTTGCCCACATGGATAAACCCACATAACATGCGGGCAATCCAGAACAGGAGTGAAGCAAGAGCTTCAGCACGACAATCCGGGGAATAGCAATGGCTATCAGAACTCTGGAAGCATTGAACATAGAACATAGAACATTACAGCGTAGGTCAGGCCATTCGGCCCTCGATGTTGCCCCGACCAATGGCACCAATCTAATGACCCTCTAACCTACACTATTCCAATACTATCCATATGCCTATCCTCTGACTATTTGAATGCCCTCTAAGCTGGCGAGTCCACAACTGCTGCAGCCAGGACATTCCACGCCCTTACTATCCTCTGAATAAAGAATTGAGTTCACACCATGCATCTCGTTCTGGTTTAAGACCCCCGGATTGCAACCAAATAGCATCAGCCAAATCAGATAACTGGATAGAGTGACAGGCTAATAACAAAGGAGAAATAATTGCCTGAATGGATCGGTAATTGATTCCCACGTGGAGTGATCAGGCCTGTTATTACCATGAGAAATAACATCATTACCCAGAGAGTGAGCCGTTCACTTAAACATTACAACACACGATGGGAGCAAAAGGAGATGTGCAATGAGCTGACCATGTTTGATGGAATTTCCTGTAAGAAAGCCCTGGAGTTCCCACATGCGCAACCCCAAAGGCATGGCGTGAATCAGTATAGACACTCATAGATGGCCCAGTGGCTAGCACACAGGCTCATGTGAGGATGAACAGTTCAGCCATCTGTGCAAAGCAAGTTGGTGGAAGACGAGCTGATTCAAGAGCTGAGTGGAGATCACAGAGTGGGAAGCTCATCCGGGACGTTCCCATTGGGAGCCTGGGTGGAGGAGCCATCGATCAAAAGGAGTGGTTTATAAAAGGGTGATCCTGGAGGTCAGGAGGGGAGGCGACAGGATGGCTGTTTCACAATCATGAGCATCACTATCGGTAGGTAGGAATGACATGGGATTAACGATGGTGCAGTGGAGGCTGGTCAAGGACAGTTCATCCAGCAGTGCTGATTCGTATCAGATAACCCTGGTAGCTGTCAGGCATTGGGTGGTAGGGCATGATGGCGTGGGGAAGGGGGAGAATGAGTTGGTAATCCAGGGACAGGTTCTGTATGGAAACCACGGCCAAGTAGGCACCCGTAATTCAATGGAGGCAGGAGGGCAGCAGTCCCCACACAATGGGGTCAAGGTAAGTGCTCATGTCAACCACAGACCTCGTAGGATTGTGTGAGGACAGCCTGGGAGAAATCATTTCACTCGTGGACATAGAGATTGAAAGTCTTATTGTTATCTGGCAGACCTATTGCAGACACAGAGACCAGAGTGTGGTGTTCAAGGAGACAAAAGATTCCTCCAACTGAGGGAAAGGCAAGGTCCTGTAGACTGCGGCTGATTCCAGCGGAGTTGATAATGCACTGACGAGAGTAGCCGGCCATGCCCAAAACTTGGGCAAGTTTATTTGTTGTGCATGGCTTGGGAAGTGAGATGATACTGTCCGTGCACGTGTGGGAAAAGTAGTGGGTCGGTCTGTCCAAAGGCTACAGAGTTGCAGTTTGTACCTTTGTGATCCTTATCAGCGAGAGCATGCAAGAGAATCTGGAGTCCTGCAAGCAGGCCTCAAAGGATGGGGAACAAAGGAGGAGGTCTTCAACATACTGGAGAAGGTAGAACTGTGGAGAAAGTGATATTGGTCAAACCGGATAAGAGGGCACATGGAGAAAGAATGGGGCTCTCTGTGTGAGCCTGAGGGAATCGAGTTCACAGATATTACTTGTAGAAAAGGCAAAGGGATTCTGGGGATCTGCATGATTGGGATTGAAAAAAAAGGGCCTCAAAAGTCTACAACCATATGGTGAGTGGGACTGTGGAGCGATGCAGCTCAGAATAGTGGCAGGATTAGGGATGATTGGAAACGCCAGTATGACGCCTATATTTACTGTCCGCAGATCCTAGACAAAGTGCCAGATTTTCCCACCCAATTCCTTGACAGGAACCCAGTTTTGAACCCATTTTGTACCTCACCCTGGATCCCGTGAGATTTAAAGTTATGCAACAACCTACCGTGTGTTACCTTGTCAAAGGCCTTGCTAAATTCCGTGTAGGCAACATCAACTGCACTGCCCTCATCTACCTTCTTCATTGCCCCTTCAAAACTTCAGTCATATTTGGGAGACATGATTTTCCATTCACAAAGACATGCTGACTATCCCTAATTAGTCCTTGCATCTCTAAATTCCAGTAGATTCTGTCTCTCCAAATACCTTCCACCACTTACCCACACAGATACGAGGCTCACTGGCCTGTAACTCCCCGGCTTTTCCCTGCAGATCTTTTCAAACAAAGGCACAACATTTGATACCCTCCAATCTTCAGGCATCTCACCTGTGACTATCAATCATTCAAATATCTCGGCTAGGGGACTCGCAATTTCCTTCCCAGATTCCCACAAAGTCCTAGGATACACTTCATCTGGTCCTGAGAATTTATCCACCTTCATGTGCTTTAAGAATTCCAGCAGCTCCTTCTTTGTGCACTCATCAAAACATCATCATTTCTTTCTCCAAGTTCCCTAACATCCATACCTCCTTCAACTGTAAATACTGATCAGAAGTATTCATTTAGGATCTCATCCATCTCTTGTTGATTCGCAAATAGATGACCTTGTTGATGCTTAATAGGCCCTACTCTCTCTTCAGGTACTCTCTTGGCATTTATGCATTCATGGAAGCTCTTTGAATTCTCCTCTGCCTTATCTGCAAAACAATCTCATTTCCCTTTTTGCTCTCTGAATTTCTCTCTTAATTCTACCCCTGCACCCCCTATAGTCTTCAAGGGAGTCACTTAGTCCCAGATGCCTATGCATGTCAGCTGCCTCTTCTTTTTCTTGACCAGGGCCTCAGTATCCCATGTCATCCGGTGATCATCACTTCTACCAGCCTTGCCCTTCACTCTAAGAGGAGTGTGCTTAGCCTGAACCCTGTTAACACACTTTTGAAAGCCTTCCACTTAGTAGAAATCCCTTTTCTTTTATACAGGCCTCACAAACCAACTTTTGAAAGGACCTTTGAGGGTGAGACCTGGAGGGGCAGGGCCAACCCAGGATGGGGGGATCAAGGAGAGAGAGGGAAGGCCACTATTGATCTGTGTGTAACCGGTTGGGGGGATCTGGTGCCACACTGCAGGCAATCAGTGGGAGGAATGTAATTGGTCTTAGCAGTTGGTTGAGGGGGGCGGGGGTGGTGGTGGTGGGCAACAGGCGTGATACATTTCAAGCAGTAATGTACTTGCAATCAGACACACATTGTGGTGTATGGTTGGTTTCAGGCAGGCTGTAATAACAGCGGTCTGACAGATCTGTTCCTCGCTAATTGTCAGGCTTCTGCTGCTGCAGTTGCGCATGTGCAGACTCAGAGGTCTGCAGATGTGCAATGTCCCCATCTACTACTTGCTCAAGCTGGCTGGCAAGTTAAACCTCGCCCTCCACCTCTTGGAACTCTGAATGGACTCACCCATTTTCATGGACAAACAGCATATGATTCAGAGTAAAGACTCACACAAAGATGCATTTGCAACTCTCCCGTTTTAACGCTAGCTTTACACTGAGAAATTTTCTTGTAATGTTCGGCCGAGGGACACTTGGAGATTGCACTAGCATTCTCATAAGAAGTGAGGTGTAAGGGAGCACAGTCAATGTACCTGAGAGTGTTCGTCACATAGTAATGAGAATTTGTTGGAAGCGTATCCCCAGAAATTAAGAGAGGGAATCGTAAAAGGAAAAGGAAGGTTTGGTGTGGACCAGGTGAATGTGAATGTGGAAATTGGAAATTGACGAATTTCCTGAATTCGCCGTACAATCGGAAAGTGATACTGAAACAGTCATCAGTGTTGCAGAGAAAGAGACTGAGGGAGGAGGACCGAGTGGGATTACAATGATTAATGTTCCACACACCCCACACAGAACCTGATGTACCTCAGGCCCAGCAAGAACCCTTATCCACACATTTTATTTGTAGGGAGTGAGATCAGTTAAAAGATACGTTTTTCAAAGTAGGAAAGAGTTCAGCCAGTTGGAAGAGGATGGAGATTAATTAGACTTCTAATGAAAGGAGAGATGGAGAACACTCACACTGCCCTTGTAAGGGATGGCTGTACATGAGAGATTGGAAATCTGTGCTGAAGAGGAAATGGTTAGTGCCAAGAAATTGGAAATTGTTTCCACTCAACAAGTGCTCATTACCACATTGTGATAGGAGCAGACAAACCCACTACCTGTGAGGACTAGATCCCAGGCCTACTCAGCCATTACCATGGGCAAAATAACCTATCCCACTGCCATGTCATGAGGGGGAACAGATTCCACACCCACTGATATGTGACCTGAGTGAAAGGTCCCCACCAGCACTATTCCTGTTGACGTAGCAACAACTCCCCCCATCCTTGTTGGTAATGTAGAAAATGAGAGAAATGTACAGTAATTCAGTTCTTCTTATCAGTGAATGAATTGAACAATTGAAGTAAGAGATATTTCAGTACATTCTTTAACTTCTCTCTGAAATTTGCTGTTGTCACCACATAAGTATGGGCATTTTTGCAACAACTCAGGAGCTGCAGCATGAAGCTGAATTCATCTCCCAAACCATTCAGAAATATTGAACATTACCCCAACAACCACATTCACCACCATATAGAACATACCATTAACACCATCCATTACGTCACAAATTATAAAGTGATAGATTTCCTTCTACTTCCCATCCCTGGCTCTCTGGAATTCTCCAATTGCTGTGAACCTGGAATATCTTGTAAGCTCTGTTACTCTCTAAAATGTGTCTGTTAGTAAACATATTGAGCTGAGGAATCAGGACAAATGGAACGGTAGGAGATAAAATCTCATGGAGGAAATTAAGAATCATTTCCACTAATCTTATTACCATGGAGTAGAGGCTTTCAATTCACTGCAAATACCATCAGGAATATTCATTTGCTATCACCACAGCAACAGTTGAACACCTCCCTGCCCCAACACACACCAACGCACATACACACACACAGACACACACATACACAAACATAGTTGAAATATGGTAATGCTTGGAAATTATTTTTTCAAATCATTGAGCAAGGTCAAAATTGAAGAGGAGGGATATTTCAGCATATTCTTCAACTGTTTTCTGAACTTAGTGTGTATCAGTGCCTAAGTATTAGTGTTTGTGCAGGAACTCGGGAGTTGCAGCATGAGGCTCATTTCATATATGAAAGCATTTACAAATACAGATTGATCATCCAATAACCACATTCACCTATATAAACAATGCACTATTAACATTGCACAGAGCTGCATTAAATTTGCCGAGAAAGCGAACAGCAATTTGATAGATTTCCATCGACTCTTAATCTCTCGGTCTCTGGATTTCTCCCCATTGCCACAAGCCTTGAATCTTTTGTGACTTCTGCTACTCACTACAATGCATCTGATGGTTAAAATATTGAGCAGCAAAATCAGGGCTTACAGAACGGGAGAAGTTAAATTGTGACAGGGGAAAATCAATCATCACCAAGCCTAAGGGAATAGATCAATAACTGCTACATCACCAAACCAGGGGTTGTTCCTTAAAGAATACCGACTTGTCAGCATAAAATACCAGAAAATATTCTTTAAGCAGCTCAGGACAGTTACTGTTCCCAGAACCGCTCCTGCCATTTGCTCAGTGCAATATAGTTCGGTTAATCAGGGTAATTATACGTCAGTGAGCTTGACATCAGTGATAGTGATATTGTTGGAAAAGATTCTTAGAAATAGGGTCGATGCACATTTGGAACTGAATGCTCTTGTTAGTGATAAAAAGCATGGTTTGTACAAAGGAGGTTATGTCTCACTAAGTTAATTGAGTTCTTTGAGATGGTGACAAAAATAATGATGAGGGAAAGGATGTGGATGTTGTCTACATGCACTTTAGTAAAGCATTTGTCAAGGTCCATCATGGCAGGCTGGAGCAAAAATGTAAATCAAACACGATCGGGGGGGCGGGGTCATTAGCTAGATGGATTCAGAACTGGCTTGGCCTCAGAAGATAGAAGGCAGCAGTGGAAGGGTGTATTTTTTCTGAATGGAGATAGACAAAAGGCGGGTAACTACAGGCCGGTAGTTGGGAAAATGCTGGAATCCATTATTAAAGAAGAATAGCAGGTCATCTGGAAAAGAATGGTTCAATCAAGCAGACACAGCATGGATTCATGAAGAGAAAGTCATGTTTGACTAAATTACTGGATTTTTATGAAGATGTAACAGGTGCGGTTAACAGAGGGGAACCGGTCGATGTGATGTTTTCAGACTTCCAGAAGACATTTAATAAGGTGCCTCACAAAAGGTTGCTGCAAAAGATTAAAGTACACGGATTTGGGGGTAAAGTGTTAGCGTGGATTGAGGATTGGCTATCTAACAGGAAGCGTAGAGTTGGAATAAATGGATGCTTTTCCAGTTGACAGTTGGCGATGAGTGGAGTGCCGCAGGGATCGGTGCTGGGGCCTCAATTGTTCACCACATACATAGATGATCTGGAGGAGGGGACCAAATGTAGGGTAACAAAGTTTGTTGATGATGCAAAGATGAGTGGGAAAGCAAATTGCATGGAGGACACAGAAAGTCTGCAGAGAGATTTGCATAGGCTGAATGAATAGGTGAGGATCTGGCAGATGGAGTATAACATTGAAAAGTGTGAGGTTATCCACTTTGGAAGGAATAATAGGAAAATGGAGTATTATTTAAATGATGAAAAATTACAAGATGCTACTGGGCAGAGGGACTTGGGGTTCTTGTGCATGAATCACAGAAACTCAATTTGCAGCTGCAGCAGGTGATGAAGAAAGTGAATGGAATGTTGGCCTTTATCGTGAGGGGGATCGAGTATAAAAGCAGGGAGGTCCTGCTGCAATTGTACATAGAACATAGAACATTACAGCGCAGAACAGGCCCTTCGGCCCTCGATGTTGCGCCAACCATTTAGGAACAAACAGTGACCCTCCAAACTAAACCATTCCCTTTTTATCCATAAATTTATCTACTAACCTCTTAAACGCCATCAAACTTGGTGCATCTACAACTGACGCAGGCAAGGCATTCCATACCCTTACCACCCTCTGGGTAAAGAACCTACCTCTGATATCCGTCCTATAAATACCACCCCTTAATTTAAAGGTATGTCCCCTCGTGCTAGCTTTCTCCATCCTAGGAAAAAAGGCTATCACTGTCCACCCTATCTAAACCTCTAATCATCTTATATGTTTCAATAAGGTCTCCTCTTAGCTGCCTTCTTTCTAACGAAAACAACCTCAAGTCCCTCAGCCTCTCTTCATAAGACCTGCCTTCCATACCAGGCAACATCCTGGTAAATACATGGTAATGGTGAGGCCGCAATTGGCGTATTGTGTGCAATTTTGGTCTCCTTATCTTGGAAACATATATATTGGCATTGGAGGAAGTGCAGAGAAGATTCACCACGTTGATACCAGAGATGAGGGGGTTAGCTTATGAGGGAAGTGGAGCAGATTGGGCTCATTGGAGTTTAGAAGACTGCACAGGGATCTTGTAGAACATATAAGTTAATGAAGGGGTGAGACAGGGTAGAGGCAGAGAGACTATTTCCACTTAGAAAAGAAACAAGAACTAGAGAGCACAGCCTCAAAGTCAGGGGGAGTTGATTTCGAACAGAGTTGAGCAGAAACTTCTTTTCTCAGAGGGTAGTGAATCTTTGGAATTGTCTGCCAATTGTAGCAGTGGAGGCTACTTCGTTAAATGTGTTTAAGTCACAGGTAGATAGATTTTGGATCAATAAGGGAATTAGGGATTATGGGGAGCAAGCGGGTAAGCAGAACTAAATGTTGTCAGATCAGCCATGAGCGTATTGAATGGCAGGGCAGGCTCGAGGGGTTAGATGGCCTACTCCTGCTCCTATTTCTTGTGTTCTTATGTAGTTTGTGGTGTTCTGCTCGATCAGAGCTGGCAACTCTGATTGTAATACATATAGAACATAGAACATAGAACATTAGAGCGCAGTACAGCCCCTTTGGCCCTCGATGTTGCGCCGGCCAGTGGACGATCTAACCTAAATTATTCCAATATCATCCATATGCCTATCCACCGACCATTTGAATGCCCCCAAAGTAGGCGAGTCCACAACTGCTGCAGGCAGGGCATTCCACGCCCTCACCACCCTCTGTGTAAAGAACCTGCCCCTGACATCCGTCCTATAACTACCACCTCTTAATTTAAAGTTATGTCCCCTCGTGTTGGTCATCACCATCTGAGGAAAAAGGCTCTCACTATCCACCCTATCCAGTCCTTTGATCATCTTATACGCCTCAATTAGGTCACCGTGTAATCTTCTTCTCTCTAATGAAAATAACCTCAGGTCCCTCAGCCTTTCCTCATAAGGCCTTCCCACCATACCAGACAACATCCTGGTAAACCTCCTCTGCACCCTTTTTAATGCTTCCACATCTTTCTTATAATGCGGCGACCACAACTGTACGCAATACTCCAAGTGCGGCCGCAACAGAGTTTTGTACAGTTGTAACATAACCTCACGGCTCCTAAATTCAATCCCTCTACCAATAAAAGCTAACACACCGTACGTCTTCTTAACAACTTTATCAACCTGGGTGCCAACTTTCACAGAGCTATGTACTTGTACCCCAAGATCCCTCTGCTCGACAACACTATTAAGGGTCCTTCCATTAGCCCTATATTTCATATGCCTGTTCTTCCTACCAAAGTGAATCACCTCACACTTATCCGTATTGAATTCCATTTGCCACCTCACGGCCCAGCTCTGCAACCTATGTCCCTCTGCAAACTGTAACATCCATCCTCGCTGTCTACAACTCCCCCCACTTTGGTATCATCAGCAAATTTACTAATCTAACCCTCTACACCCTCATCTAGGTCATTTATAAAAATGACAAACAGCAGTGTCCCTAAAACAGATCCTTGAGGTACACCACTTGTAACTGCACTCCAGGTTGAATATTTCCCATCAACCACCACCCTCTGTCTTGTATCAGCTAGCCAATTCCTAATCCAAACGTTTGATAAGGTTCCCCATGGTAGGCTACTGCAGAAAGTGCAGATGCATGGGATTGAAGGTGATTTAGCAGTTTGGATTAGGAATTGGCTTGCTGATAGAAGACCGTGAGGTGGCAAATGGAATTCAAGTACAGGTATTGAATTTAGAAGCCGTGAGGTTATGTTACAACTGTACAAAACTCTGGTGTGGCCGCACTTGGAGTATTGCGTACAGTTCTGGTCGCCGCATTATAAGAAAGATGTGAAAGCATTGGAAAGGGTGCAGAGGAGGTTTACCAGGATGTTGCCTGGTATGGTGGGAAGGCCTTATGAGGAAAGGCTGAGGGACCTGAGGTTATTTTCATTAGAGAGAAGAAGGTTACGCGGTGACCTAATTGAGGCCGATAAGATAATCAAGGGATTGGATAGGGTGGATAGTGAGAGCCTTTTTCATCGGATGGTGATGACCAACACGAGGGGACATAACTTTAAATTAGGAGGTAGTAGTTATAGGACGGATGTCAGAAGCAGGTTCTTTACACAGAGGGTGGTGAGGGCGTGGAATGCCCTGCCTGCAGCAGTTGTGGACTCGCCTGCTTTGGGGGCATTCAAATGTTCGGTGGATAGGCATATGGATGATATTGGAATAGTTCAGGTTGGAGGGTCCACTGGCCGGCACAACATCGAGGGCCGAAGGGCCTGTACTGCGCTGTAATGTTCTATGTTCTATGTTCTTTCAAGCCGAATGTTCGGACTGAGGCTGTTTGCTGATATTCAGCATTATTCGTGACTCCTCAGATACTGAAACTAACCATGTTCAAATGCAACAAGATCTGGACAATATTCATGCTTGGGCTGACAAATAACACTCACGCCAAACAAATGCCATGCATTGCCCATCACCAATAAGAGACATTCTAACCACTGCCAGATCAGATTCTTGTCACTGTTAGTGGGACCTGGGATTGAGTGTCTGCAGTCAACCACAGAGCATGTCCAGCAGACAGAGGGCAGAGTCTGTGCACATCTTATCAGGATGCTACCTGGTTTGGAGGATAGGTCTTATGAGAAAAGGTTGAGGGATGTTGGACTTTTCTCTTTCGAGCAGAGGAGTATGAGAGGTGACTTAATAGAGGTTTATAAGATGATGAGGAGGATAGGTGGAGTGGACATTCGGGTGGATGCAGTTGTAACCAGGAGGCATAACTATAAGATTCATGGTGCGAGATATAGGAGGAATGTCTGAGGTAGATTCTTCACTCAGACAGTAGTTGGGTTGTGCAGTGCACTGCTTGCTGTGATAGTGGAGTCGGACACTTCAGGAACTTTCAAGCGGTTATTGGGTAGGCACATGGAACACACCAGAATGATAGGGAGTGGGATACCTTGATCTTGGTTTGCGCATAGCTCGGCACAAGGTCGAGGGATGAAGGGCCTATACTGTGCGGTACTATTCCATGTTCTATGTCTATATATTCTATTTTGATCATGGTGCATTTCGCTTCACAATCTTTCACGTTGGTTTCCAGTTTGGAGTGCAGCAGAGTCGAAATGGGCGGCAGGAATCATAGTCCTAGTGTGATAGGAAAAAGTGTTTGGCTGAGTCAGTCAAGACTCTGTGATGGTGGATTTCTCAGGCTGAGGAGTGCAACATAGCATCCTGTGCAATCCCATGCAGATTTCCCAAGATGATGCTTTGTAGAGCACACAGCCTATTCCATCAAACTATTTGACCGTGGTGTGTTTCCAAAACTCTGACAATAAGGATATGAAACAAACAATATTTTATTCCTTCGCTCATGGACTCTGCTCCTACACTCCCAGGGACATCTCCTGTGTTCCCAACACATGACTGTTTTTGTCCCCATGTCATCATGTGACCACTCAGTCTACATGAGCAAAAGCAACCACGATATCCTGATGAAACTCTTTCCATCACTTCATCAAAAACCTCGAGCAAGTTTCTTAGACATGATTTTCCAGCAACACATCAGTGTTCCTTCCCGTTTTGAACACGTTTTTTTTCCAAGCAACAAATGTTTGTCTCCTACATTACAGCTTCCAGAAATTTCCCCAGCAGTGATTTTGCCTGAACAGTTTGTTTGTTACAGGGTTGAACAAACTTTATGTTTAAACAGTGCATCACTTTGAAAACCCTCCAGTCATCTGAGTGGTTCATTGAAGATGATGCCCAGCACCTTCATCATTCACAGCTCTTCCCCTTCAGCTGTCCTCCTACATCCCATTCAGAGCGGCTAAACCTTTGATTTCATTGTGATACAAAAAGGATCAGATTGAAAGGGGTTAAATGAATCTGTTTGTTCAGTGACTGTAATTCATTTCAATCTCTTTGGAATCTAATTGCGTCACTGGAGGGCTTCCCTGCTCTGTTAATAAGTGACTCATTCCTAGGTGTTATTCCATTTCCTGAGCAGGAACATCTCTGCATCACAAAGAGATCAGTGGATCCAGAGAGAGAGAGAGAATGGATTGGAATCTGAAACCAATGGATAGGAATGTTACAACAATGGAGAGGAAATTTTATTCTGCCCTTTACTCTCTATCTATATTTGATCTAACACTGCAGCTACAGATCAAGGTCATATTGCATATTATTCAAGGATATTACTATCCCATCCTCGCTATTCTTGGTGTTTCTGGTAAGTGTCCTTTACAAGGTATAATTGTTTACATGCATTATTCTGTGTGTTGGATTGTTTTCCAGCAGTTATGTTTAGAGCTGCTGCTTACATTTAGGGAAACCATGAGAATTGGTGTGCTAACTCTGGAGAAACCATAACCTTCCCCCTTCCACCATTCATTAGACATTCCAATGTATTCTATCACAGATCCATACATCAGTGGATTCAATAGCACTTTGTAGTGGCATGATGGCACAGTGGTTAGCACTGGGTGGGGAGGAATTTGTAAAGTGTGTACTGGGAGGCTCTTTGGAGCAGTATGTAGATAGCCCGAATAGAGAGGGGGCTATACTGGATTTAGTTCAGGGAAATCAGCCTGGTCAGGTGGTCAAGGTTTCAGTAGAGGAACATGTGGTAAATAGTGACCACAATTCTGTCTACTTCAGGTAACTAACAGAAAATGATGAATCCTGCCCGAAGGGGAAGGTGCTAAATTGGAGGAAGGCTGGATTAGGCAGGAACTTATAGATACTGATGGGAAGAGGTTATCTGAGGGTAAGTCCATGTTTGGCATGTGGGAGTCCTTTAAGGGACACTTGATAAGGTTGCAGGAAAAACATGCACTGGTTAAGAGGAAGGATGGGAAAGGTAGGATTAGAGAGCTATGGATAATTCACGATATTGAGGACTTGTTCAGTGAGAGAAGGCCAAATAAGTGGGGATGGAGAGAGCATTGGCAGAATACAGAGAGAGTAGGAGGGAACTCAAATGGGGAGTTAGAAGGGCAAAAAGAGGGCATGAAATGGTCTTGGCAGACAGGATTAAGGAAAATCCAAAGGCATTTTACTCCTATGTTAGGAGAAAAGGGTGGTTAGAGGAAAAATAGGTGCCAGTACACAAGTCCTTGAAAGTATCAGTACAGGTGGAGAAGGTAGCGAAGGAAACTTATAGTATGCTTGCCTTTATAGGAAGAGATATCGAATATGAAAGATGGCGTCTAATGTTGCAGTTGTATAGAACGTTGGTTAGACCGCATTTGAAGAACTGCATCCAGTTCTGGTCACCCTACTACTGGAATGAGGTGGAGACCCTGGAGAAAGCGCAGAGGAGGTTTACAAGCATGCTGCCTGGTATGGAAGGACTGAGCTATGAGGAGAGGTTGGGCAAATTGAGGTTGTTCTCCTTAGAAATACAGAATTAGGGGAGATCTAATAATCTAATAATTAAATAATCTAATTATTAAGAGTATAGATAGAGTGAACAGTGGTAAGCTTTTTCCTAGGTTGGATACAAAAATTACGAGGGGTCACTGGCTTAGGATGAGGGTGGGTGAGGTATAATTTGTATGTTAGAAGGAGGTTTTTCACACAGAGGGTGGTGGGGGCCTGAAATGCACTGCCAAGTAGGGTGGTGGAGGCAGGCATGGTGGAGTTGTTTAAGGTTTACTTAGATAGGCACATGAGAGGGCTAGAGATGGAGAGATACAGGAGACTGTTCTAAATAAGGATCAAGAACCTTGAGACATTCCTGGGAATCAATTGATTCTTATGGACTTTCCAATATATTTTTATGGCTCACTTGTCTTACTTCTGAGCTTCTGAGGATTCCATGAACGTCTGTATAAGTTGCACATGTTTATTGATGTCTTTTCTTTTGATCCACAGGTGATTTGGTTCGCCTTGTTGTCCAACAAGGGGCATACACACGGTGGGTCAAGCGAGGGCTGCTCTTGGATGTTGCTTCGAGAGTTGCCTGCTGCTTCACATCGTTAGTGTACGCTTAAACTAGATCAATTGACAGGCAACATGACACCTCAGTGACTATCACTGTTTGCTGTGCAGTTACATGGATTTGGGCCAGTGTCTGTGGGAATCTGTACATTCTCCCCATGCTTGCTTGGGTTTTCTCCTGGTGCTCCGGTTTCCTCCCACACCCCAAAAATGTGCTCTTAGACTGATTGGTGTCAAAAAATTGTCTCTAAATTAGTCATTCCTCAATCTGGTTATGGCTCCTTCATTGTGGAGTCCAATAAGTGTAGACAGAGGTCATAGCTGGAAGAGGACACTCACAATCTTAAAACGGCAGCATGGCCTCGTTGGGCCGAAGGGCCTGTTTCCCGTGCTGGGTTGTTCTTTGTTCTTTGCTGTCCCACAGTGCCAGGGATCCAAATTCAATTCCCGGCTTGGGTCTCTGTCTGTGAGCTGTCTGCATGTTCTCCCCGTAAGAAGTCTCAAGTTAAAGTCCAAAAGATTTATTTGGTAGAAAAAGCCACTAGCTTTCAAAGTGCCGCTCCTTCATCAGATGAGTAAAATTTCAGTTCACAAACAGAGCAGATAAAGACACAAACTCAATTTACAAAATAATTGTTGGAATGCGAGTCTGTATAGGTAATCAAGTCTTAAAGGAACAGTCAATGTGAGTGGAGAGGGGGTTAAGTGCAGATTAAAGAGATGTGTATAGTTTCCAGCCAGGATAGTTAGTGAGGTCTTGCAAGTCCAGGCAAGTCATGGGGGTTACAGATAGCGTGACATGAACCCATGATTCCGGCTGAGGCCATCCTCATGTATGCGGAAGTTGGCTTTCAGTTTCTGCTGAGTGACTTTGCGCTGTGTGTTGTGAAGACCAGAGAACGCTTGGAGAATGCTTAGCCAAAGACCAGTGGTCTATTCTGAGTGTGTCTGCTCAGTCTCTAATAAGATATAATTGTTTAAATGCAATACTGTGTGTGCGTCATCCCAATTTCAGCATGAGCTTTCTCCAGGTGCTACGATTTCCTACCACAGTACGAAAGATGCGCTGGATGTATTGGCCATGCTAAATTCTCCCTGAGTGTACCTGAACAGTTACCTGAGTGTGGCAATTTTCACGATAGCTTCATTGCCATGTTTATGTAAGCCTACTTGTGACAGTAATAAATATACTTTTAAAAAATTACAATCTCAATGCGTTGTCAAAGTATCATTTTAATCCCAATCCAAGGTATTATTTTGCTGTTTATTTCTCTCACTGACAGTGAACATAGTGACGATTGTGATCCTGTCTCAGGGAAAGTGTGGTCTGTCCAAAAGTGTCACTCGCTACCTGCTGGCGATGGTAGCAGTGGATCTACTGGTCATTATCTTCGACCTGATATTGAGGCAGATTCCAATGGTTTATCCTGAACAGTTTCATTTCATACTATCCCTCCCAGTGTGTAATATCCATGCTGTCCTGCTATATGCCTCTACAGACTGCTCTGTCTGGTTCACTGTCACATTCACCTTTGATCGATTTGTGGCCATTTGTTGCCAGAAGCTGAAAAGCAAATACTGCACTGAGCGAACAGCAGTAGTTGTTCTGGGAACTGTGATTGTACTGAGCTGTTTAAAGAACATTTTCTGGTATTTTATGTTCACAAATCGATATTTCACGCTGAACCGCCCCTGGTTTTGTTGGATAACAATGTTTGTGCTGTACTCACAAGTCTGGGTAACAATTGAGTTCATTCATAACATTATTACCCCTGTAATTCCATTTGTCCTGATTATGTTGCTTAATGTTTTCACCATCAGACATATTATAGTGAGTAGCAGAGCTCGCAGGAGACTCCAGGCTCTCGGCAGTAAGGAGAGTTCCAGAGACCCAGAAATGCAAAGTCGAAGGAAATCAATAATTTTACTCTTTTCTATCTCAGCAAATTTCATTGTATTATGGTCAGTGTTCATGGTGTTTTCTATTTGGAACCGTATGCATTTTTTGGGGTATGAATCCATTTATCTAAATGATTTTGTTTTGGAGTTGGGTTTCATGCTGCAGCTCCTGAGTTGCAGCACAAATACTTGTATTTACGCAGGCACACAGAATAAATTCAGAGACCAGTTCAAAATAGTGCTAAAATATCCCTTTACTTCAATTCTTCAACTCATTCAATGATGAGATGAACTGAATCACTCAGAGTTTCCTTATTTTCTCATTTTGCTTTTCCTGTGGTTGGATCGATAGCTAGGTGGGAAAGTTCAGTGCTGTATTTGGGGAATGTGGATTTTCTACAGCATTGAAACATTGTGAGTTGGATCTTCATTTACATGGTGAGTGTGGAGTGTGGACAGTACATAAGTAAAATTCTGATTCTGCTCGAACTTGAAACAAGAATGCAAAATGGTGAAAAACCTCAGCAGGTCTGATCACATCAGTGATGAGACGGTAGAATCAACATTTCAAGTCTGGATAACTCGTCATTATCTCGATTCTCTCAGATTTTGAAACCACATGTTAACACCCACTTTCAGAACTTGTGTTGCCACTTTGTATTTCATATTGCCCCAAATGTTAATCCAATCAGAATTAATCCCTTCACACTTCCCTATGTTAAATTATATTTGCCATTTTTGAAGCATTTCTCCATTCCTTTTGGAGTTTAACACTACCTTCCTCAGTTTGTAATAAATCAAGTATTGTGCTATCAATGTTTTGACTGTGTCCTGTACATCCAAGTTTAATCCTTGAATAAAAAGCAAGAGCTGTGTCCTTTCCTTCAATACAAAACCACAGAGAACCATTGCTTCATTTGCTGTTACTTTGTTGATATGTTGTTACTGTGACTTTGATACTAGGTGGAGGGAAATGCTGAGATGGCCCTGGAACAATGTTATTGGTTGGGGTGCCGGGGAGGGTGATGGTGGGATCAGACCAATCACATCAAATAATCCCGGCAGATACTCAGTGTCAATTCAAACTGCTGATCAAGATATTCAAAATACTTTCAGTGCTAAGATCGGCACAAAGTGGAATAGAAGGAAATTGCAAAAGCAAGGTAGACAATCATCCCTCCCCATGGAGAATTAAAACAGTTTGAGGAGGAGGGAGAGAGAACATCCAAAGTGAGACACAAGACAGCGTGTGGAGGTGTCAGTGAGAGTAAGGGAAAATCAGCTGCACTCTGAGGTAAAGCAAAATTGAGAAAGTACAGAGAAACAGTTAAGTGCTTCAATATCGATTATTTTAACTTCTTTCTCTCAAAACTCAAGAAAATTTATTAGCAGTTATACAACATAGAACATTACAACACAGTACAGGACCCTCAGCCTCGATGTTGCGCCAACCAGTGGAAGCAATCTAATGACCCACTAACCTAAACTATTCCAATGTCATCCATATGCCTATCCACTGGCAATTTGAATGCCCTTAAAGTTGGCGAGTCCACAACTGCTGCAAACAGGGCATACCATGCCCTTACTACCCTCTGAGTAATGAACCTACCTTTGATATCTGTCCTATAACTACTACCTCTTAATTTAAAGCTATGTCCCCTCATGTTAGCCATCACCATTTGAGGAAAAAGGCTCTCACTGTCCACCCTATCTAATACTCTCATCATCTAATTTGCCTCAATTAGGTCACCTCTTAACCTATTCTCTAATCAAAATAATCTCATAACCTTCAACCTTTCCGCATAAGACCTTTTCACCACACCAGGCAACATCCTGGTAAACTTCCTCGGCACCTTTTCCAATGCCTCCACATCTTTCTTATAAGGCAGTGACCAGAACTATATGCAATACTCAAAGTGCGGCCAAACCAGAGTTTTGTACAGTTGCAAGATGACCTCACAGTTCCGAAATTCAATCCCTCTACCAATAAATGCTAATACACCTTGTGTGTTAGCTTTGTAGGGTGACATTTCTAATTTCCAAGTAATAAATAGTCTATAAAGTGTAGTAAAGACACAACAGCGCAGCCTCACCATGGAGAATGCCCATCCTGTAACATGTGGGAAGCCTAACAGGTGATCACACATGCAGGAAGTGTCATCAGATGCAGAAACATGAGCTCAGGTATTGGAAATCAAGCAAAAGCTGCCATCACAATGGCAGAATAGCAAGGCTGAGAACTATACTGATAGAACATTGAGAGAGTAATCACACTGCAGAATGGGAGAGTAAAGGCGGAAAATAGTGGTGAATAACTGATAATGAAGGAGCATCATGCAGACAGAGCAGGAGATTCTGAGCCCAGTGCTACACTAACAGTTTTCCATCAGTGCTGATGAGGATGATTGTTCATAGATGATAGAACCCTACAGGGCAGTGAGAGGCACTTCAGCCCATCATGTCTGCACCAACGACAATCCCACCCAGGCCCTAGCCCCATATCCTTACATATTTTACTCACTAATCCCTCTGACCTAAGCATCCTAGTACACTAAGGGGCAATTTTAACATGGCCAGTAAACCTAACTCACACATCTTTCAACCGTGTGAGGAAAGTGGAACACCTGGAGGAAACCCACGCAGATATGAGGAGAATGTGCAAACTCCTTGTGGACAGTGACCCAAGCTAGGAATCAAACCCAGGTCCCTACAGTTGTGAAGCTGCAGTGTTAATGTATGTGTCACCGTGCCATCCACGGTTCATCAGAGATGTATAGTTAGAGCCAGGTCCATGATTCCACAATTACACAAGAGTAGAGGAAGGTGCATGAAAGATTTATCATGGGAGAGACAATTTGTTCTTGAGAATCCCAAACCTGGAGACGTATTCATGGGACAGATACTTAGCTCAACCTAGTTGAGTACACTTCCCCATGCCGCTTCCCACCCCCCACCCCCCACACAATCGACATACAACAACAAGCTCATAGCTGTACCCATTCATTTGGAAATTTATATAAAATTAATTTGTAGTTGCACAAAAGGGCCCCTTGATTCTGGGCCTGCTGCTGCAGCCTCTGGCTGTGTCTTTCCAGATTTAAGGCATTGGCAGAGTTGGCATTGAGCAACTATGGTAGAAAATCCTGATGTGAACAATGACTGTTTCAAAATCCTGATTAACACTCCCCTTTGCAAACATGGATAAACCCATGTAACATGTGGGCAAACTGGAACAGGAGTGAAGGAAGAGCTTCAGCACAGCAATCCAGGGAACAGCAGTGGCTATCAGTACTCTGGGAGCATTGAACATAGAACATAGAACATTACAGCGCAGTACAGGCCCTTCGGCCCTCGATGTTGCGCCGACCAGTGGAACCAATCTAATGACCCTCTAACCTAAACTATTCCAATAGTATCCATATGCCTACCACTGACTGTTTGAATGCCCTCTAAGTTGGCAAGTCCACAACTGCAGCAGCCAGGACATTCCACGCCCTTACTACCCTCTGAGCAAAGAATTGAGTTCACACCATGCATCTCGTTCTGATTTGGGACCCCAGGATTACAACCGAAAAGCATCAGCCAAATCAGATAACTGGATAGAGTGACAGGCTGATAACAAAGGAGAAATAATTGCCTGAATGAATCAGTAATTGATTCCCACGTGGCGTGATCAGGCCTGTTATTACCATGAGAAATAACATCATTACCCAGAGAGTGAGCCGTACACTTAAATATTACAACACACGATGGGAGCAAAAGGAGACGCGCAATGAGCTGAGCATGTTTGATGGAATTTCCTGTAAGAAAGCCCTGGAGTTTCCACAATTGTCCAAAGTCATGCGCAACCCCAAAGGCATGGCGTGAATCAGTATAGACACTCATAGATTGCCCAGTGGCTAGCACACAGGCTCATGTGAGGGTTCAGCCATCAGTGCAGAACAAGTTGGTGGAAGATGAGCTGATTCAACAGCCGAGTGGAGATCACAGAGTGGGAAGCTCTTCTGGGACGTACCCATTGGGAGCCTGGCTGGAGGAGCCATCGATCAAAAGGACTGGTTTGTAAAAGGGTGATCCTGGAGATCAGGAGGGTAGGCGACAGGATGGCTGTTTCACAATCATGAGCATCACTATCGGTAGGTAGGAATGATGCTGGATTAAGGATGGTGCAGTGGAGAATGGTCAAGGGAAGTTCGTCCAGCAGTGTTGATTCGTATCAGATAACACTGGTAGCTGTCAGGCATTGGGTGGTGGGGCACGACAGCATGGGGGAGAGGGAGAATGAGTTGGTAATCCAGGGTCAGGCTCTGTATGGAAACCACGGCCAAGTAGGCACCCGCAATTCAATGGAGACAGGAGGGCAGCAGTCCCCACAAAATGGGGTCAAGGTAAGTGCTCGTGTCAACAACAGGCCCCGTAGGATTGTGTGAGGATAGCCTTGGAGAACTCATTTCACTCATGGACATGGAGATTGAAAGTCCTATTGTTATCCGGCAGACCTATTGCAGACACAGAGACCAGAGTGTGGTGTTCAAGGAGACAAAAGATTCCTCCAACTGAGGGAAAGTTGCAAGATAAGTATATGCCGGCCAAGAGGAAAGATGTGAAAGGTAGGATTAGAGAGCCGTGGATTACTAGGGATATTGAGGACTTGGTTAGGAAGAAAAGAGAAGCGTATGATAGGTCGAAGCAGCTGGGAACCGAGACAGCATTGAAGGAATATAGAGGGAGTAGGAGGGAGCTCAAACAGGGAGTTAGAAGGGCAAAAACGAGGCATGAGATGATTTTGGCGGATAGGATTAAGGAAAACCCAAAGGCTTTTTACTTCTATGTTAGGAATAAAAGGGTGGTTAGAGGAAAAATTGGACCTCTTAGGGATAGAGGAGGGGAACTGTGCTTAGAGCCCGAGGGAATGGCGGAGATCCTGAATGAATACTTTGCGTCGGTATTCACGAAGGAGAGGGGCTTGTTGACAGCTCCTGTCTCTGAGGGAGCTGTGGACCAGTTGATGGAAATATCCATACCGAGGGAGGAAGTGTTAGTGCTTCCAGGTTACATTAAAACTGATAAATCTCCACGGCCTGATGGCATTTATCCCAGACTGCTTAGAGAGGCGCGGGGTGAAATTGTTGGGCCTCTGACGCAAATCTTTGTCTCTTCTTTGGACACAGGTGAGGTCCCAGAGGACTGGAGAATAGCTAATGTTGTACCGTTGTTTAAAACAGGGTGGTAAAGATAACCCTGGAAATTATAGGCCGGTGAGTTTGACGTCAGTGGTCGGGAAGCTGTTGGAGGTGATTCTTAGAGATAGGATGTATAGGCACTTAGAGCATTGTGATCTGATTAGGGATACGCAGCATGAATTTGTTAAGGGGAGGTCATGCCTTCAAATCTGGTAGAATTTTTTGAGGAGGTGACGAAAACGGTGGACGAAGGGCGAGCCATTGATGTTGTCTATATGGATTTTAGTAAGGTGTTTGACAAAGTCCCTCATGGGAGGTTAGTTGAGAAGGTCAAGGCAAATGGGGTACAAGGACAGGTAGCTAGATGGATAAGCAACTGGCTTGGTAATAGGAGACAGAGAGTAATAGTGGAAGGGTGTTTCTCTAGCTGGAGGTTGGTCACTAGTGCTGTGCCGCAGGGCTCGGTACTGGGACTTCTTCTATTTATGATATATATAAATGACTTGGAAGAGGGAGTAAGTGGAGTGATAAGCAAATTTGCAGACGATACAAAGATGGCTGGACTTGTGGATAGTGAGGAGCATTGTCAGACGATGCAGCAGGACATAGATAGGCTGGTAGCTTGGGGACAGATGGCAGATGTAATTCAATCCTGATAAATGTGAGGTGATGCATTTTAGGAGAAAAAATGTAGGGGGGAGGTGTATGATAAAGGGTAGACCTCTTCAGAGTATAGAAATGCAGAGGGACCTGGGGTGCAGGTGAACAAGTCTCTGAAGGTGGCAGAGCCAGTGGAGAAGGTTATGAAGAAAACCTATAGTATGCTAGCATTTATCGGAAGGGGTATAGAGTACAAGAGCTGGCCTTTAATGTTGCAGTTGTATAAAATGCTGGTTAGACCTCATTTGCAATACTGTGTCCAGTTCTGGTTGCCTTACTACCGGAAGGAGGTGAAGACTCTGGAGAGAGTGCAGAGGAGGTTTACCAGGATGCTGCCTGGTATGGAAGGTCTTTGTTATGAGGAGAGGTTAGGCAAATTGGGACTGTTTTCCTTAGAAAGACGTAGACTGAGAGGAGATCTGATAGAGGTGTACAAGATTTTGAAGGGGATAGATAGAGTGAACAGGGTTAAGCTTTTCCCTAGGATGGACTCAAATAGCACGAGGGGTCATGCGCCTACGGTGAGGGGAGTAAGGTATAATTTGGATGCTAGAGGGAGTTTTTCACACAGAGGGTGGTGGGGGTATGGAATGCGCTACCAAGTAAAGTGGTGGAGGCAGGCACTCTGGAGTTATTTAAGAAATACTTAGATGGGCACATGAACAGAATGGGAATGGAGGGGTATAGAAAACTGATTTAAAAATAGGGATCATGAGCCTTGGGAGTCCCTGGGAAGTGTGTAAATAGATGATGATATTGATGTACTTGTTTTTATCCTACAGGTGCTTTGGTCCACCTTGTTGTCTAACGAGGGGCATACACGCGATGGGTCGTGAGAGGACTGCTCTTAGATCTTTTTTGAAGTATCCTACTGCTTCTCATCGTTAGTTTGTACCTTTGTGATCCTTATCAGCGAGAGCACGCAAGAGAATCTGGAGTCCTGCAAGCAGGCCTCAAGGGATGGGGAACAGAGGAGGAGGTCGTCAACATACTGGAGAAGGTGGAACTGTGGAGAAAGTGATAATGGTCAAACCGGATTAGAGGGCACATGGAGAAAGAATGGAGCTCTCTGTGTGAGCCTGAGGCAATCGAGTTCACATATATTACGTGTAGAAAAGGCAAAGGGATTCTGGGGATCTGCATTCCTGGGATTGAAAAAAAAGGGCCGCAAAAGTCTACAACCATATGGTGAGTGGGACTGTGGAGCGATGCACCTCAGAATAGTGGCAGGATTAGGGATGATTGGAAACGCCAGTATGACGCCTATATTTACTACCCACAGATCCTGGACAAAGTGCCAGGTTTTCCCACCCAATTCCTTGACAGGATACCAGTTTTGAACCCATCTTGCTACCGCACCCTGGTTCCCGTGAGATTTAAAGTTATGCAACAACCTACCGTGTGTTACCTTGTCAAAGGCCTTGCTAAATTCCATGTAGACAACATCAACTGCACTGCCCTCATCTACCTTCTGGGTTGTCCTTTCAAAAACTCAATCATATTTGGGAGACATGATTTTCCACTCGCAAAGACATGCTCACTATCCCTAATTAGTCCCTGTATCTCTTAATTCCTGTAGATCCTGTCTCTCCAAATACCTTCCACCACTTACCCATCACAGATATGAGGCTCACTGGCCTGTAAATCCCCGGTTTTTCCCTGCAGATCTTTTCAAACAAAGGCACAACATTTGCCACCCTCCAATCTTCAGGCAGCTCACCTGTGACTATCGATGATTCAAATATCTCTGCTAGTGAACTCGCAATTTCCTTCCCAGCCTCCCACAAGGTCCTGGGATACACTCCACCTGGCCCTGAGAATTTATCCACCTTAATGTGCTTTAAGGATTCCAGCAGCTCCTTCTTCGTACATAAGGTTAGTGCAGTTACAGATAGTGAAGAAGATTGTCAGAGAATACTGCAGGATATAAATAGGCTGGAAGATTTGCCGGCGAAATGGCAGATGGATCTTAATCTAGACAAATGCCAGGTGATGCATTTTGCAAGGTCCAATTCAGACGGGAGCAATAAAATAAATGAGCAGGACCATCAGGAGCACAGACACACAGAGATCTGGGTGTGCAGATCCACAAGTCCTTAAAGGTGGCAGCACAGTTGGAAAAGGCGGTGAAGAAAGCATACGGCATAGCCCGTCTTCACTGGAAGGACATCGAGTATAAAAGTTGACAAATTATGTTAGTTATATAAAAGGCTGGTGAGGCCACATTTGAAATACTGAGACCAATCCTGGTCACCACAATACCAGAAGGACATGGAGGTTTTGGAGAGAGAGTAGAAACAGTTTACTAGTGTGTTGCCTGTTTAGCAAGGTATTAGCTATGGGGAAGGATTGCATAAAGTAGGATTGTTCTCCCTGGATCAACAGTGGCTGCGGGCAACCGAATAGAAGTTTATAAAATATCAGGGTTACAGATAGGGTGAACAGTTGGAAGCTTTTTCCCAGGGCAGAAATGACAATTACAAGAGGGCACAAGTTCAAGATAAGGGGAGAAGTATTCAGTGCAGACGTGCAGAGGAAGCTTTTTACAGAGAGTGGTTGGGGGCCGGGATGCACTGCCAAGTGAGGACTTTGAAGCAGATAGTGAAACGGATGAGTTGGAAAGTCGTGAGTGTCTGGAGTTTGGCAGTTGTTGGTGTTAAGTACTGAGGCTGTTGCAACAACACTATCGTCATGGAGGGATGCTGATGTAGACTGCTGAGACGTCCATTGTGACAATGAGTGTTCCTTGTTCAACTAGTCGATGGGTGCTGAGTTTTGGCAAGAAGTGCGTAGTTTCCTGACAAAGGCTGGGAATTCATCGTACAATGGGTTTAGGGACACAATGGTTCTCACACAGGCTTTCTTCTAGCACCCATTTGCCAAGAGGATGGTGGATGCTGGAATTTGTTGCCGGGGAGGCAGCGGTAGGAAATGCAATAGTGACTTTTAAAGAGCACCCGGAAAATTGCATAAATAAGATAGGAATACAGGGATGTGGTCCACAGAAGGGAAGGAATTTTAGTTAAGGCAGGCAGCATAGTAAGCTGAGAGGGCAGAATTCCTGTGCTGTAATTTTCTTTGTTCTAAACCCTGTTTCTGAGCTTGCACCTGAAGCCTTTCCTGCCTTTTTACTCACAATCTGCTAATAATTCCCGAATGCAGAAGCTGGGGTCAGAGTTCTTGAAACGCTCTATGTGTTTCATGGGTTAAGAATAAACCCGGGGAATGCTAACTCTCACAGCAGAACCCCTACAGTTCCAAGACCAACACTGCAAGGATGCATCCACAGTAGAATGCGTGGACCAGGAAATCGTTGCCATGAGTGGCAGGATCCAAGCGATGGCTGAGTTAAGCAGTCAAAAGAGCCTTGACTAAGGGTCTCAACATGATCAAGTGACCCATGGCTGAGTGGCTCAAGAGCTTACAGAGGACCCAGTTGGATAGCACGGAGACAGTGGGATATGGCAGCAGCCTTTGAGGATGTGCTGCATTCAGCTGAGGGGCTGCAGAACACGGCCCATTCCGAAGGTACTGGCTGCTGACAGTGTTAAGGGCACCTGATTCAGAGGGCCATGGATAAGGATTCATGCACAATGGCAAGATCGCAGGTGGGTATCTAGAGCTGGAAGGGCCAGATGACACTGGAGCTTCAGGAGTTCATTACAGAAACACTGTCATCCAATGGAGTGATTCGGGGCTCCACAGGAATCCTGACAGAGGAGGAAGGGCTGGAGGTGGTGCAGGAGAAGCTGCACGCACCCTTCACCGGCAGATGGTGAGGAAACCCTTCATCATGAAGGTTGCATCTGGACAGGATTGCAGCTCCGTGAGTGAATGAATGATTTTGCCCTCTCAGTCAGTGTAAGCCACTGTCAGTCTGTTCCCCTCAATCACACCAATCCCTTCCCGTTACATACAGCCTCCCAGTAACATGCCAGGTGTCCTGACCACCAGCCCAGCACATTGTCCCTATCTGTGAGGCACATTGTGAGGTAATGCACTTTGGCAGAAATAATACATGTGTAGAGTATAGGACAAATGGTAGGATTCTTCGTAGTCTAGATGAACAGAGGGATCTTGGTGTGTATGTGCATAGATCCCTGAAAGTAGGCAGTCAAGTCGATAAGGTTGTTAAGAAGGCATATGGAGTCTTAGCTTTTATTGGTAGGGGGATTGAATTTCGGAACCGCAACGTCATGTGGCAACTGTACAAAACTCTAGTGCGGCCGCACTTGGAGTATTGTGTGCAGTTCTGGTCCCCGCATTATAAGAAAGATGTGGAGGCATTGGAAAGGGTACAGAGGAGGTTTACCAGGATGTTGCCTGGTATGGAGGGCAGGTCTTATGAAGAGAGGCTGAGGGATTTCAGGTTGTTTTCATTAGAAAGGAGGCGGCTAAGAGGGGACCTAATCGAAACAAATAAGATGATTAGAGGTTTAGATAGGGTGGACAGTGATAGCCTTTTTCCTAGGATGGAGAAAGCTAGCACGAGGGGACACAGCTTTAAATTAAGGGGTGATACTTATAGGACAGATATCAGAGGTAGGTTCTTTACCCAAAGGGTGGTTCGGGAGTGGAATGCCCTGCCTGCAGCAGTTGTAGATGCGCCAAGTTGGGTGGCGTTTAAGAGGTTAGTTGATAAGTATATGGAAGAGAAGGGAATGGTTTAGTTTGGAGGGGCATTGCTTTTTATATTGGTCGGCACAACATCGAAGGCCGAAGGGCCTGTTCTGTGCTGTAATGTTCTATGTTCTATGTTCTATGTTCTCTTGCACGAGAAGGTGGCTCACAACAGACAGGAAAGCCCGCAGGCAGGTATAGGAATCCTAACTGAGTTTGAGGAGAGAATTCTCCGAGCGGTCGGGGAAGTTGAGGACCACTAAATAAGATCAGCAGGGCCATCTACACAAAAGGACATTGCCAGGTCACAGGAGTCATGTGCAGTTGAACAGGGCCAGTACATACTTTTGGACATTGGCCTTGGGGCAGGCCCAAGACAAAATCGAATCTGCAGGCTTTGCTACCATCCTTCACACGCAGGCGGTTGTCAATGGAGCACATCACCCTGCTGTCCACCTGAGATCACAATCTGTGGTTCCTGAATTGGAAGAGGTTCCACTGTGAATGGGCAATTTATGTGTGATGATCACGCATGTGTGTGCACTACACAAAGGGTGTGAGCCTGACAATTACATCCTCCAAATTCAGACATCCCCATGGCATTCAAGGAATAGCCCAATCTGCAAAGATGGCTCATGGGGGACAAGGGTTACCCACTGAGGACATGGCTAATGACACCAGTTCAGAGGGCATAGACCAGATGGTTGGTGCATTGGGCTTCTGAAGATGCAATTTCAACTGCTGGACCACTCTGGATGTGCTCTCACATACAGCCTCGAGGATTTCCCGCACTCTTGTGATGCTGGAAGATTTCTGCAGGAGAAGGGGCAAGCATGGAAAGATGAGAGCCAGCATCAGACAGTGTCAGAGAATGAGTTGAAGCATGGTGTGAGGGAATCCTTCATTGCAGCAAGGTTTACATTACTGTGCAGTCTCGGGTTTTATAGCTTTACGCTCCCCACCTTACCACAGGAGCTGTTATGGTATTCTGTACTGAAACATTTTTCGACGTTCTAGAATTAATAGGTATTGTCTGAAATTTCGGATCAGACTGTTCAGGAATGAGATTAGGAAGCATTTCTACACAAGAAAGGACAGTAAAAGTTGGGAGCTCTTCCATGAATGACGGTTGATGCTGTATGAATTGCTAATTTTAACTCTGAAGGAGACAATTTTTTTGTTAAGGAAAAATACTAGGGGATATGGACTAAAGGCAGGTCTATGGAGATACACCACAGCGATGACATCATTGAATGCAGTTATAGACTTGATGGGCTGAATGGCACGTGAGGATTTAGTTATTATAGCTGACGGAATCTTGGCACTTTCTATCTCACTCACACTGGGAATGTCATGATGGGTTCGAATGGCAGTAGCTAAAGTGATTAGACATGGAGGAAACGGTGGGTATAATTATACTTCACGTAGGATCACTCACCCTATACCCTGTTATGTCTACAATTCTCGAGTCAGGAAATGCCACACTCCATCTCCCCCACACTCCCCCTCCTCCTCCTCCCCACCCCACCATAAGGTGTAGAGTTAGTTACAAATGAGATCATCTTGGCTGCTTGAAAGCACGTTTGATCATTCTATGGGTGTGGTGTTGGAGAGAGGAAAATGAGGAGGGGGATCGTTCTGGGCGGGGTGGGGGGGGGAGTTGCAAAATCAATCATTTTAATTTCAGTGGATGGAATCCTAGTCCCAGACACCTTCAGCTGCTTCCCTGAACTTCTTTCAAGCCTAATGTTCGGACTGACGCTGTTTGCTGATATTCAGCATTATTCGTGACTCCTCAGATACTGAAACTAGCCATGTTCAAATGCAACAAGATCTGGACAATATTCATGCTTGGGCTGACAAATAACACTCACGCCAAACAAATGCCATGCATTGCCCATCACCAATAAGAGACATTCTAACCACTGCCAGACCAACTTCTTGTCACTGTTAGTGGGACCTGGGATTGAATGTCTACAGTCAGCCACAGAGCATGTCCAGCAGACAGAGGGCAGAGTCTGTGCACATCTTACCAAGATGCTACCTGGTTTGGAGGGTAGGTCTTATGAGGACACTTTGAGGGAGTTAGGACTTTTTTCTTTAGAGCGGAGGAGAATGAGAGGCGACTTAATAGAGGTTCATAAGATGATGAGGAAGATAGGTGGAGTGGATATTTGGGTGGATGTAGTTGTAACTAGGAGGCATAACTATAAGATCCATGGTGGGAGATATAAGAGGAATGTCTGAGGTAAATTCTTCACTCACAGAATAGTTGGGGTGTGGAATGCTCTGCCGGCTGTGATAGTGGAGTTGGACACTTTAGGTACTTTCAAGTGGTTATTGGATAGGCACATGGAACACATCAAAATGATAGGGAGTGGGATAGCTTGATCTTGGGTTCGGACGTAGCTCAGCAAAACATCAAGGGCTGAAGGGCCTGTATTGTGCTGTACTGTTCTATGTCTATATGTTCTACCTTGATCATGGTGCATTTAGCTTCACAACCTTTCAAGTTGGGTTCCAGTTTGGAGTGCAGCAGAGTCAAAATGGGCAGCAGGAATAATGGTCCTAGTGTGACAGGAAAAGAGTTTGGCTGTTACAGACAGACTCTGTGATGGTGGATTTCTCAGGCTGAGGAGTGCAACATAGCATCCTGTGCAATCCCATGCACATTTCCCAAGATGATGCTTTGTAGAGCACACAGCCTATTCCATCACACTATTTGACTGCGGTGTGTTTCCAAAACTCTGACAATAAGGATATGAAACAAACAATATTTTATTCCTTTACTCATTGACTTTGCTCCTACACTCCCAGGGAGAACTCCCGTGTTCCCAACACAAGACCGTTTTTGTCCCCATACCATCACGTGATCATGAGATCACTCAGTCTCCATGAGCAAAAGCAACCACGATATCCCAATGAAACCCTTTCCATCACTTCATCAAAAACCTTGAGCAAGTTTCTTAGACATGATTTTCTAGCAACACATCAGTGCTCCTTCCCATTTTGAACACGTTTTTTTTCCAAGCAACAAATATTTATCTCCTACATTATGGCTTCCAGAAATTTCCCCAGAAATGAACTTAGCTGAACAGTTTGTTGTTACAGGGTTTAACAAACTTTCATGTTATAAACAGTGCATCACTTTGAAAACCCTCCAGTTATCTGAATGGTTCATTGAAGATGATGCCCAGCACCTTCATCATTCACAGCTCTTCCCCTTCAGCTGTCCTCCTACATTCCATTCAGAGCAGCTAAATTTTCAATTTCATTGTGATACAAAAAGGATCAGATTGAAAGGGGTTAAATGAATCTGTTTGTTCAGTGACTGTAATTCATTTCAATCTCTTTGGAATCTAATTGTGTCACTGGAGGGCTTCCCTTCTCTGTTAATAAGCGACTCATTCCTATGTGTTATTCCATTTCCTGAGCAGGAACATCTGTGCATCACAAAGAGATCAGTGGCTCCAGAGAGAGAGAGAGAATGGATTGGAATCTGAAACCAATGGATAGGAATGTTACAACAATGGAGAGGAAATTTTATTCTGCCCTTTACTCTCTAACTATAATTGATCTAAGACTGCAGCTACAGATCGAGGTCATATTGCATATCATTCAAGGATATTACTATCCCATCCTCGCTATTCTTGGTGTCTCTGGTAAGTGTCCCTTACAAGGTATAATTGTTTACATGCATTATTCTGTGTGTGGATTGTTTTCCAGCAGTTATGTTTCGAGGTGCTGCTTACATTTGGGGAAACCATGAGAATTGGTGTGCTAACTCTGGAGAAATCATAACCTTCCCCCTCCACCATTCATTAGACATTCCAATGTATTGTATGACAGATCCGTACATCAGTGGATTCAATAGCACTTTGTAGTGGCATGATGGCACAGTGGTTAGCACTGTGTGGGGAGGAATTTGTAAAGTGTGTACTGGGAAGCTCTTTGGAGCAGTCTGTAGATAGCCCAAATAGAGAGGGGGTGATACTGGATTTAGTTCAGGGAAATCAGCCTGGTCAGGTGGTAGAGGTTAGAGTGGAGGAACATGTGGTAAATACTGACCACAATTCTGTCTACTTCAGGAAACTAATGGAAAAGGATGAATCCTGCCCGAAGGGGAAGATGCTAAATTGGAGGAAGGCTGGCTACAGCTAGATTCAGCAGGAACTTATAGATACTGATGGGAAGAGGTTATTTGAGGGTAAGTCCATGTTTGGCATGTGGGAGTCTTCTATGGGACTCCTGATAAGGTTGCAGGAAAAACATGTGCCGGTTAAGAGGAAGGATGGGAAAGGTAGGATTAGAAGCCGTGGATACGTCGGGATATTGAGGACTTGGTCAGCAGAAAGAAGGCCAAACAACTGGGAATGCAGAGAGCATTGGAGGAATGCTCTCCAATGCTCGGTGACAAGTGGTGTACCTCAGGGGTCTGTTTTGGGGCCCCTGCTGTTTGTAATTTTTATAAATGATCTGGATGAGGGTATTGAAGGATGGATTAGTAAATTTGCAGGTGACACTAAAGTCGGTGGAGTGGTAGATAGTGAAGAGGGGTGTTATAGTTTGCAGACGGACTTGGACAAGTTGCAGAGCTGGGCCGAGAGGTGGCAAATGGAGTTTAATGTGGAAAAGTGTGAGGTAATGCACTATGGCTGAAATAATAAATGTGTAGAGTATAGGGCAAATGGTAGGATTCTTAGTAGTCTAGATGAACAGAGGGCTCTTGGTGTGTATGTGCATAGATCCCTGAAAGTAGGCAGTCAGGTCGAGAAGGTTGTTAGGAAGGCATATGGAGTCTTGGCTTTTATTGGTAGAGGGATTGAATTTCGGAGCTGCAATGTCATGTTGCAACTGTACAAAACTCTAGTGCAGCTGCACTTGGAGTATTGTGTGCAGTTCTGGTCCCCACATTATAAGAAAGATGTGGAGGCATTGGAGAGGGTACAGAGGAGGTTACCAGGATGTTGCCTGGTATGGAGGGCAGGTCCTATGAAGAGAGGTTGAAGGATTTGAGGTTGTTTTCGTTAGAAAGTAGACGGCTAAGAGGGGATCTTATTGAAACATATAAGATGATTAGAGGTTTAGATAGGGTGGACAGTGATAGCCTTTTTCCTAGGATGGAAAAAAGCTAGCACGAGGGGACACAGCTTTAAATTAAGGGGTGATAGTTATAGGACGGATATCAGAGGCAGGTTCTTTACCCAAAGGGTGGTTCGGGAGTGGAATGCCCTGCCTGCAGCAGTTGTAGATGCGCCAAGTTGGTGGCGTTTAAGAGGTTAGTTGATAAGTATATGGAAGAGAAGGGAATGGTTTAGTTTGGAGGGGAATTGCTTTTTATATTGGTCGGCGCAACATCGAAGGCTGAAGGGCCTGTTCTGTGCTGTAATGTTCTATGTTCTATGTTAATACAGAGACAGTTGGAGGGAACTCAAATGGGAAATTAGAAGAGCAAAAAGAGGGCACAAAATGGTCTTGGCAGACAGGATTAAGGGAAATCCAAAGCCATTTTACTCCCATGTTAGGAACAAAAGGGTGGTTAGAGGAAAAATAGGTGCCAGTACACAAGTCCTTGAAAGTATCAGTACAGGTGGAGAAAGTAGCGAAGAAGACTTATGGTATGATTGCCTTTATAGGAAGAGATATAGAATATGAAAGGTGGCATCTGATGTTGCATTTGTATAGAACATTGGTTAGACCGCATTTGCAGAACTGCATCCAGTTCTGGTCACCCTACTACTGGAATGAGGTGGAGACCCTGGAGAAAGTGCAGAGGAGGTTTACAAGCATGCTGCCTGGTATGGAAGGACTGAGCTATGAGGAGAGGTTGGGTAAATTGAGGTTGTTCTCCTTAGAAATACAGAATTAGGGGAGATCTAATAATCTAATATCAGATTATTAAGAGTATAGATAGAGTGAATAGTGGTAAGCTTTTTCCTAGGTTGGATACAAAAATTACGAGGGGCCACCGGCTTAGGATGAGGGTGGGTGAGGTATAATTTGGATGTTAGAAGGAGGTTTTTCACACAGAGGGTGGTGGGGGCCTGGAATGCTCTCCCAGGTAGGGTGGTGGAGGCAGGCACGCTGGAGTTGTTTAAGGAATTACGTAGATAGGCACATGAGCAAGCTAGAGATGGAGAGATACAGGAGACTGTTCTAAATAAGGATCAACAGCCTTGAGACATTCCTGGGAATCAATTGATTCTTATGGATTTTCCAATATATTTTTATGGCTCACTTGTCTTACTTCTGAGCTTCTGAGGATTCCATGAACGTCTGTATAAGTTGTGCATGTTTATTCATGTCTTTTGTTTTGATCCACAGGTGATTTGGTTCACCTTGTTGTCCAACAAGGGGCATACACACGGTGGGTCAAGCGAGGGCTGCTCTTGCATGTTGCTTCGAGAGTTGCCTGCTGCTTCACATCGTTAGTGTACGCTTAAACTGGATCAATTGACGGGCAACATGACACCTCAGGGACTATCACTGTTTGCTGTGCAGTTACATGGATTTGGGCCAGTGTCTGTGGGAATCTGTACATTCTCCCCATGCTTGCTTGGGTTTTCTCCTGGTGCTCCGGTTTCCTCCCACACCCCAAAAATGTGCTCTTAGACTGATTGGTGTGAAAAAATTGTCTCTAATTTAGTCATTCCTCAATCTGGTTATGATTCCTTCATTGTGGAGTCCCATAAGTGTAGACAGAGGTCATAGCTAGAAGAGGGCACTCACAATGTTAAAATAGAAGCATGGGCTCGTTGGGCTGAAGGGCCTGTTTCCCGTGCTGGGTTGTTCTTTGTTCTTTGCTGTCCCACAGGGCCAGGGATCCAGATTCAATTCCCGGCTTGTGTCTGTGAGCTGTCTGCATGTTCTCCCCATAAGAAGTCTCAAGTTAAAGTCCAAAAGATTTATTTGGTAGCAAAAGCCACTAGCTTTCAAAGCACCGCTCCTTCATCAGATGAGTAAAATTTCAGAAAACAAACACAGCAGATAAAGACACAAATTCAATTTACAAAATAAGTGTTGGAATGCAAGTCTTTATCGGTAATCAAGTCTTAAAGGAACAGTCAATGTGAGTGGAGAGAGGGTTAAGCACAGATTAAAGAGATGTGTCTTGTTTCCAGCAGGATAGGTAGTGAGGTTTTGCAAGTCCAGGCAAGTCATGGGGGTTACAGATAGCGTGACATGAACTCATGATTCTGGCTGAGGCCATCCTATGTGTGCGGAAGTTGGCTTTCAGTTTCTGCTCAGTGACTTTGCGCTGTGTTGTGAAGACCACAGAATGCTTGGAGAATGCTTAGCCAAAGACCAGTGGTCTACTCTGAGTGTCTCTGCTCAGTGTCTCTAACACGATATAATTGTTTAAATGCAATATTGTATGTGTGTCCTCCCAATTTCAGCATGGGCTTTCTCCAGGTGCTACAATTTCCTACCACAGTACGAAAGATGCGCTGGATGCATTGGCCATGCTAAATTCTTCCTGAGTGTACCTGAACAGTTACCTGAGTGTGGCAATTTTCACGATAGCTTCATTGTCATGTTTATGTAAGCCTACTTGTGACAGTAATAAATATACTTTTAAAAAATTACATTAGAACATAGAACATAGAACAATACAGCACAGAACAGGCCCTTCGGCCTTCGATGTTGTGCCGACCAAAATAAAAAGCAATGCCCCTCCAAACTAAACCATCCCCTTCTCTTCCATATACTTATCAATTAACCTCTTAAACGCCACCAAACTTGGCGCATCTACAACAGCTGCAGGCAGGGCATTCCACTCCCTAATCACTCTTTGAGGGAATCTCAATGCGTTGTCAAAGTGTCATTTTAATCCCAATCCAAGGTATTAATTTGCTGTTTATTTCTCTCTCTGACAGTTAACATAGTGACGATTGTGATCCTGTCTCAGGGAAAGTGCGGTCTGTCCAAAAGTGTCACTCGCTACCTGCTGGCGATGGTAGCAGCGGATCTACTGGTCATTATCTTCGACCTGATATTGAGGCAGATTCCAATGGTTTATCCTGAACAGTTTCATTTCATACTATCCCTCCCAGTGTGTAATATCCATGCCGTCCTGCTATATGCCTCTACAGACTGCTCTGTCTGGTTCACTGTCACATTCACCTTTGATCGATTTGTGGCCATTTGCTGCCAGAAGCTGAAAAGCAAATACTGCACTGAGCGAACGGCAGGAATTGTTCTGGGAACTGTGATTGTGCTGAGCGGTTTAAAGAACATTTTCTGGTATTTTATGTTAACAAATCGATATTTCATGCTGAACAGCCCCTGGTTTTGTTGGATAACAATTTTTGTGGTGCACTCACAAGTCTGGGTAACAATTGAGTTCATTCATAACATTATTACCCCTGTAATTCCATTTGTCCTGATTATGTTGCTTAATATTTTCACTATCAGACATATTGTAGTGAGTAGCAGAGCTCGCAGGAGACTCCAGGCTCTTGGCAGTAAGGAGAGATCCAGAGATCCAGAAATGCAAAGTCGAAGGAAATCAATAATTTCACTCTTTTCTGTCTCAGCAAATTTCATTGTATTATGGTCAGTGTTCATGGTGTTTTCTATTTGGAACCGTATGTATTTTTTGGGGTATGAATCCATGTATCTAGATGATTTTGCATTGGAGTTGGGTTTCATGCTGCAGCTCCTTAGTTGCAGCACAAATACGTGTATTTATGCAGGCACACAGAATAAATTCAGAGACCAGTTGAAAATAGTGCTGAAATATCCCTTTACTTCAATTCTTCAACTCATTCAATGATGAGATGAACTGAATCACTCAGAGTTTCCTTATTTTCTCATTTTGCTTTTGCTGTTGTTGGATCGATGGCTAGGTGGGAAAGTTTAATGCTGTATTTGGGGAATGTGGATTTTCTGCAGCATTGAAACATTGTGAGTTGGATCTTCATTTACATGGTGAGTGTGGAGTGTGGACAGTACATAGGTAAAATTCTGATCCTGCTCGAACTTGAAACAAGAATGCAAAATGGTGAAAAACCTCAGCAGGTCTGATCACATCAGTGATGAGAGGGTAGAATCAGCATTTCAAGTCTGGATAACTCATCATTATCTTGATTCTCTCAGATTTTGAAACCACATGTTAACACCCACTTTCAGAACTTGTGTTGCCACTTTGTATTTCATATTGCCCCAAATGTTAATCCAATCAGAATTAATCCCTTCACACTTCCCTATGTTAAATTATATTTGCCATTTTTGAAGCATTTCTCCATTCCTTTTGGAGTTTAACACTACCTTCCTCAGTTTGTAATAAATCAAGTATTGTGCTATCAATGTTGTGACTGTGTCCTGTACATCCAAGTTTAATCCTTGAATAAAAAGCAAGAGCTGTGTCCTTTCCTTCAATACAAAACCACAGAGAAACATTGCTTCATTTGCTGTCACTTTGTTGATATGTTGTTACTGTGAATTTGATACTTGGTGGAGGGAAATGCTGAGATGGCCCTGGAACAATGTTATTGGTTGGGGTGCCGGGGAGGGTGATGGTGGGATCAGGCCAATCACATCAAATAATCCCGGCAGATACTAAGTGTCAATTCAAACTGCTGACCAAGATATTCAAAATACTTTCAGTGCTAAGATCGGCACAAAGTGGAATAGAAGGACATTGCAAACACAAGGTGGACAATCATCCCTCCCCATGGAGAATTAAACAGTTTGAGGAGGAGGGAGAGAGAACATCCAAAGTGAGACACAAGACAGCGTGTGGAGGTGTCAGTGAGAGTAAGGGAAAATCAGCTGCACTCTGAGGTAAAGCAAAATTGAGAAAGTACAGAGAAACAGTTAAGTGCTTCAATATCGATTATTTTAACTTCTTTCTCTCAAAACTCAAGAAAATTTATTAGCAGTTATAGAACATAGAACATTACAACACAGTACAGGACCCTCAGCCTCGATGTTGCGCCAACCAGTGGAAGCAATCTAATGACCCACTAACCTAAACTATTCCAATGTCATCCATATGCCTATCCACTGGCAATTTGAATGCCCTTAAAGTTGGCGAGTCCACAACTGCTGCAAACAGCGCATACCATGCCCTTACTACCCTCTGAGTAAATAACCTACCTTTGATATCTGTCCTATAACTACTAACTCTTAATTTAAAGCTATGTCCCCTCATGTTAGCCATCACCATTTGAGGAAAAAGGCTCTCACTGTCCACCCTATCTAATACTCTGATCATCTAATTTGCCTCAATTAGGTCACCTCTTAACCTATTCTCTAATCAAAATAATCTCATATCCTTCAGCCTTTCCGCATAAGACCTTTTCACCATACCAGGCAACATCCTGGTAAACTTCCTCGGCACCCTTTCCAATGCCTCCACATCTTTCTTACAAGGCGGTGACCAGAACTATATGCAATACTCCAAGTGCGGCCACACCAGAGTTTTGTACAGTTGCAAGATGACCTCACAGTTCCGACATTCAATCCCTCTACCAATAAATGCTAATAGACCTTGTGTGTTAGCTTTGTAGGGTGACATGTCTAATTTCCAAGTAATAAATGGTCTATAAAGTGTAGTAAAGACACAGCAGCGCAGCTTCACCATGGAGAATGCCCATCCTGTAACATGTGGGAAGCCTAACAGGTGATCACACATGCTGGAAGTGTCATCAGATACAGAAACATGAGCTCAGGTATTGGAAATCAAGCAAAAGCTGCCCTCACCATGGCACAATAGCGAGGCTGAGAACTATACTGATAGAATATTGAGAGAGTAATCACACTGCAGAATGGGAGAGAAAAGGCAGAAAATAGTGGTGAATAACTGATAATGAAGGAGCATCATGCAGATAGAGCAGGAGATTCTGAGCCCAGTGCTACACTAACTGTTTTCCATCAGTGCTGATGAGGATGATTGTTCATAGATGATAGAATCCTACAGGGCAGTGAGAGGCACTTCGGCCCATCATGTCTGCGCCAACCACAATCCCACCCAGGCCCTAGCCCCATATTCTTACATATTTTACTCACAAATACCTCTGACCTAAGCATCTTAGTACTGTCAGGGGCAATTTTAACATGGCCAGTAAACCTAACCCACACATCTTTCAACCGTGTGTGAAAACTGGAACACCTGGAGGAAACCCATGCAGATATGAGGAGAATGTGCAAACTCCTTGTGGACAGTGACCAAGCTGGGAATCAAACCCAGGTCCCTAGAGTTGTGAAGCCGCAGTGTTAACTTCTGTGTCACCGTGCCACCCACGGTTCATCAGAGATGTATATTTAGAGCCAGGTCCATGATTCCACAATTACACAAGAGTGGAGGAAGGTGCATGAAAGATTTATCATGGGAGAGACAATTTGTTCTTGAGAATCCCAAACCTGGAGACGTATTCATGGAACAGATACTTAGCTCAATCTAGTTGAGTACACTTCCCCATGCCGCTCCCCCCACCACCCCCCACACAATCGACATACAATAACAAGCTCATAGCTGTACCCATTCATTTGGAAATTTATATAAAATTCATTTGTAGTTGCACAAAAGGGCCCCTTGATTCTGGGCCTGCTGCTGCAGCCTCTGGCTGTGTCTTTCCAGATTTAAGACATTGGCAGAGTTGGCATTGAGCAACTATGGTAGAAAATCCTGATGTGAACTATGACTGTTTCAAAATCCTGATTAACACTCCCCCTTGCCCATAACTGGAACAGGAGTGAAGGAAGAGCTTCAGCACAACAATCCAGGGAACAGCAGTGGCTATCAGTACTCTGGGAGCATTGAACATAGCACATAGAACATTACAGCACAGTACAGGCCCTTCGACCCTCGATGTTGCACCGACCAGTGGAACCAATCTAATGACCCTCTAACCTAAACTATTCCAATAGTATCCACATGCCTACCATTGACTGTTTGAATGCCCTCTAAGTTGGCGAGTCCACAACTGCTGCAGCCAGGGCATTCCACGCCCTTACTACCCTCTGAGTAAAGAATTGAGTTCACACCATGCATCTCGTTCCGATTTGGCACCCCAAGATTACAACCGAATAGCATCAGCCAAATCAGATAACTGGACAGAGTGGCAGGCTGATAACAAAGGAGAAATAATTGCCTGAATGGATCGGTAATTGATTCCCACGTGGAGTGATCAGGCCAGTTATTACCATGAGAAATAACATCATTACCCAGAGAGTGAGCCGTACACTTAAACATTACAACACACGATGGGAGCAAAAGGAGACGCGCAATGAGCTGAGCATGTTTGATGGAATTTCCTGTTAGAAAGCCCTGGAGTTTCCACAATTGTCCAAAGTCATGCACAACCCCAAAGGCATGGCGTGAATCAGTATAGACACTCATAGATTGCCCAGTGGCTAGCACACAGGCTCATGTGAGGGTTCAGCCATCTGTGCAGAATAAGTTGGTGGAAGATGAGCTGATTCAACAGCCGAGTGGAGATCACAGAGTGGGAAGCTCATCTGGGACGTACCCATTGGGGGCCTGGCTGGAGGAGCCATCGATCAAAAGGACTGGTTTGTAAAAGGGTGATCCTGGAGATCAGGAGGGTAGGCGACAGGATGGCTGTTTCACAATCATGAGCATCACTATCGGTAGGTAGGAATGATGCTGGATTAAGGATGGTGCAGTGGCGAATGGTCAAGGGAAGTTCGTCCAGCAGTGCTGATTCGTATCAGATAACACTGGTAGCTGTCAGGCATTGGGTGGTGGGGCACGACAGCTTGGGGGAGAGGGAGAATGAGTTGGTAATCCAGGGTCAGGCTCTGTATGGAAACCACGGCCAAGTAGGCACCCGCAATTCAATGGAGACAGGAGGGCAGCAGTCCCCACAAAATGGGGTCAAGGTAAGTGCTCGTGTCAACAACAGGCCCCGGAGGATTGTGTGAGGATAGCCTTGGAGAACTCATTTCACTCATGGACATGGAGATTGAAAGTCCTATTGTTATCTGGCAGACCTATTGCAGACACAGAGACCAGAGTGTGGTGTTCAAGGAGACAAAAGATTCCTCCAACTGAAGGAACGTTGCAAGATAAGTATATGCCTGCCAAGAGGAAAGATGTGAAAGGTAGGATTAGAGAGCCGTGGATTACTAGGGATATTGAGGACTTGGTTAGGAAGAAAAGAGAAGCGTCTGATAGGTTGAAGCAGCTGGGAACCGAGACAGCATTGAAGGAATATAGAGAGAGTAGGAGGGAGCTCAAACAGGGAGTTAGAAGGGCAAAAAGGGGGCATGAAATGATTTTGGCGGATAGGATTAATAAAACCCAAAGTCTTTTTACTCTTATGTTAGGAAGAAAAGGGTGGTTAGAGGAAAAATCGGACCTCTTAGGGACAGAGGAGGGCAAATGTGCTTAGAGCCCAAGGGAATGGCGGAGATCCTGAATGAATACTTTGCGTCGATATTCATGAAGGAGAGGGGCTTGTTGACAGCTCCTGTCTCTGAGGGAGCTGTGGACCAGTTGAGGGAAATATCCATACCGAGGGAGGAAGTGTTAGTGCTTCCAGGTTGCATTAAAACTGATAAATCTCCAGGGCCTGATGGCATTTATCCCAGACTGCTTAGAGAGGTGCGGGGTGAAATTGTTGGGCCTCTGACACAAATCTTTGTCTCTTCTTTGGACACAGGTGAGGTCCCAGAGAACTGGAGAATAGCTAATGTTGTACCGTTGTTTAAAAAGGGTGGTAAAGATAACCCTGGAAATTATAGGCCGGTGAGTTTGACGTCAGTGGTCGGGAAGCTGTTGGAGGTGATTCTTAGAGATAGGATGTATAGGCACTTAGAGCATTGCGATCTGATTAGGGATACGCAGCATGGATTTGTTAAGGGGAGGTCATGCCTTACAAATCTGGTAGAATTTTTTGAGGAGGTGATGAAAACGGTGGACGAAGGGCAAGCCGTTGATGTTGTCTGTATGGATTTTAGTAAGGCATTTGACAAAGTCCCTCATGGGAGGTTAGTCAAGAAGGTCAAGGCAAATGGGATACAAGGACAGGTAGCTAGACGGATAAGCAACTGGCTTGGTAATAGGAGTCAGAGAGTGATAGTGGAAGGGTGTTTCTCTAGCTGGAGGTTGGTCACTAGTGTTGTGCCGCAGGGCTCGGTACTGGAACCTCTTCTATTTGTAATATATATAAATGACTTGGAAGAGGGAGTAAGTGGAGTGATCAGCAAATTTGCAGACGATACAAAGATGGCTGGACTTGCGGATAGTGAGGAGCATTGTCAGACGATGCAGCAGGACATAGATAGGCTGGTAGCTTGGGCAGACAGATGGCAGATGGAATTCAGTCCTGATAAATGTGAGTTGATGCATTTCAGGAGAAAAAATGTAGGGGGGAGGTATATGATAAAGGGTAGACCTCTTCAGAGTATAGAAACGCAGAGGGACCTGGGGTGCAGGTGAACATGTCTCTGAAGGTGGCAGAGCAAGTGGAGAAGGTTGTGAAGAAAGCATATAGTGTGCTAGCCTTCATCGGAAGGGGTATAGAGTACAAGAGCTGGCCTTTAATGTTGCAGTTGTATAAAACGCTGGTTAGACCTCATTTGGAATACTGTGTCCAGTTCTGGTTGCCTTACTACCAGAAGGAGGTGGAGACTCTGGAGACAGTGCGGAGGAGGTTTACCAGGATGCTGCTTGGTATGGAAGGTCTGAGTTACGAGGAGAGGTTAGGCAAATTGGGACTGTTTTCCTTAGAAAGACATAGACTGAGAGGAGATCTGATAGAAGTGTACAAGATTATGAGGGGTATAGATAGAGTAAACAGGGTTCAGCTTTTTCCTAGGATGGACTCAAATAGCACGAGGGGTCATGTGCCTACGGTGAGGGGAGTAAGGTATAATTTGGATGCTAGAGGGAGTTTTTTCACACAGAGGGTGGTGGGGGTATAGAATGTGCTACCAAGTAAAGTGGTGGAGGCAGGTACTCTGGAGATATTTAAGAAATACTTAGATGGGCGCATGAACAGAATGGGAATGGAGGGGTATAGAAAACTGATTTAAAATAGGGATCATGAGCCTTGGGAGTACCTGGGAAGTGTGTAAATAGATGATGATATTGATGTACTTGTTTTTATCCTACAGGTGCTTTGGTCCACCTTGTTGTCTAACGAGGGGCATACACGCGATGGGTCGTGAGAGGGCTGCTCTTGGATCTTTTTTGAAGTATCCTACTGCTTCACATCGTTAGTTTGTACCTTTGTGATCCTTATCAGCGAGAGCACGCAAGAGAATCTGGAGTCCTGCAAGCAGGCCTCAAGGGATGGGGAACAGAGGAGGAGGTCGTCAACATACTGGAGAAGGTGGAACTGTGGAGAAAGGCATATTGGTCAAACCGGATTAGAGGGCACATGGAGAAAGAATGGGGCTCTCTGTGTGAGCCTGAGGCAATCGAGTTCACAGATATTACTTGTAGAAAAGGCAAAGGGATTCTGGGGATCTGCATTCCTGGGATTGAAAAAAAAGGGCCGCAAAAGTGTGTAAATAGATGATGATATTGATATACTTGTTTTTATCCTACAGGTGCTTTGGTCCACCTTGTTGTCTAACGAGGGGCATACACGCGATGGGTCGTGAGAGGACTGCTCTTGGATCTTTTTCGAGAGTATCCTACTGCTTCACATCATTAGTGTATGTTGACATGGACCATCTGATGGGCAACACGACAGCGCAATGAGTATCGCTGTGCTGTGCAGATACATGGATCTGGGCTTGTGTCTGTGTGAGGTTGCGCATTCTCCCCATGCTTGCGTAGGTTTTCTCCGGGAGCCCCAGATTCTTCCCACATCCCAAAGATGTGCTCTTAGGCTAATTGGCAAAACAAATTCTCCCGAAATTGTCTCAAATTTGGTTTTTAATCCACAGATCTATAAGCATGGACAGGGATCGCTTGTGGAAGTGGGAACATCGAGGTGGCGGCGCGGGCTCGTTGGGCCGAAGGGCCTGTTTCCCGTGCTGTTTTGTCCTTTGTTCTTTGTTCTTTGAAAGGCAAGGTCCTATAGACTGTGGACGATTCCAGCAGAGTTGATAATGCACTGACGAAATTAGCCGGCCATTCCCATAACTTGGGCAAGTTTATTTGTTGTGCATGGCTTGGGAAGTGAGATGATACTGTCCGTGCACATGTGGGAAAAGTAGTGGGTTGGTCTGTCCAAAGGCTACAGAGTTGCAGTTTGTACGTTTGTGATCCTTATCAGCGAGAGCATGCAAGAGAATCTGGAGTCCTGCAAGCAGGCCTCAAGGGATGGGGAACAGAGGAGGAGGTCGTCAACATACTGGAGAAGGTGGAACTGTGGAGAAAGGGATATTGGTCAAACCGGATTAGAGGGCACATGGAGAAGGAATGGGGCTCTCTGTGTGAGCCTGAGGCAATCGAGTTCACATATATTACCTGTAGAAAAGACAAGGGGATTCTGGGGATCTGCATTCCTGGGATTGAAAAAAAAGGACCGCAAATGTCTACAACCATATGGTGAGTGGGACTGTGGAGCAATGCAGCTCAGAATAGTGGCAGGATTAGGGATGATTGGAAATGCCGGTATGACACTTATATTTACTACCCACAGATCATGGACAAAGTGCCAGGTTTTCCCACCCAATTTCTTGAAAGGAACACAGTTTTGAACTCATCTTGCTACCTCACCCTGGTTCCCGTGAGATTTAAAGTTATGCAACAACCTACCGTGTGTTACCTTGTCAAAGGCCTTGCTAAATTCCATGTAGACAACATCAACTGCACTGTCCTCATCTAACTTCTTGGTTGTCCTTTCAAAAACTCAATCATATTTGGGAGTCATGATATTCAACTCGCAAAGATATGCTCACTATCCCTAATTAGTCCCTGTATCTCTTAATTCCTGTAGATCCTGTCTCTCCAAATACCTTCCACCACTTACCCATCACAGATATGAGGCTCACTGGCCTGTAACACCCCGGTTTTTCCCTGCAGATCTTTTCAAACAAAGGCACAACATTTGCCACCCTCCAATCTTCAGGCAGCTCACCTGTGACTATCGATGATTCAAATATCTCTGCTAGGGGACTCGCAATTTCCTTCCCAGCCTCCCACAAGGTCCTGGGATACACTCCACCTGGTCCTGAGAATTTATCCACCTTAATGTGCTTTAAGAATTCCAGCAGCCCCTTCTTCGTACATAAGGTTAGTGCAGTTACAGATAGTGAAGAAGATTGTCAGAGAATACTGCAGGATATAAATAGGCTGGAAGATTTGCCGACGAAATGGCAGATGGAACTTAATCTAGACAAATGCCAGGTGATGCATTTTGCTAGGTCCAATTCAGATGGGAGCAATAAAATAAATGAGCAGGACCATCAGGAGCACAGACACACAGAGATCTGGGTGTGCAGGTCCACAGGTCCTTAAAGGTGGCAGCACAGTTGGAAAAGGCGATGAAGAAAGCATACGGCATGCCTGTCTTCACTGGAAGGACATTGAGTATAAAAGTTGACAAATTCTGTTACAGTTATATAAAAGGCTGGTGAGGCCACATTTGAAATACTGAGACCAATCGTGGTCACCACAATACCAGAAGGACATGGAGGTTTTGGAGAGAGAGTAGAAACAGTTTACTAGTGTGTTGCCTGTTTAGCAAGGTATTAGCTATGGGGAAGGATTGCATAAAGTAGGATTGTTCTCCCTGGAACAACAGTGGCTGCGGGCAACCTAATAGAAGTTTATAAAATACGAGCGTTACAGGTAGGGTGAACAGTTGGAAGCTTTTTCCCAGGGCAGAAATGACAATTACAAGAGGGCACAAGTTCAAGATAAGGGGAGAAGGATTCAGTGCAGACGTGCAGTGGAAGCTTTTTACAGAGAGTGGTTGGGGGCCGGGATGCACCACCAAGTGAGGACTTTGAAGCAGATAGTGAAGCGGATGAGTTGGAAAGTCGTGAGTGTCTGGAGTTTGGCAGTTGTTGGTGTTAAGTACTGAGGCTGTTGCAACAACACTATCGTCATGGAGGGATGCTGATGTAGACTGCTGAGACGTCCATTGTGACAATGAGTGTTCCTTGTTCAACTAGTCCATGGGTGCTGAGTTTTGGCAAGAAGTGCGTAGTTTCCTGACAAAAGCTGGGAATTCATCGTACGATGGGTTTAGGGGCACAATGGTTCTCACACAGGCTTTCTTCTAGCACCCATTTGCCAAGAGGTTGGTGGATGCTGGAATTTGTTGCCGGGGAGGCAGCGGTAGGAAATGCAATAGTGACTTTTAAAGAGCACCCAGAAAATTGCATAAATAAGATAGGAATACAGGGTTGTGGTCCACAGAAGGGAAGGAATTTTAGTTAAGGCAGGCAGCATAGTCAGCTTAGAGGGCAGAATTCCTATGCTGTAATTTTCTTTCTTCTAAACCCTGTTTCTGAGCTTGCACCTGAAGCCTTGCCTGCCTTTTTACTCACAATCTGCTAATAATTCCTGAATGCAGAAGCTGGGGTCAGAGTTCTTGAAACGCTCTATGTGTTTCATGGGTTAAGAATAAACCCGGGGAATGCTAACTCTCACAGCAGAACCCCTACAGTTCCAAGACCAACACTGCAAGGATGCATCAACAGTAGAAGGCGTGGACCAGAAATCATTGCCATGAGTGGCAGGATCCAAGCGATGGCTGAGTTAAGCAGTCAAAAGAGCCTTGACTAAGGGTCTCAACATGATCAAGTGACCCATGGCTGAGTGGCTCAAGAGCTTACAGAGGACCCAGTTGGATAGCACGGAGACAGTGGGATATGGCAGCAGCCTTTGAGGATGTGGTGCATTCAGCCGAGGGGCTGCGGAACACGGCCCATTCCGAAGGTACTGGCTGCTGACAGTGTTAAGGGCACCTGATTCAGAGGGCCATGGATAAGGATACATGCACAATGGCAAGATCGCAGGTGGGTATCTAGAGCTAGAAGGGCCAGATGACACAGGAGCTTCAGGAGTTCATTACAGAAACACTGTCATCCAAAGGAGTGATTCGGGGCTCCACAGGAATCCTGACAGAGGAGGAAGGGCTGGAGGTGGTGCAGGAGAAGCTGCATGCACCCTTCACCGGCAGATGGTGAGGAAACCCTCCATCATGAAGGTTGCATCTGGACAGGATTGCAGCTCCGTGAGTGAATGAATGATTTTGCCCTCTCAGTCAGGGTAAGCCACTGTTAATCTGTTCCCCTCACTCACACCAATCCCTTCCCCTTACATACAGCCTCCCAGTAACATGCCAGGTGTCCTGACCACCAGCCCAGCACATTGTCCCTATCTGTGAGGCACATTGTGAAGTAATGCACTTTGGCAGAAATAATAAATGTGTAGATTATAGGACAAATGGTAGGATTCTTCGTAGTCTAGATGAACAGAGGGATCTTGGTGTGTATGTGCATAGATCCCTGAAAGTAGGCAGTCAAGTCGAGAAGATTGTTAAGAAGGCATATGGAATCTTGGCTTTTATTGGTAGGGGGATTGAATTTCGGAACCGCAACGTCATGTTGCAACTGTACAAACCTCTAGTGCAGCCGCACTTGGAGTATTGTGTGCAGTTCTGGTCCCCACATTATAAGAAAGATGTGGAGGCATTGGAGAGGGTACAGAGGAGGTTTACCAGGATGTTGCCTGGTATGGAGGGCAGGTCTTATGAAGAGAGGCTGAGGGATTTGAGGTTGATTTCATTAGAAAGGAGGTGGCTAAGAGGGGACCTAATCGAAACATATAAGATGATTAGAGGTTTAGATAGGGTGGACAGTGATAGCTTTTTCCTAGGATGGAAAAAGCTAGCACGAGGGGACACAGCTTTAAATTAAGGGGTGATAGTTATAGGACAGATATCAGAGGCAGGTTCTTTACCCAAAGAGTGATTAGGGAGTGGAATGCCCTGCCTGCAGCTGTTGTAGATGCGCCAAGTTTGGTGGCATTTAAGAGGTTAGTTGATAAGTACATGGAAGAGAAGGGAATGGTTTAGTTTGGAGGGGCATTGCTTTTTATATTGGTCGGCGCAACATCGAAGGCCGAAGGGCCTGTTCTGTGCTGTAATGTTCTATGTTCTATGTTCTATGTTCTCTTGCACGAGAAGCTGGCTCACAACAGACAGGAAAGCCTGCAGGCAGGTATAGGAATCCTAACTGAGTTTGAGGTGAGAATTCTCTGAGTGGTCGGGGAAGATGAGGACCACTAAATAAGATCAGCAGGGCCATCTACACAAAAGGACATTGCCAGGTCACAGGAGTCATGTGCAGTTGAACAGGGCCAGTACATACTTTTGGATATTGGCCTTGGGGCAGGCCCAAGACGAAATCGAAGCTGCAGGCTTTGCTACCATCCCTCACACGCAGAGGGTTGTCAATGGAGCACATCACCCTGCTGTCCACCTGAGATCACAATCTGTGGTTCATGAATAGGAAGAGGTTCCACTGCGAATGGGCAATTTATGTGTGATGATCACGCATGTGTGTGCACCACACACAGGGTGTGAGCCTGACAATTACATCCTCCAAATTCAGACAACCCCATGGCATTCAAGGAATAGCCCAATCTGCAAAGATGGCCCATGGGGGACAAGGGTTACCCACTGAGGACATGGCTAATGACACCAGTTCAGAGGGCATAGACCAGATGGTTGGTGCATTGGGCTTCTGAAGATGCAATTCCTACTGCTGGACCACTCTGGATGTGCTCTCACATACAGCCTCGAGGATTTCCCGCACTCTTGTGATGCTGGAAGATTTCTGCAGGAGAAGGGGCAAGCATGGAAAGATGAGGGCCAGCATCAAACAGTGTCAGTGAATGAGTTGAAGCAGGGTGTGAGGGAATCCTTCATTGCAGCAAGGTTTAGATTACTGTGCAGTCTCGGGTTTTATAGCTTTACGCTCCCCACCCTACCACAGGAGCTGTTATGGTATTCTGTACTGAAACATTTTTGGACGTTCTAGAATTAATAGGTATTGTCTGAAATTTAGGATCAGACTGTTCAGGAATGAGATTAGGAAGCATTTCTACACAAGAAAGGACAGTAAAAGTTGGGAGCTGTTCCATGAATGATGGTTGATGCTGTATGAATTGCTAATTTTAACTCTGAAGGAGACAATTTTTTTGTTAAGGAAAAGTACTAGGGGATATGGACTAAAGGCAGGTCTATGGAGATACACCACAGCGATGACATCATTGAATGCAGTTATAGACTTGATGGGCTGAATGGCACGTGAGGATTTAGTTATTATAGCTGACGGAATCTTGGCACTTTCTATCTCACTCACACTGGGAATGTCATGATGGGTTCGAATGGCAGTAGCTAAAGTGATTAGACATGGAGGAAACGGTGGGTATAATTATACTTCACGTAGGATCACTCACCCTATACCCTGTTATGTCTACAATTCTCGAGTCAGGAAATGCCACACTCCATCTCCCCCACACTCCCCCTCCTCCTCCTCCCCGCCCCACCATAAGATGTAGAGTTAGTTACAAATGAGATCATCTTGGCTGCTTGAAAGCACGTTTGATCATTCTATGGGTGTGGTGTTGGAGAGAGGAAAATGAGGAGGGGGATCGTTCTGGGCGGGGTGGGGGGGGAGTTGCAAAATCAATCATTTTAATTTCAGTGGATGAAATCCTAGTCCCAAACACCTTCAGCTGCTTCCCTGAACTTCCTTCAAGCCTAATGTTTGGACTGAGGCTGTTTGCTGATATTCAGCATTATTCGTGACTCCTCAGATACTGAAACTAACCATGTTCAAATGCAACAAGATCTGGACAATATTCATGCTTGGGCTGACAAATAACACTCACGCCAAACAAATGCCATGCATTGCCCGTCTCCAATAAGGGACATACTAACCAATGCCAGACCAGCTTCTTGTCACTTAGTGGGACCTGGGATTGAATGTCTACAGTCAGCCACAGAGCATGTCCAGCAGACAGAGGGCAGAGTCTGTGCTCATCTTACCAGGATGCTACCTGGTTTGGAGGGTAGGTCTTATGAGGACACTTTGAGGGAGTTAGGACTTTTTTCTTTAGAGCGGAGGAGAATGAGAGGCAACTTAATAGAGGTTCATAAGATGATGAGGAGGATAGGTGGAGTGGATATTTGGGTGGATGTAGTTGTAACTAGGAGGCATAACTATAAGATCCATGGTGGGAGATATAAGAGGAACGTCTGAGGTAAATTCTTCACTCACAGAATAGTTGGGGTGTGCAATGCTCTGCCAGCTGTGATAGTGCAGTTGGACACTTTAGGTACTTTCAAGTGGTTATTGGATAGGCACATGGAACACATCAAAATGATAGGGAGTGGGATAGCTTGATCTTGGGTTCCGACGTAGCTCAGCACAACCTCAAGGGCTGAAGGGCCTGTATTGTGCTGTACTGTTCTATGTCTATATGTTCTACCTTGATCATGGTGAATTTAGCTTCACAACCTTTCAAGTTGGTTTCCAGTTTGGAGTGCAGCAGAGTCAAAATGGGCAGCAGGAATCATAGTCCTAGTGTGACAGGAAAAGAGTTTGGCTGTTACAGACAGACTCTGTGATGGTGGATTTCTCAGGCTGAGGAGTGCAACATAGCATCCTGTGCAATCCAATGCAGATTTCCCAAGATGATGCTTTGTAGAGCACACAGCCTATTCCATTACACTATTTGACTGCAGTGTGTTTCCAAAACTCTGACAATAAGGATATGAAACAAACAATATTTTATTCCTTTACTCATGGACTCTGCTCCTACACTCCCAGGGAGAACTCCCGTGTTCCCAACACAAGACCGTTTTTGTCCCCATACCATCACGTGATCATGAGATCACTCAGTCTCCATGAGCAAAAGCAACCACGATATCCCAATGAAACCCTTTCCATCACTTCATCAAAAACCTTGAGCAAGTTTCTTAGACATGATTTTCTAGCAACACATCAGTGCTCCTACCCATTTTGAACACGTTTTTTTTCCAAGCAACAAATATTTATCTCCTACATTAAAGCTTCCAGAAATTTCCCCAGCAATGAACTGAGCTGAACAGTTTGTTGTTACAGGGTTAACAAACTTCACGTTATAACGGTTGCATCACTTTGAAAACCCTCCAGTAAACTGAATGGTCATGAACATGATGCCAGCACCTTCATCATTACCCCCTCAGCAGTCTCCAGTAAGAATTTAGCAACACCAATTTATAATCCAACCGATTTATTTGATAGTAAAAAAGCGAGCTTTCGACTCTTGTGTCTTCTTCAGGCAAATGCAGTGTTCTGGTCTGCAATAGCACACATCAGCACAGACAGTCAGAGATTGCTGATTAGAATGCGAATCCTTACATCTAACCTGCTGTTCAAGTGTTAAAGTGGCGAACAATGTGTGTGAAGGGAATCCTGAGCATTGTTGGAGAATTGTGTATTTTCTCCAGACAGCACAGTAAGTGAGGATTTTGCTAACCCAGGCAAGTTACGGGGGTTACAGATAGTGTGTCATGAAGCCAAGATCCCTGTTAAGACCGTCCTCATGTGTGCGGAGCTTGGCTATCAGTCTCTGTTCAGCGACTCTGCGCTGTCGTGTATCACGAAAGCCCCCTTGAAGAACATTTACCCGCAGGTCGGAGGCCGAATGCCCATGACTGCTGAAGTGTTCGCCCACAGGAAGAGAACTGTTTTGCCTGGTGATTGTTGAGCGATGCTCATTCATCCGCTGTCGTAGTGTCTGCATGGTCTCCCCAATGTACCATGCTTCGGGACATCCTTTCTTGCAACGTATTAGGTAGACAACGTTGGCCGAGTTGCAAGAGTATGTACCGTGTACCTGGTGAATGGTATCCTCACGTTTGATGATGTCGTCCATGTCTATGATCCGGCATGTCTTGCAGAGGTTGCTGTGGCAGGGTTGTGTGGTATTGTGGTCACTGTTCTCCTGAAGGTTGGGTAGTTTGCTGCGAACAATGATCTGTTTGAGGTTGTGCGGTTGTCTGAAAGCAAGAAGTGGGGGGGTGGGGATGGCCCTAGCGAGATGTTCATCGTCATCAATGATATGTTGAAGACTCCGGAGAAGATGTCGTAGCTTCTCCGCTCCAGGGAAGCACTGGACAACAAAGGGTACTCTGTCCACTGTGTCCCGTGTTCGTCTTCTGAGGAGGTCAGTGCAGTTTATCATTGTGGCACGTCGGAACTGTCGATCGATGAGTCGAGTGCCATATCCTGTTCTCACGAGGGCATCCTTCAGCGTCTGGAGGTGTCTGTCGCGATCCTCCACATCTGAGCAAATTCTGTGTATACGGAGGGCTTGTCCTTAGGGAATGGCTTCTTTAACGTGTCTAGGGTGGAAGCTGGAGAAGTGGAGCATTGTGAGGTTGTCTGTCGGTTTGCGGTACAGTGAGGTGCTGAGGTGACCGTCCTTGATGAAGATGCGTGTGTCCAAGAATGCAACTGATTCTGGAGAATAGTCCATGGTGAGTCTGATGGTGGGATGGAACTTGTTGATATCATCATACAGTTGTTTCAATGATTGTTCACCATGAGTCCAAAGGAAAAAGATGTCATCAATGTATCTAGTATATGGATCATAAATTTGCAGATGACACTAAAGTCGGTGGAGTGGTAGATAGTGAAGAGGGGTGTTATAGTTTACAGAGTGACTTGGACAAGTTGCAGAGCTGGGCCGAGAGGTGGCAAATGGAGTTTAATGTGGAAAAGTGTGAGGTAATGCACTTTGGCAGGAAAAAATGTGTAGAGTATAGGGCTAATGGTAGGGCTCTTAATAGTGTTGAGGAACAGAAGGATCTTGGTGTATGTGTCAATAGATCCCTGAAAGTAGGCAGTCAAGTGGATAAAGTTGTTAAGAAGGCATATGGAGTCTTAGCTTTTATTGGTAGGGATTGAATTTAGGAGCCGCAGCATCATGTTGCAACTGTACAAAACTCTAGTGCGGCCGCACTTGGAGTATTGTGTGCAGTTCTGGTCGCCACATTATAAGAAAGATGTGGAGGCATTGGAGAGGGTACAGAGGAGGTTTACCAGGATGTTGCCTGGTATGGAGGGCAGGTCCTATGAAGAGAGGTTGAAGGATTTGAGGTTGTTTTCGTTAGAAAGGAGGCGGCTAAGAGGGAATCTTATTGAAACATATAGATGATTAGAGGTTTAGATAGGGTGGACAGTGATAGCCTTTTTCCTAGGATGGGAGAAAGCTAGCACGAGGGGACACAGCTTTAAATTAAGGGGTATGAGTTATAGGACGGATATCAGAGGTAGGTTCTTTACTCAAAGAGTGATTAGGGAGTGGAATGCCCTGCCTGCAGCTGTTGTAGATGCGCCAAGTTTGGTGGCGTTTAAGAGGTTAATTGATAAGTATATGGAAGAGAAGGGAATGGTTTAGTTTGGAGGGGCATTGCTTTTTATTTTGGTCGGCACAACATCGAAGGCCGAAGGGCCTGTTCTGTGCTGTAATGTTCTATGTTCTATGTTGTATGTTCTATATAACCTTGGTTGGAGATCTCGTGTGGTGAAGAAGTCTTGTTCGAACCTGTGCATGAAGATGTTGGCATACTGAGGTGCGAATTTGGTCCCCATGGCTGTTCCGTGTGTCTGGATGAAAAGCTGATTGTTGAAGGTGAAGACATTGTGGTCCAAGATGAAGCGGATGAGTTGTAAAATTGCATCCGGAAACTGGCAGTGGGATAGCTTGATTTTGGGCTCACACAACATCAAGGGCTGAAGGGCCTGTATTGTGCTGTACTGTTCTATGTCTATATGTTCTATCTTGATCATAGTGCATTTCGCTTCACAACCTTTCAAGTTGGTTTCCCGTTTGGAGTGCAGCAGAGTCAAAATGGGCGGCAGGAATCATGGGCCTAGTGTGACAGGAAAAGAGTTTGGCTGAGTCGGACAGACTCTGTGATGGTGGATTTCTCAGGCTGAGGAGTGCAACATAGCATCCTGTGCAATCCCATGCAGATTTCCCAAGGTGATGCTTTGTAGAGCACACAGCCTATTCCATCACGCCATTTGACTGCGGCGTGTTTTCAAAACTGACAATAAGGATATGAAACAAACAATATTTTATTCCTTTACTCATGGACTCTGCTCCTACACTCCCAGGGAGAACTCCCGTGTTCCCAACACATGACCATTTTTGTCCCCATTTCATCATGTGACCACTCAGTCTACATGTGCAAAAGCAACCACGATATTCTGATGAAACCCTTTCCATCACTTCATCAAAAACCTTGAGCAAGTTTCTTAGACATGATTTTCTAGCAACACATGAGTGCTCCTTCCCACTTTGAACACGTTTTTTTCCCAAGCAACAAATGTTTGTCTCCTATATTACCACATCCAGAAATTTCCCCAGCAATGACCTTAGCCTGAACAGTTTGTTGTTACAGGGTTTAACAAACTTTATGTTATAAACAGTGCATCACTTTGAAAACCCTCCAGTCATCTGAGTGGTTCATTGAAGATGATGCCCAGCACCTTCATCATTCACAGCTCTTCCCCCTCAGCTGTCCTGCTACATCCCATTCAGAGCAGCTAAATCTTCAATTTCATTGTGATACAAAAAGGATCAGATTGAAAGGGGTTAAATGAATCTGTTTGTTCAGTGACTGTAATTCATTTCAATCTCCTTGGAATCTAATTGTGTCACTGGAGGGCTTCCCTTCTCTGTTAATAAGTGACTCATTCCTAGGTGTTATTCCATTTCCTGAGCAGGAACATCCCTACATCACAAAGAGATCAGTGGCTCCAGAGAGAGAGAGAGAATGGATTGGAATCTGAAACCAATGGATAGGAATGTTACAACAGTGGAGAGGAAATTTTATTCTGCCCTTTACTCTCTATCTATACTTGATTTAACACCGCAGCTACAGATGGAGAACATATTGCATGTTATTCAAGGATATTACTATCCCATCCTCGCTATTCTTGGTGTCTGTGGTAAGGGATCCTTACAAGATATAATTGTTTACATGCATTATTCTGTGTGTAGATTGTTTTCCAGCAGTTATGTTTAGAGCTGCTGCTTACATTTAGGGAAACCAGGAGAATTGGCGTGCTAACTCTGGAGAAAGCATACCCTTCCCCCTTCCACCATTCATAAGCTTTTGGAGGGGATTCTTAGAGATAGGATGCATAGGCATTTAGAGCGTTGCGATCTGATTAGGGATACGCAGCACGGATTTGTTAAGGGGAGGTTGTGCCTTACAAATCTGGTAGAATTTTTTAAAGAGGTGACGAAATCAGTGGATGAAGGGCGAGCCGTTGATGTTGTCTATTTGGATTTTAGTAAGGCGTTTGACAAAGTCCCTCATAGGAGGTTAGTCGAGAAGGTCAAGGCAAATGGGATACAAGGACAGGTAGCTAGATGGATAATTAACTGGCTTGGTAATAGGAGACAGAGAGTAATAGTGGAAGGGTGTTGCTCTAGCTGGAGGTTGGTCACTAGTGGTGTGCCGCAGGGCTCGGTACTGGGACCTCTTCTATTTATAATATATATACATGACTTGGAAGAAGGAGTAAGTGGAGTGATCAGCAAGTTTGCAGACGATACAAAGATGGCTGGACTTGCGGATAGTGAGGAGCATTGTCAGGCGATGCAGCAGGACATAGATAGGCTGGTAGCTTGGGCAGATAGATGGCAGATGGAATTCAATCCTGATAAATCTGAGGTGGTGCATTTTGGGAGAAAGAATGTAGTTGGGAGGTATATGATAAAGGGTAGACCTATTAAGAGTATAGAAACACAGAGGGACCTGGGGGTGCAGGTGAACAAGTCTCTGAAGGTGGCAGAGCAAGTGGGGAAAGTTGTGAAGAAAGCATATAGTATGTTAGCCTTTATAGGAAGGGGTATAGAGGACAAGAAAACTGCCTTTAATGTTGCAGTTGTATAAACCGCTGGTTATACCTCATTTGGAATACTGTGTCCAGTTCGGGTCACCTTACTACCGGAAGGACGTGGAGACTCTGTAGAGAGTGCAGAGAGGTTTACGAGGATGCTGCCTGGTATGGAAGGTCTGAGTTACGAGGAGAGGTTAGGCAAATTGGGACTGTTTTCCTTAGAAAGACGTAGACTTAGAGGAGATCTGATAGAGGTGTACAAGATTTTGAAGGGGGTAGATAGAGTAAACAGGGTTAAGCTTTTTCCTAGGATGGACTCAAATAGCACGAGGGGTCACGGGCTTAGGGTGAGGGGGGTAAAGTATAATTTGGATGCTAGAGGGAGTTTTTTCACACAGAGGGTGGTGGGGGTATGGAATGCTCTGCCAAGTAAAGTGGTGGAGGCAGGTACTCTGGAGTTATTTAAGAAATACTTAGATGGGCACATGAACAGAATGGGAATGGAGGGGTATAGAAAACTGATTAAAATAGGGATCATGAGCCTTGGGAGTCCCTGGGAAGTGTGTAAATAGATGATGATATTGATGTACTTGTTTTTATCCTACAGGTGCTTTGGTCCACCTTGTTGTCTAACAAGGGGCATACACGCGATGGGTCGTGAGAGGGCTGCTCTTGGATCTTTTTTTCGAGAGTATCCTAGTGCTTCACGTCGTTAGTGTACGCTTGACCTGGACCATTTGATGGGCAACACGACAGCTCAGTGACTATCGCTGTGCTGTGCAGGTACATGGATTTGGGCCTGTGTCTGTGGGAGTTTGCGCATTCTCCCCGTGCTTGCGTGGGTTTTCTCCGGGTGCTCCGGTTTCCTCCCACATCCCAAAGATGTCTCTTAGGCTAATTGGCAAAACAAATTCTCCCTAAATTGTCTCAAATTTGGTTTTTAATCCATAGATCTATAAACATGGACAGGGATCGCGGGTAGAGGTGGGAACATTGGGGTGGTGGCGCAGGCTCGTTGGGCCGAAGGGCCTGTTTCCCGTGCTGTTTTGTTCTTTGATCTTTGAATTCTATCACAAAAATATAGATCCGTACATCACTGAACTCAATAGCACTTTGTGGTGGCATAATGGCACAGTGGTTAGCACTGGATGGGGAGAAATTTGTAAATTGTGTACTGGGAGGCTCTTTGGAGCAGTATGTAGATAGCCCAAATAGAGAGGGGGCGATACTGGATTTAATTCTGGGAAATCAGCCTGGTCAGGTGGTCGAGGTTTGAGTAGGGGAACATGTGGTAAATAGTGATCACAATTCTACTTCAGGAAATTAACGGAAAACGATGAATGCTCCCTGAAGGGGAAGGTGCTAAATTGGACAGATTAGGCAGGAACTTATAGATACTGATTGGAGGAGGTTGTTTGAGGGTAAGTCCACGTTTGCCATGTGGGAGTCTTAAGGGATGCCTGATAAGGTTGCAGGAAAACCTTTAATAGGAAGGATGGGAAAGGTAGGATTAGAGAGCAGTGGATAACTAGGGATATTGAGGACTTGATCAGGAAGAGAAGAGAGGCATATGTTAGGTCCAAACAACTGGGAACAGAGAGCGCATTGGAGGAATACAGACAGAGAAGGAGGGAACTCAAATGGGGAGTTAGAAGGGCGAAAAGGGGGCACGAAATGCTCTTGGCAGACAGAATTTAGGAAAATCCAAATGCATTTTACTCCTATGTTAAGAACAAAAGGGTGATTAGAGGAAAAATAGGTCCTGTTAGGGACAGAGAAGGGGAGCTACGCTTAGAGTCCGAAGGAATGGGGAGATCCTGAATGAATACTTTGCGTCAGTATTCATGAAGGAGAGGGACTTGTTGTCTGGTACTGTCTTGGAGGGAATTATAGACCCATTTTGGAAATATCTTATGAGGGAGGAAGTGTTCGAGTTTATAGGTAGTATTGAAACTGATAAATCTCCGGGGCCTGATGGCATTTATCCTAGGCTGCTTAGGGAGACAAGAGATGAAATTGCTCGGACTCTGACGTAAATCTTTGTCTCTTCTTTGGACACAGGTGAAGTCCCAGAGGACTGGAGGATAGCAAACATGGTATCATTGTTTAAAAAGGGTAGTAGGGATAATCCAGGTAACGATAGGCCGGTGAGTTTGACGTCAGTAGAGAAATTGTTGGAGAGGATTCTTAGAGATTGGATGTACACGCATTTAGAGCGTGGCAATCTGATTAGTAATAGGCAGCATGGCTTTGTAAAGCGGAGGTCATGCCGTACGAATCTTGTAGAAATTTTTGAGGAGTTGACAAAAATGGTCAACGAAGGATGAGCTGTGGATGTTGTCTAAGTGGATTTCAGTAAGCTGTTTAACAAAGTCCTTCATGGTAGGTTGGTGGAAATTTTTAAGGTTCATGTGATACTAGGACAGGTGTCTAGATGGATTGAGTATTGACTTGGCAACAGGAGACAGAGAGTAATAGTGGAAGGGTCTTTTTCTAGCTGGAGGTCTGTGACTAGTGGTGTGCCACAGGGCTCAGTACTGGGACCTTTGCTATTTGTAATATACATAAATGACTTGGAAGAGGGAGTAACTGGCCATGCTAAATTCTTCCTGAGTGTACCTGAACGGTTACCTGAGTGTGGCAATTTTCACGATAGCTTCATTGTCGTGTTTATGTAAGCCTACTTGTGAAAGTAATAAATATACTTTTAAAAATTACAATCTCAATGCATTGTCAAAGTGTCATTTTAATCCCAGTCCAAGGTATTATTTTGCTGTTCATTTCTCTCTCGGACAGTTAACATAGTGACGATTGTGATCCTGTCTCAGGGAAAGTGTGGTCTGTCCAAAAGTGTCACTCGCTACCTGCTGGCGATGGTAGCAGCGGATCTACTGGTCATTATCTTCGACCTGATATTGAGGCAGATTCCAATGGTTTATCCTGAACAGTTTCATTTCATACTATCCCTCCCAGTGTGTAATATCCATGCTGTCCTGCTATATGCCTCTACAGACTGTTCTGTCTGGTTCACTGTCACATTCACCTTTGATCGATTTGTGGCCATTTGCTGCCAGAAGCTGAAAAGCAAATACTGCACTGAGCGAACGGCAGGAGTTGTTCTGGGAACTGTGATTGTACTGAGCTGTTTAAAAAACATTTTCTGGTATTTTATGTTAACAAATCGATATTTCATGCCGAACAGCCCCTGGTTTTGTTGGATAACAATTTTTGTAATGAACTCACAAGTTTGGGTAACAGTTGAGTTCCTTCATAACATTATTACCCCTGTAATTCCATTTGTCCTGATTATGTTGCTTAATGTTTTCACCATCAGACATATTGTAGTGAGTAGCAGAGCTCGCAGGAGACTCCAGGCTCTCGGCAGTAAGGAGAGTTCCAGAGACCCAGAAATGCAAAGTCGAAGGAAATCAATAATTTTACTCTTTTCTGTCTCAGCAAATTTCATTGTATTATGGTCAGTGTTCATGGTGTTTTCTATTTGGAACCGTATGTATTTTTTGGGGTATGAGTCCATTTATCTAGATGATTTTGTATTGGAATTGGGCTTCATGCTGCAGCTCCTTAGTTGCAGCACAAATACTTGTATTTATGCAGTCACGCAGAATAAATTCAGAGAGCAGTTGAAAATAGTGCTGAAATATCCCTTTACTCCAATTGTTCAATTCATTCAATGATGAATGAATCCAAGTATTGTGCCATGAATGTTGTGACTGTGTCCTTTACATCCAAGTTTAATGTTTGAATAAAAAGTTATAACTATGTACTTTCCTTCAATACAAAACCACAGGGAACCATTGCTTTATTTGCTGTCACTTTGTTGATATGTTGTTATTGTGACTTTGATACCAGAAGTAGGGAAGTGCTGATTTGGCCCTGAAATAGTGTCATTTGTTGGGGTGATGGGGAGGGTGATGGTGGGTTGTGGAATCAGACGAACCACATTAAGTAATGCGGGCAGATGCAAAGTGTCAAGTTAAACTACTGACCAAGATATTCAAAATACTTTAAGTGCTAAGATTGGCACAAAGTGGAATAAAAAGAAATAGCAAATGCAATGTTGACAATCATCTGTCCCCATGGAGAATTAAAACAGTTTGAGGAGAAAGGAGAGAGAATAACCAAAGCAAGGCTTAAGACAGAGGGAGGAGCAGTCAGTGAGAGTAAGGGAGAATCAGTCTAAGAATCAGCTGCAGTCTGAGGAAAAGCAAAATTGTGAAACTACAGAGAAACAGCTAAGCATTTCATTATCGAGCATATTAACTTCCATCTCTCAAAACTCAAAAAAATTATTAGCAGCTGTAGGATGAGGTTTCTAGTCTCCAAGTAATAAATAGTCTGTAAAGTGTAGTAAAGATAGGGCAGGGCAGCCTCACTGTGGAGAATGCTCATCCTGTAATATGTGGGAAGCCTAACTTCTGATGGTCTAGCTGGTCACATGTACAGAATATGTCACCAGATGTCGAACCATGAGCTTCAGGGTATTGCAAATTAAGCAAAGGCTAAGCACTACAGTGAGACTGAGAATTATATTGATAGAACATTTAGAGAGTAATAACACTGCAGAATGGGAGAGTGAAGACAGAGAATAATGGGTGAATAACTGATAATGAAGGAGCATCATGCAGATAGAGCAGGAGCTCCCTGAAGCCAGTGCCGCACTATCTGATTTTCATCAGTGCTGATGAGGGCGATCGTTCACCGGAGAAAAGCAGCCAGAGCCAGATCCATCATCCTACAACTGCTTCAACTGCACAAAGTGGACAAAGGGAAGTGAAAGATCAATCATGGGATGGATTCCTTTGTAGGGATAACAGGTAGGCATTTCTGTAGCTTTACACATTATGCAAAAGGTAGGGTGACTCTCTCACAAGAAATTCGAAGTGCTGAATTTGCATGAAAACGGGAGTGATACCCATCGATTTTTTTTCGTGGGATTTTTGGAGTGAATCTGCAGAGCGCTCCATCATGACCATGGTGCAAACTCCAATAGCGGATATTGATGGTGGTCCCCACGCTTCTACCTCCTAATTACTGGTGATAGTCACTGAGCTGTTGTGTTTCCCATCAATTGGTCCAGTGAATTTCAGGCTGCAGGGTGACCAAAACTTAGGAGATGAATATTCCAGGATATTCAACAGCTAGGATAGGGTCATAGAGTCACAGAGGTGTACAATATGGAAACAGGTCCTTCAGCCCAACTTGACCATGCCAACTTTTTTTTTAAATCCCAAAGCTCGTCCGAGTGCCCATATTTGACCCATATTCCTCTCAACTCATCTTACCCACGTAGCTGTCTAATCGCAAAACAAAATTGTACCCGTCTCTACTACCATATCTGGCAGCTTTTTCCAGACACTCACCACCCTGTTTGTGAATAAATGACCCCTCTGGACCCTTATGTATCTCTCCCCTCTCACCTTTAACCTATTCCTCTAGTTTTAGATTCCCCAATCTTTCTGGAAAAAATATTGACTGTCTAGGTGATCGATGCCCTTCAATATTTTATAGACCACTATAAGAACACCCCTCAGCCTCCTACACTCCGGGGAATAAAACATAGGAAAAAGGAAAATAAGGAGGAGTAGCACTGTTAACAGAACATGTGGTCAGCAACTTGGTTGGGAGAGGATGTTAGATTTGAAGATCATGATATTGGGATTCCCCCAGCTGTCGCACTGTCCGAATAACACAACTGGTTGGTTATCATCAGCTCTTTTCCATGATTCACGCTGTGTGCCTGGTACTCGGGTGGCACAATGGCACAGTCATTAGCATTGCTGCTTATGGCACCAGGGACCGTGGTTCAATTCACAGCTCAGGTCACTGCCTGTGTTCAGTTTGCATGCTCTCCCTGTATCTAAGTGGGTTTCCTCTGAATGCTCTGATTCCCTCACACAATCCAAAGATGTGTGGGTTAAGTGGATTGGCCTGCTAAATTGCCTCATAGTTTCAGTGAGACCAGCTAGGGCAAATGCGTGCGATTGTAGAGGTAAGACCAGGAGGGGATAGTGGTCACTGACGACTCGATTGGCTGATTAGATTCCTTCTGAAATATAGAGATTCTATGATTCTAAGTCTCTCAGCGCAAACAGATTCATGCTGGAAAATCAGCATTGCGGCAATTTCCAATCCAGCCATCGTCTATCTGTCCATCCATTCATTCACCCATCCTTCCATCCATCCATCCATCTCTCCCTCTCTCTGTAACCCCCACCGTGTAGAGTAGAACTTTATTCCCTGGAGTGTAGAAGAGTGAGGGGAGATTTGATAGAGGTATATAAGATTTTGATGGGTATAGATAGAATGAATGCAAGCAGGCTTTTTCCACTGAGGCTAGAGGAGAAAAAAGAAACCAGAGGGCATGGGTTAAGGGTGATAGGAGAAAAGTTTAAAGGGAATATTAGGTGGGGGGGCATCTTCATGCAGAGAGTGGTGGGAGTGTGGAATGAGCTGCTGGATAAATGCAAGGTCACTTTTAACATTTAAGAAAAACTTGGACGGGTTCATGGATGAGAGGGGGTGTGGAAGGATATGGTTCAAGTGCAGGTCAGTGGGGTGAGGCAAAAAATGGTTTAGCACAGACAAGAAGGGCAAAAGGCCTGTTTCTGAGCTGTAATTTTCTATGGTTCTAAAAGAGCCTCAAGTCCCTCAGCCTTTCTCATCAGACCTTCCCACCATACCAGGCAATATCCTGGTAAATCTCCTCTGAACTCTGCTTCCACATCTTTCTTACAATGTGGCGACCAGAACTGTACACAATACTCCAAGTACAGCCGCATCAGAGTACTGTACAGCTGTAACATGAAGATAGCCAAATAGCTGAAAGGAAATGTGCAATGAACTGACCGTGTTTGATGGAATTTCCTGCAGATGTAAGAAAGCTCCATAACTTCCAACAGGCACATGGCTATACCCTATACATTTAGACATTTGTACAAAGTTCATTTACAGCTGCACAAAAGCATCCCTCCGTTATTGGCCTGCTGCTGTAAGCAGTCTGACAACACCAAGTTTAAGTCTAACTGATTTATTTGATAGTAAACTCACAAGCTTTCGGGGTTTGCCCCTTTGTCAGGTGAATGGAGAGTTCTGACCTCAGGTGAAGCATATAACAGCACAGACAGCTTACAGATTACTGGTTAGAATGCGAATCTTTACACCTGACCTGCTTTTCAAGTCTTAAAGAGGCTAACAATGTGAGTGGAAGGAGCACTGAGCACAGGTTAAAGAGATGTGTATTATCTCCAGAGAGGACAGTAAGTGAGGTTTAGCAAAACCCAGGCAAGTCATGGGGGTTACAGATAGTGCAACATGAATCCCAGATCCCTGTTGAGGCTGTCCTCATGTGTGCGGAACTTGGCTATCAGTCTCTGCCCAGCGACTCTGCATTGTCGTGTGTCATGAAGGCATCCTTGGAGAACGCTTGCCCGAAGGTCAAAGGCCAAATGCCCGTGACCGCTGAAGTGTTCACCAACAGGAAGGGAACAGTCTTGTCTGGCGATCATGCCATGTACTGTAGCCATTGATGGTGCCTTTCCAAGTTTAAGACATCGGCAGAGTAGGCATTGAACAGTAGCCATTCCTGCCATGATGGAAAATCCTGGTGTGAACCAAGACTGCTGCAAAATCCTGATCATTACCCCTTTACCCACATGGGTAAACCCATATAACATGCGGACAAGTCAGGACAGGAGTGAAACAGGGGCTACAGCATGACCATCTGGGGAACAGCAGCAGAATGATGAAGGCGTTGTGCCACCACCCATGCATCACATACTGACTGGAAAGCCTCAGCCTGCATATGAACAGCATCAAACAAATCAGGTAACTGGAGAAGGGTAGCAGTCTTATTAAAAAAAGGGGATGCAAATGGATCAGCTGCAGCTGCCCATGCGCCAAGGTCCACCCTGTGGGCAGTACGGTAGCAGAGTGGTTAGCACTCTGGGACCAGGGTTCGATTCCTGGCTTGGGTCACCGTCTGCATGGAGTTTGCACATTCCCCTCGTGTCTGCGTGGGTTTCCTCCGGGTGCTCTGGTTTCCTCCCACAGTCCAAAGACATGCAGGTTAAGTTGATTGGCCGTGTTGAAGTTGCCCCTTAGTGTCCTGGGATGTGTAGATTAGTGGGAATATGTGTAGGGAAATGGGGATAGGGCCTGGGTGGGTTTGTGGTTTGTGCAGACTCGATGGGCTGAAGGGTCTGTTTCTGCACTGTAGGGTTTTATGATTCTATGAATTGTCATTAAATTGGCAAATAATGTCTCTACCATTAGTGGGAGCCGTACACTTAATCATCATAACACATGATGGGAGAAGCATAGCCGAAAGAAGACGTGCAATAAAATTTCCTGCAGACGTATTGATGTACTTGTTTTTATTCTACAGTTGCTTTGAACATAGAACATAGAACATTACAGCACAGAACAGGCCCTTCGGCCTTCGATGTTGCGCCGACCAATAAAAAAGCAATGCCCCTCCAAACTAAACCATTCCCTTCTCTTCCATATACTTATCAACTAACCTCTTAAACGCCACCAAACTTGGCGCATCTACAACTGCTGCAGGCAGGGCATTCCATCCCGAACCACCCTTTGGGTAAAGAACCTACCTCTGATATCCGTCCTATAACTATCACCCTTAATTTAAAGCTGTGTCCCCTCGTGCTAGCTTTCTCCATCCTAGGAAAAAGGCTATCACTGTCCACCCTATCTAAACCTCTAATCATCTTATATGTTTCAATAAGGTCCCCTTTTAGCCGCCTCCTTTCTAACGAAAACAACCTCAAATCCCTCAGCCTCTCTTCATAAGACCTGCCTCCATACCAGGCAACATCCTGGTAAACCTCCTCTGTACCCTCTCCAATGCCTCCACATCTTTCTTATAATGCGGGGACCAGAACTGCACACAATACTCCAAGTGCGGCCGCACTAGAGTTTTGTACAGTTGCAACATGACGTTGCGGCTCCGAAATTCAATCCCCCTACCAATAAAAGCTAAGACTCCATATGCCTTCTTAACAACCTTATCGACTTGACTGCCTACTTTCAGGGATCTATGCACAAATACACCAAGATCCCTCTGTTCATCAACACTATTAAGAATCCTACCATTATCCCTATACTCTACACATTTATTATTCCTGCCATAGTGCATTACCTCACACTTTTCCACATTAAACTCCATTTGCCACCTCTCGGCCCAGCTCTGCAACTTGTCCAAGTCACTCTGTAAACTAAAACACCCCTCTTCACTATCTACCACTCCACCGACTTTCGTGTCATCTGCAAATTTACTGATCCATCCCTCAATACCCTCATCCAGATCATTTATAAAAAATTACAAACAGCAGGGGCCCCAAAACAGACCCCTGAGGCACACCACTCGTCACCGAACTCCACGATGAATAGCTCCCATCAACCACCACCCTCTGTCTTCTATCTGCCAGCCAATTCCTAATCCAATTAGCTAAATCACCCTCTATTCCACACATCTGCATTTTCTGTAGAAGTCTTCCATGTGCCACCTTATCAAACGCCTTACTAAAGTCCATATATACCACATCAACTGCCTTACCCCCATCCACCTCTTTGGTCACTTTTTCAAAAAACTCAATAAGGTTAGTAAGGCACGACCGACCCTTCACAAAACCATGCTGACTATCCCCAATCAATTCATTTCTCTCTAAATAACTATAAATCCTATCCCTAATAATTCTCTCCAATACTTTGCCCACAACAGAAGTAAGACTCACTGGTCTATAATTGCCTGGAAGTTCTCTCTTCCCCTTCTTGAACAATGGGACCACATTCGCTATCCTCCAGTCCTCCGGAACCACACCTGTAACCAAAGACGACCTGAAGATCAGAGCCAGAGGCTCTGCAATCTCCTCTCTTGCCTTCCAGAGAATCCTAGGGTAAATCCCGTCTGGCCAAGTGGACTTATCCAACTTCAAACCCTCGAGAATATCTAGCACATCCTCCCCATCTACTTCGATACTTTCCAGTTTGCTACCCTGTACCTCAGTGTTCTCCATAACTACATTTACATCCCCCTGCGTGAATACCGAAGAGAAATATTTATTCAGTGCCTCTCCAATCTCTTCAGGCTCCACGCACAACTTCCCACTGCTGTCTATGACTGGCCCTAATCTTGCCCTAACCAATCTTCTATTCTTAACATATCTAAAGAAAGCTTTAGGATTCTCCTTAATCCTATCAGCCAAAGTCTTCTCGTGTCCTCTCTTAGCTCTCCTCAATTCACTCTTTAGCTCCCTCCTGGCTAATCTATAGCTATCCATTGCACTAACTGAGCCTTCAAGCCTCATCCTGACATAAGCCTCCTTTTCCCTTTTAACCAGCAAATCAACTTTTTTCGTACACCAAGGTTCTCTTACTCGACCATTTCCTCCTCGCCTGACAGGGACATACTTATCAAGGACTCGCAGCAGCTGCTCCTTGAATAAGCTCCACATTCCAGATGTTCCCAATCCCTTTGGTCCACCTTGTTGTCTAACGAGGGGCATACACGCGATAGGTCGTGAGAGGACTGCTCTTAGATTTTTTTCAAGAGTATCCTAGTGCTTCACATCATTAGTGTATGCTTGACCTGGACCATTTGATGGGCAACACGACAGCTCAGTGACCATCGCTGTGCTGTGCAGATACATGGATTTGGGCCTGTCTCTGTGGGAGTTTGCGCGTTCTCCCCATGCTTGCGTGGGTTTTCTCCGGGTGCTCCGCTTTCCTCCCACATCCCAAAGATGTGCTCTTAGCCTAATTGGCAAAACAAATTCTCCCTAAATTGTCTCAAATTTGGTTTTTAATCCATTGATCTATCAACACTGACAGGGATCATGGGTAGAGGTGGGAACATCGGGGTGGCGGCACGGGCTCGTTGGGCCGAAGGGCCTATTTCCCATGCTGTTTTGTTCTTTGTTCTTTGTAAGACAGCCTCGTAGCTTCCACAACTGTGCAAAGTCATGTGGAGCCCCAAAAGTGTAGAGTGAATCAGTAAGAAATTCATAGATTGTCCAGTGACCAGCACACAGGTTGAAGTCAAATATTTCGGCCGCTTGTGCAGAGCAAGTTGGTGGAAGGCAAACTGATTCAACAACAGAATGGAGATAACAGACTGTGTAGCGGGTCTGGCGAAACCCATTGGAAGCCTGGGTGGAGGACGCATCAACTAAAAGGACTGTGTGCAGTGTTTGCAGATCTGGCGATGGGAGGGTAGACAACTGGATGACTGTTTCATCATTGTGAGGACCACCATTGTCATCCGTCGGCGAGTTTACTGCTAGTGCAATGGAGAATGGTCAAAGACGGGTCACCCAGCAGTGCTGTTTCATTTCGGGTAACTCTGGCAGCTGTCAGGGGCATTGAGTGGTGGAATGATGTGAAAGGGCGCAACGGCACGAGGAAGGTGGAGATTTACCTAATAATCCAGGGTCAGGCTCTTTATGAAGACCATGGCCAAGTAGGCAGTCGCGATGGAGCAGGAGGGCAGTCCCTGTGTAGCAGTGTTGAGGCAGGTGCTGTAGCAGGCCACATTTGGGATTGGGGTAAGGAAAGACTGGGAGAACCCATTTCGCTCATGGTCACAGAGGTTGAAAAGTTTGATGAAATCTGCCCATCCTCATGCAGGCAGAGAGGCTGGAGTCACTTCAAAAGGACGAAAGCATCCTCCCACCCGGAGTCCCAGAGGATGACATCAGGGGCTGAGGGAAAGATAGGGTGTAGCTGATTCCAGCATATTTGATAATTCACTGACAAAAGTAGCCTGCCATGCCCAAAAATTGGGCAAGTTTATTTTTTATGCGTGCCTTGGGAAGTAGAATCTATTGAGAGGGTGCAGAGGAGATTTACAAGGATGTTGCCTGGATTGGGGGGCAGGCCTTATGAGGATAGGTTGAGAGAGCTAGGTCTCTTCTCCCTGGAGAGACGAAGGTTGAGAGGCAACCTGATAGAGGTTTATAAGATGTTGAGAGGAGTAGATAGAGTGGAGTCTTGGAGGCTATTTCCCAGGGCTGAAATGGTCGCTACGAGAGGACACAGGTTTAAGGTGCTGGGGGTATAAGTACAGAGGAGATGTTAGAGATAAGTTTTTCACTCAGAGAATGGTGAGTGAATGGAATCGGTTGCCATCAGTGGTGGTAGAGGCGAACTCGCTGGGGTCATTTAAGAGACTTCTGGATGAGTACATGGGATTTAATAAGATTGGGAGTTACAGATAGTTAGAACATAGAACATAGAACAATACAGCACAGAACAGGCCCTTCGGCCTTCGATGTTGTGCCGACCAAAATAAAAAGCAATGCCCCTCCTAACTAAACCATTCCCTTCTCATCCATATACTTATCAACTAACCTCTTAAACGCCACCAAACTTGGCGCATCTACAACAGCTGCAGGCAGGGCATTCCACTCCCTAATCACTCTTTGAGTAAAGAACCTACCTCTGATATCCGTCCTATAACTCATAACCCTTAATTTAAAGCTGTGTCCCCTCGTGCTAGCTTTCTCCATCCTAGGAAAAAGGCTATCACTGTCCACCCTATCTAAACCTCTAATCATCTTATATGCTTCAATAAGATCCCCTCTTAGCCGCCTCCTTTCTAACGAAAAACAACCTCAAATCCTTCAACCTCTCTTCATAGGACCTGCCCTCCATACCCGGCAACATCCTGGTAAACCTCCTCTGTACCCTCTCCAATGCCTCCACATCTTTCTTATAATGTGGCGACCAGAACTGCACACAATACTCCAAGTGCTGCCGCACTAGAGTTTTGTACAGTTGCAACATGATGCTGCGGCTCCGAAATTCAATCCCCCTACCAATAAAAGCTAAGACTCCATATGCCTTCTTAACAACTTTATCCACTTGAATGCCTACTTTCAGGGATCTATTGACACATACACCAAGATCCTTCTGTTCCTCAACACTATTAAGAGCCCTACCATTAGCCCTATACTCTACACATTTATTGTTCCTGCCAAAGTGCATTACCTCACACTTTTCCACATTAAACTCCATTTGCCACTCTCGGCCCAGCTCTGCAACTTGTCCAAGTCACTCTGTAAACTATAACACCCCTCTTCACTATCTACCACTCCACCGACTTTAGTGTCATCTGCAAATTTACTGATCCATCCCTCAATACCCTCATCCAGATCATTTATAAAAATTACAAACCGCAGGGGCCCCAAAACAGACCCCTGAGGCACACCACTCGTCACCGAACTCCACGATGAAAATCTCCCATCAACCACCCCCCTCTGTCTTCTATCTGCCAGCCAATTTCTAATCCAATTTGCTAAATCACCCTCTATTCCACACATCTGCATTTTCTGTAGAAGTCTTCCATGGGCCACCTTATCAAACGCCTTACTAAAGTACATATATACTACATCAACCGCCTTACCCCCATCCACCTCTTTGGTCACTTTCTCAAAAAACTCAATGAGGTTAGTAAGGCATGACATACCCTTCACGAAACCATGCTGACTATCCCCAATCAATTCATTTCTCTCTAAATAACTATAAATCCTATCCTTAATAATTCTCTCCAATACTTTGCCCACAACAGAAGTAAGACTCACTGGCCTATAATTCCCTGGAAGGTCTCTCTTCCCTTCTTGAACAACGGGACCACATTCGCTATCCTCCAGTCCTCCGGAACCACACCCGTAACCAACGACGACATGAAGATCAGAGCCAGAGGCTCTGCAATCTCCTCTCTTGCCTCCCAGAGAATCCTAGGGTAAATCCCGTCCGGCCCAGGGGACTTATCCAACTTCAAACACTCGAGAATTTCTAACACATCCTCCCTATCTACTACAATACTTCCCAATTTGCAACCCTGTACCTCAGTGCTCTCCATAGCTACATTTCCAGCACTCTGCGTGAATACCGAAGAGAAATATTTATTCAGTGCCTCACCAATCTCTTCAGGCTCCACGCACAACTTCCCACTGCTGTCTATGGCCTTGTAAGTATAGATATGATCGGCACAACTTGTGGGTCGAAGGGCCTGTTTGTGCTGTAGTGTTCTATGTTCTATGTTCTATCCGTGCGCTTGCGAGAAAGGTGGTGGATCGGATCATCCAACATGTGGCCTAAATACTCGAACCGAGGGCTACAGCGTTGTAGTTTAACCCTGGATGCCTTGTGACCCTTGCCAAGAGCACACAAGAGAATCCGGGAGTCTACAAGTAGGCCTCGGCAATAGAGGACAGAGTGAGAGGTCATCAACATACTGGCGAAGGGTGAACCGTGCGGAAAGGAGACATCAGCCAAATCAGATTGGAGGGTGCGCGAAGAAAGACTGGGGGTCTCCATGTCACTCTGAGGCAATTGAGTCCATACATGCTGCATACCCTTATAGGTATAGGCAAAGGGGTTCTGGGAATCTGGATGAATGTGGATCTCACTGTTCTCCGGAGTTGTGATTTTGAAGAGTGGCTGCTTGCTGTTGAGACTATTGAAGTTTGAAATCTTTCTTTAATCAATAGGTTTAGGTCGCGGGGGTTTTTTGTTTATTTTGGCGCTCCATAGCAGGAGATAGGCGTGGTGACTGCTGGGAAGGAAGCGCGGGACTATATAAATAAGGCCAAGGTAGACAGTGGGCAGCGTCGGGAGCGGGCAGTGGAGTGAGGCGGGGAGCAGAGTGAGAGCTGTAAGGGCTTAAGCTCACTGGGCTTGAGCGAGCGCAGGCTTGGACGTGATAAGTGGCTGGATTCCTGTCCTACCCAGACTCTAGGTCCCATACCTCTAAAGGGGGTGTATAAAATGTCAGGGTCCATGAAAAAACGCGTCCGCTATGTTCGCTGTCATATGTGGACATTCTTGAAGGCAGCATGTCTCCCGAAAGCCCATATATGCACAAAGTGTTTGGAATTGCAACGATTGAGGGCTCGGGTGAGGCAGCTGGAGCTGAGACTGGAGGATATGTTTATAGTCAAAGAGAACGAGGGGCTAATGAACAGGGACCACAGTCCAGAAGGGACCCCAGGGCCTGTGAGGAGGGATGGGTGGGTAACAGATAGGAAGTTGAAAAAGAAAAGGAGTCACGGCACTAAGATCACCCCAGAGGAGGCATCCCAGAACATCAAGGGTGGGGCAACAGCTGAGGTAGAGAGTGCAAGGGAGGGGGATCTAAATGCCCCAGAGGACGGTAGGAGTGAGGGATGTGAGATAGTGGTGGGGGATGAGAAAGTCAAGGGGATCGACAGGCGGTTCTGTGGGCAAAAGCGGGACTCCAGGATGGTAGTCTGCCTCCCTGGAGCAGGGGTCCAGGATGTTACGGAGAGGGTAGAGGGTATTTTGAAGGGTGGAGGGGCTAAGGCTGATGTCATAGTCCACGTGGGAGAGAAAGATGTAGGAGCAAAGCGCAGGGGGGACATACGTAGGCAGTTCAGGGAGTTGGGGGCTCAGCTGAAGTGTAGGGCCTCTAGGATGGCATTCTCTGGGCTGCTGCCGATGCCTGGGAATGACAGGGTTAGGAACAACGAAGTGCTCCAACTGAATGCGTGGTTGAGGGATTGGTGTAGGGTGGAGGGATTCAAATTCTTAGACCATTGGGAAGTCTTCAGGAGGGAGGGGGATCTATACAAGAGGGACGGGGAACAGTTGTCTGGGAAGGGCACTCATATTTTAGCTGGGAGGTTAGCTGGAGTGTTTCGGCAGGGTTTAAACTAATATGGAGGGGGGGTGGGGAGATAGAGGGAACTTGGAGTGGGAGAGAGATGGGTGACAGGGTAAGTCCAGAGGGTAGGAAAGAGGACCAGAGAGGGCCTGAGGGTCTTCAGTGCATGTGTTTTAATGCGAGGAGTGTGACTGGCAAAACAGATGAACTGAAGGTAATAGTGTTCACGAGGAAGTTAGAAGTGGTGGCGGCTTTTAGGTAGCATAAAGACTTATAAAGCTCCGGGGCCTGATGGTATTTATCCCAGGCTGCTAAGGGAGGTGAGGGATGACATTGCTGGGCCTCTGACGCAAACCTTTGTCTCTTCTTTGGACACAGGTGAGGTCCCAGAGGACTGGAGGATTGCAAATGTACTACCGTTGTTTAAAAAGGGTCAGAGGGATAACCCAGGGAACTATAGGCCGGTGAGGTTGACTTCAGTTATAGGTAAGCTAATGGACAGGATCCTCAGGGACAGGATGTGTGCGCATCTGGAGCGCTGTGATCTGATCAGGGATACGCAGCATGGCTTCGTTAAGGGGAGGTCGTGCCTTACGAATCTAGTGGAATTTTTTGAAGAGGTGACAAAAACGGTTGATGAAGGACAAGCTGTTGATGTTGTCAACATGGATTTCAGTAAGGTGTTTGACAAGGTTCCCCATGGTAGGCTGATAAAAAAAGGTGAAGGCGCATGAGATACAGGGCCAGGTATGTAGATGGGTTGAGAACTGGCTTGGGAGGAGGAGACTTCAGGTATTAGTGGAAGGCTCTTTTTCCAACTGGAGGTCTGTCACTAGCGGTGTGCCACAGGGCTCAGTACTAGGACCTCTTCTATTTGTGATTTATATAAATGACTTGGAAGAGGGGGTAGGTGGTGTGAACAGCAAATTTGCTGATGACACTAAGATACTTGGATTGGCGGGCACTGAGGAGCAGTGCCAGGCAATACAACAGGACATTGATAGGCTGGTAGATTGGGCAGATAGATGGCAAATGGAATTTAATCCGGATAAATGCGAGGTGATGCATTTTGGCCGGAATACTGTAGAGGGGAGTTATAGGATAAAAGGTAAAACTATCCGGAGTATAGAGACGCAGAGAGACCTGGGGGTGCAGGTTCACAAGTCTCTGAAGGTGTCAGTACAGGTGGAAAAGGTGATAAAGAAAGCGTATGGTATGTTAGCCTTCATAGGAAGGGGTATAGAATACAAGAGTAGGAGTTTGATGTTGCAAGTGTATAGAACGTTGGTTAGGCCTCACTTGGAGTACTGCGTCCAGTTCTGGTCGCCGTACTACCGGAAGGATGTGGAGGCCCTGGAGAGAGTGCAGAGGAGATTTACCAGGATGCTGCCTGGTATGGAAGCGCTGTCTTACGAGGAAAGGTTGAACGTACTGGGGTTGTTTTCCCTTGAAAGACGTCGGCTGAGAGGGGATCTATTAGAGGTTTATAAGATTATGAGGGGTATAGATAGAGTAAATGGTGGTAAGCTTTTTCCACCATTAGATTCGGATAGAACGAGGGGTCACGGCCTTAGGGTGAGGGGGGCTATGTATAAGACTAATATTAGAGGGCATTTTTTCACACAAAGGGTAGTGGGGGTGTGGAATGCACTACCGAGTAAGGTGGTGGGAGCAGGCACGCTAGGGTTGTTTAAGGGTCTCTTGGACAGCCACATGAGCGGTCTGCAGATAGAGGGATATATGAGGACTGTTTAAATACTTTAATTGTTTCCACAGGCTATTCGGTCCACCTTGTTGACCAACAAGGTGCATGCATTCGGCAGGTCGTGCGAGGGCTGCTCCTGGAGGTTACTTCAGGAGTGGCCTAGTGCTTCACGTCGTTAGTGTATGCTTAAACTGGACCATCAGATGGGCAACATGACAGCTCAGAGACTATCGCTGTTGCTGTGCAGACACATGGATTTGGGCCTGTGTCTGCGGGAGTTTGCGCGTTCTCCCCGTGGTTGCGTGGGTTTTCTCCGGGTGCTCCGGTTTCCTCCCACATCCCAAAAATGTGCTCTTAGGCTGATTGGGTAACAAATTGTCCCTATATTGGTCTCTATATGTCATTAAGACGTTAGGATGGCGGCGCGGGCTTGTTGGGCTGAAGGGCCTGTTTCCCGTGCTGTGTTGTTCTTTGTTCTTTGTTCTTTGAAATAAAAACACTACAAAGACCACAACCATGCACTGAGTGGACTGTGGAGTGATGCAGCTCAGGATAATGGCAGGATTAGGGACCACTGGAAATACCAGTATGCTGGTAATCAATCAAACCAGGACTGCAGAGCTGAAGAAAAGTACTCATGGGTGCCTTGAACCCTGTGAAAACCATGCCAATACAAGGAGCCCCACCCCCAACCTCTTATGCTGCATACTGTGTGTCTCTAGTGTTTATCCGGACAGGGTGTGCATTCCCCTAGATGAGATGGCTCGATGTCCAAAACCAGGCAGCCACAATCTCCGAACAATTGGTCAGCGAGGCATCACATTACCTGCGTAGGCGCTACATGCGTTTGCAATCTCGGCAGAGCATCCAAAAACTGTCAGAGATCCTGGGTACCAGCAACCTTGGGCACTCTTAGCCGACTTGAGTACAACCAGAACTAGACATTTTGCATAATACAATGCAAGACCTTAAATGACTTGTACGCAAGGAGAATCACTGTACAACTGTCCTGCGGCTGTTTCTGGCAACGCAGAGAAATAACTTAGCAATTATAATTAATTATGGCAAAGCAGAAACAAAACATTTTTCTAATCGGTTATTTGCGTTCACCAATTACATCTTGGCCTTTCCCTTTCAATGAAAAATCGACTGCTGCTATTCCTTCATTTCCATATCATTTCCCCATCTCTCATCTTTTGTATTTTTTACAGAAAAATCTGGTCTTGCTCACCCTCTGGTGAAGTTTGAAGAGCAGAATGTTACGGGCTGTGTACCTATTAACATTAGCCTGTTCATACTGAAAAAGCAGAGACCTCTTTTGAAGGTCAGCAGCTAATAAACATCTTCCATCTGTTGTTACAGAGAGGGCATGAAACTTTAATCTGGGATATTTAAGCTTCTGCACAAGTTACCTCCCAAGCTAAGAAACTTCAATCTAAACATTTTAACTTCCAATCTCCTCAGCCTTCTATGCCAATGAACTCCATTGGTGCGTTAAACTCTGGCTGAAGAAATCCTTCCTCATCTCAGTTCAAAAGGATTGTCGCTTACTCTGAGGCTGTGCCCTCGGGGATAATTGTCCCCAGTTAATGGAAAGATTTTCCTTATGTCCACTCTATCCAGGGCTTTCAGTATTCGGTAAGTTTCAATGAGATCCCCCCTTATCTCCTAAACCTTTATCTGTCAAGCTTTTCATTCCTGAGACCATTCTTATGAATGTTCTCCAGACTGTCTCCATGATCAACACATCCTTCCTTAGATGCAGAGTACAAAGTTGCTCACATGCATTTACCTGCTTAACTACCAAGTCAACCTGCAAGTTAACTTTAAGAGAATCCTGAGCTAGGATTCCCAAGTTGATTTGTGCTTCTGATTTCTGAATTCTCTCACCATTTAGAAAATACTCTCATACCAAAGTGCATAACCTCACACTTTCTAATGCTGTATTCCATCTGCCACTCTCCTAACCTTCCAAATTCTGCAGCCTCCCAGTTTCTTCAAAACTACCTGTTATTGTATCGTTGTATCATCTTCATGCTCACAGATTTTTCTTCTAGTTCCTTGATGTATGAAGCCGTGGTCCCTGTGGAACTCCATTAGTCACCAGCTGCCATGTTGGAAAAGACCCTTTCATCCTCACTCTCTGCCAATGGGCCAAATTCTATCCATACTGGTACTTTGCCTCCAGCACCATGGGTTGTTATCTAACTCAGCAGCCTCCTGTGTGGCACCTTGCCAAAGGCAATCTTCAAATGCAAGTAGATAATATCTGCTGGCTCTCTTTTGTCTACCTGCTCATTACTTCATCAAAGAATTCTATCACATTTTTCAGATATGACCTTGTTGATAAAACTATGATGATGTCACACTATTTTACTGTGCCCTTCCAAGTATTCTGAAATCTGATCCTTAATAATGGACTTGCCCTTCTATCTTCAACTGTTTAAACACCCAAGTCTCTCTGTGTGTCAGATCAATTGACACACTTCTTATCGAAGAAAGGTGCGCTCAGTGTTGAGTGAGGATGTCAGGATCCGTTGGGGTTCCCATGAAGTTGCCCCTCAACCAGATTGATATCTGATGCTTGTGGAATTATATCTAGGTCACTCTGGATGCTGACGATGATAGTGTTAGCCAGGAGTTGTGTATGGTGGCCCAGTCTTGAGGCAGACATTGCTGACTTGGTCAAACGGTGTGGGTCATGTCAAGAGAATCAAAAACAGCTTAGTCTCAAAACCTCTAACACTGCCCGGTAGCACTAGCAAACCTTTAGTTGGCGGAAGTACATATGATTCTGAATACTGTTGACACCATACATAAATAAAGGATGTTCCTTCTTGTAGGAAAATACAGAACTAGTGACATTAGTGTAAAATTAGAGGTTGCCCAGAAGGATGGAAATGAGGAAAATATTTTCTCTCTCAGAGTTGTTCGAAGTTGGAACTTCCTGCTTCCGAAAATGGTGGATGTGTTGTCATTGAGCATTTTTAAAGCAGAGATGGATAGATTCTTGTTAAGCAAAGGAAACAAACATAACTAGGGGTGGGAGGGGGTGGTACATGGAGCTCAGTTATCATCTTATTGATTGACAGCGCAGGGTCAAGGGCCAAATGGCTTCATTCTGCTCCTATTTCCTGTGTTTGAGTGGACACTCTCCCCACTCCATCTCACAATAGTGAACAGGGCCTGTTCTTCCTGCCTCATTATCGAGGAGATCAGAAACAAATGCAGAAAATTCTAGAAATAATCCACTGGTCTGGCATATCCATGGAAAGAGAAACACATTTAAGATTTCAAGTAGTGACTGTTGATCAGTATTGAGATAAGCTATAAATGTGGTAAGCTTTATCTAGTAAAACAGGCCAGGTGCAACAGCAATAGGAAAAGTCTGAAGATGGGAGACGTTCTTTTTTTCTCATTCATGGGACATGGGTGTCGCTGGCTGGCCAGCATTTATTACCCACCCCTAGTTGCCCTTGAGAAGGTAGTGGTGAGCTTCCTTCTTGAATCGCTGCAGTTCAGATTCTGAGCATTGACCCATAATGCCATTAGGTAGGGAATTCTTGGGTTTTGATCTGGTGACAGTGAAGGAATGGCGATATAATTCCAAGTGGCTTGTGGTGAGTGGCTTGGAGGGAAACTTGCAGGTAGTGGCACTCCCATGTATCCACTGCTCTTGCCCTTCGAGATAGAGGTGGTTGTGGGTTTGGAAGGTGCTGTCTAAGGATCTTTGGTGAATTGCTGCAGAATGTCTTGTAAATAGTGCACGTTGCTGCTATTGAACGTCAGTAGAGGAGGGAGTGGATGTGGTGATTAAGTGGGCTGCTTTGGACAGTGTCAAGCTTCCTGAATATTGCTTGGAGCTGCCTTCATCCAAAAAATAGAGAGTATTTCATCAGACTCCTGACTTGCACCTTGTCGATGATGGATAGCCTCTGGGGAGTCAGGAGGTGAGTTATTTGCCACAGTATTAGAACAAAGAACAAAGAACAAAACAGCACGGGAAATGGGCCCTTCGGCCCAATGAGCCCACGCCGCCACCCCGATGTTCCCACCTCTACCCGTGATCCCTGTCTATGTTTATAGATCTATGGATTAAAAACCAAATTTGAGACAATTTAGGGAGAATTTGTTTTGCCAATTAGCCTAAGAGCACATCTTTTGGATGTGGGAGGAAACCGAAGCACCCGGAGAAAACCCACGCAAGCACAGGGAGAATGCGCAAATTCCCACAGACACAGGCCCAAATCCATGTACCTGCACAGCACAGCGATAGTCACTGAGCTGTCGTGTTGCCCATCAAATGGTCCAGGTCAAGCGTACACTAACGACGTGAAGCAGTAGGATACTCTCGAAAAAAATCCTCTCACGACCCATCGCGTGTATGCCCCTTGTTAGACAACAAGGTGGACCAAAGCACCTGTAGGAGAAAAATAAGTACATCAATAATCAATATTCCTAAACTTTGACCCATTCTGTGTGGTGAGTCAATTGAGTTTCTGGTCGATGGTTACTGGGGACTCAGTGATGGAAAAACCATTTAATGTCGAGAAGTGGTGGTTAGAATGTCTCTTATTGGTGATGGTCATTGCGTGGCATTTGTTGAGGTGTGAATGTCAGATGTTAATTGCCAACCCAAGCTTGGAAATTGTCCCGATCCTGTTGTATTGGACTGTTTTGGCATCAAAGGGGTTGTGAATGTTGCTGAATACTGGGCAAACATTGTTGACTGTAAAATGGAGGGAAGAACATTGATGAAGCAACTGGAGATAGTTGGGGCCCAGGACATTAGCGTGAGGGTCTCCTGCAGAGATATCCTGAACGTGAGATGTCTGAATCCCCATGACCATCTTCTTATAGAGCAGGTAAGATTCCAATCAATGGACAGTTCCTTCTGATATCCACTGTTTAGAAATTTGCTAGGGCCCATTGATGCCGCACCCAGTTGAATATGGCCTTGATATTGAGGGCTGTCACCCTCACCTCACCTCTGGAGTTCAGCTCTTTTGCTCATGTTTGAACCGAGGCTGTAATGAGGTCAAGATCTGAGTAACCCTGGCGAAACCCAAACTAGGCATCACTGAGCAGGTTATTGCTGAGCAGGTTGCACTGTCGATAACCCCTTCCGTCACTTTACTGATGATTGACAGTAGATTGATTGGGTGATTATTGGCCAAGTTGGATTTCTCCTGCTTTATTTGTACAGGGCACATCTGGAAAATTTCCACATTGTAAGGTAGACGCTGCAGTACTGGAATAGCTTGGATAGGGAAGCGGCAAATCCTGGAGCTCAAATCTGTTGGAATGTCATCAGAGCCCAATTAATGACCAAAAGGTTGGCGGGAACAGCCAAAGGGAGGAGGACTGAAGCAACAAATAAGGGAACACAAATTGCATCCAGAGCAGATTTCAATGATAGAACAATGAATGTCTGCTGGCAAAAAGCTACAGCAGAAAAAAGCACAATCAAAAAAAAAGAAACAAAGTCCGGGACAGAAACGAGTCTCATCAGTGTTTTAAGCTTCACACTTCTGTAAATAAACAGAGGTAGCATGCAAAGCTGTTATCAAACCTATATCTGTTCTCCCCAGCATGGGAACTGTATTGTGAGTACTCAATAAAGTTCACTGTTACTTCACTTGGTCTGAATATTTGGAGCTTTGGATAGCCTTTTTCCTAGGATGGAGAAAGCTAGCACAAGGGGACACAGCTTTTCAAGGGGTGTTAGTTATAGGATGGATGTCAGAGGTAGGTTCTTTACCCAAAGGGTGGTTCGGGAGTGGAATGCCCTGCCTGCAGCAGTTGTGGATGCGCCAAGTTTGGTGGCGTTTAAGAGGTTAGTTGATAAGTATATGGAAGAGAAGGGAATGGTTTAGTTTGGAGGGGCATTGCTTTTTATATTGGTCAGCACAACATCGAAGGCCGAAGGGCCTGTTCTGTGCTGTAGTGTTCTATGTTCTATTAGGAGTCATGAGGTGCAATGGTACTTGTTACAACTCCTGCGCTTGCACGGAAATGTGACATAGAGAAGGGATGTGGTGAGTAGTTTAATATTAATTCAGGGTAATCCAGCATTTATTGCTCATCCCTAAATACTCTTGGGAAGGTGGTGATGAGCTGCCTTGTTGAACCAGTGTATTCTCTTAGATGAATGTACACTCACAGTGCTGTTGGGAAGAGAGGTTCCGGATTTTGACTAGCGACAGTCAACGAACTTCGATATATTTCCAATTTGTGATGTTGAGTGACTTGAAGGGGACCCTCCAGCTGGTGGAGTTCAAATATTTTGGCTGCTCCTGTCCCTCATGAGGTGGAGAGGGAGGTCTGCCAGGGTGTTGCAAAAGATATGATTCCCTCGGGATGCTGCATGACTTCACGTTGGAGGTGGCAGAAATTTTGAAGGCTGTTCCTTTGAAAGAGAGGCTGGTGGAGAGGAAAAAGAGGAGAAAGAGAATTCTATCAAACTCTGGAAAAAAGGAGAAGGGGTCAGATGGAAAGAGCTCGGAGATGGTGGGGGGGGGGCACGCCAATCATGGTGGAATGGTGGGGAGGGAGAGTTTATCTCACACAAATAGAGACCTGTCATGAGGATTAAAATGGAAAATTGCAAAGTCGGGACAAATGCAACTGAGACAGGGCCTCGATTTTGCCAGCTGCCCATCGATTTCTGGAGTGAGCCAGTAAAATCGTGCGAGAAATCAGAGTCAGGCCCAATTTCTCAGCTCTTGTTACGGGCAGCGGGTTTTTGGCATGGTCAGCCCATGTCTGGTGAGAAGCTGAATAACTTATTCAAATGTATTTACCTGCTCTTCCACGTGGCGTTAGCGAGCCTGGAATGCTTTCACCCTACTTCCCATGCCCTTATTGTCCTGCCAGAGAGTTTCAGAATGGGGAACAATGGTGATGTCCTTGCTGGTGAAACACGAGGTCTTTGAGGATAACCAGGGAGTGTCCCTGGGCAGTGCCGGCTAGGCAGGATGAAAAACGTGCTTTTAGGCTGATTGGTGTTAATAAATTGTCTAAAGACTGCTCTGTCTGGTTCACTATCACATTTACCCTTGATCTATTTGAGACCATTTGCTGCCAGAATGCAAGTATTGCATTGAGCGAATGGCAGGAGTTGTTGTGGGAGAGTAACTGTGCTGAGCTGCCTGAAGAACATTTCCTGGTATTTTATGTTAAGAAATGATATTTAATGTTGAACAGACCGTGGTTTTGTTGGGTAATAATTTCTGTTCTGGACTCAGAAATCTTGAGTTACTTTTTAACATTATTACCCTTGTTTCATCTGTTCTGATTTCTACTACTTAATGTTTTCACCATCAGACATGTTTTGTTGAACAGCAGAGCTTGTAGGAGACTCCAGGCTCATGACAATAACAAGAGTTCCAGGGATATAAAGTAGAAGGAAATCAATCATCTTACTATTTGTTATCTCAGCAAATTTCATTGTTTTATGAGCAGTATTCATGGTGTTTTCTACTTGGAACTGCATATTTGCAGTATAAGTCTATTCATCAAGATGAATTTTTTTATTGGAATTGGGCTTCATGCTGCAGGTCCTAAGTTGCTGCATTAACATTTGTATTTACACAATGACACGTAATAAATTAGAGAGCAGTTGAAAATAATATCCATTTGCTCCAATTGTTCAACTCATTCAATGGTGAGAAGAACTGAATCACTCAGAGTTTCTCTTTTTTTAATTTTATTTCACATAAAAAGGGTGGTTCGGGAGTGGAATGCCCTGCCTGCGGCAGTTGTAGATGCGCCAAGTTTGGTGGCGTTTAAGAGGTTACTTGATAAGTATATGGAAGAGAAGGGAATGGTTTAGTTTGGAGGGTCATTGCTTTTTATATTGGTCGGTGCAACATCGAGGGCCGAAGGGCCTGTTCTGTGCTGTAATGTTCTATGTTCTATATGGTTTGTTGGTGGGTGGGTGGCTAAGTCTCAGGGGCTGTAAGGGGAACGTGAATTCTCCACAGTGTTGAAGCAGTGGAAGTTGGATCCTTAAATATGTTGTAATTTATTGTGCATAGCTGTCTGTGTGTGTGTGTGTGTGTGTGTGTGTGTGTGTGTGTGTGTGTGTGTGTGTGTGTGATCCGTGTGGGTCACGGATGCCTTATATGCCTGGGCAGGCCAGTTTACCCACTTTGATGTTGGCCAGGTGCAGCAGGAGGCCCAGGCTGCAGGCTCCGCTGGCATGCCCAGTGTGCAGGTGGTTGTGGATGTGGCACATATCGTCCTGCAGTTCCCACAAGGTGAGGGATGGCTGTATATCAATTAGATGGGCTTCCACTCACTCAATATCCAGACATCCGGTGACCACGGACTAATCATTACGCAGATGTGTGCATGGCACCCTGGGAGCATCAATGAGAGATACATCCTGAGGTGTTTGGACATCGCTGGTCTCTGAAGACCAGTCTAGGTTACTGGGATGGCTCATGGGGGACAAGGGCTCCCCACTAATGTCATGGCTGATGACCCAAACCTGGAGGCCTGAGACCAGAGCAGAGACCTGCTACAATGAGACCCACGCTGCCACCCAATTCCTTCCGGGGCAATGCATAGACCTGCTTAAGATGTAGATCTGATGTTTGGGCTACTCTGGGGATGCCCTTCAATACTGCACTCCTGAACAACATTGTGCAGCAGCAGAGAGATCAGCTGGAGGAGGAGGATGATCACCAAACGCAAGTTGGAACCTATAAAGCGTGCGGTAATGGAGAAGAAATAGCAATAGCAAAGGTCCAGAAGTGCAGGGCAGCAAAGGCTGAACTCAATGCAGCAAGGCTCATGCTATCGTGCAGTGTGGCAGATGTTAACACCACCCTGTAGTTGCTGGTTCTTCGCACCCCAGGAGATGCTGCAGCTGCAACCTCCTTCCCCCAACCCATTCCTTCCCCTTTCATCCTTCACCATCGCACCCCTTCCCCCACAATGGTCCCGAGTTGCATCATAACAGGGTAATGGGCACGGGCTGGCTATGCTAGCGAGTCTTTGGTCAAGGCTGGAGGGTGATGAGGACTCGCTCTGAGGCACACTGGGATCCTGCCCTCGTGCCAGTACAGTCTGACTTGTACCTGTTCTCCGACTGGCACTTTAGAACATAGAACATAGAACATTACAGCGTAGAACAGGTAAAGAGTAAGGATTTGACCACCAGTATATGGGCAACTATGGTGGGTTGGGGCAGATCCCTGTGTTTGACACAGAGTCTAGTGGATGCAGGAGAAGGCAGGATAGATGCTCTGTAACCTTTGATGTTATTTAAGAAAGACTCCCTGATCTTTCAGCTGCTGAGGTTGTGGGTGGAATGGTTTCATTCAGGCAACAGGTCGAGTAAGGGAACCATGGTGTACTAAAAAAGTTAATTTGCTGGTTAAAAGGAAAAAGGAGGCTTATGTCAGGATGAGGCTTGAAGGCTCAGTTAGTGCAATGGATAGCTATAGATTAGCCAGGAGGGAGCTAAAGAGTGAGTTGAGGAGAGCTAAAAGGGGACATGAGAAGACTTTGGCTGATAGGATCAAGGAGAATCCTAAAGCTTTCTTTAGATATCTTAAGAATAGAAGATTGGTTAGGGCAAGATTAGGGCCAGTCATAGACAGCAGTGGGAAGTTGTGCGTGGAGCCTGAAGAGATTGGAGAGGCACTGAACAAATATTTCTCTTCGGCATTCACGCAGGGAGATGTAAATGTAGTTGTGGAGAACACTGGGATACAGGGTTGCAAACTTGAAAGTATTGAAGTAGATAAGGAGGATGTGCTAGATATTCTTGAGGGTTTGAAGTTAGATAAGTCCCCTGGGCCGCACGGGATTTATCTTAGGATTCTCTGGGAGGCAAGAGAGGAGATTGCAGAGCCTCTGGCTCTGATCTTCAGGTCGTTGTTGGTTAAAGGTATAGTGCCGGAAGACTGGGGGATAGCGAATGTGGTCCCATTGTTCAAGAAGGGGAAGAGAGACTTTCCGGGGAATTATAGGCCGGTGAGTCTTACTTCTGTTGTGGGCAAAGTATTGGAGAGAATTATTAGGGATAGGATTTATAGTTATTTAGAGAGAAATGAATTGATTGGGGATAGTCAGCATGGTTTTGTGAAGGGTAGGTCGTGCCTTACTAACCTTATTGAGTTTTTTGAAAAAGTGACCAAAGAGGTGGATGGGGGTAAGGCAGTTGATGTGGTATATATGGACTTTAGTAAGGCGTTCGATAAGGTGGCCCATGGAAGGCTTCTGCAGAAAATGCAGATGTATGGGATTGAGGGTGATTTAGCTAATTGGATTAGGAATTGGCTAGCAGATAGAAGACAGAGGGTGGTGGTTGATGGAAGATATTCATCGTGGAGTTCGGTTACAAGTGGTGTACCTCAGGGATCTGTTTTGGGGCCCCTGCTGTTTGTAATTTTTATAAATGATCTGGATGAGGGTATTGAAGGATGGATTAGTAAATTTGCGGATGACACCAAAGTTGGAGCAGTGGTAGATAGTGAAGAGGGGTGTTCTAGTTTGCAGAGAGACTTGGACAAGTTGCAGAGCTGGGCCGAGAGGTGGCAAATGGAGTTTAATGTGGAAAAGTGTGAGGTAATTCACTTTGGCAGGAATAACAAATGTGTAGAGTATAGGGCTAATGGTAGGACTCTTAATAGTGTTGATGAACAGAGGGATCTTGGTGTATATGTGCATAGATCCCTGAAAGTTGGCAATCAAGTCGATAAGGTTGTTAAGAAGGCATACGGAGTCTTAGCTTTTATTGGTAGGGGGATTGAATTTCGGAGCCGCAACGTCATGTTGTAACTGTACAAAACTCTAGTGCGGCCGCACTTGGAGTATTGTGTGCAGTTCTTGTCCCCGCATTATAAGAAAGATGTGGAGGCATTGGAGAGGGTACAGAGGAGGTTTACCAGGATGTTGCCTGGTATGGAGGGCAGGTCTTATGAAGAGAGGCTGAGGGATTTGAGGTTGTTTTCGTTAGAAAGAAGGCGGCTAAGAGGAGACCTTATTGAAACATATAAGATGATTAGAGGTTTAGATAGGGTGGACAGTGATAGCCTTTTTCCTAGGATGGAGAAAGCTAGCACGAGGGGACATAGCTTTAAATTAAGGGGTGGTAGTTATAGGACGGATGTCAGAGGTAGGTTCTTTACCCAGAGGGTGGTAAGGGTATGGAATGCCCTGCCTGCGGCAGTTGTAGATGCGCCAAGTTTGGTGGCGTTTAAGAGGTTAGTAGATAAGTTTATGGACGAAAAGGGAATGGTTTAGGTTAGAGGGTCATTGCTTTTTCCTAATTGGTCGGCGCAACATCGAAGGCCGAAGGGCCTGTTCTGCACTGTAATGTTCTATGTTCTATGTTCTAACATTCTGGGACCAGCCTCCAGATTTCTTTTTGATTGTCTGTCAAAACATGCGGTGGGAAATGCTGAGAGTGCAGTCAGTGGGATACACACCAGCTTTACCGCAATCAAAAGGAAAATTGATCCACCCACCGAGATGGAGTCTTAAATAAGCATGAGGGGAGAGAGGCTAAATAGCACAAGGCAGGAGGAGGTCAGTGGAGAGTCTAAACAGTATGAGGGGAGGAGGTCAGGGGAGAGTCTAAACAGTACGAGGGGAGAGAGGAAGGGGTGAGTGTAAGCAGCTCACGAGGAGAGAGCAGGGGGACAATCAAAATAGCACAATTGGGAGAGTATTTGGACATAATATTTGGAAAGTGTTAGAAATCTAACGTCAGGCACAGCAGATAAAGGAATGACAATGAGGGGCCTGTTGCTGTAGGACTGAGGGTGTTGTACTTAAATGTGCACTGCATGTAAAAGTAAATAAATGAGCTTGTAATGCAGATTCAAATCGGCAGGTACAATGTTGTACATCATAAAAATGCAGCTGCAAGGGGATTACGGCTGGGAGCTAAATATCCAAGGATATATATTCATCCTATCAAAAAGGCACACAGGTGGGCAGAGGGGGCAGGGCTGCCTTGTTAGTATGACATGAAATTAAATCAATAGCTAGAAACAATATAGGGTTTGAAGGTATAGGCTATTATTCTCTATTGCCACTGGAATTTTAGCAAGGGGCTGCGGAGAATGCGAAACACCATTGACAGTTGATCAGGAATTTCCGAGTTTTAGACTATAGAATTCTACGTGGGTAAAGTTAAGCAACGAGAAATGTAAATGTGATGGGAGTTAGGTACAAGCCTTTGAGCAGTAGTCAGAATCTGGAGGGCAAGATACACCAGGAAATAAAAAAGCCATGCAAAAAGGGCAAAGTTACAATGGTCATAGGAGGACTTCAATATGCAGGTGAACTGGGGTAAATTAGGTTGGTCATGGATCCCAAGAAAAGGGATTCATGGAATGTCTACGAGATGCCTTTCTGAAGTAGCTTGTGGTGGTAACCCACTGGGGAACCAGTAATTCTGGATTCGGTGGTGTGTAATGTGGCATAGTTGATAAGGGAGCTTAAGGTGAAGGAACCCTTAGAAGACAGTGATCATAATATAATAGAATACAACCTGCAGTTTGAAATGGAGAAGTTGGAATCAGATGTAATGCAGTTGAGAAAAAACAACTACAGAGGCATGAGGGAGGAGCTGACCAAAATTGAATGGGAGACAAGCCTAGCAGTGAAACAGCAAAGGCAGGAATTTCTGGGAATAATTAGGGAGACACAGGAGCATTTTATCCCAAGGAAGAAGAAGCATACTACTGGGAGGATAAGGAAACTATATCTGACAAGTGGATGCAAGCATCAAAGCAAAAGAAAAAACATACAATATGGAGAAAATTAGTGGAAAGCTGAGGGATTGGGAAGCCTTTAAAAACCAACAGTGGACAATTAAAATAGAAATAAGAGGGGAACAGCTGAAAGACATTAAGAAACATTCTAAAAATTCAAGAGTGACGAAGGAAGAGATGAATATGGTGGCCATTGCAAAGGAGAAGGTGCTAGGGAATCTGATAGGTCTGAAGGTGGATAAAACACCTGGACCAGATGGATTATGCCCCAGAGTTCTGAAGGAAATAGCTGCAGAAAATTGGAAGCATCAGTGATGGTCCATTGAGAATCACTGGATTGAGGGAGGTAAGGAAGCTACGGGCAGGTAGTCTGATCTGCGTCGTTGTAAGATTTGAGAGTCCATTATTAAGCACGAGATTTCAGAATATTTGGAAGTGAAATAGGGTGAAGTCAGCATAGTTTCGTCAAGAGGAGGTCATGCTTGACAAATCCATTGGAACTATTTGAGAAGGTAACTAGTAGGTCAGACAGCGGAGAGCCAGTCAACCACTTGGATTTGCAGAAGGCCTTGACAAGGATGACATTTTTGAGCAGCATGGGACATGCAATTGCATGTGGCTGGGTTGAGGCTGACCGTAACAGATGAGGCATGACAGATCTGTATCTCCCTCTCTCTCTATCAGATCTCTGTTGCTGCAATGGCCCAGATGCAGTCTCAGATGCACAATAGCTTCCTCTACTGCTTGATCAAGATGGGTGGTAACTGAAGCCACACCCACTGCCTCTGGGACCTCAAAATGCTCGAGCCCATTTTTTCATGCTCCAAGCCATAAGATTGGGAGTAAAGACTCATGCAAAAGATGGATCTGCAACTCTCTCATTTTGATACTAGGTCAACACTTCAATTTTTTTCTCATAAAATTCCACACAAAGACACTTGGGGAGTGGAGTAGCATTTCCACAGGAAGTGGTGTGTAAGGGAGTGGAGTTGAGGTCGTTGAGGGTGCTCATTACATTATAATGAGGATTTGTTGACAGCCTATTCCTAGAAATAAATTGCAGAAGGGAAAAGAAAATTTGGAGGTGGACCCGTCATTGTGAAGGTACAAATTGGATGTAAAGTCAATGAATTTTCCCAATTCATAGTGCAATCAGAATGTGACGCCAATACAGTCATCAATGTAGCAGAAAAATGGTTTGAGAAAGAAGGACTGAGTGCAATTGGGATAATGAATGTTCCACACACCCCACACACAGACTGATGCAGCTAGGGTCCCAGCAAGAACCATCATTGACAACTTTTATTAGGAGAAAATGTGATCAGTTAAAAGAGACATTATTCAATGTGGGAAAGTGTTCAGCCATCTGAAAGAGGCAATAGTGAGTTAGATGTCTGTTCAAGGAAGGGATGGAAAGCCTTCAAACTATCCTGTCATCATCCAGTCCCTGTGAGGAGAAGACTCCAGCTCCAATCTGCCATTATCTTAGGTAACATAACCTACTCCTACGGCAATTGTGGAAAATAGGTTCCAAACACACGACAATGTCACCATGGTGAATGATCCCCACCAGCACTACTCCTGTTGGCATAGCAGCCAACTTTTTGTCCTTACTTGTAATGTGGCATAAAATATGACAGAAACTCACAATAATTCAGTTCTTCTTATTAGTGAATGATTTGGACAATTGAAGTAAGGGATATTTCAGTACATTCTTTAACTTCCCTCTGAACTTAGCCTGTGTCACTGCATAAATGCAAGTGTTTGTGCAACAACTCAGGAGCTGCATCATGAAGCCCATTTCCTGAACAAATCCATTTAGAAATATTGAACGATACCCCAATAACCACATCCGCCTACATATAGAATAGACCATTAACACTGCCCACAGCAAAATGAAATTTGCTGAAATAACAAACAGTAAAATAATAGATTTCCTTCGACTCTCCATTTCTGGATCTCTGGATCTCTCCCCGTTGTCATGAGCCCGGAGTCTCTTGCGAGCTCTGCTACTCACTAAAATGTGTCTGACAGTGAAAATATTGAGCAGTAGAATCAGGACAAATGGAACTGCAGGGGTTAGAATGTGATGGAGGAACTCAATCATAACCCAGACCTGAGAGAAGAGAACAAAGATCGTTACATCACAAAACCAGGGGTCGTTCCTTAAAGAATACCGACCTGTCAGCATAAAATACCAGAAAATGTTCTTTAGACAGCTTAGCACAGTTACTGTCCCTAGAACAACTCCTGCCATTCGCTCAGTGCAGTATTTGCTTTTCAGCTTCTGGCAGCAAATGGCCATAAATCGATCAAAGGTGAATGTGACGGTGAACCAGACAGAGCAGTCTGTAGCGGCATATAGCAGGACGGCATGGATATTACACACTTGGATTGATTCCAGGAAAACAAACTCTTCTTCATAAACAATTGGAATGTGCCTCAATATCAAGTCAAGGATAACAACCAAGAGATCCGCTGCTGCCATAGCCACCAGATAGCGAGTGACACATCTGGAGAGACCGCATTCTCCCTGAGACAGGATCATAATCGTCATGGAGGTAACTGGAGGGAAATAAACAAAGAATCAGACATTACAATGGAAGATGATTCATCAGTTTGACTGAGAATGTCCTAAGATTCTTATATCTAATTGTGACGCTAAAACTGAAATGTTGTGTAGGTTCGGTGGATTGACCATGCTAAATTGATGGATTGGCGACATACTGGTTGTCACTGCTGTCTCTCAGTGCCAATGACCCAGGTTCAATTCCAGCCTTGGATCATCATCTGTATGGAGTTTGCAATTTGCATATGGGAGTTTTCTCTACATGCTCCGGTTTCCTTCCACAGTCCAAAGCAAGTTAGGTTGATTAGCCATGATAAATTGTGTCAAGGAGATTAGCAGGGTAAATATGTGGGGTTATGGGTGTAGGGCCTGGGTGGGATTGTAGTTGGTACAGTCTCTATGGGCCAAATGGTCTCCTTCTGTACTGTAGGGATTCTATGAAATTGAACCTCAATGTCTCAAGGTTAGATGAGATAGACATGGGGAATGTGTGGGGTTACAGGAATAGGGCAGGAGAGAGGACTTGAGTAAATTACTTCACCAGACAATGGTGCAGACTCAAATGGGCCAAAGTGCCTCTTCTGCACTGTAGGGATTCTATGAAACATTGTCATTGGATCAGTTTTGGAAAACACATTAAGAAGTCTCACAACAAATCTGTTGTGAGATGTCTTACTTTATTTACCCCAGTCAAATGTCGGTGTCTTTACATCAGTTTTGCAAAATGAGGGGCACAACCAGGGGTAATAATCTCTCCATGTTGAAGTACAACCTTTCTTTTGTATTCTAGTCTTCATTGCATTTGACTTCCTAAAACTGACAGCTGAGCCTCCATATTAACCTTAAGAGACTCTTGAACAAGGATGCCCAATGCTTCTGATTTCCAAATCATTTCACCACTTTGAAAATAGCCTGTGTTTCCATTCAACAAACAAAGAACAAAGAACAGCACAGCACAGAAAACAGGCCCTTTGGCCCTACAAGCCCTTGCTGCCCACTTTAACAGTCAGTGAGTGTCTTATTCAAGTCCTTCTTCTACCTATGACTTTTGTCTACATCTAGTGGATTCCATAATAAAGGGGTGCAAATTTAGGGAATTATATGTGCACCAGATTAAGGGAGATCCAATTCAGGGACAATTTATTGACACCAATCAGCCTAAGAGCACGTTTTTGGGGTGTGGGAGGAAACCAGAGCACCAGGAGAAAGCCCACAAAGCACAGGGAGAATGTGCAAACTCCCACAGACATTGACCAAAGCTGGAAATCCAACCTGGGTCCCTGTAACTGCACATCAGGCAGTGATAGTCACTGAGCTGTCGTGTTGCCCATCAATTGGTCCAGTTTAAGCGTACACTAATGGATGTGAAGCACGAGGCAATTCTCAAAGCAACCTCCAAGATCAGCCCTCGCACGACCCATCTCACATATGCCCTTTGTTGGCCATGTATTCCTCCTTATAAAATGCATAACCTCACACTTTTCCACATTGTATTCCATCTGCCACTTCTTTGCCTGCTCTCCTAACCTGTCCAGATTCTTCTGCAGCAGCTTCTCCCTGCTTCCTTAATACTGCCTGTCCCTCTACATATCTTTGTATCATCTGCAAACTCAGCAACTGTACCTTCAATTCCCTCTTCCAAATTGTTAAGATATTTATGAAAAGTTGTGGTCCCTGCACTGACCCTGAGGCACACCACTCGGCACTGGCTGCCATTCCAAAAAAATACCTTTTTATCCCCATTCTCTGCCTTCTGCCAGTCAGATAATTCTTTATTGATGCCGGCATCTTATCCTGATCAACATGGACTCTTAGTTTATTTAATAGTCTCCTGTGTTGCACCTTGTCAAAACCTAAATAAATCACATCTACTGGTCCTCCCTAATCCAATTTCTTCCTCAAAAAAGTCTAACAGATTTGTCAGATTTGACGAAGCCATGCTGACTCAGTCATATTTCATCATGCATTTCTAAGTACTGCATGATCTTATCTTTAATAGCGGACTTCAAAATTTTGCTAATGACCAAAGACAGGCTAATCAGGCTACAATTTCCGATCTGCTGCCTCCTTCCCTTTTTACACAGCGGTGTTACATCAACTACTTTCCAGTCCTCTGGGACCCTCTCTGCCTCCAGGGACTCCTTAAAGATCACTACCAATGCCTTCACAATTTCCTCAGCTTTCTCTTTTAGAAGCCTGTGGTGCAGAGCATCCAGTCAAGGTGATTTATCCACCTTCAGACTTTTTGGCTTGCCCAAAACCTTCTCCTTAGTGATGGCCACTACACTCCTCTGTGCCTCCGGGAGCTCTGGCATCCCACTGGTGTCTTCCACCATGAACACTGATGCAATGTACTTCCTCTGCCATGACTTTAATTCCTATTATTACTTCTCATGCCTTATTTTTCCAGTGGACCAATGTCTATTTTTGCCTCATACCTTTTATATACTGAAAAACACTCTTCCTATCTTCTTTTATATTACTAGCTAGCTTACAGTCATATTTCATCTTCTCCCCCTTATTGATTATGTAGTTGCCCTCTGCTCACTTTTCAAGGTTTCCGAATAATCCTCACCGTTTTGAATACTTTTTCTTTTGCTTTAATGCTGTCTTTGACTTCCCTCATCAGCCATGGATACCTCCCCTGAGCATGTTTCCTCCTCCTCAGGTTGAATTTTTCTTGAGTCTCCTGAACAATCTCCCAAAACTCCTGCCATTGCTGTTCCACTGTCTTCCCCTGCTAGGCTCCTTTTCTAATCAAATCTGGCCAGCTCCTCCCTTTGTCTTTGTAGCTACCTTTATTTAATTGTAATGCCGTTACAACCGATTTCTGCTTTTCCCTCTCAACTTGCAGGGTAAATCCTGCTCCCTAAGTTCCCTAATCAAATCTGTCTCATTACACATCCAGAACTGCCATTAACCCCATTAAGCTCTGTCACAAGCTTGCTCCAAAAAAATCATCTCTTAGACATTCCACAAATACCTTTTCTTGGATCCACAACATACCTATTTTCCCAGTCCACCTGTATATTGCAGCCCCACATAATTAATGTAATATTGTCTTTTTATATGTCTTTTTATATCCTGATTTATTTTCTTCCTCACATCCTGACTACTGCTAAAGGGCCCATACATAACTCCCATCAGAATCTTAGTGATTCCTCAACTCAACCCAGAGAGATTCCATGTCTTCTGATCCGATATCTCTCCTTGCTATCCTTTTCACTTCATTCCTTACCAACAACGCAACCCATCTCCCTTTGCCCATCTGCCTGACACATATCCTTGGATATTTAGATCCCCTTGCAGAGATGTCTCTGTGATGCCACATCTTATTAGCCAATTTCAATGTCCGCAACAAACTCATTTACCTTGTTCTATATACTGCGCATATTTAGGTACAATACCCTCAGTCCTGCATTGACCACCTCCCTTCTTATACTTGTCACCATTGTTGCTCTGCCTGAGGTTAGATTCCTGCCACATTCTATGCTCTCTGTTTAATTATGTGGCCTGGAAACTATATTAATCTCTGCTGAGCCCTGCTTGGAGAGATGTTTGTCATCTCTGACCACCCCTGATGCAATGCTTCAGGGTAATTTTGGTTGCTGGGTCACTGTTGACCACAAAATCAGGGGAAGATGCTGACAAACTGCAATGCAAGAAGTCCTCAATGGAAGACCAGGCAAAAGAAGAGCAGTTGAGAAGGTGGAAGAAGCTGCATTGGCAAAGTGACCCTGTCATCATCATTTACCATGTCACTATAATCCTAACTACAGATCTGTCAATACCATGTAGACAATCACAACACACCAAGTTTCCCACAAAGTCACATCCTGACTTCTTCTAGGATCTATTCTTCTTTCAGGAACCATTATTCTAGGAACGAGGAACCATTCTTCCACGAACTTCTTCCATTCTTCCAGGAACATTCTTCTAGGAACCGTTTGCCAAGTCCTGTGGAAATGGAGAATTGGCAACTGGGAACCTGGTCTGTAGTCAAGAATCCCTTTTGAAGATAGATCCTTCTCTGGAAATTGCTGTCTGGATCTCTATCCAGAATTCAAAATCTAGCATCATGTAAGCATCTTTGATTTCTGTACTAACTAATTCTGAAGAAGGGTGTATGTCTATGGGGTATCTTGCTTAAATTAGAACAACAGTGATAGCTAATTATCAAGAGTTATACTTGGCCATGTCTAACTCTTTTAATTGCTAAAAGTTATGCTAATTCTCTTTGGTGTATTCTAACTGTGTTCTTAAATGATGTTTGTTTTGATAAAAGCTTCCTAGTGGGTCGCTTGAATCATACTTGGAGCAAAACACCTTACTCTCACCCGAATCTCAAAATCAAATGCAAATGCTATGGTCTAGGCCAAGTTCATAAAATACCTCGGACTTTCTTATCAGGTCTCTAACAAATTGAAGACAATAGCTTCTTTCTTTTCAAAATGCAATTAACAAAAACAATAATGCAGCTAAACATAGAATATATAGGACAGCATTTTACAGTCTTGCTCATCCTGAAATTGTAAAATCCTCCCCAAGGTCCTCGGACATTTCCATGCTCTGCCCTTTGCCTGATCTGATTCCGCCATAGAATTAATAGCTTGATATAGAAGCTTACCGGGGACACCAAGAATAGCGAGAATGGGATAGTAACCCACTTGAATAACCTGAAGTGCGTATCTGATCTTCCATTCTATTCGTATCTGGTCTAGAGAAAGCATGTAGAGAGCTGAAGATAAACTCCGGTCCATTGCTGTAACATTCCAATCCTTTACTCTCAGACTCCAATCCATTGTTCTATCAATCCAATCTATTATTCTCAAGTACTGATCTCTCCTTCTCTTAGCGCTGTTGATCCCTGGTTCGCGCTGGAGGTTATGCTATTTCCATCACAATGGGATAACATTTTGGGAGAGTGCTTGCTTAATAAAAAAGGGGGGAACTCTCCAGTGACATAATTAGGATCTATAGAGAATCCCATTAATTACAGTCATGGAACAAACAGGTTCAGCTAATCCCCCTGCTCATACCAATCCTTTTTCTATCATAATAAATAAGATCATTTAGCCTGTCTGGTTGGAGGCAGCTGATGGGAAAAGTTTGAAACGGTGAAGTCAATGGCCATATTTCTAGCTTCCTTTAACAGTCTGGTGGGGGAAGGTGGTGGGCGTTCATCCTGCTGGTGACTGAGCCACTTTCAACAATGCTAATCCCCTTAATACTTACTCCCTCCCTCTGCGTCACCTCCAATACTTTAAACTGCAACTACAAGGTCGACATTGCCCCCCTCTTCTGTGGAGATAGATGCAAAGTATTTATTCAGAACCATGTCCATATCATTTACCTCCACACAGAGGTTACCCTTTTTGTCTTTTATGGGTCCTATTCATTCCTTTGTAATCCTTGCATTCTCATGCATTGAGAAACTTCTCAGAGCTTATCTTGATTTTGTCTCCAATATTCTCTCATGCTTTGTTTGCTTAGTTTGCATTTTGGTCTCACCTCTGCGCTTTAGACACTCATGATGGCTTTCTGTAGTATTCAGTCCTTGATGTCCAACATAAGCTTTCCTACTCTGTCTTATCTGACTCTCTCAGCTCCTTGGCATCCATAATGGTGATAGGGGATCTGGAATTGACCATTCCATCCTTTTCCTTTGGGGGAGCAGGTTTACTTTGAACCTCTTGAACTTACTCCCTTGTATGCCTCACAATATTCTGACACTAATTTACCTCCTAATCGCTGCATCCAGTCCACTTTTGCTGAACCACTTAGCAAAATATGCCTTACCCCTATTTAGGACTTTAACTCGTGTTCTAACCTTGTACTTTTGGAGCGTTATCTTTAAGCTAACTGAGTTGTGATCACTATCACTGTAATGCTCACTTACTGCTACTCTTTCCAACCATCCAGCTTCATTTCCCAAAACCAACTCTAGAACAATCCCCTCTTGTTGGACTTGCTACAAAAACATGCTCCACAACGCACTTTAAGAATTCTGTTCTCTCCATTCTTTTCACACAAAAACTATTCTTTTCATCTTGTGGTTGTTAAATTCCCTAATTTATCTTCCCCACTGTTTTAGCATTAAACATAGAAAAACTATGGCACAAACAAGATCTTCAACCCACAAGTTGTGCTGATCATATTTCTACCTACTAGACTTACCGATAACCATTAATCCTATTAAATCTCATAAACTCATCCAGAAGTCTCTTAAAAGACCCTAATGAATTTGCCTCCCCCACCACAGATGGGAGCCAATTCTACTCACCCACCACCCTTTGAGTGAAAAACTTACCCCTGACATCTCCTCTGTACCTACTCCCCAGCACATTAAACATGCGCCCTCTCATAGCGACCATTTCAGCCATGGGAAATAGTCTCTGAGAATCCACCCAATCTATACCTCTCAACATCTTATAAACCTCTATCAGGTCACCTCTCATCCTTCATCTCTCCATGGAGAAAAAACCAAGTTCCCTCAACCTATCCTCATAAGGCATGCCCCCCAATCCATCCTTGTAAATCTCCTCCACACCTTTTCAATAGCTTCCACATCATTCTTATAATGAGCCGACCAGAACTGCACACAGTACTCCAAGCGGGGTCTGACTAGGTTCTTTAGATGCTTGCTGCTCTAACTCCTTCTGACTCTGAGGGTAACTGTCTCTTTCTTGTCACTTTACTTCATCTAAATGGCTTTACTTGATAGTTCTCCCCACATATTATCCCTCTTCATGGCTGTTATTGCTTGTTTGATGAAAATTGCCAACCCTCCTCCTTTTAGTATCCCCTTCTCATTCTCTTCTGTAAATCTTGTAACCAGGAAGGTTAATTTGCTATTCCTGACCCTACTGTGTTTCTATTACACTGTTGATATCCGAATGCCACATTTCTATCTCTGTTCTCAGCTTTCCTGCTTTATCTGCCATGCTCATTGCATTGAATTTATATGTCCACCATGCCATCCTGGATTCACGACCACATCCACAGAAATTCCTGTCTATTTCTCGATGAAATCTCCAGTCACTCTGACTCTTCCACCTTTGTACCTCACTGTACAGCTAAGCCATGCATAGTTAAAGGATTAGCTCAGTAATTAGAGACCAGTCAGTTTAACTTCAATGATGGGGGAAGCTTCTAGGAGTAATTATTTGCAATAGAATTCATAATCATGTGGAAAAGTTTGAGTTGATTAGGAAGAGCTAGCATGGATTTCTAAAGGGGAAATCATGTTTAATTAATTTGCTGGAGTTTTTTGAAGAGGTATCAGAGAAGGTCAATGATGATAATACTGTTGACATGGACTTTCATAAGTAACTCAATACACCAAACTTTTGAGAAAAGTTATAGCTCATGAAACAAAAGCGATAAAAAGCAACTGAAGATACAAAGTAGACTGAATAATAGGAAGCCGAGTAATGGTCAATAGATATTTGTTGGTCTGGTTGAAGGTTTGTAGTGGTGTTCCCCAGAGTTTGGTATTGGCACCTTTTGCTTTTCCTCATATATATTAATGATCTAGATCTTGACGGGCAGGAAACAATTTTAAATTTTGTGCTTGACACAAAATTTGAAGTATTGTTAAACTGTGACACCACTTCAAAATGACTGACAGGTGAAGTGGGCAGATAGGTCCAATGCAGGGAGGAGTGAGGTGATGCATTTTAGTAGAAAAACATGGAGAGACAATATCAAACTGGGGTGAAATTCTCAAAGGGGGTCAGGGGCAGAGGGATCTGGGTATACATGTGCATAGATCATTGAAGATTGAAGGATAGATGAGCCATTAATAATTGATATCGTATCCTGGGCTTTATTAATAGGGGCACAGAGTACATCTCAGATGGTCAACCAGGGGAATTCTCTTCCCTGAAGGGTCTTTGAATAGCTTTAATACTGAGTTAGTCAGATTTTTGACTGATAAGAGAATCAGTTGGTACAAGGGGTAGACAAGAGAGTAGAGGCCACAATCAGATCAGTCATGATCTTATCATATGGCATAGCAGACTGGAGGGGCTAAATGGCTTCCTCCTGCATCTAAATTAGATGCTTATAAGTTCATATATAGATTGTAGACACCTGAGGTCCCAGCACTGATCTCAGGCGTAAGCTCTTCTTTCCCGCCTCTGTGATGACATTCAGAATGCTTTTCTATGTTAAAGGTGTTATATAAATGTTATATAAAGGTGTTATATAAAGGTGTTAAATAAAGGTGTTATATAAAGATGTTGCATTACCCACACGCCATGAGTGGCTGCACTATCACTATCTGACCAGATGGGGACAACATGAACTGGTTGAATGCTGATTCTCATTCTCGTGTCAAAACATTAACTAACCCTTTCAGTGACAGTATCATTGAGATACCATCTAACCTCAAATCCCTGTTCTGTAATTGCCTACACACCATACATCTTTAAATATATTAGAACGTAGAACAGTCCCTTCGGCCTAAAAGTTGCACCAATCATATCCATACCTACCAAGCCATAAAACTATCTATAACTCCCAATCCCATTAAACCCCATGTACTCATCCAGAAGACTTTTAAATGATCCCAGCGAGTTAGCCTCTACCACTACATACAACAGTCGATTCCACTCACTCATCACCCTCTGAATGAAACATTTACCTCTAACATCTCTTCTGACTTGTTCCCCAGCACCTTAAACCTGTGTCCCCTCATAGCGACCATTTCAGCCCTGGGAAATAACCTCCGAGAATCTACCCCATTTATGCCTCTCAACATTTTATAAATCTCTATCAGGTCACCTCTCAACCTTTGTCTCTCCAGGGAGAAGAGACTTACCTCCTTCAACCTATCTTTATAAGGCATGCCTCCCAATCCAGGCAACATCCTTGTAAATCTCCTTTGCACCCTCCCAATAACTTCCACATCCTTCCTGTAGTGAGGCAACCAGAACTGCACACAGTACTCCAAGTGGGTCTGACAAGGGTCTTAGAAAGTTGCAGCATTACCTCCCGACTCCTGAACTCAATTCCTCAATTAATGAAAGCCAGTACACCATACGCCTTCTTAACACATCCTCCACCTGTGAGGCTGATTTAAGAATCATATGAACCTAGACCCCAATGTCCTTCTGCTTCTCAACACTGCTAAGACTTCTACCCTTGATATTATACTCCTTCATCCTGTTAGTCCTGCCAAAATAGACCACCACACATTTATCAGTGTTGAAGTCCATCTTCCACTTCTCCACCAAGTCTTGCATCCTATCTATGTCACGCTGCAACTTTTGACAACCCTCCTGACTATCCACAACACCACCAACCTTCGTATCGTCGGCAAACTTACTAACCCATCCTTCCATTTCCTCATCCAGGTCATTTATGAAAATAACAAACAGCAAGGGTCCTAGAACAGATCCCTGGGGCACTCAACTGGTGACTGACCTCCATGCAGAATAAGACCCATCCACAACCACTCTCTGCCTTCTGCAGGTAAGCCAGTTCTGTATCCATTAGGCAAAAACCCCTTGGATTCCATGCCCTCTCACCTTCTCAAGATCAATGTGGTGGGATAATCAATGGTACATCAAGGGTACAGACATATTAGAAGTTAATTATCTCCTTTTTTTAATATTCTTTCATGAGATGTTGGCATCATTAGCACATTTGGTTAACCATCAATCTTTTTGGCAAAAAAGATGAACGAGGGATAAATTAAAAGGGGCACCTCCCAAAATGAAGGGCCCCACTCAAAAAAAAAAGACAAAATGGTAAGGAAACTTAAAACATCAATTTAAAATGTGGTTAAAGTGGCCAATGATGCACCACAGTCTCAATGATGTCCAGCAAGCGCAGAAAGCGTTAACAGTGTCCTTGGATACCGCATGCACTGTCGCCAGGGACACCTAGCATTCGTTAACCACCTTGACTAAAGAGGATGTTAAGAGGCATCAAAATGATCTAGATAAGTTTATGTGGATAGATGTAATATAACATGAATCAACTAAAAGTATTTTGAGGCTTTGAGGTACATAGTTGTCCCTGGGATGCATGTCTGCTGCATGGTACAGCAACTGGGACACAATTACAGGATTGGTTTGCTTTATATCCCATTGCCTTTAGTACTTCTCAGAATTCTTACAGCTCAGGAAGAAGACATCTGTCCCCTCATGTTTGCACCAGTTCCTCAACTGAGCTTGGTGCCATTCTGCCTCCTTTTCCCAATACCCCTACACATTGTTTCTATTCAAATAAACATCTAACACCCTCTTGAATGCCTCAATTGAATCTGCCTCCACTGCACTTCCAGGAAAAACATTCCAGACCGGAAACATCACATTTGATTCCTTGGCGAATCGCTTTAAATCTGTGCCCATTCATTCTCATCCCTTTGTGAGCAGGAACAGTTTCTTCTGATCTACTCTGTCCAGCTTCATCATAATTTTGTACATCTATCAAATCTCTTAGTCCCAACTTCTCCAATCTAGCATCATCACTGAAGTTCCTCATCACTCAAACCAGCCTTGTAAATTTCTTCTGCACCCAATGTGTTCAAATCATTCCAACAGTGTGACAGCCAGAACTATGAACAATATTCCACTGAAGTCTAAGTAGTGTCATGTGTAATTACTTTGCTGCTATACTCTATACTGGAAGACAGAGGTAACTATATCTACTGGAGGCAGCTCCACAACTGGGAACACTATAAACAACTGGAAAGGTTTATCTATCCAGAAAGCAGGCAAACCAAAGTGAACATTCTAAATCAACTATTAGCAGACAAATGCATCAACAAAATACAAAGGAAATATCTCACCCCCAGCACCCACATCCCAGGATCTTCTACATACTCCCAAAAATATATAAATACTCAGACACATGGACAATACTTGGAATAGTCACTCTAGGCAGACCTATACTATCAGACTGTGGCAATGAGTCTGACAATAGAATATAGAACATAGAACATTACAGCGCAGAACAGGCCCTTCGGCCTTCGATGTTGTGCCAACCAATTAAGAAAAAGCAATGACCCTCTAACCTAAACCATTCCCTTTTCATCCATAAACTTATCTACTAACCTCTTAAACGCCACCAAACTTGGCGCATCTACAACTGCAGCAGGCAGGGCATTCCATACCCTTACCACCCTCTGGGTAAAGAACCTACCTCTGACATCCGTCCTATAACTACCACCCCTTAATTTAAAGCTATGTCCCCTCGTGCTAGCTTTCTCCATCCTAGGAAAAAGGTTATCACTGTCCACCCTATCTAAACCTCTAATCATCTTATATGTTTTGATAAGGTCCCCTCTTAGCCGCCTCCTTTCTAATGAAAACAATCTCAAATCCCTCAGCCTCTCTTCATAAGACCTGCCCTCCATACCAGGCAACATCCTGGTAAACCTCCTCTGTACCCTCTCCAATGCCTCCACATCTTTCTTATAATGTGGGGACCAGAACTGCACACAATACTCCAAGTGCGGCCGCACTAGAGTTTTGTACAGTTGCAACATGACGTTGCGGCTCCGAAATTCAATCCCCCTACCAATAAAAGCTAAGACTCCGTATGCCTTCTTAACAACCTTATCGACTTGATTGCCAACTTTCAGGGATCTATGCACATATACACCAAGATCCCTCTGTTCTTCAACACTATTAAGCGTCCTACCATTAGCCCTATAATCTACACATTTGTTATTCCTGCCAAAGTGAATTACCTCACACTTTTCTGCATTCAACTCCATTTGCCACCTCTCGGCCCAGCTCTGCAACTTGTCCAAGTCTCTCTGCAAACTATAACACCCTCTTCACTATCTACCACTCCTCCAACTTTGGTGTCATCCGCAAATTTACTAACCAATCCTTCAATACCCTCATCCAGATCATTTATTAAAAATTACAAACAGCAGGGGCCCCAAAACAGATCCCTGAGGTACACCACTGAGGATCCCTGAGGTAGAGCCGAATATATTAATTACTTCCTCAACCCAATATCAAGGAAACACCCAAGCTACATCAAAGACAACTACCACTTTGAACAAATAATAAACTCTCTGACAATCGAATCAAACAGTCTCTTGTTCACAGTAAGCAGTGAGAGCTTGTACTCGAACACAGAAACAGATAGGGGAATAGGAACAGAAAGGAAAACTCTCAGAAGGTTCCAGAGGAAGGCAGATTGGATGAGTGTAATAATTCTCTTACTGCACCAGGGACTGACTGAGAATTTAATGACAAATCCTACCAACAGGTCAAGGGACAGCTATGGATATAAAAAATTTGAACCAAAACCTACATGGCAGAATGGGAGAACAGTGCATTTAAGAAATGTCCCAAAATACCATTACATTACTACAGCTACCTGGATGACCTCTGGGGAGTATGGGCACACATCGAGGCAGAAATAAAGGACTTCACCAATACACTAAACAACCGCCACCCATCAATTAAAATCGAAATGACAGCACATAAGGACCAAATAGAATTCCTGCACACGACAATGTTTAAATCATCACATGATAATATTAACACCTGCAAACTGGCCACTAAATTCACTCATGCACTCCTACATACGCACAACCATCACTTATGATATACATTTAGAGGCATAGTTAAATCACAACATAAACCAATAACACAGCAAAGCAAATATGACTGGAAGGAATAAGGGAACATACAACTGGGAAACCATAACAAATACAAGTCGAGTTTCAAGATAGAACCACATTATCGGGTCACAAACTGTTAGGCCCTCTGAACACAACACCAGAAAACCCACAACGAAAGAAACACCCAAACAGACCCAAAGCTGAATCAAACAACCCCAAAACAACACTTTCCTCCACCAAACAATTGTCAATCAGTGAGCTGACAGAGCAAGAGAAGAGAGTACAAGGGAACCACAACAAGGAGGAGAAAGGTATGGAACAGGGAGGTGGCACACAAGATCAACCCTGAGGACACAAGACAGAAAAAAAGGGAGAACCATGATGGACAGCGGAAAAGCCAGCATTGTGTGAAGACAGGTATATACGTCAATGATGTGAAATCAATAATCTGTGGGTACAACAATAGCACATGGTTAGCACTGCTGCTTCACAGAGCCAGGGCCCAGCTTGACTCCTGGTTTGAGTCATTATCTACATGGACTTTGCACATAATCCCCGTGTCTGTGTGGGTTTCCTCCAGAAGCTCTGGTTTCCAAAGATGTGCTGGTTAGGCGAATTGGCCATACTAAATTTCCCACTTGGTGTACCCTTTCACACTAACTTCATTACAGTGTTAACGTAAACCTACTTGGGACACGAATTAATAAATAAATTGTCAATGAAGTAATTTTTGTACAGCCAACAAAAGACTTGGTCTCATACCAAATCCACAAACCATCTGGATAAATGAGAACTTGCCCTTTCAACTAGTGCCACATACCAATCCGATACAGAGTACTCGAGTCCCCCCAAATTATCCTCCCCTCCACAACATAAAAACCCACACAAAAAATAAAAAGTAATCCCATCCCACATCTCTTGGTTATCCACTCTAACAGGCCCACATGGGAGGCAAAAGTGCCAAGATATGGGAAGACAATAAACCACCCTTCAACCAACATCACTATCAGGAAGCACACATTTCTCTCCACTACCTGATCCCAACCCTTCCCCACTCCTGAAAAAAAAGTCTGACTTGGCAAAAGACTCAAAACCACTCCAATTAGGAAATCCCTAAAACAGCTCTTCAACACACACAAACCATTTTGACATCCATCCCAAGCCATGGAAGCACAAACCCCACAACCAAACAGCCCCCTGTCACTCACTTCACCTCAACAACACCTCCCCTCAACCACTTAAAAACATGGCAGAACTAGTCCATCACCCAGTTTTCCACTTTCTCCCCACCCTCACCACTTCTTCTGCCACAATCACCAGCGCACACAAGAAAAAAATAAACAGGAGTAGGAGAAATATGTGAAGAAAAAGACCCAGGAGACAAGAGGGCAACATCCCTAGGTTGGTTGAAAAGGTCAAGGCTAATGGAATACAAGGATAGATATCTAGATGGATAAGTAACTGGCTTGGTAATAGGAGACAGAGTGTAACAGTGGAAGGGCCTTTTTTAGCTGGACATTGGTCACTAGTGGTGTGCCGCAGACCTCAGTACAGGGACCTCTTCTATTTGTGATACATATAAATGACTTGGAAGAGGGAGTAAGTGGTGTGATCAGCAAGTTTGCAGATGACACAAAGATGGCTGGACTTGCGGACAATGAGGAGCAGTGTCAGACAATACAGCAGGACATAGATAGGCTAGTAGATTGGGCAGATAAATGGCAGATTTATTCGATAGTAAACTCGCAAGCTTTCGGGGTTTGCCCCTTTGTCAGGCAAATGGAGAGTTCACCTGATGAAGGGGCAAACCCCAAAACTTTGCAAGTTTATATTAAACTTATTGGACTTAAACCTGGTGTTGTCAGACGTCTTATTGTGTTTTCCCCAGTCCAACACCAGCATCTCCACATCCGAAAAACATCGCCTTTGAATAAGATCAAATGCAATTAATACAAACTGAATATTTCATAATGAGTAATAGAAAATGTTTAATCCATATATAAATAGAACTGTCAACTTCAAATGGTAAAATCAACAGATACATCTATTCTTTGATTGGATGCAGAGGGAGCGCACACTCTTGCAGTCAATTAGCATGACTTTCATTCGCTTGCATTTGCTTTATATGTAAATCACTTCAGTCACGCAGATTGGAAAAATGTGGATGGAAACCTGTGTAATGTGGAATCCTGGTGTGGGCAATGGTCAACAAAATGTCTTGGTCATATGATAGGTTACATGTGGCCCCCAGGCTGCAAGTTGTCCACCACTATCCTAGAGATCTGCCTCTTTATCTAGTCCAATGCTTGCTGCAGTGTGGAGCTCCTCAAACTACATAACCACTTGTTTCTCTCAGAGAAAGGTGCTTATGGTCCTGATGAATAATGGCTATTTACCTCACTCTCAGGCAACTTCAAGGTGCTAAATGTCTTACAGATTTTGTTTCATCCTAAGGAGCCTTGCAAACTATCCATGACAAAAGATATGATCATCACCGATCTCTTCAGGAGAAATGAGGGGCAAGCAATCCCATTTGGGCCTTACCTATAAAAGGATTAAAAAAAATAATAGTTTTCAGTTGCTGAGTCTTACCAAAAATGGTGGGTCCTTCAAACATTTCTAATACCTTCTGAACCCAAGTTACAAATTCCAGTCTTAATTGCACCCAGACACTCATTCCCCTTGGATTGGAGTCTGACTGGATAACTACTCCAACCAACCCTATCAAAACGATGGTGTAAGTAACAATGCACATGGCCAAGTATCACAGATCTGGAGAAATTGAAACATGTGTAGAATTCTTATGATGGTCATAGAGCTGTAAATAAGACTTTACACACTACAGCTTTCAGAAGCATACTTAAACCCCACCCTAGAGAAGAACCCACCTAGATCTCGAATATGAGACAAAACACAACTGTTTGTTCAGTGACTGTAATTCGTGTCAATCTCCATGGAATCTAATTAGGTCACTGGAGGGTTTCCTTTCTCTATTAATAAGGGATAGATTTTAGTGTTTTTCCATCATCAGCAGGAAACTCAACTCCTGAGACAGAATGCATCAGAGTCTGGGAACAATGGATTGGAATGCTGTACCAATCGATCGGGGTTTATCTTCAGCTCTCTACATGCTTTCTCTGGATCGGATACGATTAGAATGGAGGATCAGATACTCACTTCAGGTTATTCAAGCAGGTTACTATCCCATCCTTGCTCTTATTGGGGTCCCTGGTAAGTCTTTCTCCATCCATCTATTCTATATGTTCCCCATTGCTGGTTTTGTCATTTACATTTTCAAATCATTTCCAATCACCAATTCTGTTTCCTATTTATTGACTTGACTCTCTCCATGGCCAATATCTGAAACAAACTTCTTGCAACCTCACGATCCCTTTAACTCTGAATTGATTTCTGACCCAACATCTTCTCCCTTACCAATCCTGCCATAACATTTCGCTAATATCATCCGTCTCCACCTCTGCCTTAGTCTGTCGCACAAACCCTCGATTGTTCCAATGGTATCCTGGACACCCTCCATTATAAGCAGTCATAAGTTTCAATTCAAACAAACTTTTGCTGTGGATATCCTAACTCCCATCAAATCTCCCAAAATTGCTCACCGACTAACATTGATTTTGGGTTTGGCAGCATCTCCATTTCATAGAAAAAGTAAAATTTATTTGTTAGTCGCATATAGGCTTACATTAACACTGCAATAAAGTTTCTGTGAAAATCCCCTCATCGCCATACTTAGTGTTGAGTACATTGAGCGACAATTCAGCACAGCTAATGCACATAACCAGCACGGTTTTCAGACTGTGGGAGAAAACTGGAGCACCCGGAGGAAACCCACGCAGACATGGGGAGAATGTGTAAACTCCATGCTAGTGACCCAAGCTGGGAATCAAACCCAGGTCTCTGGCACTGTGAGGAAGCGGTTCTGCTGCTGTACATTACTCACTGCAGGATTGCCTCTTACTCTCATTACCTGTTTTGCATCCATTCTAACATTATTCTTTATCGTCCCAGTTTCATCACTCTAGACTTACCCTTCTTCTTTATTCTCATCATACACTCACTCTTATTGTGCCTGTTGTTCTCCAGATTCCCTGCTGGCATTCTTATTCCCTCTGCTGATCTCATTCTGCTCTTATTCTTGGAGTTTTTCCCTCTCTACCCCGGATTATCTTTACTGCAGCAGGATCAAAGCAATCAACTCACAATGTTTTTTTTTATCCATTTTCATAGAACATAGAACAGAAGGCAGTACAGCACAGTACAGGCCCTTCGGCCCTCGATGTTGTGCCAAGCTATGTCCGAACCCAAAGTCAAGCTTTTCCAATCCCGATCTTTCTGGTGTGCTCCATGTGCCTATCCAATAACCCTGGATACATGTTATTGTACCAAGAGAGAAAACAGGGAATTATAGACCATTAAGCCTCATATCGGTAGTGAGGTAAATTCTCAAATCCATTATCAAGGATTTTATAATGGAGCATTCAGAAACCAGTACGGGATCAGACAGAGTCAGCATGGATTTATGAAGGGGAAATCATACTTGACAAATCTATTGGAATTCTTTGAAGATGTAACTAGTAGAGTTGAAAAGGGTGAGTTAGTCAATGTGGTATATTTGGACTTTCAGAAAGCATTTGACAAAGTCCCGCACAAGAGATTATCGTGCAAGATTAAAGCACATGGGATTGGCAGAAGTGTATTGAGATGGATAGAAAAGTGGTTGGCAGGAAGTAAACAAAGAGTCACATTAATGGGTCCTTTTCAAATTAGTTAGCTGTGACTAGTGGGGTGCCACAGGAATCAGGATACAATAAGTTCCCAGTTAAACTTATGACTTTTCTCCCAGCCTGATGGAAAATTTCATGGTTTATTTTCCTCCTTCGCAGTGAACATAGTGACGATTGTGATCCTGTCTCAGGGAAAGTGCGGCCTCTCCAAATGTGTCACTCGCTACCTGGTGGCTATGGCAGCAGCGGATCTACTAGTCGTTATCCTTGACCTGATATTGAGGCACATTCCAATTGTTTACAATGAACAGTTTCATTTTTTAGAATCAATCCCAGTGTGTAATATCCATGCCATCCTGCTATATGCCGCTACAGACTGCTCTGTCTGGTTCACTGTCACATTCACCTTTGATCGATTTATGGCTATTTGCTGCCAGAAGCTGAAAAGCAAATACTGCACTGAGCGAACAGCAGGAGCGGTTCTGGCAACTGTGACTGTACTGAGCTGTTCAAAGAACATTTTCTGGTATTTTATGCTGACAGGCCGGTATTCTCTAAGGAATGACCCCTGGTTTTGTGATGTAACGATCATTGTTCTCTTTTCTCGGGTCTGGGTGATGATTGAGTTCATCCATCACATTCTAACCCCTGCAATTCCATTTGTCCTGATTCTGCTGCTCAATATTTTCACTGTCAGACACATTTTAGTGAGCAGCAGAGCTCGCAAGAGACTCCGGGCTCACGGCAATGGGGAAAGCTCCAAAGACCCAGAAATGGAGAGTCGAAGGAAATCTATCATATTGCTGTTTGTTATTTCAGCAAATTTCATTTTGTTCTGGGCAATGTTAATGGTGTATTCCTTATGTAGGCGTTTGTGGTTATTGGGATATCGATCCATATTTATACATGCTTATGTACAGGAAATGGGCTTCATGCTGCAACTCTTGAGTTGTTGCACAAACACTTGCATTTACGCAGTGACACAAGCTAAGTTCAGACAGCAGTTAACGAATGTGCTTAAATATCCCTTTACTGCAATATTTAGTTTGTTCAATGATGAGAAAAAATAGTTTCCAGCATTTTCATGTTTCCAGTGTGGGGAGTATTCAGCTGTTACTATGGTGATGGGAAATAATTATTCCCCATGGTATTGGCAGTGAATTCAATTTCTCTACCCGATGGTAAAAGGGCGAGTGGAAATAATTTCTAATGTCGTGGTGCTAACCGATTCTTCTTTACGGCAGATTTCCGAATTGCTCTACAGATCCATCCTTTACCAGGACAGCCTGAGGGGTCTCCATCCCTTCCTTGAACAGATGACTAACTACTCTACGCCCACTACACCTCTTCCAGCTAGCTGAACTCTCTCACATTGAATAACCTTTCCTTTAACTCATCTCACTTCGTCCAAATAAAACTTGTTGATATGGGTTCTTGCTGGGCCTGAGCTACATCAGATTCTGCGTGGGGTGTGTGGAACATCTATTACTCTAATCCCATTCGCTCCTCCTCCCTCAAACTCTTTTCCTGCTACAATTATGACTGCATCAGTATCACCTTCCAATTCCAGTATGAATTGGGGAAATTCATCAACTTTACTTCCAATTTCCACCTTCACATTCATATGACCTACCTCCAAATCTTCCCTTCCCTTCTGAAATTCCCTCTCTCCATTTTCGGGAACGCACTGCCAATGAATCCTCATTATAATGCAATATATACCCTCAGCTACCTCAACAGCACTGCTTTCGCCCCACTCCCTGGATTCTAGACCATTCTTCAAGTTTCTTCCATTTTTTTTGCCTTGTTACATGACCTTCCATTCTAGCTCATCCAATAGTTCTTTGTTTTCTCAGTTGAAGACTCTCTCCAGCCCGTGATGGTCATCAGGGCCCCCCAGATGTGTCTGACACATTTCCTACACTTATAGTCTAAACCCTTCCTCTCCCTCCCAATGCGTCAATAGAACTCCCCCACCCTTGTCTTGCCCTTCCACCCCACCAGCCTCAGTATACAATCGATCACCTCCCACAATTTCTGCATTTCCATGTGATGCCGCCATTTTTTCCCACATCCCCTTTGGTGTTTAGACTGTTCCCCTTTCCTCAGTCACCACCAGCACCCTATTTCCCCCCCACATTGCACCTCCTGCGGTATGTATGAGGTGAGGGACACCAGTAGTGTTCCTGCTGATTATACCTGCAGGAAGTGTGCACATTTGCAGCTCCTTGAGGATCGTGTTAAGGAGCTGGAGCTGGAATTAGAGGAGCTCAGAGTAATTCGAGAGGTTGAGGAGGATATAGGCAGGAGTAACAAAGAGATTGTAACTCCTATAAGTGATAATTGGGTAACTATTAGGAGGAGGGGTAAGAAGCAATCGGGGAGACAATCCCCTGGGGCTGTTCCCCTCCAAAATAAATTTTCTGTCTTGGAGGCTACAGTTGAGGAAGAATCAACTGGAGCTGACCAAAGGGAGCAGGTCTCTGGGGGTGAGACTGCTGAGAATGCTCAGGTGGGTGGGGGGAATAAGAGATTAGGCCTAGTTATAGGAGACTCCATAGTTAGAGGGACAGATAGGAGGGTAAATAGTAATAAAAAGGACTCAGGGCTGGTGTGTTGCCTCCCAGGGGCTGGGGTCCAGGATGTCGCAGGTCGGGTTTTTAAGATTCTTAAGGGTGAGGGGAGTCAGCCCCAAGTCATAGTTCATGTGGGGACACATGATGTAGGTAGGACAAGGGAAGGGGATATTAAACAGAAATTTATGGAGTTAGGGTGGAAGCTTAGGTCCATAACAGGCAGAGTGGTTATCTCTGGACTCTTGCCTGTGCCAAGAGATAGTTTAGAGATGAACAGAGAAAGGGATAGTTTGAACTCATGGCTGCGTGGATGGTGCAGGAGGGAGGGGTTCAGGTTCCTTAACAATTGGGACTCATTCTGGGATAGGTGGGACCTCTTCAAGAGAGATGGTCTACACCTGAACCAGAGGGGGACTAATATCTTGGGGGGAAAATTTGCTAAGGCTATGATGGGGGCTTTAAACTGATTCGGGGGGGGGTGGGATCCTAAGTAGTTGGGGTGCCGAGAGGGATGAGAGTAAGGGGGTTATAGAGGAGAGTTGTAAAACACAGCGGCGTACGGGTGGGGTGGAGCATGGTTTGAGATGCGTATACTTTAATGCAAGGAGTATTCGCAATAAGGGGGAGGAACTTGCAGCTTGGACCAGTACCTGGAACTTCGATGTTGTGGCCATTTCAGAGACTTGGGTAGAGCAGGGACAGGAATGGATGTTGCAGGTTCCGGGGTACAAATGCTTTAGTCGGAGTAGAGAAGGGGGTAGAAGGGGGGGAGGAGTGGCGTTACTGGTCAAAGACTGTATCACGGTGATCGAAAAGAAGTTTGATGAGGACTTGTCTGTTGAGGTAGTATGGGCTGAGATTAGAAACAGGAGAGGAGAGGTCACCCTGTTGGGAGTCTTTTATAGACCTCCTAATAGTTCTAGAGAGGTTGAGGAAAGGATTGCAAAGTCAATTCTGGTCAGGAGTGAAAGTAATAGGGTAATTGTTATGGGGGACTTTAACTTTACTAATATTGATTGGAATAGCTATAGCTCTAGCTCGTTAGAGGGGTCAGTTTTTGTACAAAGTGTGCAGGAAGGTTTTTGACTCAGTATGTAGATAGGCCAACTAGAGGTGAGGCTACATTGGATTTGGTGCTGGGCAATGAGCCAGACCAGGTGTTAGGCTTGGAAGTTAGTGAACATTTTGGTGATAGTGACCACAATTCGGTTACGTTCACCTTAGTGATGGACAGGGATAGGCATGAAGCTGGGGGCTGTAGTTATAGCTGGGGGAAGGGTAATTATGAGGCCATCAGGAGAGAATTAGGGTGCGTAGATTGGACTAGGGAACTACAGGGACTGGGAACATCTGGAATGTGGTGCTTATTCAAGGAGCAGCTGCTGCGAGTCCTTGATAAGTATGTCCCTGTCAGGCAAGGAGGAAATGGTCGAGTAAGGGAACCTTGGTGTACGAAAAAAGTTGATTCGCTGGTTAAAAGAAAAAAGGAGGCTTATGTCAGGATGAGGCTTGAAGGCTCAGTTAGTGCAATGGATAGCTATAGATTAGCCAGGAGGGAGCTAAAGAGTGAGTTGAGGAGAGCTAAAAGGGGACACGAGAAGAGTTTGGCTGATAGGATCAAGGAGAATCCTAAAGCTTTCTTTAGATATGTTAAGAATAGAAGATTGGTTAGGGCAAGATTAGGACCAGTCATAGACAGCAGTGGGAAGTTGTGCGTGGAGCCTGAAGAGATTGGAGAGGCACTGAATAAATATTTCTCTTCGGTATTCACGCAGGGTGATGTAAATGTAGTTATGGAGAACACTGAGGTACAGGGTTGCAAACTGGAAAGTATTGAAGTAGATAGGGAGGATGTGCTAGATATTCTCGAGGGGTTGAAGTTGGATAAGTCCCCTGGGCCGGACGGGATTTACCCTAGGATTCTCTGGGAGGCAAGAGAGGAGATTGCAGAGCCTCTGGCTCTGATCTTCAGGTCCTCGTTGGTTACGTGTGTGGTTCCGGAGGACTGGAGGATGGCGAATGTGGTCCCATTGTTTAAGAAGGGGAAGAGAGACCTTCCTGGGAATTATAGGCCAGTGAGTCTTACTTCTGTGGTGGGCAAGGTATTGAGAGAATTATTAGGGATAGGATTTATAGTTATTTAGAGAGAAATGAATTGATTGGGGATAGTCAGCATGGTTTCGTGAAGGGTAGGTCATGCCTAACTAACCTCATTGAGTTTTTGAGAAAGTGACCAGAGAGGTGGATGGGGGTAAGGCGGTTGATGTAGTATATATGGACTTTAGTAAGGCGTTTGATAAGGTGGCCCATGGTAGACTTCTACAGAAAATGAAGATGTGTGGAATAGAGGGCGATTTAGCTAATTGGATTAGGAATTGGCTGGCAGATAGAAGACAGAGGGTGGTGGTTGATGGGAGATATTCATCGTGGAGTTCGGTGACGAGTGGTGTGCCTCAGGGGTCTGTTTTGGGGCCCCTGCTGTTTGTAATTTTTATAAATGATCTGGATGAGGGTATTGAGGTATGGATCAGTAAATTTGCAGATGATACTAAAGTTGGTGGTGTGGTAGATAGTGAAGAGGGGTGTTTTAGTTTACAGAGTGACTTGGACAAGTTGCAGAGCTGGGCCGAGAGGGGGCAAAGGGAGTTTAATGTGGAAAAGTGTGAGGTAATGCACTTTGGCAGGAACAATAAATGTGTAGAGTATAGGGCTAATGGTAGGGCTCTTAATAGTGTTGAGGAACAGAAGGATCTTGGTGTATGTGCCAATAGATCCCTGAAAGTAGGCAGTCAAGTGGATAAAGTTGTTAAGAAGGCATATGGAGTCTTAGCTTTTATTGGTAGGGGGATTGAATTTAGGAGCGCAGCATCATGTTGCAACTGTACAAAACTCTAGTGCGGCCGCACTTGGAGTATTGTGTGCAGTCTGGTCCCCGCATTATAAGAAAGATGTGGAGGCATTGGAGAGGGTACAGAGGAGGTTTACCAGGATGTTGCCTGGTATGGAGGCAGGTCCTATGAAGAGAGGTTGAAGGATTTGAGGTTGTTTTCGTTAGAAAGGAGGCGGCTAAGAGGGGATCTTATTGAAGCATATAAGATGATTAGAGGTTTAGATAGGGTGGACAGTGATAGCCTTTTCCTAGGATGGAGAAAGCTAGCACGAGGGGACACAGCTTTAAATTAAGGGGTATTAGTTATAGGACGGATATCAGAGGTAGGTTCTTTACTCAAAGAGTGATTAGGGAGTGGAATGCCCTGCCTGCAGCTGTTGGAGATGCGCCAAGTTTGGTGGCGTTTAAGAGGTTAGTGGATAAGTATATGGATGAGAAGGGAATGGTTTAGTTAGGAGGGGCATTGCTTTTTATTTTGGTCGGCACAACATCGAAGGCCGAAGGGCCTGTTCTGTGCTGTATTGTTCTATGTTCTATGTACATCACCTTTCAAATAGCCACAGGAGCTGTTACACCGGTCATTACACTCACCTCTCCGCAGTGTCTCAGATCCCACATTTAAATAATACTTAATTCTGTAAACCTCATTTGCTGTGACCTCTTTTACATTGGGGGAAACGCAATCTCGACTGGGTTGCTGCTTTGTTGACCTTGATCTGTCCACAGACATGACGCCAAGGGCCGTCAGGAGAATTCTCCATGTTTGCTACAATTTCTGCTTGCAGCCAGATGCAGTGTTCCTGTAAAGCTCAACACAAGATCAAGGAACGAGACCACATCTTTCCATTCAACACTTTACAGCCTTCTGGATGAGTTGAGCAATCATGATGTGGAGATGCCGGCATTGCATTGGGTAAACATAGTAAGAAGTCTCACAACACCAGGTTAGACAGCCTCACAACAACAGGTTAAACCTGTTGGACTTAAACCTGGTGTTGTGAGACTTCTTACTGAGTTGAGCAATGTCAGGTCATAACATCTGCCTTCTGCCCCTCCCGTATCTTCATCTCTTCTTTTCCAGTTTTGCTCTCAGACAGCAGTTGATCATTATTCTACGACTAATTCCTCCTCCAGACATACCTTGTGTCTTTATTTAATATTCCCTTTGACTGTTAACCATCATTTTTTAATGCCTGCTTGCTTCCATCCTACCATAGGCCTTCACAACTATACTTCCGACTTTCAGCAATATTGATGAAATATTGGGTGGAATTTTAACAAGAAATATTCTAAATGTCCAGCTAGCTTGCAAATGGGAGAGTTGGAGATCCATTTTATTCCCAATCTTGATGCACGAGAAAAGTGGGTTAGACAGTTTCTAGGTCTGAGAGGCAATGGGCGGGGCTTAACTCAACAACTAGCCTTAGCAGGCAACAGAGGGAGCTATTGCACATGTGCAGACCTCTGTGGCTACACATGCGCATTAACAACAACAGAGGGCTGTTATAAACAGAATTGCCATTGCAGCCTCAACCCAGCACCTCCCCAATTACAAAGACCCATTGCTGATCACGCACCCAAATTTCTCACCCCCATCATTCAAACTGATCACATGCAGAGTGCACAACAGGCCCCCCCTTCTCTCCCCCAATGATTGATGCTGCAGAGAGTGAAGTGCTCCCCAGGTCCCATCCCCTTCAGATACTGCCCCTTGGGCATTGCCAAGGTGCCAAGCTGGCATTGACCAAGAGGCACCCCTCCCCCTGCCCTCCACCTCCACAGTGTGGCCTCAATGGTCTCCGGTTCCACTGTTGAGGCAAAAATGGCTGGTCCTCGCTCACGGGGAGCAGGTGTTTTTTCTCTCCAGAGAGAACTTCTTGCAGCGAGGCCGTAAAGGCAAGCAAGCCCGGACGACTGAGTGCAGAGCTCACTAAATAGATGCACATGGTGATTTAAATGAATTTAATATAGAACATAGATCATAGAACATTACAGCACAGAACAGGCCCTTCGGCCTTCGATGTTGTGCCGACCAAAATAAAAAGCAATGCCCCTCCTAACTAAACCATTCCCTTCTCATCCATATACTTATCAACTAACCTCTTAAACGCCACCAAACTTGGCGCATATACAACAGCTGCAGGCAGGGCATTCCACTCCCTAATCACTCTTTGAGTAAAGAACCTACCTCTGATATCCGTCCTATAACTCATACCCCTTAATTTAAAGCTGTGTCCCCTCGTGCTAGCTTTCTCCATCCTAGGAAAATATATTCAGCCTCTCTCCGGAAATGGGCGAGAGACTGACCGCACCAGAATTTAGGAGCCATAGCATATGCTGTGCACTTTACACATCCTCTGAAATCAATTCTTACTGTGTGGGAACCGCCCCCGCACCCCCCAATGAAGTCTATCATGCTTCCACTTCGATGCATGCAATTAGTAACTTGCAGGCTACGGGGGAGGGGGGTATGTCTCGAGGAATGTTGAGGATTTTTCTTGAGGATTTATTGTGGACAAATTGGCAGGTTCACTGTTGGAGAATTAAGCAATGTTATATTGTACCCAGTAATATCGTTTTGCTTTAATATCCTTGATAAAGTGGTATCTTGTGTCTGTATTTAACTTTAGAACTTACACTTTAACACTGTGGCCTGCCTGCTGTCACCTCCACCCCAGGTGGCCCCACTCCCACTCTGTGCCAAAGTCCCCCTCTCCCCCTCCCCCGCTACCCCAACTGCCCAGACTGCTTTGTGTTCTTACCCTTAAACTTCTTCAGTGTCCATTATGATCACAGGACACCTCAGCTGTGAGATTTCAGGAAGAAATTGGACGTAGCCTTTGGGACTAAAGGGACATGGGAGGAAGGGTTGGGGGGATCCCGATATTGATTTCGATGATCAGCCATGATCAAAACGAAAGGGGAAGCAGGCTCGAAGGGCCGAGTCGCCTCCTCCTGCTTCTAATTTCTATGTTTTGTTTGCTTCTCCGAATTCATTCACAATCCTGGCTCTTGCCCTCAGTCCTTCTTCTCCCAGTCTCCCTTTCCCTTTCCTGTCTTTTGCTCCTAACTCAGACTGGGAATGGATTGGGGGAGTTTAGTGGCTCTGCTCTAATTCCTGCTCCTGGCTCCATTCCATGATCCACTCCAGGCTCCCCCACTGAAGCTCTGGGCTCCCTCTAGGGGCGGAATGGTGGCCCTGTAAAGATGAACCTCCACCACGAGATGGAGCATGCTCACCTTAAACCCAGAGTGAGTGAAGGCACATTGATATTGTGATTCCTTTACTTGTTTAAACTTATTTTAATTTATTTATGAATGTCGGCACTCAGGAATGGGCAGCAAAGTGTAGAGTCTCCTTTTTTCTCTGAGAACAGTCCTCATTCTCCAATATTCTGAATAACTTTCCAGCATCTGCACCCCTTTTTGTAAAACATTCAGATACCTGTAGATTTGCTCTGACCCAGTTAAATTTGGAAACTTCCTTAATTTTGGAATTTGGAAACTTCCTTATTTTCCAACATTTGTTTCATGCTGGCCAAATCAATTCTTCGTTGTTTTTCTGATATAGTTTTTGCTGAGTGAACATTGTCCACATAATTTGTACTTTCTTACCTGATGTGTCCATAAACAATTATTCTGTTAATGTGTCAGATAAATATCTCCCCTCATCCAACACCTCCACTAACACTTGAGTTTCAGCCACCGATGTGTTTTTGATTGCCCTTTTTATTTTCTTTGCACTGTTTTCTTCCTTACCCACCAGGAATATTAAGAATTCAGCATCACTTGAATGTCCATCTGGTACACTGGCATCTGAAGCATCACTAAACACAACCAATCTCATACCTTCCTGTTCTCCTAGTGCTGGGAATTTAATTATACACTCCTCTAATTTTAGCTTTTTTAATGTTTTATTAGCCTGCAGAATCTCTCTGACAATGGACACTTCAGCATATTACTGAGCTCTAGGACATTATAGCTCCCATCCGACCCTCCACCCCCCACCCCCCGCCCCGCTTCTTGCTTTCAGACAACCGCACAACCTCAAACAGATCATTGTTCACAGCAAACTACCCAACCTTCAGGAGAACAGTGACCACAATACCACACAACCCTGCCACAGCAACCTCTGCAAGACATGCCAGATCATAGACATGGACGACATCATCAAACGTGAGAATACCATTCACCAGGTGCACGGTACATACTCTTGCAACTCGGCCAACGTTGTCTACCTAATACGTTGCAAGAAAGGATGTCCCGAAGCATGGTATATTGGGGAGACCATGCAGACACTACGACAGCGGATGAATGAGCATCGCTCAACAATCACCAGGCAAAACAGTTCCCTTCCTGTGGGCGAACACTTCAGCAGTCATGGGCATTCGGCCTCCGACCTTCAGGTAAATGTTCTTCAAGGGGGCCTTCATGACACACGACAGCGCAGAGTCGCTGAGCAGAGACTGATAGCCAAGCTCCGCACACATGAGGACGGTCTTAACAGGGATCTTGGCTTTATGTCACACTATCTGTAACCCCCATGACTTGACTGGGTTAGCAAAAAACCTCACTTACTGTGCTGTTTGGAGACAATACACAATTCTCTAACCAATGCTCAGTGTTCCTTTCACACACATTGTCAGCCACTTTAACACTTGAATAGCAGGTTAGATGTAAGGATTCGCATTCTAATCAGCAATCTGTGACTGTCTGTGCTGATGTGTGTGCTATTGCAGACCAGAACACTGCCTTTGCCTGATGAAGACGAAAAGGTCAAAAGCTCGCAGATTTACTATCAAATAAATCAGTTGGATTTAAAATTGGTGTTGCTAAATTCTTACTTGGATGTTGAGCCAGTGTTTGTACTTTCCTGAGGTCTTTCCTGCTTTCCCAATTATAATGGCCTCCCCTCCCCTCTCTTGACCTTTCGGGTATGAATGATACCACTGTGCCCACTTTGGGTGGCTGAACCTTTGAAGTAGCAGTTTCATCCCCTGCTTCGCGGGTACTTTGATCAGATTCCGTCTCATCTACTGTTGACTGTTCCTCATAATAGCTCAGGGTACATGCGTGTGAGGTAAAAGGTGCTTCCTGCATTTCTGCATGTGGCTCAGAGGTTCCAAATTCATACCCAAATCCCACTACTCTTGAAGAATGATCTCGCACTGTCTGGTTAATGTGATGCAGTACAACTATCTTTCCATCTTTCTCTATCACTTTCCCCGGCCCTTTCCACTCTTTTTTCCCCTCTCCTTTTATAGTGGACCTTATCCCTTTCTAAAAGTATACCCTCGATGGTCTTAGGGCCCTTCTTACCTGTTCTGAAACCTCAACGTTAGTGAAGACCTTTTTCTCTCCACGTATAGTGTTTAAGTGTGCACTTAATTTTCACAGTAACTTCACTGCAGTGTGAACGTAAGCCCACTTGTGACTAATAAATAAACTTTAACTTTTTTTTGCTTAACTGGAGACCATGAGTATAAGACAGCCACCGAGAAATCCAAGAGCGAATTCGGAAGAAACCTCATTAGCCATGGGTGAGAGAGCGGAACTGTGACAGGGAATAATTGAGGCATGCCTTATGAAGATAGGTTGAGAGAGCTAGGTCTCTTTTCCCTGGAGAGACGAAGGTTGAGAGGCGACCTGATAGAGGTTTATAAGATGTTGAGAGGAATAGAGAGGGTGTATTCTCGGAGGCTATTTCCCAGGGCTGAAATGGTCGCTACGAGAGGACACAGGTTTAAGGTGCTGGGGGACAAGTACAGAGGAGATGTTAGAGATAAGTTTTTCACTCAGAGGATGGTAAGTGAATGGAATCAGTTGCTATCAGTGGTGGTAGAGGCAAACTTGCTGGGGTCTTTTAAGAGACTTCTGGATGAGTACATGGGATTTAATGGGATTGGGAGTTACAGATAGTTCTATGGCCTGGTAGGTATAGATATGATCGGCACAACTTGTGGGTCCAAGGGCCTGTTTGTGCTGTAGTGTTCTATGTTCTAAATGGCATCGATGTATTTGAGGGAAAACGGGATAGGGCATGTGAGGGAAATGGGAATATACAATTTTGAGAATAAGGGGAACATGACCTTTTTTGCCAAGATCAATTACTCTCGTGTACATTCGGTATGAATCTTCCAAAAAAGTGAACCCAGGAAGCCTGTAGCTCACTGTACAATCTGTCCTGGGGGTCTGTGGGAAATGTATACATTGTCTTGTTTCTTCTTTCAGTTTTAGGGCTCTTGCTTTCTCTGAAAAGCAGATAATTGGATGGAGTGCTCAGCCGAGCACCGCGTACAAGCATGTGATCAGCAAAATAACAGCAAAGCTTCCAGAAGAGGTACAGCCAAGTGCGAGTTTATTGCAACCTTTACAGAGTCTCACTTCATTAGCTGCAGAGCTCAGGCTGCGAGGTGTCAGCAGTCAGATATGTGGTTTGAGGAAGGATCATCAGCAGACAGCCAAGGGTTCATCACATTTGGCCATCCGCCACATCGTAATATTCTACAGAACGAAGAACAAATCATTGGTTACCTTCAAAAACAGCTTCGGGGAGTTGGTTAAGAGCTAAATGAGCCTCATGGGGAAACACACTATCTCGCCTTTCCATTGTGATTTACAGCAACTTGCAATTACACAGCTCATCGCTCACACAAAGGACAATGTGATAATGAGCATAGAATGCTTGCATTACCAAATGAAACCATTTAACCCATCATGTCTCTGCAAGAAAGGGCAGCACAGTGGTTAGCACTGCTGCCTCACAGCTCCAGGGACCTGGGTTCGATTCCCGGCTTGGGTCACTGTCTCTATGGGTTTCCTCCAGGTGCTCCGGTTTCCTCCCACAGTCCAAAGATGTGCGGGTTAGGTGCATTGGCTAACTTACCCCTTAATGTCCCAGGATGGGTTGGTTAGAGGGATTAGCAGGGTAGATATGTGGGCTGGGATTGTTCTCGGTACAGACTTGATGGACCAAATGGCCTCATTCTGCACTGCAGGAATTTATAATTCTAAGCGTGTTTCTTCAAATACATTCATGGGACAGGCACGTCATGGCTGGGCTGGTATTTATTGCTGAAGTGCAGATAAGAGTCAACCACATTGCTGTGGCTCTGGAGTCACAGGTAGGCCAGACTGAGTAAGCATAACAGATTTACTTTGCTAAAGGATATTAGCAAACCCGATGGGTTTTTCTAACAATTAGCAATGGTTTAATGGTCAACTTTAAAGGGTTCTTAATTCTTAATTCCAGTTTTTTTAATTGAATTCAAATTCCGCTCTAGGCCGTGGTGGGATTCGAACCTAGATCCCCAGAACATTAACTGAGTTTTTGAATTAATAGCCATAATACCACTCGGCCATTGCCTCCACTCCTCCTGACCTTTCGCTGGGGTCCAAATGTCTCACTTCCCTTTTGAAAGACATTATGGGATCTGCCTCCACCCCTCTCGGGCAGTGCATTCCAAACCCTGAACAATCACCATGTGAAACAGGTTTTCATTACAGTAATATTACAGATGTGATTCTCCCAAAGTGCCCAATGGATGAGAATAGAGGAGCCTCTTCCACCCGTTTTTTGGGCAAACTGAGTGGAATGAATGTCCGGAATTCGGTGCTTCACATTGTCCGCCGGGAGCTTCATGCTGTAAGTAGGGCAGAGGGGTCTAATCCCACCCATGACGCTGGCATTGTCTCGCTGAGTGGGCCACTGTGCATGTGCTGAACTGACGTAGAGATACCGGCATTAGCCTGGGGTAAACACAGTAAGAAGTCTCACCACACCAGGTTTAAATCCAACCACTTTATTTGATAGTAATCCCACAAGCTTTTGGAAAGGGTGTTCCTTCGTCAGATGTGTGGAAATTTCTGATCAGATTTGCATTCTAATCAGTATTCTGTAAACTGTGTGTGTCTTTATATGCCCTTCTCTGATCTCTCACACGCCTGACGAAGGAGCACCGTTTCCGAAAGCTTGTGGGATTACTCTCAACCTGGTGTTCTGAGACTTCTTCCTGTGTGCTGAACTGTCAGTTGCAAGATCAGCACATGCACACTTCCCAGGTTGCATCCCATTTCCTTCCTTTCAATCTTCACCCTCTGTGAACCATCACCCCCAACTCCATTCTGATCCCTTTCAACCGCACTGATCCCTAATATATAGTGCAGTGGAATCCCCCCCCCCCTCTGTATCAATCAGCACTGCCCCCAGTAACCTCACTCTTCTTGGCACTGCCCAGTGCTTAGTAGGCATGCTGCTTCTTGCAGCTGGAAAAAACACTGAGGGGAGGCCAGAGAATCTCACCCAGAAGAACCGTGATCTTTCCAAATTTAAAGCGTGATTATTAACAATATTTGGCAAACAAAAGACACCAATAGCACTCAGCATTATTGCTGTAGAGCAAAAGATGCTTTCATCCATTTAGTCAAATGCTGGTATTTTAATGGATTTTAGCAGGAACGTTACTCTCGCTCTGGGCATTTGGATATTTGAGATAGGGCATAAAGGAGGGAGAGGATTAAAGAAAAACAAATTGCTGCTCAGGAATGGAGAGTTTGGAGAAAGAATGAGAGCACAGGCATGTTATACTTTAAACATCGGAACTATCGAGTGAGTGGATGGCCCCATGGTGAAGGAGAACGATGTTGTGGAAGACAGAATGAATTCTGTTATTGGGCGGGATGTTACGCCCTCGCTCATCCTGAAACCCCCGTAAAAACCTGCCCGAGGTTAACGGATCTTTACGTGGTCCACCCTGCACTCGCTCCCATTCCCGTGATGGACGAGACAATAAAATCCCATCCATTGAGTCATGTAAGGATTGTAAGGATGTTGCCTGGATTGGGAGACATGCCTTATGAAGATAGGTTGAGGGAGGTTGGTCTCTTCTGCCTGGAGAGACGAAGATTGAGAGGTGACCTAATAGAGGTTTATAAAATGTTGAGAGGAATAGGTAGGGTGGATTCTCGGATGCTATTTCCCGGGGCTGAAATGGTCACTACGAAAGGACACAGGTTTAAGGTGCTGGGGAGTAGGTACAGAGGAGATGTCAGGAGTAAATTTTTCACTCAGAGGGTGGTGAGTGAATGGGATCGGTTGCCGTCAGTGGTGGTAGAGGTGAACTCGCTGGGGTCTTTTAAGAAAGTTCTGGATGAGTACATGGGATTTAATAGGATTGGGAGTTATAGATAGTTCTATGGCCTGGTAGGTACTGATATGATCGGCACAACTTGTGGGCCAAACGGCCTGTTTGTGCTACAGTGTTCTATGTTCTATGTTCTATAATGTCAAAGTTAGACTTCAAATATGGACTATGGAGTGAAAAAGAAAGGGTTGTTGGAAATACAGGAACTAAAATTCAAGTTTATTTATTTTTGAGTCATAGTAGGCTTACATTAACACTGCAATGAAGTTACTGTGAAAATCCCCACTCGCCACACTCCGGCATCTGCTCAGGTACTCTGAGGGAGAATTTAGCACGGCCAATGCACCTAACTGGCACATCTTTCAGACTGTGAGAGGAAATCAGAGCACCTGGATAAACCCACACAGGCACAAGGAGAATGTGCAAACTCCACACAGATAGTGACCCACGTCGGGAATCGAACCCAGGTCCCTGGCGCTGTGAGATAGCAGAGCTAAGCACTGTGCCACCCCCAATACTGCCCAATGCTGAGACATCTCAATTTGTTTTATCAGAGACATCATGGAAGAGGACTTTATATGCGTAGGTTTAGGTGGCTCTAAGCAAGAACACATACTTTGTGTTGTTTCAGCTTACCTGAAGCTGGGCCAACATCAGCCCCAACTGTCCCGGTGGCGCTTGGCGGTGGTGGTGGAGGGACAGCTTTGCTGGGAGAAAATCGAACAGATTCTGATTAATTCCAAGCCCATTTTAGTGACAGAACCGACCGTGGCCTTTCTGGGCCCTTTATTCTTTGCCAATCTTACTGGATTAACTCAGTGGGTCATTCACAGTTTTACCAATTTGCAATCACCATAACACAGCCATGTTTATCAAGTCCGTGTGGCCACACATTAAGCTGATCCACTGCTGGTGAGGTAGAAAGACAGGTTTGGGATTATAATGAGGACAGGTTTTTGCTAAGGAGTAGATAATTTCAACCATTTGCTTTGCTTTGTGTTAGGGTCCCAGACCAGAACAAATTACATCAGGAAGTCTGACTAAATCCCAACAATTTTTCTATTCTGGCATAAATGTGAGGAAGGGGTTCTTCACTCCAGGATTTACTCCATTGAAATATTAAGGATCATTTATCATGAAACTAATAACACAGTTTAACTATGACTCTATGCAATTTAACTTAAAGGTGAACAATATTTAAAAATGAATAGGAAACAACATTAATTTCTAACTTATCACAGTTTATTTCCAAATAAGCAATATTCTTCTGATAGATTTAAATGCTGCTTCTAATACAGTTAGCAACTACCAATATACTTGCTACAACAAATGTAGTGTTAAAGCTGTCAGAGAGAGGTAGAGTTCCAGAAAGCTGAAAAATCCATCTATCTTCAACCAGGCTTCAGAGACAAACTAAACTTCTTTCTACAAAAATATTTTCTCTCTGCTACAGATCCAGGTTTGCACATTTACCACATCATCACAGCTTTCTATTCAGAAATCCCAAGGAAACTTGAGTAAATAAAACTCCATGGGGGAGGGGGGGTGAAATGGCTAGACACATAGTTCCTGGTTTTATCTTATGCATTATCATTTTAAATTTTAATTTTTAAAATTTAACTTTAATTTTAAAACTTTTGTATTATGTATTATCACTAATTTTTCTGTTCTTTTCTGTTTGAGAGATGTCCTGAGATTTGTCTCATTTTGTATGTGGGACAATGGATAATAGGAAGGAGTCAAACTAGACTGGCTCACTTGTACAGTTGGCATCGATGTTCTGCACATTGACTGTTCCTAAGAATATTTCTGTGACCTAAACTTTTGGAAATTTTTCACCAGGATTTTTCTATGGATCTGGGCCAACTTCCATATGGAGGACAATCAGGTGCAAGAAAAGACGTAGGAAGAACAGGGCACACCCCGTTTCACAATAAAACCTGCTGCTGTGTTGAAAGTCCTTAAAAGGTCTCAAGGCTGTAATGGATGAATGGGTCACATGGAGAATGCTGCGGGATCGGTAGTGGGAATGGGGACAGTTAGATGAGGTCAGAGATAGTTTGGAGGGATAATCAAGTGGTGTGGGGATATCAGGTTGAATCACAGAATCATAGAATCCCTACAGTACAGAATTAGCCATTGATCCTGCACTGAGAACAATCCCACCCAGGTGCTATCCCATATTTACCCTGCAGAGGTGAGCTCCACAAGGTTTTTTGTCATTGGACTGCACAGTGTTATTTGAATCCTATTTGAGTTTAATTGGATTATATGTTAGATTGCACAGGTGCTGCCCTTTGACAGTAGCTTTGGTGAGGCTGACCCCTGCCAAGTGTCACTGGGTCACTCAGTGCCACCTTTATTGATCCAATTGAAATAAGTCTAATTGGGCACATGAAGTGAGGCAACTGCCCTTCACCTATCAACAACAGGAGGACAAGATGGCACAGCAGGGCTGGGATTGACAGCATAGTTACCAGACATTGACAAAGAGTGCAGGGCCGAAGACAATGGAATATCCCATTGGAAATAACTTTACTCAGACTCTTTACAAATTCAGGGAGCATCAGCAACTGGAACACCAGGATACAAAGGCAGCACAGTGGTTAGCACGGCTACCTCACAGCACCAGGGACCCAATTCCAGACTCGGGTCACTGTCTGTATGGAGTCTGCACATTCTCCCCGTGTCTGTGTGGGTTTGCTCTGGCTGGTCCAGTTTCCTCCTACATTCCAAAAATGTGTGGATTAGATGGATTGGTCACAGAAAATTGCCTCTTATTGTGGAGGAATTTGGAGGGTAGATACTTGGGATTACAGGAATAGGGTCTGAGTAGGATTGTGTTCGGTGCAGACTCGATGGGCCAAATGACCACCTTCTTTACTGTAGGATTCTATTATGAATGGGTGTGTCCTATTCTATCCATTTTGGAGGGGGGAGCTGATGGAGGGGGGGTGGGTGGCATCCATTATCACAGTCATTCTGAACGTCACGATGCTGGAGTCATCTGCCTGGTCACAGCGAGATGTGACTAGTGAACTTTGGGGTGAGACAGTGAAGGGGCAGCTATTACCCCAAGTCCCAGCCATGCAGGCAGGGGACAGGCACAACACATAGATCCTGGTCTGGATCCTAGGTCAGCAAGAAAAGTGGAAAAGGAAGCTTGGGCAAATGGCAAACCATTCCCAACTACCACAAGTCACATTGAAACTTGCAGCTAATCACACGTTTTTGAAATATGGCGCAGGATTTTGCAGCCACGCTCGAGAGAGACTGGAAATTTCCATCTGAGGTCAAAGGAGATTCCCATTGTCTGCTCCTCACCCACTCCGATTCCATGACAGATGGGGTGAGAGAATTCCAGCAATGGCCACTTTTGGAATGTAGGAAAACATGTGGCAGCCAATTTGTGCACAGCAAGATCCCACAAACAGCAACACGGTAACGACCAGATAATCTGATTTTGTTTAAAGAATATTGTTGAAGATTCCAGGGATAAGCCCCCGTTCGACTTCCAAATACACAGAAGAAAATAACAGCAAAATGGGGGAACCAGATTTCTGGTCTTGTATACTGAGAATACTGGTTGGAATTGTTTTGTTTTACTTGGGAAAGGGTATATTGGCACTGGGAAAGGGTGCAGAGGAAATTAACTAGGTTGACTCCAGAGTTGAGAGGTTTGACTTATGAGGAGAGACTGAATAGACTGGGGCTATACTCTTTGGAATACAGAAGAATGAGGGAGATCTTATAGAAACCTCTAAGATTATGAAGGGAATAGATAAGATAAAAGCAGGGAAGTTGATTCCACTGGTAGGTGAATCTAGAACTAGGGGGCATGGTCTCAAAATAAGGGGAAGCAGATTTAGGACTGAGTTGAGGGAGGACTTCTTCACACAAAAGGTTGCGAATCTGTGGAATTCCCTGCCCAGTGAAGCAGTTGAAGCTCCCTCATTGAATGTTTTTAGGGCAAGGATAGATATATTTTTGAATGGTAAAGGAATTAAGGATTATGGTGAGCGGGCGGGTAAATGGAGCTAAGTTTATGAATGGCGGAGCAGGCTCAAGGAGCCAGATGGTCTATTCCTGCTTTTGTTTTTATGTTTTTCTCCTGATGCCTTGGGAGATGAGAGCCAGACTGGTGAATGGTCAGGGTATGACAATGGGAGAGATGGGTCAAAGGGGGAGAAAGTAGACTTGGCAGAGTTGGCTTCAGCCAAAATGCACACACAAATGGGCAGAGAGAAAGCTAGAGACCTGGCTTTCTGACAATTAATAGGATAGATAAAACCTGTTCTGATACAGGGAATAGAGAGGCGATAATACTAGACATTCTGAGATCCCAGTTCAGAGAGTAGGAAGCAGAATGAAGTATTAACAAATGTGATCCAATTTCAGAGTTGGATACTGCTATGGATTGGACCCTTTCCCTGATTTCCCACCCTCATATATACCCCCGCACTTCCAAACACACTCCCAAATTGAAGTGTTAACATATTTTTCCTCCCCATCTTGGAGGTACACTGGTAATTTGTCACACCATGGCTCCCATACTCCAAAGGGCAGCACGTAGCACAGTGGTTAGCACTGCTGCTTCATAGATCCAGGGACCTGGGTTTGATTCTGGCTCGGGTCACTGTCTGTGTGGAGTTTCTCCTCCTGTCTGCATGGGTTGCCTCCGGGTGCTCCCGTTTCCTCGCAAAGTCCAAAAACATGTGGGTTAGGTTGGTTGGCCATGCTAATAAATTGCTCCTTAATATTCAGGGATGCGTAGGTTAGAGGGATTAGTGGGTATGATATGTAGGGAAATGGGAGGGTAGAGCCTGGGTGGGAACATGTTTGGTGCAGATTCGATGGGCTAAAGGATCTCTTTCTGCACTGTAGGATTCTATGTTCTATGTTCAAAGATGTGTGGGTTAGGTTAACTGTCCATGCTAAATTGTCCCTTAGTGTTAAGGGGTTGGCAGGGTAAATAAGTGGGGTTATGGATGGGATTGTGGTTGGTGCAGACTCAGTGGGCCCAATGGCCTCCTTCTGCACCCTATGATTCGATGAATCCATGAAATCAGCCAATGAGTGAACAGATTTCCAACCTGGAATCCTCTTGGCCAATGATCATTGCCAGGGAGGACACACAGTTGCTGACAGACTGTCTTACCAAATCCATTGATCCTAAATCCCAATGCTATCCCCAGAAGACTCCGGTTCTGGGATACTCCCTGATCCCCATCTTCTAATGAGGGTGCTCTGCAGCCCTGCGGACAATGAAAGTGCTTACATCTCTCTCTGCAGACTTGGGGGTGCGTCTCCACTGATGTGTCGCACCGTTGGTCTCAGACTCTCTTGCAGCAGCAGGTGAAGTGCTTGAGGTTGGCTCTGGGTCTGGGCTTGGGGAGGCAGTGTAGGCCAAGCTGGGTATGCGGGATATGGCCACGGCTCATAGTGATGGTGATATACAGTATCCGGCTCACTCTCTTCCATTCTGATTGACACTGGGTTCTGAAGGCAAGAAATGAAAGACAGTGCGTTCTCAGAGCGATTGTCCAAAGCTAAGACTTTCTGTCAAACACAAAAAGTTTCAAAGTTTTAGATCTTAAAATAACAACTGATAGGACAACTGGTAGATAGAATGTGTCTGCAACAAACTAATTGAACAACAACTCTGCATTTATGTAGCACTTTTAACATGGAAAAATGCCCCAATCTCAGTCATAGGAATATTATTATTAAACACAAATTGACATCAAACCACATGAGATATTAAGACAGGTGACCAAATGCTTGGTTAAAAGAGTTAGCATTAAGGAAAGTCTTTAGAGGAAGGAGAAAGACGGAAAGATTCCCAGACTTGATCGGGACAGATGCATGGTTATCAGCTAATGGCATTGTGAATTTAGTGGGGAATGCAGAAAGGGGCAGAATTGGAGGAATGCCTGTACCTTAGAGGTTTGTCGCAACAAATTGATAGAGCAATGGATAGTTTGAACAGTAATGAGATTTTAACACTCAGATGTTGTAAATGGCTAAAGTCCAGAATGGGGGAGCTGGTGGCATTCCCTGGCAACTTGTAACAGGGATTGTCAGATCAGAGACACGGGCCTGAATTTTTCAGGTGCTAGAAGATTGAAACCTATCATCCTGAGAATCGGTGGGAAATGGTTTCCATCATGCCAATAAGTGTAGATTAGCAGCAGATAGGATATCAGCTTCACTTATTGAACTTAGTTTATATAATAGTCACAAGTAGGCTAACATTAACACTGCAGTGAAGTTACCGTGAAAATCCCCAAGTCATCACATTCCGGTGCCTGTTTGGGTACACTGCGGGAGAATTTGGTATGGCCAATGTACATAACCAGCTCATTTTTGACCTGTGGGAGGAAACTGGAGCATACACAGGAAACCTACGCAGATACAGGGAGAGTGTGCAAATGCCACACAGACAGTGACCCAAGCCAGGAATTGAACCCATGACCCTGGCGCTGTGAGGCAGCAGTGCTGACCACTGTGCCAAGACACCCCACCCTGGAGAATGCCAGAGTGTCTCACTAAGTGGCCATCGAACAGTCTTAATTGGGGCCATGACTTTGTCCCACTCACTGAACTTTAGAATCATAGAAACCAATGAGCCAGAAGGAGGGGAGGCATTTTGCCCATCGAATCTGCAGCGACTCTCCAACAGGGCATCTTACCCTGGTCCTATCCCCTCACCCTACATATTTGTTCTGCTAACTTACACATTTAAGGGACAACTTAGAATGGTTAATGCACCTAACTCGCACATTTTTGGACTGTGGGAGGAAACTGGAGCACCCGGAGGAAACCCACACTGACACGGGGAGAATGTGCAAACTCCACACGGACAGTCACAAGGCTGGAATTGAACCCGGACCCCTGGCACTGTGTGGCAGCAATGCTAACCACTGTGCCACTGTTCTTCCTGATCGTCACAAAAAAGGTTTTCCTGTTGTGGGTTGTTGCTAGTGAAGCGGCTGTAATAGCCGGTTCCTAAGGGATATTTATTTATTATTTTTTTATTTCCATTTTTGTTTTCAGATTAAATTCAGATTCTCAAACTGCATTGATGGCATTCGAACTCTCAGCCTCTGAATTCAGCAAAATGACCAGTTCAGTTAATGCTCATCTTATGTGAGGAGAATTCCTAACAAGCTTTGTCTGCCAAAGCTCAATCATAGCATCTATCCCCCTGTGTTAGAAGAACTAAGGCTCGTCCATAATCGAAACTGATTGATTAAACTGATAATCTAAACTCCAGCTCTGTATGGAAGAAGTTGTTGTTGGGAGATGTTAAGCAGAGGTCCTGCCCATCTTCAAGTGATATAAACAATCACGGAAACAGGTTGCTGTTCCTGTTGAATTGCAGGAACACAGCAAGCTCCCAAAACAGTGACAGTGTGGCACTCCCTCAGTACTGACCCTCTGACAGTGCGGCACTCCCTCAGTACTGACCCTCTGACAGTGTGGCTCTCCCTCAGCACTGATCCTCTGACAGTGCAGCACTGACCCTCTGACAGTGCAGCACTGACCCTCTGACAGTGCAGCACTCCCTCAGTACTGACCCTCTGACAGTGCAGCACTCCCTCAGTACTGACCCTCTGACAGTGTGGCACTCCCTCAGTACTGACCCTCTGACAGTGCAGCACTGACCCTCTGACAGTGCGGCTCTCCCTCAGCACTGACCCTCTGACAGTGCAGCACTCCCTCAGTATGACCCTCTGACAGTGCAGCACTGACCCTCTGACAGTGCGGCTCTCCCTCAGCACTGACCCTCTGACAGCGCGGCACTCCCTCAGTACTGACCCTCTGACAGTGCGGCACTCCCTCAGTACGAACCCTCTGACAGTGCGGCACTCCCTCAGCACTGACCCTCTGACAGTGCGGCACTCCCTCAGTACTGACCCTCTGACAGTGCAGCACTCCCTCAGTACTGACCCCCTGACAATGTGGCACTCCCTCAGTACTGACCCTCTGACAGTGCGGCACTCCCTCAGCACTGAACATCTGATAGTGTGGCAGTCCCTCAGTATTGACCCTCTGACAGTGGGGCACTCCCTCAGTATTGACCCTCTGATAGTGTAGCACTCCCTCAGTACTAGCCCTCTGACAGTGAAGCACACCCTCAATACTGACCCTCTGACAGTGCAGCACTCCCTCAGCACTGAACCTCTGATAGTGTGGCAGTCCTCAGTATTGGCCCTCTGACTTTTTCAGCATAAAGCATGAATAATTGACCTCTGACCTGTACGGCAGGCTGTGGTGGTGCAGTGTAACCAAAGCTGCTGAGTGCTGCCATGGTGATATTATTCATGATCACTTGGTGCATCTGGGCATTCTGTATCATCATCAGCTCCACCAGGTCTAGGAAAAGAAACATGTTCATGTTTAGAGCCTGTAAACCAGTGAATTCCCAGACTCCGGAACAAACTTCCCATCCACTGACTCTGTCTAAACTTCCTGCTGCCTCAGCAAAGCAGCCAGAATAATTAAAGACCCCACACACTCTCTCTTCCACCTCCTTCCATCAGGTAAAAGGTACAAATATCTGAGGTCACGTACCAACCGAGTCAGGAACAGCTTCTTCCCTGCTGCTGACAGACTTCTGAATAGACCTACCTGGCATTAAGTTGATCTTTCTCTATACCCTAGCTATGACTGTAACACTACGTTCTGCACTCTGTCCTCTGCTGAATGGTAAGCTTTGTCTGAATAGCACGCAAGAAACAATACTTTTCACTGTATGTTAATACATGTGAAAATAATAAATCAAATTAAAAAAAAATGAAAAATGAACAGAAGTCCTGGAATGACGAATTTTTGACCTTCTGTGTGTTGCCAGGATTTTCTTTTCATTTGTCTTACAATCATTTTACAGAATCTCCTCCTCACATTCACATCATTACATTCAACATTCCTTATGTTTCATTTCATCTCTCATCCATTTTATTAAATCAGATAATTGAAAATATTCAATAAGGTCATTGAACTCATTGCTGAATAGTGTCCCCATCAAACACTCCCAGGACAGGTACAGCACGGGGTTAGATACAGAGTAAAGCTCCCTCTACACTGTTCCCCCATCAAACACTCCCAGGACAGGTACAGCACGGGGTTAGATACAGAGTAAAGCTCCCTCTACACTGTCCCCCATCAAACACTCCCAGGACAGGTACAGCACGGGGTTAGATACAGAGTAAAGCTCCCTCTACACTGTCCCCCATCAAACACTCCCAGGACAGGTACAGCACGGGGTTAGATACAGAGTAAATCTCCCTGTACACCGTCCCCCCATCAAACACTCCCAGGACAGGTACAGCACGGGGTTAGATACAGAGTAAATCTCCCTCTACACTGTCCCCCCATCAAACACTCCCAGGAAAGGTACAGCATGGGGTTAGATACAGAGTAAAGCTCCCTCTACACTGTCCCCATCAAACACTCCCAGGAAAGATACTGCATGGGGTTAGATACAGAGTAAAGCTCCCTCTACACTGTCCCCATCAAACGTTCCCAGTACAGGTACAGCACGGGGTTAAATACAAAGTAAAGCTTCCTTTACACTGTCCCCATCGAACACTCCCAGAACAAATACAATTCTCCTTAATATTAACCCATATGTCTCTATTCTAAATCAGTAACATTCATTTCCTTATCCAGTGAAGCTTTATTGGATTTTAGTTTAACACCATTTGCCACACAATCAGGAGAGGGGTGTAATTTCATTAACTATAATTCACAGATGAAAGGAGAACTCATTTTTGTTTGGATTGAAATGTTATCAGCGAAATAACAATGTGACTCACTGCACGGACTGCTGATACATTCACTAAAGTGACACCTTTGCTCCCCAGTGATTCCCCCACTGTTTAATGCAGATGTGCACTCCTAGGGTCAGGAACAATGTGAAGTCTTTAGGATCAGGAGTGTCCCTATCTGGGTGACAAATGAGTCTAATATCAGCATCAACAACATCACTTTATGGAGGGTGATGAAACTACTGTTTCTAATCATCATTGCAATTCAACAACCATGTTTCTAAGTGTCTCCTTCTTCCCATGGTCACCGTGGCTCTCCATCTCTGTCTCTCCTTCACTGCCTTTAATTCCAATTAAGTCCACAGCAGCCAGTCTATTATATCCATCGTCTATATTCCCTCTGCTTCCCTCTCGATGTTTTCTGTTATTTTCCTTCCTGCGAGAGTGCTCCCAACACTCAGGTTTACCCACTGGGAGGACAAATTGACCATGGTCCCCCTGTCTCTATTCTCTGCCATATTATAGAACCCTATACTGCAGAAAGAGGCCCTTCGGCCCATTGAGTCTGCAACAAACACAATCCCAACCAGGTCCTACCCCCATATCCCGATATATTATACCCACTAATCTCTCTAACCTATGCATCTTTGGACACTAAGGGGCAATTTCTTAGCATAGCCAATCACCCTAACCCACACATCTTTGCACTGTAGGAGGAAACTAGACCATCCTGAGGAAACCCACCCAGACACGAGGAGAATGTGCAAACTCCACAGACAGTGACCCGAGCTGGGAATCGAACCCAGGACCCTGGAGCTGTGAAGCAACAATGCTAACCACTGTGCTACTGTGCTGCCAATATTAATACATATAGGATGTACAAAGATCAAAGAACAACACAGCACGGGAAACAGGCCCTTCGGCCCAACGAGCCCGCGCCGCCGTCCTAATGTCTTAATGACATAGCCATGACTTTAGGCTATGCCTATTGTGGAAGAATTATGTTTTATTTGATGAATTCCACAATGAATTATTGTGGAAGAATAATGTAAAGCATTAAAAGTAATTCCAGCTGACTAGTTGTAGAGTCATTGAGTCCCGACAGTGCAGAATGAAGCCATGTGGCCCACCCTGTCTGACAGAATATTTTACTCAGGCCTTCTGGTGACAAAAGAGGTGACAAAAACGAGAGGTGACGAGGGACAAGCCGTTGATGTCGTCTACATGGATTTCAGTAAGGCGTTTAGAACATAGAACATAGAACACTACAGCACAAACAGGCCCTTCGGCCCACAAGTTGTGCCAAACACATCAAAACCTACCCAGCCATAGACCTATCTATAACCCCCAATCCCATTGGATCCCATATACTCATCCAGAAGTCTTTTAAAAGACCCCAGCGAATTCGCCTCGACCACCCCCTACGGCAGCCGATTCCATTCACTCACCACCCTCTGAGTGAAAAACTTTCCCCTAGCATCCCCTTTCCCCTAGCGTTTGATAAGGTCCCTCATGGTAGGCTGATAGAAAAGGTGAAGGCGCATGGGATACAGGGCCAGGTATGTAGATGGATTGAGAACTGGCTTGGGAGGAGGAGACAGTGGGTAGTAGTGGAAGGCTCTTTTTCCAACTGGAGGTCTGTCACTAGTGGTGTGCCACAGGGCTCTGCACTAGGACCTCTTCTATTTGTGGTGTATATAAATGACTTGGAAGAGGGGGTAGGTGGTGTGATCAGCAAATTTGCTGATGACACTAAGATGATTGGATTGGAGGGTACTGAGGAGCAGTGCCTGGCAATACAACGTGACATAGATAGGGTGGTAGATTGGGCAGATAGATGGCAAATGGACTTTAATCCGGATAAATGCGAGGTGATGCATTTTGGCCGGAATAATGTAGAGGGGAGTTATAGGATAAAAGGTAAAACTATCCTGAGTATAGAGACGCAGAGAGACCTGGGGGTGCAGGTTCACAAGTCTCTGAAGGTGTCAGTACAGGTGGAGAATGTGATAAAGAAAGCGTATGGTATGTTAGCCTTCATAGGAAGGGGTATAGAATACAAGAGTAGGAGTCTGATGTTGAAAGTGTATAGAACGTTGGTTAGGCCTCACTTGGAGTACTGCGTCCAGTTCTGGTCGCCGTACTACCGGAAGGATGTGGAGGCCTTGGAGAGAGTGCAGAGGAGATTTACCAGGATGCTGCCTGGTATGGAAGGGCTGTCTTACGAGGAAAGATTGAAAACACTGGGGTTGTTTTCCCTTGAAAGACGTCGGCTGAGAGGGGATCTATTAGAGGTATATAAGATTATGAGGGGTATAGATAGAGTAAATGGTGGTAAGCTTTTTCCACCATTAGAAATGGATAGAACGAGGGGTCACGGCCTTAGGGTGAGGGGGGCTATGTATAAGACGAATATTAGAGGGCAGTTTTTCACACAAAGGGTAGTGGGGGTGTGGAATGCACTGCCGAGTAAGGTGGTGGGAGCAGGCACGCTAGGGCTGTTTAAGGGTCTCTTGGACAGCCACATGAGCGGTCTGCAGATAGAGGGATATAGCAGGACTGTTTGAATATCGGGAGGACCAAATAGTAGTAGACTATCTTTTAGTTTCGTCTCGGGAATGTCTTAGTTTTTTTTTAGCATGTTTAATTAAGTCTTATTTGTTTCCGCAGGCAATTCGGTCCACCTTGTTGACCAACAAGGGGCATGCATGCGGCATGTCGTGCGAGAGCTGCTCTTGGAGGTTGCTTCAGGAGTTGCCTAGTGCTTCACGTCGTCAGTGTATGCTTAAACTGGACCATCTGATGGGCAACATGACAGCTCAGAGACTATCGCTGTTGCTGTGCTGACACATGGATTTGGGCCTGTGTCTGCGGGAGTTTGCACGTTCTCCCCGTGGTTGCGTGGGTTTCCTCCAGGTGCTCCAGTTTCCTCCCACATCCCAAAAATGTGCTCTTAGGCTGATTGGGTAACAAATTGTCCCTATATTGGTCCCTATATGGGAATCTTCAACAATAGGCATAGCCTAAAGTCAAGGATATGTCATTAAGACGTTAGGACGGCGGCGTGGGCTCGTTGGGCCGAAGGGCCTGTTTCCCGTGCTGTGTTGCTCTTTGTTCTTTGTTCTTGTTCTCTCCCCTGCCCTTACTCTCACACACAAAACCATGGCCAATCAGCCTAACCTGCAGTGCAGGAGGAAACCGTAGCACCTTGAGGAAACCCATGAAGACATGTGGAGAATGTGCAGACTCCACACAGACAGTGACCCAAGGCCTGATCCCAGGTCCCTGGTGCTGTGAGGCACAGGCCTCTCCTTCCCACTCTGCCACCCACCTCTCTCTGGTTATTTCTAGTTATTCAGTTAATCCCTGGTTATTTAGTTTAGTTCCTGGTTGTGGTAGCAGGGCCCTTTTAAGGCCTGGGAATCAAGAGGGCGCTCCCTGAGGACCATGTGTCCGAGCTGGATCCTACGGCAGGGCAGGGAGTAGAGCCAAACAGGAGAAAGGATATGCTCTCTGGATTGGGGAGGATCGGTTGGACTCAGGGAGGGCATGGAGAATTGGGTGTGTTCAATTCTGACAGAGCCTTGGCTGTGTAAATCTATTTATCACTGTCATAAACCCTTTATAACTCTAAGCCACAATGAGTCTCCTTCAAAGTTATTACACTGATTATTCCAATTAGTATTTTGATAGTTTGATGAGGACTTGTCTGTTGAGGTAGTATGGGCTGAGATTAGAAACAGGAGAGGAGAGGTCACCCTGTTGGGGGTCTTTTATAGACCTCCTAAAAGTTCTAGAGACGTAGAGGAAAGGATTGCAAAGTCGATCCTGGACAGGAGTGAAAGTAATAGCGTAATTGTTATGGGGGACGTTAACTTTACTAATATTGATTGGAATAGCTATAGCTCTAGCTCATTAGAGGGGTCAGTTTTTGTACAAAGTGTGCAGGAAGGTTTTTTGACTCAGTATGTAGATAGGCCAACTAGAGGTGAGGCTACATTGGATTTGGTGCTGGGCAATGAGCCAGACCAGGTGTTAGGCTTGGAAGTTGGTGAACATTTTGGTGATAGTGACCACAATTCGGTTACGTTCACCTTAGTGATGGATAGGGATAGGCATGAAGCTGGGGGCAGTAGTTATAGCTGGAGGAAGGGTAATTATGAGGCCATAAGGAGAGAATTAGGGTGCATAGATTGGACTAGGAAACTACAGGGACTGGGAACATCTGAAATGTGGAGCTTATTCAAGGAGCAGCTGCTGCGAGTCCTTGATAAGTATGTCCCTGTCAGGCAAGGAGGAAATGGTCGAGTAAGGGAACCATGGTGTACTAAAAAAGTTAATTCGCTGGTTAAAAGGAAAAAAGAGGCTTATGTCAGGATGAGGCTTGAAGGCTCAGTTAGTGCAATGGATAGCTATAGATTAGCCAGGAGTGAGCTAAAGAGTGAGTTGAGGAGAGCTAAAAGGGGACACGAGAAGACTTTGGCTGATAGGATCAAGAAGAATCCTAAAGCTTTCTTTAGATATGTTAAGAATAGAAGATTGGTTAGGGCAAGGTTAGGGCCAGTTATGGACAGCAGTGGGAAGTTGTGCGTGGAGCCTGAAGAGATTGGAGAGGCACTGAATAAATATTTCTCTTCGGTATTCACGCAGGGAGATGTAAATGTAGTTGTGGAGAACACTGGGATACAGGGTTGCAAACTGGAAAGTATAGAAGTAGATAGGGAGGATGTGCTAGATATTCTTGAGGGTTTGAAGTTAGATAAGTCCCCTGGGCCGGACGGGATTTACCCTAGGATTCTCTGGGAGGCGAGAGAGGAGATTGCTGAGCCTCTGGCTCTGATCTTCAGGTCGTCGTTGGTTACGGGTGTAGTGCCGGAAGACTGGAGGATAGCGAATGTGGTCCCATTGTTCAAGAAGGGGAAGAGAGACTTTCCTGGGAATTATAGGCCGGTGAGTCTTACTTCTGTTGTGGGCAAAGTATTGGAGAGAATTATTAGGGATAGGATTTATAGTTATTTAGAGAGAAATGAATTGATTGGGGATAGTCAGCATGGTTTTGTGAAGGGTAGGTCGTGCCTTACTAACCTTATTGAGTTTTTTGAAAAAGTGACCAAAGAGGTGGATGGGGATAAGGCAGTTGATGTGGTATATATGGACTTTAGTAAGGCGTTCGATAAGGTGGCACATGGAAGGCTTCTGCAGAAAATGTAGATGTATGGGATTGAGGGTGATTTAGCTAATTGGATTAGGAATTGGCTAGCAGATAGAAGACAGAGGGTGGTGGTTGATGGGAGATATTCATCATGGAGTTTGGTTACTAGTGGCGTACCTCAGGGATCTGTTTTGGGGCCCCTGATGTTTGTAATTTTTGTAAATGATCTGGATGAGGGTATTGAAGGATAGATTAGTAAATTTGTGGATGACACCAAAGTCGGAGGAGTGGTAGACAATGAAGAGGGGTGTTATAGTTTGCAGAGAGACTTGGACAAGCTGCAGAGCTGGGCCGAGAGGTGGCAAATGGAGTTTAATGTGGAAAAGTGTGAGGGTAATTCACTTTGGCAGGAATAACAAATGTGTAGAGTATAGGGCTAATGGTAGGACTCTTAATAGTGTTGATGAACAGAGGGATCTTGGTGTATGTGTGCATAGATCCCTGAAAGTTGGCAATCAAGTCGATAGGGTTGTTAAGAAGGCATACGGAGTCTTAGCTTTTATTTGTAGGGGGATTGAATTTCGGAGCCACACTTGGAGTATTGTGTACAGTTCTGGTCCCCGCATTATAATAAAGATGTGGAGGCATTGGAGAAGGTACAGAGGAGGTTTACCAGGATGTTGCCTGGTATGGAACGCAGGTCTTATGAAGAGAGGCTGAGAGATTTGAGGTTGTTTTTGTTAGAAAGAAGGCGGCTAAGAGGGGACCTAATCGAAACATATAAGATGATTAGAGGTTTAGATAGGTTGGACAGTGATAGCCTTTTTCCTAGGATGGAGAAAGCTAGCACGAGGGGACACAGCTTTAAATTAAGGGGTGGTGGTTTTAGGACGGATGTCAGAGGTAGGTTCTTTACCCAGAGGATGGTAAGGGTATGGAATGCCCTGCCTGCTGCAGTTGTAGATGCGCCAAGTTTGGTGGCGTTTAAGAGGTTAGTAGATAAGTTTATGGATGAAAGGGGAATGGTTTAGGTTAGAGGGTCACTGCTTGTTCCTAATTGGTCGGCGCAACATCGAAGGCCGAAGGGCCTGTTCTGCGCTGTAATGTTCTATGTTCTATGTTCTGGTAATTGATTATTTTGATTAGTACCTGGTAATTCTGATTAGTCCTTGATTACTCCAATTAGAACATAGAACATAGAACACAACAGCACAAACAGGCGCCGATCATATCCATACTTACCAGGCCTACCAGATTAGTCCCAGATTATCCCAATTAGTCCCTGGTTCTTCCAATTAGTCCCTGGTTATTCCGATTAGTCCTGAGTTATTCCAGTTAACCCTTCGCTATCGCTCTAAGTGCTAACAGAAAGGAGGTTCTTACCTTCCTTCATATTCCCATTCCTAATTGATGGAGTTTGAAGATGCTGCGGTCCAGACAGATTCTGGAATATGGTCGCCGGTTGTTGCGGAATCTGTCAGAAATGAGACGGGTTAAAATAATGTTGAAGGGAGCGGTTGGTGTCATGATGATGTGACTAGATTAGTAATCCAGAGGCCCAGGAATCTAGGGGCTTGGAGATCCAGAAGCCCAGGATCCAGAGTCCACGGATCCAGAGGCTTGGGAGCCAGAGGCCCAGGAATCCAGAGACCAGGGAACCCGGAAGCCCAAGAATTGAGGGATCAGGAAAACCAAAGGCCTAGGAATCCAAGGGCCAGGGAATCCAGAGGCCCAGGAATCGAGGGACTAGGGAATCCAAAGTCGAGGAATCCAGGGGCCTGGAAACCCAGAGGCCCAGGAATCCAGGGACCAGGGAGTCCAGAGACCCAGGAATCCAGGGCACAGGAACCCAGAGACCCGGGAATCCAGGGGCTAGGGAACCCAGAGGCCCAGGAATCCAGGGCCTGGGAATCCAGAGGCCGAGGAATCCAGGAGTCCAGGAACACAGAGGCCCAGGAATCCAGGGACCAGGGAGTCCAGAGGCCCATGAATCCAGGGACCAGGGATTCCAGAGACCCAGGAATCCAGGGTGCAGGAACCCAGAGGCCCAGGAATCCAGGGGCTAGGGAACTCAGAGGCCCAGGAATCCAGGGACCAGGGAGTCCAGAGGCCCAGGAATCCTGGGACCAGGGAGTCCGGAGACCCAGGAATCCAGGGGCCTGGGAACTGAGAAGCCCAGAAATCCAGGGGCCAGGGAGCCCAGAGGCCCAGGAATCCAGTGACCAGGGAACCTAGAAGCTCAGGAATCTAGGGGCCAGGGAGACCAGAGGCCCAGGAATCCAGGGGCCTGGGAACTCAGAGGCCCAGGAATCCAGTGACTAGGGAACCTAGAAACCCAGGAATCCAGGGGCCAGGAACCCAGAGACCTGCGAACCCAGAGAACTAGAGGCCCGGATATCAAGAGGCCTGGAGAACCCAAAGGCCCAGAGATTCAGTGGTTTGGGAATTCAGGAACCCAGGAACCAAGAGGCCTGAGAATCAAGAGGCCTAGGGATCCAGGGGCCTGGAGATCCAGAGGCCCAGAAACTAGGGCCCAGGTTAATGCTCTGGACAAAGAACAAACAAAACAAAGAACAAAACAGCACGGGAAACAGGCCCTTCGGCCCAACGAGCCCACGCCGCCACCCCTGATGTTCCCACCTCTACCCGTGATCCCTGTCTATGTTTATAGATCTATGGATTAAAAACCAAATTTGAGACAATTTAGGGAGAATTTGTTTTGCCAATTAGCCTAAGAGCACATCTTTGGGATGTGGGAGGAAACCGGAGCACCCGGAGAAAACCCACGCAAGCACGGGGAGAATGCGCAAACTCCCACAGACACAGGCCCAAATCCATGTATCTGCACAGCACAGCGATAGTCACTGAGCTGTCGTGTTGCCCATCAAATGGTCCAGGTCAAGCATACACTAACGACGTGAAGCACTAGGATACTCTCGAAAAAAAATCCAAGAGCAGCCCTCTCACGACCCATCGCGTGTATGCCCCTCGTTAGACAACAAGGTGGACCAAAGCACCTGTAGGATAAAAACAAGTACATCAATATCATCATCTATTTACACACTTCCCAGGGACTCCCAAGGCTCATGATCCCTATTTTAAATCAGTGGTCATATGAGTTCAAATCCCATCACTGGAATAAAATGCTAGTCTCACTGCTGGTGACCAGGAAATCATTGTTGATTATCATAAAAACCCATCTGGTTCACTAATGTCCTTTCGGAAGGAAATCTGCTGTCTTTACCTGGTCTGACTCCAGAGCCCCACAATATAGTTGACTCTAATACACCTTCTAAAATGGCCCAGAAAAACACTCAGTTTTTCCAATCAACTACAAAAGAAACCAAATGGAATGAAATCGGATGGAGTGCCTGGCATCAACCTATGTACCGGAAATGATAATGGCAAACTCAGTCCGAACAACTCTTCAAAATCCTCCTTACTAACATCTGTGAGCTAGTGCCAAAACAGGGGGAGCTGACCCACAGACTGGTCAAACCTGACATTACCATACTCACAGAATCATTCCTCATAGATAAGGTCCGAGATACCACCATCAGTAAACCTGGATATGTCCTTCCCACCAGCAGGACAGACCCAGCAGAGGTGGCGGGTGTCACTGTCGTATACAGTCAGGAGGAAGTTGTTCTGGGAGTCCTCAACATCGATTCTGGATCCCGTGAAGTCTCATGGCACCAGGTCAAACATGGGCAAGGAAACCTCCTGCTGATTACCATGCACCGTCCCACCCCCTCAGCTGATGAATTGGTAGTCCTCCTTGTTTGTTATATATTTAAAAGGATTGCAGGTTGCTTTAAGAGTCGATCACATGATTTGATGGTGAAGTCATTAGACTGCTGTTACACTTTTAGTTTGCATTTGGAGCAGAGAACATCTCTTGAATAAATCTGTTGTTTTTACTTCGAATCCACGTGTACAAGTCATGCTTTTTATGTTAAAACCCACAACTCCTAATGTAGTTTGGATGTTACAACATTGAAAACTACTTTGAGGAATGACTGAGACTCACAAGGGCACACAATGTACTCTAGGTGAGGAGTTCAGTGTCCATCACCAAGAGTGGCTCAGTCACCCCATCAAGGTCAAGCCTAAAGGACATAACTGTTAGAGGGGGTGAAGATTGTTGCGAATGCCTCAGTCTCATCTTTTGCGCTGATCTGCTGAGCTCCCCTGTCACTAAGGAATGGGATTTTTGTGTAATCTTCTCCTCCATCAGGTAGGTAGTGAGGGAATCAATGGAAGGGAAAAACCTACTTGGCCTCATCCTCAACCAACTACTGGGCACAGATGCATCTATCTATAACAGTATCAGTTGGAGTGACCACCAGACAGCCTTTATGGAGACAAAGTCACACCTTCACATTGGGGATACTCTCAATCATAGATTGTAGAATCATAGAATCTATGATTCTATGCAAAAAGAGGCCTTTCGGCCCATTGAGTCTGCACCGAACACAATCCCACCCAGGTCCTAACCCCATATCGCTACATATTTTACCCACTAATCCCTCTAACGTACACATCCCTGGACACTAAGGGCAATTTCATAGCATGGCCAATCAACCTAACCCATCTTTGGACTGTGGGAGGAAACCGGAGCACCCAGAGGAAACCCACGCAGACACGAGGAGAATGTGCAAACTCCAAACAGACAGTGATCTGAGCTGGGAATCGAACCCAGGACCCTGGAGCTGTGAAGCAGCAGTGCTAACTACTGTGCTATCGTGTCGCTACCGTGCTGTAAATGGAACAGATTTTGAACAAATCCAGCAACTCAACACTGGGCATCCACGAGGCAATGTGGACCATCAGTAGTAACAGAATTGTACTTGACCACAATCTGTAACCTTATAGCCTGGCATATCCCCCAATCTATCATTACCATTAAACCAGAGGACTAGTTGTGTGCCAAACAATATAAACAACAAGTGAGAGAGAGCTAAGTGATTTCACAAATTAAATGTTAGCTCCTCAGTCATGTCACATTGTGGATGGTAGTGAACAATTAAACAACTCATTGGAGGAGGGGATTCCACAAATGATGGGGCAGCCCAGCACATCAGTGCGAGATATAAGGCTGAAGCAATCTTCAATAGAAGAGCTAAGTGAATGGCTCTTCCAGAGGTCCCAAGGCACCAGTCTTCAGCCAATTCACTTCATGTGATATCAAGAAATGGCTGAAGTCTCTGTATACTGCAAAGGAAATGGGCCCCAAAAATATTCCAGCGATAGTACTGAAGACTTGTGCCTCAGAACTTGGAGCGATGTAGTGTTAGTAATGTTGCCTCGCAGCACCAGGGGCCCAGGTTCAATTCCAGCCTTCGGTGACTGTCTGTGTGGAGTTTGCACATTCTCCGGAGTCTGTGGGTTTCTTCCGGGTGCTCCAGTTTCCTCCCACAGTCCAAAGAGGTGCAGGTTAGGTTGATTGACCATGCTAAAAATTGTCCCTTAGAGTACTGAGATGCGGGATTAGCAGTAAATATGTAGGAGTGTGGGGTTAGGGCCTGGGTGGGATTGTGGTCGGTGCAGACTCGATGGGCCGAATGGCCTTCTTCCGCACTGTAGTGTGATTCTATGATTTCTATGAAGCAGCACTTACTCAGCAATAGCCTGCTCAGGGACACTCAGTTTGTGTTCTGTCAGGGTCGGCTCCTGACCCCATTACAGTCTAAGACAAATGGGCAAAGAGCTGAACTCCTGAGGTGACTCACAGTCCCATAACGTATACCAGAGGTGGCACTCAGTTATTGTAAGGAGTCAGTAACAAGCGTTAATAAGCTAACCAGTTTAAGAGAGACGGTGGCCCACAGGAAGGTGCTGGGCCCACTCCACATCAGAGCCTAGGCTTGCGGATCTCACTAACCTGCTGCTGAATTATCTGCACTGCCTGAGGGTCTGGTTTCCACGCCTGAGGAGAAAGTACATTGCTCTCTTCAAAGTACATGTTCTTCAGCCCCAGGCTCAGCACTCTGAGCTGGAGAATGTCACTGCAGATCTGTCAGCTTGTAAACCGTTTGAGAAGCCATACAACTGGTCGCCTTGGGAACCAGGCATACACACTGACGTGTGTGTGGTGAACTGGGCACTCATTGTAAATAACTATTCACACTGGACCTTAAGGAGGGACACAGTGCTTACTGGTAAGAATGCATGCAGCTAGTGCTATAATGGAATAATGCAAAGATCAAAGCCACAGATATGTTTCCTGTGATTTAATATCCTGAACTTTGTTCCTCGGATTTCACATTCAAACCCCAATCCAGAGATTCTATATATATAATCTGACACTTTAGCGCTGGTCTGAGAGAATGCTTCACTGTCAAAGGTACCATCTTTCAAATGAGATGTTAAACCATACCTATCCTCGGGTAGATTAAAAATATTCAATGGAATTTTTTAAAAGTGCATAAGATTCTTCTCGCCATCCTGGTTTCTGTTTTTAAGTTTAAGTTTTAAGTTTATTTATTAGTGTCACATGTAGGCTTACATTAACACCGCAATGAAATTACTGTGAAAATCTCCCACACTCCGCCGTCTGTTCGGGTACACTGAGGGAGAATTTAGCATGGCCAATGCACCTAACCAGCATGTCTTTCAGACTGTGGGAGGAAACCAGAGCACCCGGAGGAAACCCATGCAGACACGGGGAGAACGCGCAAACTCCACGCAAGCCGGGAATCGAACCCGGGTCCCTGGCATTATGAGGCAACAGTGCTAACCACCACAGCAACTATCTGGTCATTACTTTGATGCTGGACTTTGGCCATTTTCCTTACTTGCTCCAGTGATTACGTTTTACTATTTAATTTGCTGTCAAATGCTTCAAGCGATGATGCAGGGCGCTACGTAAGTGCAAGTCTTTCTTTCATAGTTATTCCCTTTAATGAAGGGGGACAGAATTTCTGCAGGAGCTGCAGCCAGACTTTTTTCAGAAAGTTGCTCAGGCCGGCATTCAGATGGACATTGCAGACGTTAGTTAACCTGTTCAGTCTTTGTGGTTGTGCGCTGATTGATGTGTATCTAGTTTCCAAAGCAAACCAATAATGACAGGATTCTGTTTGGCTCCTGTAATATCTGAATTTTGCACAAAAGCCTGCTACTGACCCTGAGTTCACACAACTGAGTCTCTTCAGCAGTTTCAAGTTAGATTTGGTTCCAATCCCCAAGGTGCCTAATGAGCTGTACCATTTGCTCCTTCTGCAATAGTCGTTTTATTTTCAGTCGAGCAATAAACCAGATTTAACGACACACGCAAGACAACTGTTTACACAATCTAAAGCAGCAGAAATCTCAACTGCATCACATGGCTGAGCGTCTTGGGCTACAACAAGATATAGACACAATGGTCAAATGGGCAGATAAATGGCGATGGAATTTAACCCTGAAAAGTGTGAGGTGATACACTTTGGAAAGAGTAATTTGACATGAAAGTATTCAATGAATGGTGAGACAACTGGAAGTTCTATAGAAGAAAGGGGCCTTAATGTGTTTATCCACCAATCTTTGAAGTTGCAAAAACAGGTTATTAGGGTGGTGAAAAGGACACTTGCCTTTATCAATGAAGGTATAGATTATAAAGTGGGAGAGTCATGTTGGAGCTGTACAGAACTTTGGTGAGGGCACAGCTAGAGTACTGTGTGTGCAGTTCTGGTCGCCACATTGTTGGAAGTACGTGAACACACTGGAGGGGGTGCAGGGGAGATTCACCAGGATGCTGCCTGGGCTGGAACACTTAGGTTATGAAGAGGGGCTGGATAGGCTTGGGTTGGTTCCATTGGAGTAGACAGCCTGAGGAGCAACCAGATCAAGATGTACAAGATTATGCGAGACACGGATAGAGTGGATAAGGAGCAGCTGTTTCCTTAGTTGGAAGGTCAGTCACAAACACACATAAGGTCAAGGTGAGGGGCAGGAAGTTTTGGGAAAATGTGAGAATAAATCTTTTTACCCAGAGGGTGGTGACGATCTGGAATGCGCTGCCTAGGAAGGCGATAGAGGCAAGTTACCTCACATGCTTTAAAAAGTAACAGGAGGGACATTTGCCACACCATAACATTCAGGGCGATGGGCGAAGTACTGGCAATGGGATGAGATGGAATGTCAAGTGTTCCTCACTGTTAGTACAGACTCGATGGGCCGAAACATCTCTTCTGCAATGTATGATTCTGAGATATGTCAATCTGCAATGTTGGGAACTCCTGCGGTGACTTCAATCCGTGTTCTGTCAATCTGCAAATGGGATTTGTTCATCTGATTGAAAGCATGTGAGGGGCATGTCATCGGCTTTATGATGCGAATCTCCAGTTTAACCCCTCCTTTTTAACATGTTTTTATTCAGCATTTATGGCCCTTCCCCAATTGCCCGTGAACTGAATGGCTTGTCATTTCAGAGAGCAGTTAAGAGTCAACCCACATTGCTGTGGATCAGAAATCACATGTAGACCAGACAAAGACAAAGAACAAAGAGCAACACAGCACGGGAAACAGGCCCTTCGGCCCAACGAGCCCGCGCTGCCGTCCTAACATCTTAATGACATATCCATGACTTTAGGCTATGCCTATTGTGGAAGATTCCATATAGGGACCAATATAGGGACAACTTGTTGCCCAATCAGCCTAAGAGCACATTTTTGGGATGTGGGAGGAAACCGGAGCACCAGGAGAAACCACGGGGAGAACGCGCAAACTCCCGCAGACACAGGCCCAAATCCATGTGTCTGCACAGCAACAGCGATAGTCTCTGAGCTGTCATGTTGCCCATCAGATGGTCCAGTTTAAGCAAACACTAACGACTTGAAACACTAGGCCACTCCTGAAGCAACATCCAAGAGCAGCCCTCGCACGACCTGCCGAATGCATGCACCTTGTTGGTCAACAAGGTGGACCGAATTGCCTGTGGAAACAAATAAGATATTTAGACAGTCCTGCTATATCCCTCTATCTGCAGACCGCTCATGTGGCTGTCCAAGAGACCCTTAAACAACCCTAGCGTGCCTGCTCCCACCACCTTATTCGGCAGTGCATTCCACACCCCCACTACCCTTTGTGTGAAAAACTGGCCTCTAATATTCGTCTTATACATAGCCCCCCTCACCCTGAGCCCGTGACCCCTCGTTCTATCCATTTCTAATGGTGGAAAAAGCTTACCACCATTTACTCTATCTATACCCCTCATACTCTTATATACCTCTAATAGATCCCCTCTCAGCCGATGTCTTTCAAGGGAAAACAACCCCAGTGTGTTCAATCTTTCCTCGTAAGACAGCCCTTCCATACCAGGCAGCATCCTGGTAAATCTCCTCTGCACTCTCTCCAAGGCCTCCACATCCTTCCTGTACTACGGCGACCAGAACTGGACGCAGTACTCCAAGTGAGGCCTAACCAACGTTCTACACACTTGCAACTTCAGACTCCTACTCTTGTATTCTATACCCCTTCCTATGAAGGCTAACATACCATACGCTTTCTTTATCACATTCTCCACCTGTACTGACACCTTCAGACACTTGTGAACCTGCACCCCCAGGTCTCTCTGCGTCTCTATACTCCGGATAGTTTTACCTTTTATCCTATAACTCCCCTCTACATTATTCCGGCCAAAATGCATCACCTCGCATTCATCCGGATTAAATTCCATTTACCATCTGTCTGCCCAATCTACCAGCCTATCCATGTCCTGTTGTATTGCCTGGCACTGCTCCTCAGTACCCGCCAATCCAAGCATCTTAGTATCATCAGCAAATTTGCTGATCACACCACCTACCCACTCTTCCAAGTCATTTATAGAAACCACAAATAGAAGAGGTCCTAGTACTGAGCCCTGTGGCACACCACTAGTGACAGACCTCCAGTTGGAAAAAGAGCCTTCCACTACTACCCGCTGTCTCCTCCTCCCAAGCCAGTTCTCAACCCATCTACATACCTGGCCGTGTATCCCATGCACCTTCACCTTTTCTATCAGCCTACCATGAGGAACCTTGTCAAACGCCTTACTGAAATCCATGTAGACGACATCAATGGCTTGTCCTTCATCAACCGTTTTTGTCACCTCTTCAAAAATTTCCACTAGATTCGTAAGGCACGACCTCCCCTTAACGAAGCCATGCTGCGTATCCCTGATCAGATCACAGCGCTCCAGATGCGCACACATCCTGTCCCTGAGGATCCTCTCCATTAGCTTACCTATAACTGAAGTCAACCTCACCGGCCTATAGTTCCCTGGGTTATCCCTCTGACCCTTTTTAAACAACGGTACTACATTTGCAATCCTCCAGTCCTCTGGGACCTCACCTGTGTCCAAAGAAGAGACAAAGATTTGCGTCAGAGGCCCAGCAAGGTCATCTCTTACCTCCCTTAGCAGCCTGGGGTAAATGCCATCAGGTCCCGGAGCTTTATAAGTCTTTATGCTGCCTAAAAGCCCCAACACTCTTCCCTCGTAATGATTATTTCCTTTAACGGGTCCTCAAATTTCTCAAAGCCGGCACCAGACATCAGGCCCCCCTCCCGCGTGAATACCGACGCAAAGTATTCATTCAGGATCTCCCCCATTCCCTCAGGCTCTAAGCATAGTTCCCCTCCTCTGTCCCTGAGAGGTCCAATCTTCCTTCTAACCATCCTTTTGCTCCTTACATAGGAGTAAAATGCCTTAGGATTTTCCTTAATCCTACCTGCCAAAGCCATTTCGTGGCTCCTTTTTGCCTTTCTGACACCCCTTTTAAGATCCCGTCTACACTCTCTATATTCTTCCAGCGCTGTCTCTGTCCCCAGTTGCCTGGATCTAACGCACGCCTCCCGCTTCTTCCTGACCAAGTCCTCAATATCCCTAGTAACCCACGGTTCTCTAATCCTACCTTTCTCATCCTTCCTCCTTACCGGCACATGTCTTTCCTGCAAAGATTTTAGTTTTCCCTTGAAAGACTCCCATATGTACAGCGTCGACCTACCCTCGAACATCTTATCCCAGTTGGTATCCTTAAGATCCTGCCTAATCTGGCTGTATCTAGCCCTCCCCCAGTTTAACACCCTCCCCTTAAGGCAGGCTTCGTCTTTTTCCATTAATATCCTAAAGCAGACAGAGTTTGTGCTCACTATTTGACACATGCTCTCCTACTACAATGTCAACCACCTGCCCTGGCTCGTTCCCCAGAACCAAATCCAGTATAGCCCCCTCTCTAGTCGGGCTATCCACATACTGCTCCAAGGATCCTTCCAAAACACATTGTACAAATTCCTCCCCGTCCGCACCTTCTGCTCTGGGCACCTTCCAATCTACCCCAGGGAATTTGAAATCTCCCACTACAACCACCCTATTCTTCCTACACTTATCTAAAATGTCCCTGCATATCCTTTCTTCCACGGCCCGCGGGCTGTTGGGCGGTTTGTAGTACACACCCAACATAGTAACCTCTCCCTTCCTATTCCTCAACTCCACCCATAGCGACTCAATTCCTAAATCATCCATACCACCCTCCCTCTGCACTGCTATGATGTGATCCTTAACTAATAATGCCACTCCCCCTCCTCTCTTCAAACCACCTCTGTCATGCCTAAAACACTTATACCCTGGAATATTCAATTGCCAGTCCTGTCCCTCCTTTAACCACGTCTCAGTCACCGCCACCACTTCTAACTTCCTCGTGAACATTATTGCCTTCAGTTCATCTGTTTTGCCAGTCACACTCCTCGCATTAAAACACATGCACTGAAGACCCTCAGGCCCTCTCTGGTCCTCTTTCCTACCCTCTGGACTTACCCTGTCTCCCATCTCTCTCCCACTCCCAGTTCCCTCTGTTTCCCCACCTCCCCTCCATATTAGTTTAAACCCTGCCGAAACACTCCAGCTAACCTTCCAGCTAAAATATGGGTGCCCTTCCCAGACAACTGTTCCCCGTCCCTCTTGTATAGATCCCCCTCCCTCCTGAAGATTTCCTAATGGTCTATGAATCTTAAACCCTCTGCCTTACACCAATCCCTCAACCATGCATTTAGTTGGAGTACCTCATTATTCCTAACCCTATCAGTCCCGGGCATCGGCAGCAGCCCAGAGAATGCCACCCTGGAGGCCCTACACTTTAGCCTGGGTAAGAATGGTAGATTTCCTTCCCTAAAGGAATTAGTCAAAAATGGTCATTAGACATTCAGTTCCACAGTTTTCTTATTGAACTTAAATTTCACCATTTGTGGTGGTGGGATTCAAAGCTGGGTCCTCAGATTATTGCCTGGGGTTTCTGGATTACTAGCCCAGTGACAATGCCAATGCATCACTGCCTCCCCTTTGCAGATTTTCTTCTGGCTGTACTTTTAGTCACCTTTCGCATTTCCAGGCCACTGTCTGAAAAGCCTCAAAACATAAGAACATAAGAATTAGGAGCAGGAGTCGGCCATCCAGCCCCTTGACCCTGCCCCGCCATTCAATAAGATCATGGCTGATCTGAAGTGGATCAGTTCCACTTTCCCGCTTTCTCCCCATAATCCTTAATTCCCTTGTCTATCAGAAACCTATCTACCCGTGACTTAAATATATTCAGCAAGGTAGCATCCACCACTTCAATGGGCAGAGAATTCCAGAGACTCACCACCCTTTGAATGAAGAAGTTCCTCCTCAACTCATATCTAAACTGCCCCCTCACCTTATTTGGAGGCTGTGCCCACTAGTCCTGCTATCCTTTCTAAGCGGGAAGAATCTCTCTACCTCTACCCTATCCTTCCCCTTCATTATCTTATATGTCTCTATAAGATCCCCCCTCAGCCTTCTAAACTCCAATGAGTATAGACCCAATCTATTCAATCTCTCCTCGTAGGCTAACCCCTCTCATCTCCGGTATCAGCCTAATGAACCTTCTCTGCAATCCCTCCAAGGCCAATATATCCCTCCACAAATGCAGCGACTAAAACTGCACACAGTACTCCAGCTGCGGCCTCAACAATATCCTGTATAGTTGCAGCAAGACCTTCTGCTTTTATATTCTATCCCTCTCGCTATAAAGGCCAACATTCAATTCGCCTTCTTGATCCGTTGTTGCACCTGGAGACTGGGTTTTTGCGATTCATAAATTTGTATCATTCACAGCAGGCGTTAGCTATTTCAGAGTACAATGATATCGGGGTAAACTTCCAGCAAAATCTTGCTATGAGTGCAATTGTAAATGGGAACCTGCTTTTGAATGGGACTCAGATTCAATAGGTTCCAGCCACACGAGGGCAGCATTGCTTTGGGAGTGGCTCGGCAATATATTATAGTGCAGTAGCTGTGAAACTATGATGTGGTGATGCCGGCTTTGATCAGGGGATGCACCGTAAGGAGTCTCACAACACCAGATTAAAGTCCAACAGGTTGATTTGGTAGCACAAGCCATAAGCTTTCGGAGCGCTGCCCCTTCGTCAGGTGAGTGAGAGTTCTGTTCACAAACAGGGCATATAAAGACACAAACTCAATTTACAAAATAATGGTTGCAGTCTTTACAGGTAATCAAGTCTTAAAGGTACGGACAATGTGAGTGGAGAGAGGGTTCAGCACAGGGTAAAGAAACGTGTATTGTCTTCCACCAGGATAGTTAGTGAGATTTTGCAAGCCCAGGCAAGCCATGGGGGTTACGGATAGTGTGACATGAACCAAGATCCCACACATAAGGATGGCTTCAACCAGGGTCTTGGGTTCGTGGGGGCAGTGAGGGATGGGATCCACTCTCGAAGGTTGTGAAATTGTCGGCCGCTCTGAACCTTTATGCCAGTGTCTCCTTCTAGGCCCCCAGTGGAGACCTTTGTGGCATTTCCCAGTCTGCTATCCATATCTGTGTGAAGGACGTCACGGATGCTCTCAATGCCTAGGCTGGCCAATACACCAAATTTGACCTGGACCAGCCTCAGTAGACTCACGGCCATTGCAGGGATGCCTAATCTGCAGGAGGCTATAGACCATGTCACCCTCAAGGCCCGGCTTCAGAATCCACGGTGATGCATCAGTGTGCAATTGCTGTGTGACCACAAGATAAACAACATGCACTTTTGCACCAGACACCCCAGCAGTGTGCACAACAACTTCACCTTGAGGAGCTCAGATATCCCTGAAGTCTTTGAGGAGGAGCCCAGGCTGTGGGGGTGCTCGTGGGGGGCATGGGGTACCTGCTTTGGACATGGCTGATGTCCAAAGTGCATAGGCCTGAGGCTGATGCAGAGACCTGCTATAATGAGGCCCACGTTGCCACTGTTCAATAATGGAGAGATGTTGCTCAAAATGTGGTTTAGGTACCCAGGCTGCTTTGATGTGCCCTACATTGTCGCCCCTGATTTCTTCCCGTAGTGTGCTGTGCTGTTAACAGCAAGATATAGATAGGCTGGAAAATTACAGCAAGATATAGATAGGGCTGGAAAATTGAGCAGAGAAATGGCAAATGGAATTTAATCCAGATAAATGCAAAGTGATGCATTTTGGTAGGTCTAATGTAGGGGGGAGCTATACAATAAATGGCAGGACCATCAGGAGTATAGACACACAGAGAGACCTGATGTGCAGGTCCACAGATCCCTAAAGGCAGCAGCACAGGTGGAGAGGGTGGTGAAGAAAGCATATGGCATGCTTGCCTTTATTGGACAGGGCACAGAGTATAAAAGTTGGCATATGATGTTGCAGCTATATAGAACATTGGTTAGACCACATTTGGAATACTGCATCCAGTTCTGGTCGCCACACTACCAGAAGGACATGGAGGATTTGGAGAAAATACAGAAAAGGTTTACCAGGATGTTGCCTGATATGGAGGGCCTTAGCTATGAGGAGGGATTGGGCAAACTGGGGTTGTTCTCCCTGGAAAGATGCAGGATGAGGGGCGACCTAATAGAGATGTGTAAAATTATAAAGGGCATAGATAGGGTAAACAGTGGGAAACTTTTTCCCAGGTCAGAGGTGAAGAACACAAGGGGTCATAGGTTCAAGGTGAGAGGGGCGAGGTTTAACACAGATATCAAAAGGATGTATTTTATACAGAGGGTGTGGGGGCCTGGAATGCACTGCCAAGCAAGGTGGTAGAGGCGGACACACTGGGATCATTTTAGACTTATTTGGATAGTCACATGGACAGACTGGGAATGGAAGGATACAAACGAATGGTCGAGTTGGAAGCATGAGCGGTGCAGGTTTGGAGGGCCGAAGGGCCTGTTTCCTGAGCTGTGTTGTTTTTTGTTCTTTGTTCACAACCTGGCACAGCAGTGAGGCGACCTTTTGGAAGACGAGGGCAACCAACCGGGTGTCACTGGGAAGGAGGAAGAGGAGGAGGATGCTGAGCAACACCACCCAGGCACTGGAGGGTTGGCAGCAAGGGACAGGCATGCGAGGGTGGCAAAGGAGGCCACCCTCCTTTACTGATTACTGGGTGCTTGGCTCACTAAAGCCCTGTGTTGCTGTACCCCCCTACCCTAAAGTCCTACTATCTCTGCAACATCATACCACCAGTGATGGATCTGGGTACTCTGGTATTAGCGAGTTTCTTTGGCAGACAGGAGGGTGATGAAGACTCACTAAGCATCATTATGATGATGTTGTGATGGAATCTAGTCTGATTCTTATCTGGGCTCTGCCTGCACTCTCGCACTTGGGTCCACATCTGTGCAGTAGGTAAGGGATCTGTTAGTCTCACACAGGGCTCCAGGGCAGTGGGGCAGGGGAAGCGAAAGAGAACCCAACAGATTCATTTTCTCAGTAACAAAGCATTGAGGGGCCTCTCCATCTTTCATGTTGACATGATCTCTACAGCAACCCTCAAGGAAGAGGATTCTTGTCGAACGCAAATCTGAGATAAATTAGTGACAGATGGGAGGTAAAAAACACTTATTGCTGACAATAAGTATCTAAATAATAAGTGCTAACATAAAAATGGGTAAATAGAAAGCATTAAAGTGCTGAAATAACTTTCTAACTAGTGCTGTCCTTCAGCCATGCCATCTCCGTGCAACAACAACCCCCTAACATTACATGGCCTATCATTTCATCTAAGTGACTCTCCAGAATGTATACCAGCTACACCTGTAGAGGACCAGCTGCTTACCTTGCCCCATGGCCTGGGAGGCCCTTTCTCCTTAAGGGGCCTGGCCAACTTCCAGGTAGCTGGAACACATCCATGACACACTCTTCTTCCCGTTGCCTCTCAGATGTCTCAGTGAAAGGAACATAGAACATAGAACATTACAGCACAGAACAGGCCCTTCGGCCTTCGATGTTGCGCCGACCAATTATGAAAAAAGCAATGACCCTCCAAACTAAACCATTCCCTTCTCTTCCATAAACTTATCAACTAACCTCTTAAACGCCACCAAACTTGGCGCATCTACAACTGCCGCAGGCAGGGCATTCCACTCCCTAATCACCCTCTGGGTAAAGAACCTACCTCTGATATCCGTCCTATAACTATCACCCCTTAATTTAAAGCTGTGTCCCCTCGTGCTAGCTTTCTCCATCCTAGGAAAAAGGCTATCACTGTCCACCCTATCTAAACCTCTAATCATCTTATATGTTTCGATAAGGTCTCCTCTTAGCCGCCT